>JAWNLV010000107.1:14597500-15797500 GCA_035042125.1 Drosophila longiperda
GCGTATTTGGCGAAGCTAAGACATGATTAGAAAAACTTATAAATTAATGCGCATTAGGGCCATTTACGGACATTGGGCAGTGGGCCAGTTGGCCAGTGGGCCAGTTGGCCAGTTGGCCAGTTGGTCAGTCGTGCAGTACGATAGCCATGACAATGGTGTCCTTTTGGTGTCCTTGGGTTGCACTAATAAATGTGTCCAATGTGTGATGAAAAGCTTTATTCGAACATCGCCTAATGCATTCCCATCTCCGAAAAGCAGACAAAAATTGATTGACATGCTTTGTGCCTCCCAGCTTTCAGCTGTAACGGTATTCATTGTCACCACCTGGCCACGCTGTGAACGTAAAACCCACTACCCGACCAAATGACATCCAGCAACTGCTGTTGCCATTTTCTGTTTCTTGTTTTTCGATTTTTCTTTTGTTTGTTTTTTTTTTTTTTAGCAGCAGGCACTTCCGTTGTGAAATGAGTAACGGTAGCCAGACGCCATGTTGTATTTGTAACTCGTTTATGGGGCCATGCAGCGAGCGGGGAATTTGTGGCAGCATTGTAATGCGGAAGTTTTTGCAAAACCCAAACGGAAATAGAGTAAATATGTTTAAGCTGCTCTTGTTGTTGTTGTTGTTGTTGCTGTTGTTGCAGCAGCAGCTGTTGTTGTTATTGTTGTTTTTGTGCAGATGATATGCCAACGGGCTGGGCGGGTGTGTGACAGTATGTGTGTATATGCCTTTAAGGTGTGTTGAGTTTCAGAGTAATTGATTAAGCTCCCTACTGATATAAATGCGGTTTAAGCAAAAAGTTTACAAAAAGGTGAACGATTTTTATAATGGATATTGATATTTACATTTTCTCTTCGCCTTGCATAGAAATAAACATCTCAAGAATCGTTAATCATCTCTTATTTTATATCATTATATTCGATTCAACACTGAAAATTCTTTTCTTACAATTTTAGTAATATTCACTTTCTCTATTCACAGGCATCGGCACAAAAAACGTCATCGCCATAAAAAACCCAAAATACTTGTACAGGATTTGGATACAGAAGTTGTGAAGGTGTGTAGCCAAAATACCCATGCAGATGTCCAGATCTACTTATTAAATTATATACATATATCGCTTACAGGTAATCGATCCACATGATCTCTCTCAGCGCGCTCGCTGGACAATTATTGCAACTGCCTGCCTTCTGTTGCTGATGTGCCTGATGTTAATTGGCGTAACACTTCGGATGGCTCCCATTATTGATGATATGGGTAAGTGACTTTAGAATTCCTATATTGTTGAAAAACCAAATGCTTTTAGCCATGTTCGAGTCTAACCCCGTTAAAAGATATCCATGCCTGTCAAGCAGTCCTCTAGTCTTAAGCAATGCAACTCTAATGGAACAAGTTTCAGGCATACAATATATCTGATATATATTTTTAATATTTATTTATATATATGATATATTTATAAGTGTGCATTATCCTTCTTTTGAGCTTCGCATGCCAAGAATTTTACATTTATATTAACTAAGAGTTGTGGCTTATTTTGAGCCCTCCACATATACACATGATAAATGTGCAATAACCCATAAGTTCTTATGAAGTCGGTTATAACTAAAATCTGTCTAACATATCTAATGCCGTGTCTATTGTGTTTTGTTTCGTTATATTTCAATTATAGAATACCTAACGAAATGTAAGTACAAAAGAATTAAGAGACACGAAATTTTGATGACCTGGCAGGGTTTATTTTAAATATAAATTTAAATTTATATTTAAGCTATTACAAGAGCTTTACCCGGTTATCAAAATAAAAACATAGAAACAGCTGTAAAAGTTTTGTTATGCTTACAGTTCTCAATTGTTTATCTGTATGTGAAAAGTTTGTATTGTTATACCATGGCATAGTGTGTGTTCTGATTGAAAGCATCCTTAACTTTTAAACTACAACCAATTGTGCAGCTTTTTGCAAAAAGCTTCAATAGTTGAACTGTTATATTATCATTCTGAAAGCTTACAGTGTTCAACTGACTCGTTTCGTTAAATGTTAAGCTTGTGTTAAACATTTTAGAGAGCTTTATGTTCATTTACATAACAGCCTTGAGCTTATGCTTACGCTTGAGCCACTGCTTGAATTCCGAGTGCAAAGGCAGAGCTTTCGGGCAAGCTTTGACTCAAGTTAAGCTTTGGCTCATAGGCAACTCAAACTCCGTGGGAATTGCTTACGCTAACATGCGTTTATGTGTGCCATTGTGTTGCATAACAGCACAGTAATAGCGGCGGAACTAGGACATCGTATCACATGTTGCATTTCAAACACACTTGCACACTCACACACAAACACACACACACACACAGCTTCAGTTACAGTTACAATCTGTGTTTGTGTATGCGTACATTTGGCATAGATTTGCGTGATGTTCGATATTTTGGTTGCCTTTTGTATCTGCATTGTTGCCATTATTTGAGGTTGTCGATAGATTCTGAAATGGTGACATTGAACTCCCTCCATACCACCCACCCACCCACAGCTGTCAGTTGCCTGCATCCATCATCAGTTATAATTCACTGGCTTACACAATTTAAGCTTTGAAATATTATTTTGTTATGGCGTTTTTAATTCAAGTTACAATTTTAATCAATTTTGATCTTTTTTATAATCAAAAAGTGTCTGAAGTCAGGATTTCCACTGACTTCTGATGTTGCCTTGTTTGGCATGGGATTTAAATCAAATTCGGAAAGGGGTTAAATGTACTTTTGTGTACATTGTTAATGTATTTTCTGTGCAAAACAAGATTATCTGGCATAGTGTTGACCAGTCTTGATCAACTCCGCCGGCTGTTGGCCTATTTCATTAGCATCATTCTTAAATTAATTAGAAATGCAGTCAAAAGCGGCTGGCTGCTGCAACCGTCGCGATAAGCGAGCTTTTTTTCTAAGGGTGCCAAAATGTCAACGGGCGGGGGCGTGGCACCTTGAAGGAGCAGTTACAGCCACAGTCAGAGTTGTAGTCACAGCCGTAGCCAGTGCTGCTGCACTTAATCGGCATCCACTGTGGCCACAAAGGGGGTGCACCACAGCGTGACAATGCCTGGTTAAAACTAATTTGTGTGTTGGCCTTAGGGGGTTGCCAGCACCTCCAAACAAAACACACCAAACGAATACACACACAACACACACTTACGCACAGTTGAACGCACGAGCGCTCTTGTGGCATTGCTGCCGCTGCCACTGCTGCTGCTGCTGCTGCTGGTGCATTGTGCGCTGTGTGGAAAATGTAAAATGCAGTTATGCATTTCTTAAGTTAAATCAGTGCCAATGACAAAGCCGCTGTGTGGCACAAAGACTTCTTTGCGCCTTCTTTTCACAAAACTACAAATATATGTATATATATATATATATATGTGTGTGTGTGTGTGTGTTTGTGCTGCTCAAAAATGCAAAAAACCCAGCTGTTGAAATGCTGAGAAGCTGATGACATCGCCAGCGCCGTTGACGTTCTTGACTTTGCCAGCGCGGCAGGAACTGAGGGATGAGGATAAACTTTCTTGCAGTGCACACACAATTTCCCGTTTGCCTTATTTTGCTGTCTTGCTCGCTGCCTGCCTGGCTGCCACCGCGGGCTGAGTGCGTTGTCATTTTGGTTGGCTGCCGCTGTTATGCATTTTTTGTTGTTGTTGTTGTTTCATTACTTGCTGCATAAAACAAATGCACATAGTTTCGCCTAGTTATTATCCACTTGCTGTGGCACTTTGTGGTCGCTACTACCACGTAAAGCGACTTAAAACAATGTGCCCCGGTGCCTGTGTATAATTTTTTTATTTCATTTTACTGGCTTAATCAACACGCTGCTATCATCGTCATCGTCAAACGTTGTCGTTTTCGCTGTCTTTTGTTTAAATCATACATATTATGCTTTAGTTGGTTTTATTGTTGTTGCTGCTGATGCTGTTGCTGTTGTTTGGACCACAAAAAGCATTCCGATTGCCCAGCAAAAGCCGCAAGTATTTCAGGACCAAATTATTTTCATAGCTTTAGCTTAAAAGCTGAAATGCCGGCGACGGCGTGTGTGTGTGTGTGTGTTGCCCCTCCTTAGATGTTATTATTGTTGTTGTTATTGTTATTATTATTGTTGTTTTTGTTCTCGTTGTTGTTGTTGTTGTAGTAACAAACGCATTGCCATTGCCATTGGCCCTTGGCGCTGGCAAAGAATTAAAAATATTTACAGTATTTCGAGTAAGCGAACAGCAGGCAAAACAAACAAGTTTCTCCTGCTGCTCCTGCTGCTGCTTCTACTGCTGCCTCTGCAATCTGCATGACTTGGATGAAGTCGTGGCCATAGCTAACAGCTGAAAGCCGAAACCCAAAGCCTCCATTTGCCGGAGACAACAACACACAAAGAGAATGTCCTGTGCGTATGTGTGTGTGTGTGTGTGTGTGTGTGTGTGTCACAGTGCCCCTCCCAGTGTTGTGGTTAGCAGCACCAACGCACCAACAACAAAAAAAGAATTCCAAACAAATATGAGAAACATAATTTCGTGCCACACAACCACTACAAACACACACACACACACACACACACACACATGCACAAACATACAAACCCAACAAAATGAAATAAAAATAAATGTCTACTTGGAAATGTGCAAGTTTTTTCCACTAGATTTTCGAAATACTGACAGAAAGAGCGCTTCAATAAGGAGCAACTTTCATCATCATTTTACTCCTAATTTGAGCAACCCGCAAAACAAATATCGACAGCTCGACGACCTTTAGTCCCCTTTTGCTTTGGATTACTTAGTTTTGCGTCTCTGTTCTGGATTAAGTCCCTTTTATGATTAATGATGCTTTGGAAACTTGTCATTATTTGCCTACCCGTTCTACAAAATCTACATCCGTTGAATGTATTTTGAGTACGCTCATTCTGTGCATCAACATAAATATTTAAACTTCATCGTAGTTTAAGTAACTTTTCTCGCTTGTCTCAACGAGATACGAAAATGCATTTTTCTAGTTTGTTTATTTACTAAAAGTATATATTTAAGAAATTAAGTTAAAATCTGATTTAAAATATGCAAAGTATTTTACATTGAAACTCTCAAACATTTTTTCTTATTTAACTTTAATTAAAATTCGATTTTTATAATACACGATGAGCTTAAAGGAAATAGCAAAATTTTAATTAGAAAATGTGCGCTTTATAAATTATTCGTAAACTGGTAGGAGCAAATCTAATTATATATCTCGATAGTCCTTGGAGTTATAGACAAAGCTTGATCAATAATAATATCCAAGTAAATTTTTATTTCTTGCAAATCAGTTGTAAAACTATTATATTTATGATATGTGAGAGATATAGATGTGATCTCATTAATTTAATTATTTAATATAGCTCCGAACAGATGGATTTCATTCTGTTCTCTTGCTTAAAATATTTAATTATTCAGTAGACAAACAATAATTGCAGAAAATTAGGCGCACTAATTTGCAGCTCATCCTTGAAGTAATGCTTAACCAACAATATTTAAAAGTGCATTTAATTATGTTGGAATAATTGAATTCTTTTGGTAGTATTTTTTTGGTCAGACTTAATGCTCAACTTTTTAAAGTGGTTCATTAAAGTAGAGCATTTAGGCTATCGTGTTTGCAGTTGCTTTCATCGCCAAAAATAATGGCTAAAAGGTCCTTGACTTTCGAGATCATAGCTTTTAAGTGCCGTGCAATTGGATTTGGTTTCCGTTTTTAGCCACTGTTTTAATTGCGTGGCAAAACGAAGGCGACTTGGCAGAGTGACTGCACAGCTCGGGAAACGGCAAATGAAATTAGGCATATTTAAGTAGTGAATTCAGTGGAAACTCGGCTTTTAAATGTATAATCAGTGCAGACATTCCAAAATAGACGGACAATAGCAGTTACCTTCCTGGCCAAAGACAACCCTGAAGCGAATTCGGTTAATGAGTCCAAAGGCAGAACCACAACTAACACCCAGACCTGATCTGTGGGTTGATTGAAGTGGATTCGTCAGTGTGAATCCATAATGAGATGCGCTTCAGAATAACTTTCTCAAATATTTGGCAATTATTTAGTTTTGGTTTTCGACTGTGGTCTGAAGCCCCTCTCTCTCCCCCCCCCTCCCACTCGAAAAAATTGAGTATAATGAGGCAAAATCAGTGTAAAATTATTAAAAAGTTGATGGTGTGAAAGGGCGGCGACACAAAAATGTGCGCTTGCCGCACGTTCTGCGGGCTAACGTTGGGGGCGGCTGGTGGGCGTGTCAACAGACAAGCGCCAGCAGCTGCGGGTCAGCTGTCAGCCGCCGTTGAGGCAAGTATTTGTTTGTGTCTTTTTTAAATACTCATTACAAAAGGAAATCGGCGAAAAGTTTTGATAAAAATCCTATTATAAACATAAATAAATAGAGTGCCAGCAGGGCAGAAAACTGGCAAACCCGCACACAGTAACAGCAACAAGACACACACAAACACACACAGAGCCTACACAGGACTCGTCGGCTGTGCAAACATTATGAGCTGTGACTTGTAAGCACAGCGGCAGGGGACAGGAGACAGGCGGCAGGCGGCAAAGTCAAACAATGAGGCAGCTAGTCCTTAAAAGGACCAACCGAAACTTCATTAGTGCCTCTCATCTCGCATCTCAACTCATCTCATTTACTATGTACAAGAATATATGAGGGCTGCAGGCCAGACTCTACACTGCCCGTAATATCAACTATATATATATATAAATATGTACAATGATATTTTTGAGAGATGAGCTGAAACTACACCGTGCAAGAAATAAGATGTTTAAATATTTTTTAAGTGTTAAAGATTCTTTTTGCATTTTAGTCTTTGATAAAAGATTATATTCCTCTCCAAATCGGGTCAACTGTTGTAGTAGACAAACAAATAATATTTGCTAGTTAAATTGATGAATTCACTTTAATTGTAGTTTTATCTTAAAAATTTGAATTTAGAAATAAATATATTCAAATATAACATTTAATAAGTTAAATCTTATTCATTTGCCAATATTCTGTTGTATTTAATATTCCATAAAACGACTTGTTATTTCATTCTTAGGGTAATAAAATACCCTGCCTGTTTCTTTCAGTGTACGTACACATGGTTATTGTGTACCTCCTTTACCTGTAAATTTGAAACGAGGTAGTTTTCTTTTAGTAGTTTTGTGCTCAACTGCTTTGAGTCGGCGGTGGATAACTTTTCATGCGGTTGATTTTATGGGAGCGGTAGGCATCTTCAATATTCATATTTTGCCGCAAAACGAATATTTATTACCTCAAAAAAACGAGAACAAACACACACACACACAAACACACACAATTCCCGTACACATTGATTGGGTGTTTCGTCAAGTTGTGGTTGATGGGGAGAGTTTTGGTGTCGCGTAACCTTTTGTTGCCATTCTCAAGCTAGAAATTGTTTGTTTGGCAAGCAGCCTGCCAAAAATTTAATCTCAAATTGAAGGTATTTTTGCGGAGTGGCGCTAAGCGATATTGCCTTTGCTGCAGGTGACATTTTCATGTGGGGAAATAACGGAAAAAGCCAGCTGTCATCTCTCCACGTGGAAGCAAAAATAAAGGGTCAGACTTGAAATCAAATGACCATAAATGCTTCTAAGTACATTTGGTTTTAAGAACACCATTTGCGGTTCTAAATTGTTGCACAATTTCATGCAAATATTTGCAATCACACAATTTATTACTTATCAATTTAGCATTTTGTGTGTTTTGTGTGTCTTTCTCGTTGTTTCGACTAGCTGCAAATTTATGTTGAAATTTATGCAAGAAGAAAGTGTTATAATTTTTAAGTAGTTTTACTTTTCAAAAAATTCTTTTAACATAAGTTGAACAACAAACAAAAACTTTTACAACCTTATAGGTTAAACTTGATTTTTATTTGCATATAGAAATTAAAATGTAGTAAAACATAAACTAATTTGTTAAAAGCAACCAAGTGCAGTAAATTAAAGTCTAAATTATAACTATAATCGTATATTCATTTAGTTATAAGTGCTGATTTAACTTTTTTTAAATTTTACAAATATTCTGACCACATTAAAGTACCTTCCTCAACTATATTCCCATCTCGCTTTTGGCAAATATTGTATTAATTTCATAATGAAAAGTGTAAACAGATGTGGAATATATTATATAATTGATGCAATGATTGGTAATGGATAGCCCTAAATTTAATTGCTTTAATTTGCTTTGCAATATAAAATATAAATTTAAGTTCTTTGTTTCCACACATTTCTATACACAGTTTTTATAATTTGCAAAATGATTTCAATTTTAATTATTTATTTTGAGAGATGAACAATAAATGTTGCATTAAGGGTCATTAACCAAGAATATAATTAAACAAATTTGCCTCGCTGCCCATTCAGCAATTTATTCTTTTATCCAAATGACATGCTATATTGAAATTAAAACCGTAATTTTTGTTTTCCATCATTATTTAATTGCCTTTTTAGTCATCGCAATTGCATATTTTTTGTTTCAATTGCATTATGATAGCCGATGGAAATCAGCTTATTAAAAGCAAACCCTATAAAACTGAATGCAATGTGCACTACAAAATTAGTAACAGTTTCAACTATGAAGCAGTTCGCATTTTTTGGAGTATTTTTTTTGGTGCTGTCCATCGCAGTGGTGAGTCAAAATTTTTTGAAAAAAAAAGGTTGTTCTCCTCATGTTTTCTTATTATGTGTTTTTTATAGGCATCTATGATGGCAGAAATGCCAGAAATGCCAAAAATGCCAGATATGCCAAAAATGCCAGATATGCCAAAAATGCCAATGCCTGGTAGAAATTTTGGTGGAATGATTAAGTCCGGTTTCCTCAGGCAGAGCGCTGGTCAACAGGGTCCACCACAAGGTCAAAATATGCCACCACGTTCGCCACCTGGCCGTAACCAAGATTAATATGTCCAAAATTGTAAGAGCTAATTGATTTTCACTGGACTTGGACTTGCTTAGTATATTGGGATGAATTAGACTAGTTGAAATGTTTCCACAGCAATTTCAATAAATTTTTTTTGCAAACGAATATAGTTTTATTAAGTTTTTTAATCATTAGTTGTTATACATAAGAAGTAATATAAAATTTATTTCTGGTTAATTTCCATTAACTCTAGAAATGCATAAAAATATATATATCAAAAATGAGTAAAACTCACCGGAAATTTGACAGCAGATTTAGGTTTTACGTGCAAAACTTAACTCTGGTAAAATAATAAGAGCTCAAATTTCCTCAATGAGCACGATTTTTGCAAGACGCCTCCAAGTTTTAATACTTACTTAAGCAGTCGACGAGGGGCAAAAAACTTTACTTATTATATAAAATGTAAGGTTTAATTTCATGAAGCGTTGCTTAAGTGTAAGCAAGACTTTAGTTAAAGAATAAAGAGCACATAAATATTCGTATTTAAATGTTGTTCCTGGTTTTTGCACAACACACAGAGAAGGAACATCGTGTGGCAGACAAGCAACTCAGACTTTTTTTTTTCAGCTGGCAAACTTTATTAATAAAATGCACAAAGTGAACGAATTATGGGCATCAAATTCATAAATATAGTCGTAGCACATTGCCGTAGGTATATATTGTGTTGCCAACTTGACTGTGTAACTGTGCAACTGTGCAACTGTGCGAGGCAAGTTATGTTTTGGAATTGGGCTTGTGTCGGGGACTTGGCCTTTGAGCTGTTTCTTCTGTGACTTGATTCATTCTAAAAATTGCGAATGCGAATGCGAATGCTTATTACCAAAGAGTTTGCGCCTGCTAGCATTTTATAATTGCATTACATCGTCTCAAGTTTAGTTGCCGTGCCACAACCTCCCCCCCTTTGCTAGACACCAACCAACCCCACCACCATTAATCATGATACCGCTGGCCCCGCTGTGCATTACTCTAATTTCCGAGCTATATGCAGCTGTGCGCTCATGTGTGAATGCACCAGTGAGTGCATATCCAAAAAGTTGTTAACAAAGTTCTCACTTTGCTTGTTACTGTTGGCTGTGGCTATTAACTGAGGAGCAGAAATTCACACAGTCGGGCAAAGCAGGTCCTGTCTTCGATTACCAATTGCCTGATGAAAACTTAAAGCTATGAGGAAAAAGTATGTGATGCGTGACTTATGCCTACATACATATTTACATACATACATACATGTAAAGAATCAGCATGCCTTATCGATAAACATAACGCAAGAAGCGTGGCGGCATCAACAACACACACATATATATTTATATATATACATAATTTCCGCTATGCTCTGCCAAAAGGGGGCAGGCAACACAATGGAACAACAGCACAGCAGGACAATGGGAAGCGGGAACGCCCTCTGCGCGCGCTTCTTGCCACATTACTTGGGCCGCGAAATGTTGGCGCAACCAAAACAAAAAATGCAGGCAGCAGGCAGTAGCACCAGCAGCATTGAGTAAAAGCTCGTTTACAATTTTCACTCGAAATGACGTGCAACACGTGACGCTGGGGCATTGAGTGAGCCTTGAGAGGCAACACCCAAGGATGCTGTGAGTGAGTTTAACATGTTGCTTCCATTTGCTGCTGCCACTCGGCCCCATCGAAAACGAGTGAAAAACCGAGCCACAACGTAAACGAACGCCACCGATTGGCATATCCGAGAAGGCGCCTCCACGAGCGATACGAACTGATAAAGCCAGATGCTGCTGCTGCCTCTGCTGCTTGTGCTGCTGCTTCTACTTCTGCTGCTTCTGCTGCTTATGCTGCTGCTAAAGCGTTTGGCTAAGCGTGGCAGCAGGCTCGCGCTTCGGTCAGTTGAACATTTTCCATGCTGTGATCAAGTTGTCTTTTCCTCTGAGCGCCGAGCGCTGTGCACGCCTTGGACTTGGAGCCACATTATACGCATTCCACGTATCTCGCCAACGATATCAAAGCGCCTGCAAAAAAAAAAAGAAAAATAACCAAAATCAAACGCAACCAACCAAAAAATAAAGAACACACAAAAAAAAAAAAAAATTAATGGCCGAGCATCAAGTGCAGTGCGTTTATCACTGAGTGTGTGGGCGTGTGTGCGAGTGTGTGTGTGTGTGTGTGTTTCTGTAGAGCGTGCTCAATGATTTGAGAAATGGCGATGTTAGTAGGCGTGGTCCGAAAGTGCAACAGCAATTGAGCAGGCAGACCAATAGACTCCAATTGACTTCAGCTTCAGACGGAAACAGACGATAAAAGCCATACAAATGACGCCTGTAATTGAAGTTTCTGTATGTGTGTGTATGGATGAGAGGGTGTGTGTGTGTGTGTGTGTGTGTGTGTGTGTGTGTGTGTGTGGATGTGTATCTGTGTGTATGCAAGCTTGTGAAACTTTAGCTAACTGCTACAATTGAGTTGCTAATTTGTTTCTAATTGCGCCCAAACAGTGTGAGAGAGTTTGTTTGAGTGTTTGTCTTACAGATGGTAAAACTTCAGATATATTGCAGTTACAGCTCAACGGCAAACAATTTGTGAAACGACGGACTGACTTACATGCATTTTATTAGTACATAATATCAAAAATCAATCCAATTGAACAAACACCAAAAAAGAAGATACCAACATTTTTTTGTAACTTAATTGCAACTTTAAAAACAAATAAAAAGTAAACAAACAACAAATTCGAATTAAAAAATCAACAACAACAGCGGAGAAGAAACTTTACTCAATTCAACGGTTTCGCCTGAGCTGCAAAACAAACGCCAGAAAAACAAAAGAAGAAAACTCAAAAGTAAATATTGTGAAATGAAGTGCCGAAAATGCTGTTAAATGCGGCAGAAATGTAATTAAACCCAACAGAATTCAACTGGAATGGGCAGCATATCAACAAGAAGGCAAACAATATCGAGGAAATCGAAATCGCTATCGGATTCGAACTAATTAAAAACTCAAGAAATCACACAAAATTGCAAAAAACACCCGATTGACAAGCAAATAAAACGCGTGACACACAAAGAGAGAGAGAGAGTGAGAAAGGGGATAGGAGGAAAGTGCCACAAGAAACAGCAAGGATTCAAAGCATACAAATGAAATCAACGAAGACGCACAACAAATCCAACATGGAGCCTAAAATTGTAATGTACAACATTATAGATATATATACATACATACATTTTAAACACACACACACGCACACACACATAAGAATTTGCACTAAGTCATGCATCAGTTTACATCTTTTAAGCTTTTTCATTTTACTTAAATATTAAATATAAATATATAAAAAGCATTTCGTGCTCATTGTTACACTTACACAAATACAAATACAAATTGCGGCACACACACACACAATTCTTATGCAAAGTCATTTTTCAAAACATTTTCTTCACATTTTATTTCGCAAGTTAAAAGCTTTTTGGTCCATTGCCATTCTAGACGCAATTTCTGGTTCCATTTAACAATTACTTTCTGTTCGCACACAAATGCAATTTGTAATTTTATTCAATTGAATCTACCAAATACTCTACTCTAACTACGTAATAAGTAAGTAAAAAAAAAATGGTAATTTCAAATAGTAGCCATACAATATGTTTATATTTTATCCTTGTCATTTTGTGTGTGTCTATTATTGTTTTCCCCACTTAAGGCTTATCTCTTATCAGCTATTTATATTGTTTATTGGTAAATTGTTGCAAATTGAGTCAAGAGCCAGGAAAATCTGCAAATATACAAACTTCAGAAAAAAGTCTTATTTGCATTCAATTATTCTCGTATCTATTCATTCGCAATCAGCTGGATTCTGTGGCAATTATGCAAATATAAGATAACTATGTATATATATTTATATATATATATATATGTGCATGCAACGCTGTGGTATCTGAGCAAATAGATATACAAAATATTGTGTGTTTGCACACACACATACACCCGCACAGTGCACTATGGTAAATGAAATGTTTTTGTGCCGTTAATGTGTCAAAAAGTTGAAAGATGATGCGATGTTTTTGTGCTCATCTGGATTAAGAAACCGATGTCATCGCTCTACGTAATGATAAAAAAAAAACATGTTTAATGTTCAGTAAACAAATACAAAAATAAGCTCATCGTCTTTCAAATTATTTCTATGCACATTTATTTTATATTTTGTGAAAACAGCTTCTAGCTTAAGTGTGCAATAATCTTATAGATAATTTTAAGAATGTTTTTTTACTTTAAAAAAGATGAGTCTTTTCCACATGCTCTTATATGATGAACTCCCTCTACGTTTCTGACTACAAATAAACGCGAATTTCACACATGTTGAAATAGTTGGCATTCATTCAATATTCTATAGTTCAATAATGAACTTTATGTGTGCATTTTGACTGGCCAATTGATGTACTCAGTAATTAATTATGCATTTATTGCCAGTTAAATTCAGCGAGTGTCAGTAACATTTACGGTTACCGTGCTTTGGGCGTGGCCGGAAACCCAAAGTGAATATCAAATAAAGATTATTTAAACTGATTTCACATGTACATGTTTAAAAATTCATTACGAGCATTGGCTAAAATATGATTTGTATCAATTTTGCAAATTAAAACGCCAAACATTTTCACAGTTTTCGCTTTTATCAATTGTGCAAATTGGTTAATGATGTGAATGTAAAATTATTTTACTAGTGGAATTAGTACATTACTATTAAAATTGAACGAATGTAAAGTACTGGAAACATTTTGATTTTATTATATGCCATGTTGTTGAAACTGTATATTTTATTATTGACTTGACGAACTCTTTCAAATATTGAATATATCATGTCATAGAATATATATAATTTTTATAGTCTATTTGAACTGTGTAAGTATGCGTGTTGCATAATAATTTATATGAGCTCATTAGCATACATTATGTTTGAATGAACAGTTAAAGTAGAGTTCCGCACTTAGACAAAGAAAGAAACTTCCACTAAAGTCACATCAATTGGGTCAATCCTTGTGGATGCTGCGCTTAGCTCAGCTCTGCTCAGCTCAGCTCAGCTCAGATGATGCCCATTGAGCAAACAACTCATCGAGCAAATTTACATTTAAAATAGATTGAATATATTGTTGAAGAATCTGTATAGTTGTGGTACTTGAACCAGTTTCTTCGAAATATAGTCGACGCTGCATAAATCAGTAGATGGCGGCAATTAAATGAATCGTTTGAGTAGCGGGAAAAACAACCCAATTTGGTTGTCTGCCAAAGTATCTGAAATTAAGTTAAGCAGCCAACAAGACTGCATTAACAGTCAATCACTTTGAAACTTAAGTTTATACAACTTGTATTCCATGAAGTAACTTGCAGCGGGTTATATAATTATAATGAGCAACTCAGCAAATTGAAGCAGATAATTTATACTTCTAAAGTTTAGATGACTTTATTATTAATATTCTAACATTCCAAAACTAAAACTATAAATAAGTTTTTTTTAAAGATTTTGAGATGAAGTTTTTGTTTTAGTTCGAAAGAGTATTTAATTCGATAAGTACAAGCTGAAATATTTAATAGTGTTGCTTTTCTTAAGCTTTCCGATAATTGACTTTGAGCTGTAGTCAATTTGCTGCTGCATTCCCTGCAGATAAGTGGGTTGCCATGTCTAAGATATCTGCTTGTCAATTAAATGAACAGCATTTCGAATTCCAAGTTGGTTAAACACAAATTGATCGCAATTTTAATTAGCCAACTTAAGACTAAAGAAAACTCACTTTAAGCGCATCTGTGGCAAATAAATTTTTCTGTTTCTTGTATACTCGTTATTTAATGTATGTTTTTTGAAATTAATGTTAATTTATGCATGGAAATTACTTAAGAATTAATTCATGTAATTTCTATTCAAAGTCTTTTACCGTTGTACAAAAAACATAAAACACAAAAACAACGTGAAAATGAAACTCATCTGCTTGTGAAAGCGCTACTTTCCCTACCCATGATTGCCCATTAACCCATGCTGGCCATACATTTTTAATTAGAAAAGTTTTAGCCACGCACGCCCCTCCCACTCCTCCTCCTGCCACCAACGAAGTCAAGTGATTTGAGCGTGCTCATCAAATAAATACATTTAAATACACATATGTGCACATGTGTGTTACATGTAAACATTAAATTAATCGTAGCATACTTTTATGGGACGCGCAGGTGGGGAAAAAATAGTGAAATATGAATTCAAATAAAATACGTAACTTATATCATTTGCAGCTTGTTGTCAGAGAGTTAACGAACTAAAAACAAAAGCCGAAAATATATGAAAATTACAACATTACACCCCGGAAAATAAGCGAAGCGTGTCAAAGCTTCAAGCATCTGGGCAACATTAGCGCCCTTGCAACTTGCCGCTTGCTACCTGCCACACAAGCATTACTCTTACGCCCTGTCATTCACATCAGCTCTTGCTGTTGCTCGACCACAAGAACTGTGGGTTGAGTTCATAAAATCATGATTTTAATTATTTTAAACAACATTTTAATGACACAGAAAACTTTTGCTTGTGTTCACATTTCTACTAATTTAAAACTTAAATTGATGTAAAATGTTTCAAAATAAATTGTGATGTGTTTGTTAGGTCGAAGACAGTGGCATTATCAAGATGATAAGATAAATTATATATATATATATATATATATATATATATTTTGGGAATAATAATCTTGAAATTTGTGTGAGTGAAATGTATTTATAGTTGACAATATTCCTCCACAGTTGAATGTATTTTTAAAACAAGTTAACACAATCAGCAACGAATCAACATTTTTTTTATATAGTTTTTCCTTTAGTTTAAGTTAACAATTTGTTTATTTTTGAGTGTATTTATTTATGAACATCATTTGTGTCCTGGTTGAACTGACCAATAAAAAACCGACTCCCACTCAGACAATGCAGCTGCAGCTGTGTGTATGCCAAACTGCCATCATCGTGGATGCCGCCGCGTCCAACGTTTCGCTGTTATCTTTGCAGCGTTTGGCTAGCTCCATTTGTTGCTGCATGCCGCATGTTGCATGTTGTTGTTGTTTTTGTAGTTGATGGAATTATTATGTGCTCAACGAACCGCAACATAAAATCTTTTGCTGCTATTCCTGTTGCTCCTGTTGTGCTGTTTTTTTCACTTTGTTCGTCTTTTTAATACACTAAAACAGAAAAAAAAAGACAGAAAAGGCAATTTGTGTTGCTATTTTCAACCTGTGCACATTTTTATCTTTTGACGCAGCATTTGCGATTTTCTGCTGACTGTAAATGTTCAATATTTGTTTGCTCGGTGGGTAATGGGGCGTGGTCGCCAATATTAAATAGCAGCTATTTATTTTTGCACCTGCCCGTACACCTTGACCCCTTGCAGCAGCAGCAGCAGCAGTACTAGGAAAAGGAACAGCAGCAGCAGCAGCATCAGCAGGAGGTAAATTGCCGTAAATCAAAAGTGGTTGGCTAAAACAAATGATGCTGACAAACGTTGCCTGTTTATTCCGTTATATAATCCCTGCAATCCATTGTGCTAGGAAATGACGGCCTGTCACTGTTCGGCAGGGAGAGAGAGAGAGTGAACCGAAAATCAATGCATGTGCAAATGTTGGCAATTTAATAATAAAATTCCAGAGCGCACACAATAACAGGCAATAACAGGACTCGACTAGAGTTTCACTCCCTTTGACACTGTGGCTGCTCGTTGTCAAATGTTGGCAGTTGGTTACTGAAATTCCGCAACACGTAAAATACCAAAATACTGGCGAGGCACATTCCTGCCGCATGCCATAAAAGCAAACCCCGGCCATGATGCTCACCTGGTCCAGTCAGTGTATAACCATGCTCGTCCCCATACACATCCACATCGTCATCCCCTGTCTCATACATAAGCATGCATAAGTCCCAGCCAGCTGGAGCCGCAGGCTAATGGCTAAGGCGCACTCCGCATCTCGCATAGCTTTGCTACTTATTTTACCTGGCTGTTATGTTAGTTGTTGTTGTTGCTGCTGCTGCTCATGTTGCATACTTTCAGTTTACAAATTCCACAGAGGAACGAAACCAAACGCAACGCAACGCAAGTCAAGTCAAGGGATGCATGAGCACGTTTGCCTATTTTATGGCATTCCCAATGAATTTCAATTTCTAGCTGCCTCTTTGTACTCGGCTGCCATTTGTTGGCTTTATACGCGAAATAAACGACACAGTAACTAGCTTCAAAATAAGTAAAAATACTCTCAATATGAATGCTTACTACTCTCTACTCTACTCTCTCTCTCTCTCTCTAAGAGTCCTTGCACACAGAGTATACTTAATTGCAGTTTAATGGTTGCTGAGAAAGACCAACTCTGCTTATAGGGATTATCAATAATATATATAAAAATCTATATAGCTACTGCCAAAATACATTCTCACACTTTTATATGTAAAGGGCAGCAGAGTGTAAATGTTTATACGTTGGCATAAAATATCAGCAATTTGGACAAATTAATGCAAAGTGTGAAAGTAAAACCTGGCCAACAATTAGCCAGCTTCAACATACGCAACAGGCCCAGATCAGAAAAGGGCAGCCTGTAGTCCTGTAGAACCTTTATAGCACTATATATATATATATATATATGTAAACCATATATTATTGCTTTTATTGCCACTAAAAATGCTATTGTATGGCTTCAATATATGCTCGACCAAGTCGAGTTCAATTAGAGTGCGTATTTTATGTCTTTGTAGATTACCATTTATATGTATTTGTAAGTAAGCCACATATATATATATATATATATATATATCCTGTTTTGCATAACATAATTTCACGAAATATAAGCAATAAATCCGAACATAAACGAATTTACTTGTTGTTGTTGAATTCGAGTGGCATTTAATAATATTGTTTGTGGCTTATGCAAACAATTTAAGTAATTAATAAATGATAGGGATTAAATATTTATTTACTTAAATCTAAGAAAATCTACAAAGTAGTGGAATTTCAATTAAATTTATAGAAAGCAATAGATTTGTATCGAGAGATGGAGAGATTTGGATGGCAGAATGAATGAATGGCGCTTTTAATAGTTTTTAGTTTTGATATAAAAAAAAACCATTTTAATTTGATTTTATTTTTATATCAAATCTATTTTTCATTGTGTCAGAAAAGTGGTTTTTCGATAATCACAACCTAAGGTTAGCAATATTTCTGTAAGCGCTACGTGGGCGATTCCACTGCTGCTCTGACCTTGGTCAAATGCAATCTTTGCAGCATTGAGCAGCTTAAATGTTGACAGTGGCCTCCGCATAATAATAGCCAGATTATCGGGCAGCGTAGACAAATTGCGCGAGTTGATGGCGGAATTGAGCAGCGCCGCCAACCAGAATCATCGAAATTGCGTAAAACGAGTTGCAACATCTTTTCCTGAACGATTTTAAACCTTTCATTGGCCAACCAATTGTGCCTGAAATCTATATTGCCGGCGCTTTGACGGGAAACGTGATCTGCTTACACAAAATGCCCATAAACAATGTGTTTGTGTGACTCGAGCATTGAACATAAATAGTTTTTGATTTGTTTGTGAATGGGCGTGGCAAATAAATGTTTTACAGAAGAGAGAGTGAGAGACAAAAAAGGCATCTTTGAGCCATGTTTTGTATAAAATAGCACTCTTTTTTCCGCTTTCCGTTTGTTTTAATTAACATTTATATATGCAAGCGATGCTGCCTGTAAATGAGGGCGGAAGGAGGGTGGATTTAACTTACACACAAAACAGTTGTGTCTGCTACTACCAACCCCGCAAGGCCTTGACACAAATAGGCAGTCATTGCCACTGCGATGCTAACGCCAACGGCAATAGTTGCAGCTGCAAAAGCTGTTGCTGTTGCTGTTGCAGCTGCAAATGCTGTTGCTTTTGCAGCTTTACTCTCAGCGACAGCCGATAAGCAGCTTCCTTATTCTTAATTTTAAGTCCTTTACCCAACACTGGATAGGGTATATTACTTTTGTAGATTGTCAAGACTCCTTCAAAATATCTAAGTATAAAATTAAATGTTGAACGAGCAAACTTACCGCTTGACAAATTTAGTAAAAACATTTTAAGCTATCAATGCTTAATTATGTAAGATTAAAATGTTGAGTCTGGTTGACATCCTTCAGAGAAATGTTAGAACTGGTTCTTTAATTACAAAATCTTTAAAATAAAAATTTAATTGTATATTATTTGTATTTTTTATTATTATCATTTAGCAAGCTTCAAACTTTTTTAAATTCTTAAAGCCATTTTAACACTTTTTTACCTTTTCTGAGCTGTCTTTTTTTACTGCGCGCAGAGTAGCGAAAAATTGAATAATTCTTGTTGCAAAGATTCCGCTCTTTTTTTTCAGCAATTCGACCTTTCAGGGATGTCAATTATGGTGCGCTAATTTAACGCAACATAAAAAACCTATTAGCTGGCAATTAGGCGAATCTGGCAATCAGTTAAGCGGAGTCTTTGTGGTCAAAGTGAATATATAAAAATGTTGCGGGCTAAATTTCCCATTTTCGTTTCCCCGGTCTTTTTTTACCATTCGTTTAGGGACTCACTTTATGCTCGCTTAATTCAATTGAGTGTGGCCAGACAGAATCAACTCAACAAGTAAATCTAAGGGACTGAGATCTAGAACCAACCAATCCATACAGTGGTGCCCCAAGTGGTGCCTCGGGCTTAATGCGTTTACAATCGATGGAAAGACACAAACAATTTGTCCGCATTGTCTTGAACCTTTTTCCGGCTTAATGTCATCTTAAATGCCTTCAATTACTCATCGTGTTTCGGGGCGATTCCCCACAGTTTTTCTCTTCATTATTTTTGCTTGGGATTTTATTTTGATTTTGTGTAACATTGAAGGTATAATTTTCATGGACCACGCCCTGTTACGGCCATATAGAGAAGTCTGCAACAACTAGCGGCGCCATCAGATTTATATTTATAAATTTGTGGTCGTCGCTCATGAACAAGACCAGAACGCTGCAAGGCCCGAAAGACAGCCCACCGTTCCACCGTGCCACCGCAGACCACATTAATCACAGAAGCATGCCCCAAGTTATGCAACATATTTGTGCTGAGCAGGCACAGCAAGCAACAACAAATCGCATAAATAAAAAAACGTATTAAACAATTTATAAAGTTTGCTGCGTGTTTTTATTTTATTTGCCAATTGTGTTCCGCAGGCGAGAGGGAGCGCGGGTAGTTAGTAGTCAGTATTACGATTTGAATTTCATTAAGTTTAAAGTCTAACGGACTTGTGCTCAATGCTCATATCCGGCGTTTGCA
This sequence comes from Drosophila longiperda, assembly GCA_035042125.1. Taxonomy (NCBI): domain Eukaryota; kingdom Metazoa; phylum Arthropoda; class Insecta; order Diptera; family Drosophilidae; genus Drosophila; species Drosophila longiperda. The sequence goes on from JAWNLV010000107.1 coordinate 14,617,734, forward strand.
TATGAAATTGATATTTTATGCAAAAATATTTACACACAGTAAATTTAGTGGATTGTGTAAAGTGGTTGAACTGTGTGTGAGTGCAGCTGCGTCTTTGATAATTTTAACAGCACGACCACATTGGCCAAAAAACGAAAAAATAATAATAATAAAAAAAAAGATGAAAAAAACCAGGTGTTGCGTTTTTGCTCCAGTTGCAAAATGTCTGTCGTTTTGTGGCATTGTTTATTTAAGAACTGCGTATCCTTTGTAGCCCTTTTTCGAGTTGGTTTTTATGCTACTGTGCTCCTGGCTGCCTCAGAAATAAAAATAAACCACACAGAGACACACACACACACACAGACACACGCATACACACGTACATACACACAGGTTGCTCTTTCACCTGTCTGTTGCTGTCTCGACTCGATGGCTTAAGCAACTGCAAAAATGTTTCACTTGATGTTGCTCATGTTGCTCATGTGTTGTTTTTTCTGCTGCTGATGTTGCTGCTTGTGGCCGTTCTAAGTACATGCAATTTGTTAGCCATTTTACACGCCATCTCTTGTCAGTCTGCAACACACACGCACACACACACACACACACTAAAGCTCCGACACATAAACTGGGCTAAACTTTTAACATGTTCCACATGAGATGAACTAAAATTGAATCAAGTTGCCCCAAGATGCACTATCGCAAAATAAGCCATTTTTTTTTATGCGAAATCTAAAATACAGCCAACATTTTTGTAGCATTCTCATAAAATGGTCTGAAAGTGAATTTATGAACTTAACAGACTATACACAAAATAAATGAGATTTTAAAATATGAAGCAACACATTAACAGTTTTCAGATATAAATTTAATATGCTTATTATCATAACAAATTCAGAATAGCACTATAATATTTTTTCTTCATATTTTTTATATTTTTAATGTGATCAGAACACAGGTTTGGCGGTTTTAATGGATGAATTTACTTTGAACAATGCCAGTTTGCTGGGTAAAGTGCCTTTTTTCCCCATAGTAAATCGATGAAAGCGTTAAATGTGAAAGTAACGGCAATCGGGCCGTGGGGTGAGAAAAAAAAGCATCGTTCAATAAAAAATTAATATGAAGACATTGAATGAGCTGCGGCGCCACAAAGGCATCAAAGCAGTCAGCTGCAAGTCCAGCCACCAACTCTGGCCTGACTGCAACGCTGACGAACATGTTAGCTGCTTTTTGCACTCTCAGTGTGTATGTGTTTCTTAGCGCAAATCACGGCTAATACAATTTTATGGGCGCTACGGGGCGGCTCATAAATATATATATATATATATATATATAAATGTACACATTCCCAATGCAGTCCAGCAAAGACACACTAATAAAAACATATACATGCGTCATATCCTTCTCTTTGTGTTCATGTGTTGATTTTGTGCCATGTAAGCGGATATGCATGCAACATTCTGCCTCTCTTTTCTTTTTCTCTTCTCTCTTCTCTCTTCTGCCAGGTTGGTCATGCTTACTACTAAACTTGTTTGCTTATGCTGCTCCTCTTACCTGACGCCTGCTGCTCAGCTTCAATGCTCTAACCAACACCTCCTCAGTTCTTGTGTGTGTGTGCTAAAAATTTTAGCATTACGGCACACTCAGCAAAACAACAACAACAACAACAACAAAAACAACAACAATTCTGTGTAAATTTCCACTTATGCGCACGCTGAGCAAGAGCTATGAAAACATCTGCTAAACGATACAATGCGACAACATACACTGTAACTTTTTGGTTAACTGAGTTGACTTCTAGCAGAAAATGGAATTATAAAGTAATTAAATGAAGCGCATGAAAATTAAAAGAATTCTCAATCTCTTAAAAGCTGATTTACTTATACATAAAGTCTGCACTTTTGCAGAAAAGATACTTTTTAAGCCCTATAGAAAAATTTAAGGAATTGAAAGCAGAATTCACTTAAATAATAAATAATATAAAGACAATCATTTAAGCCATGTTGCACATGCGACATTCGCTATCAATTCAGTTTAATTAATATAGCATACTTTTTTGAGAATTGGCACATTAAAAGCTAAATTTCATTAATATATATATAATAATATGAAACTTAATGGCAAAAAATATTCACATTTAAATTATATAAGGCTTCGAATAAAATTACACAAAAATTTAAAATTTAAGTTTACCAATAACACACTATGCAAGGGCCGCAAAAAATAAAACTTTTCACTGATAAAATTCAAACAGTTTTGGCAACTAGTTGCGGTTGCAGCTTGCTAGCCAACTTAATTCATACATGTGTAGTTGCTGTTGTTGTTGCATATGGCTACACAACAAGTGCACATGTATGTGTGTGTGTGTGTGTGTGTGTGTGTGTGTGAGTGTCTGTGTGCGTTGGCATGCAAACTTAGTTGTGCACACAAGCTGAAATTAATTTTTGCCAGAGCTAACTAAGCTGGAGTGAGGCATACAAATACGCCAGATGAGGGGCATGAGGGGGTTGTATCAGCAACTGCGTCACACTGCTGATTAAATGGAAAACCATAAAGGTAGCAGATAGTGGCAACAGGGGGGATTGCTGTTGAAACCTGCAATTGAAATCTCCATTGAGTGCAGTCAATGTGCGCGCTTGAATGGCAATGCGATAGCAAAAACAGATTGTGCTCGAGTGTGGCCATAAATAAATGCACCCGAGATTCGGTAGACGGCCACAAAGCCAAAGCTTGAGGCAACAGCTTGTAATGCAATAAGCAGCAGTTGCAGGAGAAGATAGTAGTAAAAGAGCAAAAACGAGCAAGAAAAGCTGCTTAGAAGCTGCATGTTCTGGCAATATGCGACGGCGGAGTCTGCGACTACTCACTAATTATAGATAAATAAATTATGTAATTGACTGACTCACAACGACACCAGGAAAACCTCAGTGGTGCACACACACATAGAGAGAGATACTCCCCTCTAACTTGGTCCTGAATGGGTACAACGAGCAGCGAACAATGAGCTAATTTTAAACAAATATTTATGCAGCAATTAAAACGGTTCAGTTGACTTCAGCGTCTCGATGACGGGAAACGCAGTACTAACTTTACTATACAGCTATATATATATATATATATATATATATATATGTATACATGTATATATATATATATATATGTTTGGCTAAAATTTGCTGCACCAACAGAAAATCATGAGTAAATTACTTGCCATTCAGATCATGACTGATGAATGCTTTCACAAGCTAGTCAAACTTTGACTTTCCCACTGCACAGTGGGCAAATTTGTGCATTTTTAGAGTGTGGCCTGAATTCATATATCAAGGATATATGCATTATAGAGATATAATATATAAAGATAAAAATAATAGCATTTGTTATTGAGCAACCAATAAAATAATTCTTGTTTATAAAACTTAAGTTTATAATTAACATACCATATAATATACATAGAGCGATTATATTGCATATCTAAAGTAATTATTTGTTGAAGAAAAGTTTTTAAAAAAAAACATAAATTTGCAGTTTTAAAACATATTCATTTTTTGTATCGTACTTTGGCTTTAGCCTTGGGTATCTATTCATCTTCAACTGTCTCATTGTCTGTTTGTCTCTCTACGGTTTTGCGTCATTTTCGTCGTCGTCGTCGTCGTCTCTGTCCCCGCTTCATAATCTTCGTCTCGGCTGTGTTAGCTTTTCAACCGCATTCAACTTTTGCTGGTTATGCCAATCAAAATGGATGCTAGAGCGTGTGAGTGCAAAAGTGCAAAGTGCAAAGATGTATTGAGATTTTGCCATTAGGCCAGCAAATACTCAACGGCAACAGCAACTTATAAATGCCATCGCCAAAAGATCAGCAACATCAGCAAAGACTGCTCTGACTGTCCGTCCGTCTGTCAGTCTGTTTGTGCTTTGCCGGTGGAGGGGTGGCAGGGCAACTGTAAGTCAGCTTAGCAGAAGTGCAGAAGTCACTTTCTGCCCGTCTGCCCTCATATGTGAAGTGTCAGAAATGTCTTTGGCTTTGCTTTGACTTGGCTACACTTTTATCTCTGTACAACGCCCACTCATCTATCTAATTGAATTCCTTAACGTCGTTGCCATTTAACATACCAAGCTCTCCTCCCCTCCAGCCATAATCTGTATGCCTGCCTGACTGCCTGCCTGCCCGGCCTGCCCGGCCTGCCCGGCCTGCCTGCGTGGTATGTTGTTCAAGGAAATCTCTGCGAATGTTTCCGTTTCCGTTCGAGTGCTACTGTTGGCATGTTCGACGCGGGTGTGTGCACCCGGCTGCTTCAATAGCTGCTCCAACTGCTGTCACTTTTGCACGGCTGTCAACTGGCGTCCGTTCCCCGCCTCCTGTCAAACTATGCTCCTAAGTATGTCGATGTCGAATGTTGTCGCCCGCATGCCTTGAATAACATTACTCTATGACATTTTTAATAACTGTGTCAAACGTGTGTGTGTGTGTGTGTGTGTGTGTGTGTGTGTGTGCGTGTGTGTGTGCGTGTGTGTGTGTGTTGATGTATTTGCTGGTATTGTATTTAGTGTTTAGGTCTGACACACAACTACTTAAAGCCACAAAGTTCATTTGCAATGGATTTGTTTTTGATCATAATTTGAGTGTAATTAGAGGCTATCCATGAACCACAATGCCAACACCCACATAACAAAACCAACCAAATGTGAATTTGATACAATTAAATTAATTAACACTGTCAACACAGTCTCTCAAACAAATACACACACACACACACACACACATCCAACATAAAGCATAATTGCTAATTGATATAATCGACTTGGAACCATCTATTAAAAATATATGTTTTGTGTGTGGCATAATTGACCAGGCATTTGCATGTCACAGCTCTGAATGAGGAGAATAATCGATTTTCATTAGGAATTTGGAAATATATTTAATTTCTCACACCAAAATGTATTCAGTTTTGTTTATCAAGCAAAAGGCTACCAAAATTAGAGCAACTTTTATATAACAAAATCAAAAATGAATGTCAGCATAGTTATAAAATATAAATAACACTATTTTATTTGACAATTGATAAAAGCTTTAAAAGCGATAAACAAAAATGTATTTTTTATTAAATTACAAAATAAATAACCATTTTAAGTGGGCTTAAATAATTATTGATACATTTATAATGCCAATTCATACCTTAGAAAATAATTGGATGCTGTTGAATAATGGTTGCTGTCAAGAACAATATTTAAGATAAAATACAGCCATCAAGTTGATTGAAAAATTAAATTAAGCAGCTGTGGGCGACTCGAATCGCATTGTCCTCGCGACATTTTCCGCGGACCTCTGCGACAAATTAGTTTTAATCTTTTGTCAAATGCCTGACAGAGGCACAAGTTTCGCCTGTTTACATGCCAAATTGAGTCGGTGGGTGGTAGGGTTGATGAGGGGGAAGGAGGGGCGAGGTTGTGTGGGTGTTTTCAGCCAAACAGTTTTCATTATTATGCCTCGATTGGTGCTTGGCAAGCGCGTTATTTGATGCTTTATACCAAGCACTTTGATCTTTTATGCGCTTTATCTATGCACCGCTGCACACCACCAAAAGCTCACACACACACCTACACACCCACACACAGCTAGAGTGTGCGGTACAGAAGAAAAAAAAAAATGTAAATTGCGTGCACAATGGACCCAAATGGTGGCCTTGATATCGCCAGACGCCTGTCCTCAGCAGAGGCCAGGCCCACAGTCCTCTTGAACGACTGAAACGCGAATTAATCGCATAATAATGCGATAATCTAGACCTGATTTTAACAATACTGATTATGCAAAACAACAACAACAACAACAACAAGTCTGCCGCTAAGCCCATTATCAAATGCAAGTCGCAAACCCATGTGTCGCATGCGCGATTTAGATGCTGATGTTGGTGCTCCATAATACATCAGCACCAGCAACTAAACCGCTCAGAGTACACATACATACACACTACATACATACATAGTTGTGGGGTTGTGGCTTATGTGCTGTGCTGAAGTGCAACACTTAGCGTTTTTCTTGTTAATAGTTGGCGCTGGCAAGTGGAAGCTTAATTAACATAAGGGAGCACATTTTCAAAATGCAAGCATCACCCTCAATCCTCAACCCGACCCGCCCTGTCAATGAGTGGATGCTTGAAAGCTTTTAGCTAGCCAGAACAGCAACATATATATATACATATAGACATATAGGCATTGCCAAGAGTTGTGGACGTGTCGTGATTTTGACCGAATTACCAGGATGGGTAACGTGCTCGTGAGTGTTTATACTCGTAGTAACAGGACCAAGCACGAGGAACACACAACTCAACTAGTTATTAATCCTAGTCACATTTAAGGTAAGCATATAAAATAAATAAAATGAATTTACACAATTTGCAATTTACATTGCCATTTGTGTTGCGTGATCGTGTCAAACATGCAACATGTGACACGCGGTCATCTTTGTGGCAGATTTTCAAAATGGCAAGTGGGCTTGCAATCCTCTCCTCGTTCGTTGAATTTTCTAAAACGCAACGATTTTGAAGTATGTCGCCGTCAAGTGGACCAACAAATGCAAATGTTGCCAGTTTTTGTTAAATGTCAATAGTGTCATAGTGGTTGCATTGTATGTTTGTGTGTGTGTGTGTGTGTGTGTATGGAAACATTAGTAAAAAATTTAATATGTGCTGCGACATTTACAATAACTGTGCAAGGGAAAAGAAAATAGGAACTGTCGCCACTATTTTATGGAGCAATGTGATTAAAATGACGTCTGCGACAGTTCACAAACTAGCACAATGTCCTCCCGAGTGCAGGAATCAGGCAGCAGGCAGCAGGCAGCAGGCAGCTGGTAGCAGAAGCAAGAGTAGGAGCAGGACCAGGAGCAGAAGCAGGAGCAGGACTTGTGCTTTTCCTTGACCGAAACGCAACCCGAAGCAACGTTTTCCATATTTTTGCTGTTGCGCTTTTCCCTTTTTGTTTATGGCCACCAGTGTTGGAGTGTGTGTGTGTGTGTGTGTTAGCTGCTCCATATATGTGCCTGTGTGTGCCTGTGTGTGCCTGTGTGTGTATATGAAAAATAGCGGGCCATGTGACTATATAGAGAATAATGATGACGTCAGCTGATTTCGTATCCGCAGCAAAAACAAAAAGCAAACAGCAGCTGCCATAATAAGAATGCAGAAAAATTACATTTTTTGTTAAGATTTTGTTTTGTTTTTGTTTTTTTTTTTCGCAAGCCGAAAGCTGAAAACCTGCGCTGAGCAATAAGAACCACAACAACAGAATTCTGTGGAAGCAGCAGGGCAACAGACGCTACAACTGGAAAACAATCAACTTTTCTTTACATTTTTTTTTTAGCTGTTGTTTTTTTGTTTGTTGTGGGCAAACATTTGCGCGACATTCGCGCATGAAATCGAGTCTGCAACATTTGAGCAGTATTTTTTTTCTATTGTTATGCCCAGGTATGATGGACGTCCTTGACGCAGCTGCACCTGCAGCTGTTCTCCATCAGCACAGATGTGGTTAGGTGAGAGAGGCAGGCAGGGATTGTCGTGTTGTCGGGTTGAGCATTGTAGCAACATCTTCAATCAGTTTGGCCTATCATGCCCACTTGGGTGGCCACTTTCGCTACACTTGAACCTTTGTTTATGCAAATCAAAAAGATTGCCCATGGCCCACTTTGTCGCTCGCATTGTGTTTGCCAGTGCTCATCTGCCGTCCAGTGCTTTTCATCATCAACATGCCTCCGTGTACGCCTTTTAGCTTTTTTCTTGTTCCTTTTTTTTTTTTTTTTTTGCCTATTTGCCTTGGCTGACTTCCGTCTCAGCCAAAGCAATTTGCATGCGATAAACTCGAACAAATTGTTGCATATTTTTGTGCGCAGCTCAAGGAGACTGTCGCCCAAATTGCTATGCATTGCGCTTAATAGCCGCTTAGTTCTTTGTGAGTATGTGTGTGGAAGTGTGTGTGTGTGTGTGTGTGCAATTAAGCCTTTGTCCCGTGAGACGCAACTACTTTGTGCCAGTCTTTAGTCAGCTGAAACTGACGTTCACATTGACGTTGACATTGACGCTGACGCTGACGTTGACGTTGACCAGAGAAGCCCAAGAACAATGATCCAAAAAGTACAAAATTCCAAAGTGTTTTCAAAATGCTTTAAATTAATGAACATCTGTGACTATCCTAACAAAATGATAAAATAGATTACATTAGAAAAGCATGCAACTAAAATATGCCAGGCAAAATGCTCTTAACTAGAATATTTGTAATCACAAAGTAGCTGTATTTATGTAGTATATATTAAGGTTGTTTAATCCAGGATAGTTGTTTGGAAGTTGTTTATTATTACTTTACAATGTGTACTTAAGTTTCTTGTTTTACCTTTGAGAATATATATAAAGTAATTGCATTGCATCAAACAGTCCAAATAGTTCTCCAAAATTTTGTAATTGAATTGACTGCTGTTGGTTGCAGCTGTCACACATATATCACATATCGCCAAAGTTGTTTTTAATTAACTGACAATAAGAAACAAAAAGAAGAACTATAAAAAGCACTTAGTTATCCTGACATTGACAAAGCAGCTTACGACACGCTTCTTTTTTTTTTTTTTGTCTATTTTTGCGTGCAATATTTCATATGCCAAAGCAATTTAAGTCAAGCAACAACGCCGAGTCGAGACGAGTTTTGCTGAAAGTGTGGGAAGTCATGAAAGTAATGAAAGTCACAAAACTTGCTGCTCACATTTCCATTTTAGATGTTCTACAACTGTTTAACTGAATAAGACTTGTGCAAATACGAGTACTAAAGTCTTCAAAAAGAAAGTTGCACGGATGAGCTTGCTTTTTGTTTTTGTTTTTTTTTTTTTTTGTATTTTGTAAATTTGTAGTCGTTGTTGTTGTTGTAGGATATCTCGTGTTTGCCTGCCTGTCACGCCCAACCATTGTAATCGGACATTCTCGTCTCTGCACGTACAAAATCTACAGCCAAGCAACAAAGCGAAAAAACTTGTGCTCAACTTTTCGGCACATGTGTGTGTGTGCTGGGGGGGGGGGGGGGCGGGACAATTTCACAGTGAAGAGAAGGAACTCGAAAAACAGAAACAAAGGAATGCCCAAAAACAATGTATAAAAATAATGGCCAAGCAAAAGTACCAATAAGAGAATTTTAATATGCATTTAAATGCAGAAGCAGCAGCAACAGCAGCAGGAGCAGGAGCAGCCATAGCACATCCACCATTATCAATTTTCTTTTTCAGCTGGCTGACCAAACGTGGCAAGTCTGTTTTATATGGCATAGCTGACAGTGTATTCTAAGTCACTCAGTGTCATTCAGTGGAACTCAGATCAGCTACTCAGCACTCAGAGGTTCGGAGTGTCGCAAATCATCCGCTTTGTCTGACACATTTCCTGACTTGGGGAAAAATAGCTAGCCAGAGTTGACATCACATTCGCTGACATCTGTCTTCCCAGTGGACAAAACATTGCAGCAGTGTATTGGCCACGTCAAGTTGCCCACGGCTCGCTGTCCTCTTGGCCAGCTGCCATTGGCCTGATATCAATTTGTGGTCATCGTGGGGCCATATCACAACAGCCTAAACATTTCCGCAGCACAAAACAATGCCCACAGAAAGTGCCCCCCCAACACAGTTTGAGATTGAACATATACTGCGGATGCGATTGACTCTGACATCTCGTCTAAGCTCTTCACTTGCATCATTTTCTGTTTCCTCCATGTAACTCAAATAGATTTCCGTGGCGCAACCTGTCGATTGCAATTGACAATTCATTTGATGATACAGCTGATGCACTGCCTTCATTTACACAACCACTTTGGAGCGCTGCGTCAACAAACAGACTTTGCCCTCAGTACAAATTGCGCATACGCAACGTGCAACGGTACATTCTGTTCTGATCAAACAGTAATTGGGTTGCTGTACGGCGGCAATTGAAAGGGTGGCAAAGATATATACAACAATATCTTCCAGTTTATATGTATGTTTAGTTTTATTGCTAGACTCATCAACTATCTTAAAATAATTACTAATAACCATTTACAGAGTTCAAATCAAGAATGTTTCTTCTCCACTCAACTCAGAGTACTAAATAGTCGCCTTTGTTCAATTTCAACGTTTTTACTTCTGCAACTAACTTTATTTTCTCCGATTAACATATGCATATGTGTAGTTAAAACTTTGTATCTAATATGTTTTACAACAGCTCGACGTGTACACATGCAAATCCCTTGCTGGAAGTTGGCTCATATTTTTCTTTTTGGTAAAAACGTGCCAAAAGTCACGCTACATGGCCTAATGCCATTTGCATATTTATGCGCCGCTTTATGCAGTGGCTTTTGTTCCCAGTCATGGTTTTTGACTGTACTTGCTGGCTACAAGCTCTGGTAAGAGTCCACCCAACTCCACGTCTGCCTTTTTCTATCCCTTTTTTGGATACAGGTTTTTTTTTTATTGTTGTGCGCTGGCAAATATTGAAATTGGAATACGAATTAAAAAGCTTTTAATGTAAACAGCCGTAAGGGTTCTCAGACCCTGCTCCAATCCCGGCTTCTAGATGATGCGAGGTCTTGCGTTTGCACTTTTTTTTATGATTCCAACTGGAATTCCACGCCCCCTTGTCGATGTGCCTTGTCTGTTGACTTTGGCATTCGCAGGCCTGCAGCCTTTTTGATTTATGTGATGTTGACTGGCAATTGTTGAAGGTTGAAGACCCTCCAAAATTAGTATGCGCATGAGGTTGTGGGTATCAAAATGGTTACGCTGATATTAATATTAGGGTCAACCGGAAAAGAAAACTTACCAGCCACTTAAGCTATGATGTAATACTTAACTGAACTTGTTCAAATATCCTAAATATTTTTTGAAGAAGCAAATTTAGCAAATTAATGTTAAAAGTAAAAAAGTTACAAAAGAATGTTTGCAAAATGTTGTGATAAATTAACGAACAATTTGAAATCTGTTATATGAACATTTTTCCGACAACAAATACAAAAGCTTAATATAAATTTAAATAATTTCTCATTTATTTTAAGAATTATTTCTCGATAAAGTGGGAAGAAACCAGAACCATGGATTTTATAGTCAAATGCTTGAATCTATCACAATAATTAAATAAAAATGGATTTTTCTGTATGCAGATGCAGAGAGTAATTACTTAAATTGGATTTGAAGCTTTAAACAGCTTCATATTGCCATTGCCTTACCATTTTTTAATGATTAGAATTCGCTATAAAAAATTGGCTCAGAAAAAATATATTCAATGTATTTAAATATGTCTCTTTTGGTGTATTCAATATTTTCATAATTTGATATCTGTAACGTTTTTGCCGCATGAATGTAACAACATTGGTTCGTGACTTTCATGAGACTTCAAACAGCCCAAATGCTCGACTTTGTTCTTGCCTCTCGTTACCCATACCAACGCATGTGGGAATGGGAATTTTTGCATTTAAAAGAATGTCAGCGAGCACGTTGCGACAGATACTCGTGTTCAACGCAGACACACACATACACACAGGCACACCCAAATACACCAGCACACGCATGTAAATACGGGTAAAATTGGTTGAATAGCTCTCTTGAACCATGACCAAAAATTTTCCATTGCCAAAATGTGACACGTTTTCCAAGTGTGTGTATATTATTGCGAGTGTGTGTGTTATGCTTTCATTTTCCATTTTGAAATTTTCATTTTAGCGAAATGCCCGCTGCGCTGTTGTAACGTCAATATTCCCTTTCTCTCTTACTACTCCACTCACTATTTGCAGCTGCTACTGCGTTTTCCCAAAACAAACAGCAAACCGATCTGGGCCTCGAAGACTGAATAAACAACAGAGACAAAACCCGACAAACACTCATACAGAAAGACCTACAAACCAAGAAAAGAAAACAGAAAAAAAAAATCATTTTACCGCTTCACTTTGTTTGCCTCGCAACAGCAAAGCAAAAGCATTGACCAGCTTTTGTTAGACTCAGATGGACACATATAGATACTTAAATATGTGTCTAAATACATGAAAACGATGTGCGAGTGTGTGAGAATGTCCAATGTTTTTTTTTTGACAATCTTTACTACTGCATTTACATATCCAAATGTCGCAGTGGGTTCCAGCAAACGAAACAGAAGATTAAATATCCTTGCCGCTTGTAATTAGTGATTTAGTAATAGAAATGTAAAATAACATCTGTTCATAACATTGTCATCGATATCGATCGATATCAAATGTGTGTTAACCAACTTGAAGAAGAAGAGATCAATCTTTGTGAATATCATAAAGTAAGTAGACATGTGTTTTAAGAAAAATATATTATTAAGGTTTGCCTATTACAAAAGGTGCACTGATATCTCCTGCAAACCGTTACACATGTAGTCAGAAATCTAGCATATACATAAGCAGGATATAGGAACGTCACTAGTCAGCTTTGGGTCAACTCAAATTGGTGAGGGATAGAATATTTTCAGTATTGGTATAGATTGTTTTAGAGATTGTCGCTTGTGTTTTGTGTTTGTGCTGTGCTAGCCTATTGGCCCGCAGCACTTTTTGCATATAATTATGGCAGCATAAAACAACAACGTTACAAACACACACACACACACACAAACAAAACGCACACACATATATCGAATGATTTGAGGCAATTTCAACAGCTGCTCTCATGTCCGTTATATCATCCTTGTGGGCGTGTTAATGGATTTTACTGTTTTTTCCTCGTTGATGCTTCTGTTTTTATGACGCTTTATTTATTATTATTTTTGTATTATTTATTTTTTGTTTCTGCTGCAGTTGGATAATTGAAAATTAATTATTTACAAACTATTAAATTGGCAGCTGCTTAACGAGACTCATCTGTTTGCTTTGAATCCCTTCCTTTGTTCAATCTATCAATCACAAGCTAATAGCTTAACTGAATGGTTGATATAGACATTAAAGTACTCATCTTATATATATATATATACAAAAGACTGTCGACAACTAGAACAAATCAAAGTTTAAACTTTTCAAGCACGGCTCTTTGTAGTCCCTTTTTTACACAACTTACTTTTTCATACTTTGGAATACAAATTTATGCAATTCAGAAAAATCGTATCTTCCTCAGTGATTTTAAAATGAGACTATTTTGATTATGTTTCATGAATTTCCTTTGCTCTCAACAAATTACAATTTCTTTCTGAACTACTTGCATCAAGTCTCTAAGAGACTCGATTGATAAAAAAAAAATGATGATTCGATTTATATATATATATATATCTCAAGAAACTGTAGATGCCTTCGTAAATGAATATGTTCTGGTATGATTTATATTCGAATTTATTCCCTTGGCTATGTAGCCAATTGATTGATTAATTTAATAAACGCTGATAGCCTGACTGCATAACTTGACACAGAACAGCACAACCGCACCCCGTGACGCCCAATTGGCCAATGGCAGTTCACCTAAAAAAAAGGCCAACATGGAATAACAAACAAAAACAGCAAATAGCTAGCAAGCTGATAGAAGCGCGATAGAATGATGAAGAGAAAGGAGAAAGATGAAATAAATTGAAATGAATATCCATTTCAGAGATTGGCCTTTTATGCAACTGTACTCAACGGAGCTGAGTTGAACTAAGCTGAACTGAGTGGAGGAGAGTAAAGCAGAGAGCTCTAAGTATACTTTGGTGATTAGAGTAATGCGAGTAATGCAGTAGCCATGAAATATTTGTGTAGCACTTGCAACACTTACAACAACTACCATTAAGTATTAACAGCAAAAGTCCATTTTGAGTGCAACAGCAACAATACAATAAACAAGTCAAGTTGGGAGCGCTGTTCACACTCGCAATCACTCTTGCCACACCCCCTCGTCCAGCAAATGGCATCCTGCGGGCTCTATAACAGGAATGAAAAACAATTCTCAACTGTCAATATGTCACATACAACAAACATAGTAAAATATAAAAAAAAAAACTAGCACGAACCGTTGCCCTTGCCACACCGTTGAAAATATACTCTTGTGGAGCAGAGCTAATCAGCTGATATTTAGATATTGTAAATTTTAAGATATATTTTGTAATACAATAACGACTAGGCTAGTCTAGATTATTAAGATTATTTATTCCTTATGGGGTCATCATGTTAAAAAATCAATATATGCTTAATTTTCTATATTAACAACAATTGATATTTCTTCAAGTTGGTGATCACACAATTGATCGATATCGATATCACTGTTATGAACAGATGATACAGATGTTTACAGTCTTATTATACGTCACTATTGGCCTGCTACCTTTACATTACAAGCAACATGCTGTTAAAAATTCGATGACAAAATGGTAATACTCCATGCAAGGGTATACGTGCAAATATATATTGGACAGATAGCATCAATGCTGTACACGTATATGCGACCTGTCGCTTGTCTACGGTCTTTAATTTACTTTTGCCACAAGTATACAATAACAATATTCATAACCATAGTTGTGACTTCCCCCTGACTATTACAACAACATGCTTTCATGAATGAAAAATGCCAACGGAATTGATATTGATGTAAATGAAAAATGTCAACTATTCGCGCCACGCAATACACGGATGAGTTTGCGTATGCGAATGCGAATGTGAAGTTTCAGTATGAGTATACATAGCATTGGTGACTGTGTGCCTTCTTCCATGTTTATTTATTCATTATGAGCAAAACGCACATGCTTTCCACTCCATGCATTCCTTCCCGGCGCTTAACACTTGCAAAACTCGCGGAGATGCATAATGTAATATTTTTGTACATTTTATATGCATGTCATTTGACAACGTGCAATTTTAAAAATTCTTGAAAACACATAAGTTCTTTACCACCTGCCACTGTTGGCGGGGTGAAAGTTGCGCATGGAACGCGGAAACATGATTAAGTCCTTCACCAAATGGTACAACCAAGTGAGGAATTGGCGGAACGTCTGGGGTGGAGCATACATTTGTAATTACGTAAAGAGCATAAATACTGCTGCGTTCAACTAATGAAAAGTATCTTACAGCATCTGAGACGCGGCAAATGCATTACTTATCTCTCCCCAACTTTTGCCCACAAAGCTAACTAATCTGATTGTCAACAGCAAAAGCGAGTTTTAGTTTTCACATTTGTATAAGAAAACTATATAAGATAATATGAATGTTGCACTCCATTTGCTACAAATAAATTACACATTTTATACTTGCCCTCCCTAGAATAAATTAAAATGAAAATTAAATCATAAAATTAAACAAATAATCTATTAAATCATTTTGTGAACTGTGCATTTTTGGATATTTTCACATAGCTTAATCGACATTTAGTAATATATATTTATTAACACACATATTTATATACAGCATTCCAAATTGAGACATTCCATATATTAGTTCCAAGTAACAGTTCATATGAACTTTTTTTTAAGAAAAATTCAACAAATATTTGAAATGTACATATCCAATTTCATATACTGAATATTCAATAGTTTTGCGAGTGCGGTCAACGCAGTCAATATTTGCGTGTACTTTGTATGTATTTATATATTTGAATTCATGAAATATATTTATTTGTGTGTCTCAATTAAACCGAGCCACCAGCTGTGCGTTAACAGCGTATATTCATGAGTCGCTCGAGTGTAGCAGGTTTACAATTTGTGTATGATTTATGTATGTGGGTTTATAGCTACACATACACATTTACAGAGGAAAGCACAAATACAAACACACACACGCACACATACATATTTGCTGCCAGCGATATCTGTTTGTATGTTTGTGGCTTATTCATTCAAACAGTAAACATTTCAGCAAGTTTTCGTATCAGTTCAGAGCAAAGCGAATGGGCGGCGGCTTGCCCGTAAATTACTTGCGAATGCGGCAATTAATCATACGCACTGTGTGTCCATGCGTGGCAAGGACACACACTGACCGCTCGACCGATAACAAGCCATTCATAAATTTCATAATTTCAAGAAGACTTCCGCTTGACCCGATTTTGTATTATTTCTAATAATAAAGGCAGTTAAAAATCAGCAAAACACCGAAGTATATAAATATTTTATATTTCAGAACTAATTGATGTCCTTAGTTTAATCGCTTGCCAAACACACAAATCTTTTGTCCTACATATTCAATAGATTTTATGGCAGCACAGTATCTGCTAGTCAGTCAGCCTAATGTGCATTTATTCTTATTTGGTTATCTTGCCTTTAATGAAGTTAATTTGCATTTCACAGACGAAATGACATTTATCGATACTAATAAACCCAATTTCGTATATTTTTTTCAGCTTTGCTGTAGCATGTGATATTTTTCGTACATCAGGTTATTTCAATGCAATTAAATCTCTTATAAATCGACAAAAAAAAAAGGCGAATTTTCTGGTTGTACAACAGGCAGGCTCTTAGCAAAGCAATAGTCATTCAGGCGCATCATAAATTGAAAATAAACACAGGCCGTCAAGCGCTACTTTGATGGCCATCTGGTTGGTCCCGCAACAGCTGAAGCCCCAAAACGTGTGTGGTTCACATAGAAATTCATGAATTTTAAAACCAACCAGAGATTGCTGAGGCTAATGCTTCTCTGTCTGTTGTTTGCCCCCAGTTTTCTGTGTGGTCTGTCCGCTTTGGCCTATCGCTTGTGGCCTGTGTTGTGGTATAACCATTAATTTGATACCAGACATTCTCACACATGGTAACCACATTCCCAGTGATTGACAACTCTACTAATTTTCTACTCAAAAGTAATTTACGTTCAAATTACATTTCCAACTTGCCGCTCAGATTACATTTCGCCTGGAGTCCATGCACATGCTTCCTGCGCATCCAAACGACATGATACGTCCAAATTGTATTACCAATTCTAATTTATTTGTCGCTTAAATGTTGCCAATTTGAACACAAACGGATGTGGAACATGGCAATTGAGATGCGTTGCACAACTCCTCGACACATATGAAGAAAATATATGTACACAAAATGACAGAAAATTCAGACATTTAGACATTATTGATGGTTAGCCGAATTGACGCTTAGATGTTTATCGATTTTATGCCAGGATAGTAGTAGTAGTTGATACCGTTACTTTTACAAATAACTGCATAATCAATGCAATCAATTGGTTCAACTCGCATGAAGAGGCAAGAAAATGTCTGCCACTTGCATGCATCTTCAGCAACATATTTGCCTGCAGCAAACTGTGTTTGTTTGGCATATTTAGTAATAAGAACTTTCAATTAATTTATTGACATCATCAGAAAACAACAATACTATTTTCGTCACAACAATATGATTATGAAAATCCAATTGCTTTCAGCACACTGAACTAAGTAGAATAGAAAAGCTGAACTGTTTTGGGGAAACAAAGTATAGAAATTTGGGTGTCAATTTAAATATAATATGAAGAAAAAAAATGTTATTCAAACGAACAATTCGGCTGAATTCAGCTTATCAAAACTGGGAATTCGCGGAAAACTATTTTAATATTGATTATTGTTGCATAGTTTTATTAAATGCACATAAAACGAACAAAATTCTGTCATAACTATTTGAAATAATCTTAACAAGCATTATATTCCATTTACTTTTAACTAATGAATGGAGAAAATAAGCAAATATTTGTACTGGTATTCAACAATGTATTTTCAATCGCGAAACTTTGTTAAAACTAAATATGCCATCAGTCAAAAGATGCAAGGGGCAAATCCCAATGGGTAAATATGAGAGAACTCGCAATCTGCTCAAAAACATAATCAGCTTACGACTGCGAGGCAATACCTGAAGTGAAGTGAATCGTAACCGTGTGCAATGGTATCAGGTAACAATGGCAGATAGGGCTTCAGCTTCAACATGAAATTATTTCCAGTACGGGCGTACAAATATTCCGTATACGCAGCGTATTATTTTATCTATGATATTCTCTCTCTGCGTTCATGTTTTGCAGTCGCAATGTCGACTGTCGACTGTCGTTGACAAACTGCAAGCGGGCTTCAGACGGAGTTCCGCGCGATTGTCATATATCCTCTGACTGTGTGTGACAGTGGGCGCAAGTGGGCGTGGCTAGCGTATAAAAACAACAAATGAACATGCGCATATGATGGAGCGCTTGAATAGAAATGACAACACTTGAAATTGTATCGCGCACTTCACCTGGCATATTTCTCCATGCTGCCAACAACGTCGTCACAAGGCACATTCATCAAAACTCCTACGACATTCATCACGTCATTCAAGTCGACATCAACAACACGAAACCGTCATGTTCACCGTCAGTGTCTATATCAGCGTTTAGAATGCGCTTACTTTAAGTACTTAGCTCTTTACATACACTATAGCCAAATAGCTAAATGGGTCCAAAAGGTTTGTCGACCAGTTAACATCTTTGGAAACTGAGTAATAATTT
This sequence comes from Drosophila longiperda, assembly GCA_035042125.1. NCBI lineage: Eukaryota > Metazoa > Arthropoda > Insecta > Diptera > Drosophilidae > Drosophila > Drosophila longiperda. The sequence continues at coordinate 14,636,109 of JAWNLV010000107.1, forward strand.
CCAGAGATTTTCGAGTTTTGCCTGAAAGAGTGCAGTTTCATAAGTAATTTTTAAATATTTATTTATTAGAAACTATTTGCAGAGTAAATTCAACAGTATATCAATAAATAAATTTTAGCTTAGCCAAAAGTTTCTGGTCGAAATAGAGCAACTTAAAGTCGTTAACTGTTTAACATTCTTATCTGTCAAAGTGAGTGCTTGTGGTTCAAGATGGTTCAAGATGGTTTTTCATTTTGTGCTTGCTATAAAAATAAGATAAATTAGCTGGAGTCCTTTTGAGTTGAAGCCTTGGCCCATGACCGACCCATAGCAAAAAGAGAGAAGCACAAACCGAAGCTGAGGTCGAGCGCAACGCAAGGCAAACACCTGAGATTTCCGCTTCCGCTGGGACAAGAAACGTTGTTTCTTTTGCTGCTGCTTTGTTCCGTTACTCTTATTCTCTCAAGTTCTATCATGTCTTGCATTCTGTGTTACGTTTCCTGTTACCTTGCCAATATCCGCTAACCATTTACCTTTATTTTTTTACCTTTACCTTTGGCTATATCTGTACCCTTACCATTGCCTCTGCTTTTGCAATATGTCGTTTCTTGTGTTTCTTTGGCTTGCCTTAATTTATTTACGTTGTCAAATTACACGCCATAAATGAATCAATGGCTCCTGCGGCAATTGCCCAATACATATCCAGGTCATATGCTGTAACCCCTCTCAAGGACACCTGTGTGGGTGTGTGTGTGTGTGTGTGGGTGTGTGAGTGTTGGTGTGGCTGCCAATTTCAACGTTCTGCGGCTGCTGCTGACTTATTATGAAAAATTGTGCATTTTTTAATACCAGGCAGTGGGGCGTGGCAGCAGTTACACATTATAAACCCATACATCTCGCACACACACACACACACCCACACACGCACACCCTGACTTGTACGTGCTGATTGCAGTTTGCTTGTTTCACTGTTTGCTGCAGCGTTGGAGAGTTGGACTAGTGGGCCAAATTGACATATTGCCAAATACTTGAGCACATAAATCAATTCATTGAAAACGTCAGGTTACACTGTAAATACAAACATAAATACGCATACAAAACACAGATAAAACAAACAACTGCAATAACAATAGCAATAACAACCAAAAACGCACAAATCTTGATCAAATCGAGCTGCGTAGATTGTTGAGACAGTCTGGCTATACAAATATTGTCCAAAATATAAATAAATAAACATGTATGTATATTTGTGCCAAGTTTCACGCTTTGCGACCACCACTCACTGCTGTACTCCACTGTCTCATCCATTCCACGTCCTGTGCTCAAGAGACACTCTCAAAAACTGTCTACAGACTGGCTTTTAGCCATCTGCCAGTTGTTGTTGTTGTTTTTGGCCTTGCTATTGCCATTGTCCTCTTCCGCTGAGTTGTGCTACATCATTTAATGAAGCTTTCAAGTTGGTTTCTACTTCGGCTTTCAATATGAAGTTGTTTTCTCTTTTTTATGGCCATTTTTATTAATGGTTCTCGTGCGTTTTCAATACTGTAACCGAGTCTTACAAGCGCAACGCACGTACTGCAAAAATGTCGACTAAACCACAATTGTGTTTTAATGGGATGTACATATATTAGAAGAGAATCTAGTGTTTTCATTTTATGACCTTGTCATGTTGAATGAATTCTTCTTAAATTTCTTAATATTACAAATACATTATTCATCAAATTCATCGGTATCGCATGAATTTATTTACTTAGATATGGATAATTACTGAACGAGAAGCTTACGCCAAAAATAAAAATATTCAGCATTTTCTGTGAGACTTTGGTCAAAATTTCTGCTGCACAGCAAAATTTGCATTCCTGCAAATTTGCATAAAATGCCTAGATTTGCTGCACTTGATCCACTTATGCCTTTTGCTTTTGCTGCCGTTGCTAAAAATAAAAAATGTGTTGCCCTATTTAAGATTTTAAACGTCTGAAATAGCTTAAAAAGTAGCTTGCTTAACTATTCGAATTAACTTAGATTTGAGTCTCTGAAATATTTGTTTGGAAGTGTATTGAAAAGTTTATTTGCTCGTAATATTATCAAGTCTAATTGAAAGTTGTATTAAACAACAATTTGGTCAAATTCATTGGAATTTATGTACATCCCACATAAACATCGTGAAAAATTTAACGGAAGAGCGCCAAACAGCAAAACAAAAACCCCAAAAACAAAAAGAAAGCAAAAGAAAATACATTTATACAAACAATAAACAAAAATACAGTCAATACTTGTCAGTGAAGGAAAAAGAACTGTAGGAAAACCCCGAAGCTGATAGATTAACTGATTATTCGAATGCGCAGTTTGTATCTTTCGTTGTTTATACCCTTTGACCATAAAACAAGTGTGGAATTTTGTGGTAAATAAAAGTAGAGTGAAAACATATGGATTATATATGGATATATAGTCAGCCAGATTTGTTAGCGTTTGTGATATTTCAAATATAACCATGAATGAGTATAAATAAGTTTTGATTTAATAGTAGAGAATTGCATATACAAAAACTATTTATCTTATTTATTTTATTGGGTATCCTTAAGTCGATCAGATTAATTTTTAGCCTTGTTTGTTGTGTGCACAACATGTAACACAGTAAATGAAAGTTTATGCCATGCTTTTCATTACCCATCAGTTTTTGTGTGACCAGCGGCCAGGCGATAAGTGAAATTAAATGAGGTAGCAGTTCAAGTTGCCGCCTCACCTCCGGTTGGCAACCCCGAGCACCCCAAGGCCAATCTCTATCCGAAACAGAACTACCACTCTAAAAGGCCAGTAAGCAGCTTGTGGTCTTGTAAATTCATTTAGCAAACTGGCTAGGAATGTTTGCGACCATTTTTGCTGGCTAAACTTTTAAGATTTAGTTGAAGATGCCGGTTCCCCAAGTTGGCCACCTCTAAAAATCTATCAAAATGCAGGCGAGCAGAAAGTTGGACGGGGTGAGGGGAGGGGTGCACTTCTGCAGGGCAATGGGTTTTTACGAATGCTTTTGTCCAAATGCTACAAAAATAGTGAAAAACTTTTTTTTTCGAAAATGCTGGCAACGAGGGCCATCAAGCGTATACACTTTGTGTGTGTGTGTGTGTGGGTGTGTCTGTGTGTGAATGTGTGAATAAATTGTTGTCAAACTGTAGCCAAAATATTTTCAAGATGTTGAAAATTTTGTTGTGGACAAGTTTTGTTCAGTTATTTAATTGAATTTACCACCCGAAGGCGTTGTATTGCTCTCCACAGCGCTCTCTCTTCCACTCTCAGAATTTACTCATGTCTCTATCTCTCTCTTTTTATCTGTATATCTCACTCTGTATTTGTTTGGGTATTCGAACGCTTGGATTTGTCCTTGTCCCCCAACCACGCCCACCACAATTTATGTTACTGCCAAGCGAAAATGATGTGGTCACAGGCTTTTGGACTGCACTTTGCAATCGCATCACGGAAAAACTTTCTATGACTGTTTATTAAAGAGCTAAGCGCTTTTAATAAGCTTATGGACTTTGGGGCGTGGCATTCGCCTGGCCATGGCCCCGTCAAGTTGCAGTGTCGAGCAGTGGCCCGTTCCGAACGAATGTCGAGCTGAAAATGTTCTGCCATCAATTCACAATTCACAAAACAATTCAAATTAAATAGCAACTCACAAATGCCTCAGACTGCCTTTTGACTTTGTCCCATTATTTTCTCACTCTTTCACTCTCTCCAGCTCTCCCGCTCTCTCTCTCTCTCTCTCTCTCTCTCTCTCTCTCTTTCTATCTCTCTCTCAATGTTTCTTTCTATAATTTTCTGTCTGAAATCACGCAACAATGACTCCGCAAACGATGCATTCTGCAGTTGCTGGAATGTGTGTTTTTTTTTAAATAATATTGCATAACTGCAAATACAACAGTCAGTAAACTGTACCCTATGAATAAAATGTAAACTTTCATTATTTACTAAAATAGAAAATTATATTTGCCAAGCTATGTGGAGGCTACAGAACTATTTCTCTAAATCAGAAAATATGGTTTTTCCTTTAGCACAAATTTGAAGTACAAACACCCGGTTAAACTGTAAAGCAAAAAAAACTAAAAACCCCATCAAAGCTGTTAAGCACGAAACAACAATTTTTAATTAATTTAGTCCACAATGTCAACGCCAGAAGCAAACACAAATCACGGAAAGTGGGTGTGTGTGTGTGTGCGAGTGTGTGTGTTACGTGCAAACATTTTAATTGCTAAAACATATGTACAGCAAATTATGTGTGGACGGATCGATGACGAGTACATAGCTCTGCTGATGGACATACCAAAGGGGAATAAGAAGATCGCATATTGATGCAATATTCTTCCATGTAATCAGATCAAATATTTATCGAAATGCGAACTTTCCCCAGACCTTGGCACTCATTAATATGCGTTAAACGCATTGCGAAATACGCCGGATTTAATAATATTAAAACGAGGGTCACGACGACGACGACGACGACGACGACAACCTCCAGTTACCACTTAACATAATGAAGGCAGCGGGTGTAATATGGTTTGGTGTGGTTTTTGGTTGCCATTAAGCGCTATTAATTGCTCACACTTCAAACAAATGAAACAGTCACCCAGGAAACTGAGAGCTGCTGACGACACTCGTCGACATTTAACAATCAACAATCAGCAGTCCGTCAGCATTTAGCTCTGGCTGGTTATGGGAGACGGAGGGCGCCGGAGGGAGCCGGAAAGATAGTGATGTGATGCTCTTAATTACGCACGTTTGGCTATTTAAATTGGCTTTGCTATCGGTTCGAAATATTAGTTTTATGTTAATTAACCATTGTTTATGGCAATTATGGCTTGAGATTTGCCTCAGCAGAAGTACGAGTCAGCAAATGCAAAGGATTGGTGAAGCACTTAAAGAGCCCTTGGATACAAGCCGCAAAAGATTATAATCATTTATAAACTGCTAGAAAATTGTTATTACTTTTATGTTTATACTTATCCGTACGGAAAACGATAGCTTTTATGTAGCAAAGATATTAAATTTCACTAGTCATCATATTTAGAAACCGATTAAATTTCAGAATTTTGATTTAAATCAACGCACCTCAAACTTTATTTTCATTTTAAATGTGACAGTAAAACAAAATGAAAATGCAGCACATTCAAGTAGAAATGTGTATAAATATTTGCTTTAAAAGAATATCTACTTTTTAGTAGAAATGTGTATAAATATTTTGCTTTAAAAGAATATCAACAAGCTACATGCTTACCTAAATATATATTTGGCCACGTTTACAATGGCTCAAGTGTATCAGAAGCAAATCCAATTTATTGTGGCTGATGCTCTAGCTAACCATTTCCGTATACATGGAGACTTACGTCTAATTCATTTAAGACTTTTACAAAGCAAAATTTGACAAGTGCAGCCTGAAACAGTAACAGAAACAGAAACCGGATTCTCAAAATGTCTGCCTGTATGATTATTGGGTTTCCAGTCTCTGCTGAAAGACAATAGGACATGGGTATCCAAGGATCTGCGCTTGGCCCCACCTTCTGTGGTGTTGGTCTTATTGTTGCCAGTGCCAGACGCTGTCATCCACACATGTGCCTTCCTCTCCATATAATGTGTGTACATTATATACTGTTTTTTTTTTTTTTTTTTTGAGCTCTTATGTATACTGTAACCAGCACATTCACATTTTACTTAAGCTCTTTTAAACATATTTAAAGTACGTGATGTTAAATGTCTTCAGAGCATTTGGCCATACACACACACACACTCACACCTCTCACACACACACACACACATGTATAATGGACGCATAGTGTTTTTTGAGTGGGTTTCTTTCTTTACCTTTTGCATAAGCAAATTTTAATATGTTTAACTCATTTCGGTCGGGCACGAAGCAGTTTTAAATCGCAGATCGTTAATTTTTAAACAGCTCTCGCCTCTTCCCCTCTCGCCATTAAGCAATTGTGTGGAAATTTTGGAGTGTGTGTGTGTGTGTGTGTGTGTGCTTTTATGTGTTTGTGTGTGTCCCAGGCACATAAATGTCAACTGGCACACTCATCCATCAATGAGCTTTGAAAAATTAACACTGTGAGTGACAGTAGCAAAGGACTAGCCCACGTGGCCAGCAAAATGAGAGCTCTCCTGGCAGCCAACTCTCCAACTCTATCCCAGCTGGTGACTGTTGGGGACTCCCGACTGTGGCCTGTCACTTTAAATTATGCAAAACGTTACAATTCCCCGGGCTCAAAAGGTATGGCAAAATGATGAATTGTGTTGCGACCAAAGAGTTGCACGCGGCATTCCATCTCTTTGACTGTCGACAGTCTGTAATGGGCGTGGACGTAGTGCTCCTGGACAAACAACTACTCTCTCTCTCTCTTTTATGTCTCTCCAACCAAATAGATTAAATTCGATTAACTCACATTGCACATCAGCATCCCAAATCGCTACGTGACTAAATGGTGACCGAGCGAATTGAGGACTCTAATTCGAATTTGTATACATCCAAAAAAAAAAAAAAATTATTTTATAGCTAGAATTCAATGGCATTAAGTAAATGAAAAACGAAATTTTATACTCGAGTTTCTAGCTATTAAAATAGGAATAATAAACTCTTATCAACGCATCTCAATTGAAAAAATGATTGTTTAACTTTGTTTAACTTTTAGCTAATAAACCACAAAAAACTTAATAATGACAAAGATATGTTATTATATTGTATTTAAGCAACTACTAAAATTAAATGAATTTAAGCGTTTGTTAAACAAACAATTTAAATAGAAAATTGATGTTAATATATAAATTAATTGCCACATTAAATGGATGCAATATTATAATAATAATAAGACTGCAGTAATCAGAGTTATTGACTCAATTTGCAACAGAATTTCCTTTCTTTATTTACGAATATTCGTTTTTGTTTAGCCTTTTAATTGAAATGCTTTCCATCTCAGTTTGCTTACTGAATCTCACAAAAGAACACCATCCAAAATGCACAGAATCCATCACAATTATCCTGTACACCCCCCTAAAAAACCCCCCACTATCACTCTTTCCCCCATTCTAGCCTGCTAATATTTGTTTACGTATTTTTCTTGTCTACTTCTAGTTGTGCTTTAGTATTTGCCCATTTTAATGAGTGTAGCTAAGAACAAGAACAACAACAACATCAACAACAACAACAAAATACCCCCAAAAACAAAGCATTATTTACATCAACAACAACAACAACAACAAAGACAGCAATCATCAAAACAACACAAAATGTGACAATAAAAACAGAGTCGAGTAGTTAAAAAACAACAAACACAAAATACATCAAATAATAATAAATCGAATTTTAGGAGCAACACACAATAACAACAACAAGAAAAAACAACAACAACAACCACAGCAAAGAGTATAGTGATAAAATAAAACACGCACAACAAAATCAGCTATAGAAAAAAAGGATAACAAAAACAACAACAACAACACACGATTAACATCTACTTAGTTGTCCTTAATGCTGCATATATCCTAGAATTATCCTGCACATTAACCGTCTTGCTGTCTTAGCGTGTGTGTGTCCCTCGTGTATGTGTGTGTGTCATTGTGTGTGCGTCTGCAGTATCCAGTGTTCTTAGTCTGCTTAACCAATCCATTTTCCCGTCCCCGCCAACCACCCACACACTTTATCTTTCTTTCTCGCTCTCTGTGTGTCTCTCTTTCTTTCTCTCTCTGTGTGTCTCTCTTTCTTTCTCTCTCTCTCTCTTTCTCACTATCCAGCCCTGTTTTTTATATGGGTGTCCAGCACTAGCACACAAGAGCACCCACTCTGCCAAGCAATCACAGCACCAATTGCAATCACCGCGACGCCAAGCAGCGGGCCAACAACAACAACAACAACAACAACAACAATAGGCACAACTAGAAAAAGTACAAGAACAACAAGAACAAGAACCACCGTTACAGTTTACAGTTAGCACCCGACAACGTGCCCGCGCCCGCGCCCGCAACCGCACCCGCTCCCGACCAGGTCAGTGTCAGTGTGATTACCCTACTCCTGCTCGCCACACCACCCACATACCAGCACCACAATTGCACATTACTACCATAGATACCCACGGCAGTATTACTACCGCATGGAGCGCGGCACCAGCGGTGGTCAGCAGCATCAGTCGCAGTCGCACCACCAGCAGCAGTCGCACCATCAACACCAACAGCAGCAACACCAGCAGCAGCAGCACCACCATCAGCAGCAACAGCAACATCAGTCACGGCACCAACATGTTGTTTCGGTGCACAACTACGATCCGTATTTGACGGCGGGCGATGCGGATGAGGCGCACACCTCGGGCACATCGTCCTTTGACAATCCGGCAACGAAAAAGAAACCACCCAAGCTGAAGCCCATCCATCGTTCGCTCTCGATGGCCATTGATAATTATGCACCGTTGGCTACCGATCTGGAGTTTGATACGGATGATGGGTTTATTGTGCATGAGCAGCCGCTGATCCACCGCTCGGCGTCGCCGCTGTCCGTGCGCTCGTCTGCACCGCCGCAGACCCTAGCACTCCCAACAACAGCACCACTACAACAACAACAACAACAACAACAACATATTCCCCAACAACATACGCATGTGGTGGCTGCTGGCGGCAGCGGTTCCGTATCGCCGGCACTCTCCGCCCGTCAGCACCACCACCTACAACAACAACAACAACAGCACCTCCTACAACAACAACAACACCACCAACAACAACAACAACAACACCAGCTGCATATGCACACTTTTCAGCAACTTGCCGCTCAGGCACAGGCTGCTGCGAGACACCACCAATTGCCAGCACATAGTACGCATGCGCATCAGCACCGCCAACACCACCCGCACACAAGCTCCACCAGCTCACCCACCTCGCATGCGGTCAGCCCAGTACTTGGCCAGCAGCAGCAGCAGCAACATCTACAACAGCAACATAGACAACAGCAGCAACAACCGGATATTTATCTGGTCAGCAGCAGCAGCCTGGGCGACAATGTGGGCGGATTGGGCTTGGGCATGGGCATGGGCATGGGGATGGGCAGGCACAGCGGCAGCACATCACCGATACAGTTCATCGATGTCGATGATATGCTGCCACGGGCTGCTGTCGTCGCACAGCAGCAACATTTGAAAAAGAATCTCTTCCGTCGCTCCGACACAATTGACGTTCATCCGTCTACCAATTTTCAGATGAAGAAAACGCATTCCTTCCACGCACAACAGGATCCCGCCGCCATGGAGCAAATCCAGCTGGCCGTTGCCGCCGGCTCCGCGAGCTCCAGTCGACGCACCAGCTCGGTGCGCGCCAACTTTCTTATGCCCGGACCGCCAGCCGGTGGCAAGGAGATCTCCCGTTCGCCATCGCCCAGCCGACGGGGCTGTCGTTCGCATCGATCGTTTAATGATCCGGGTCGTCGGCCGAGCAGCAAACCGGATGCGCTGGCAGAGACACAAATACGACATGCATCGCTTAACGATGATCTGCTGGAGCCCATCGACAATCGATCACTCTTTCCACAGGCGAACCTGTCGCTGGAGAACGAGCTGTTTGTGGAATCGCGTTCGCGGAGCAATAGTCACACCAAAATGGAGGAGCTGGGCATGGCTGAGCTGGCGACAGCCGCTGTGGTCGTGCAGCGCATGCGCAAGAGCTCCGGTTCGTTTGAGGAGACTGCGCCTGGTCTCGCCGCCGGTCACAGCGCCACCCATCCGCCCGCCACATCCGCCTCGAACAGCATTAAGCAGAAGCGCGAACCGCATCCCCACTCCCGACAGCAGAGCACCCACAGTCTGGAGCTCGATGGACGACCATCCACCAGCAGTGCCGCCGCTGCCGCCACGCATACGATGCAGTTGCATAGCGCGGCGGCAGCGGCAAGTGCCGCCTATCATTTCAAGCGTGGCGCACAACACGGTCGCTCCCTGTACCTGTCGCCCAGCAATCTCGAGGAGCTTACGGTGCATCGGCCGGGCGTGCTGGCTGCCGCCGCCGCCTTCCAGGGCACCAATGCCAGCGCCAGCGTCAAACAGGCCAAAGCCATGCACAGCGCCAGCGTTCGACTGCGCAGCTATCGCGAGGCACTAAGTGCGTCCAAGAAGTCCAAGAGCTTCATTGGCGATGGCAGTGGAAGCGTTGGCGTTGCTGGTGCCGGCGATGATTTTGAGCTGAGCTCACCCCACCGACGCAACAGTCGTCCGCTCTCAACAGCGGTGCCCGGCAGCGTTGCAAGCGCCGCTGTTGTCAATGTGGATGAGATAAAGCGCAGTCCACGTCCAATAACCGCTGCCGCTGTCGCCGCCGCGTTCATCGAGGAGAAGCGTCCGTCGTTCGAGAGGAAGGCATCGCTCACCTACGAACAGGAGCTGAGCGATGCGGCATTTGCGGCCCAGGTGCTGCGACCCTTTCATCACAAGTTGGCCGCCGGACGCAAGGCATCCATTAGCGGTGGCTCGCACAAGCTCAAAAAGAAATCGCTCAGTGATGAGACTGACGAGGATGAGGAGGCGGATCGCAAGCGAAAGCGTATTGTTTGCATTGTGCTCGCCACTGTGCTCCTGTGCCTTGTCTGTGCCAGCGTATTCGTTGTCATTGTTACGCTCACCTCCGGTCAGAGCCAATCGGGGAAGAAGGCGCACTCTTTCAGCAGGGACACGCCCGTCCACTATACGGGCATGCGACCATCATGAACTTCAACGACAACAATTGAAACTGCTACTGATATTTGGAAGACATTTTTGGCTTTCACTTCCGTTACCCCCACTTTTCCGGCAACCTCCACACCTTGTTTTTCCACGTTGTCACTTCTGCACTATGCTGCTCTCCGTGCTTGTGTTCGTCTAAATTGGAGTTTCCTCCACTGCCACAAAGCAGTCGCAACATTGGCCAACGCAGTCAGCAACTTGTCAACTGAGGAGCAAGAGCAGCCGCAGCAGCAGCAACAACCAATCTTGGCAAACACTCTGCGTCAGAGAAGCAACTAAATATTTACACTTAACTGAGCGCCTGTAAGTAGGCAACATGGTTTTATCGCTTACTGTTTATTTATCGCCTTTGTGTTCAGTTATCGATATCGATTTCATATTTAATTACTGAATCAGTGTGTATATCGAGTGGCAACTAGTTGATAAAAAATTTAAATCAAAGTGAAAAGTGTTCTTATCGAAAACAATTTGTGAAGTGGATGGACAACCAATTGACAGTGAAATTTAAATTTGTTACCAGAAGTAAATGAAAAAAAATAATTCCAAAAATTATTTATTCAATATGTGTTTTTGTGACTGTAAATATTTTGTGAACTAAAAGTATTTTTCTCAATTTTTCAATTGTTTCCTTTGCTCAAAATACTTTCTATTTGTTTGCCACGAGAGCCAACTGCAGCAGTCAAAAATAAATATCAACTTTTTCACTGTTGAATCAATATATTTGTAGTCATGGATTGATTTTTAAATATGCCAACCTGTGCAAATAAATAATGTTTATTTATTTTTGGGCTCTGGTGAATTTGGCCAGCAGAATTATGCAAAAAATAATAAACATTTTATGGGAATTCAACATATTGTAATAACTGGATTGTTTTAAATTGATTGAAATATTTAATTCAAGGAAATTTTTGAAATGCGAATTGATATATTTAATAAATTATATAAGTCCGCAACACAACAAGATAAGTCTTGCTGCTCTTTCCTTATTTAAAATAATTGATATGAAAACTCAAAAGTCGCTGTCATTGACAAAAGTGATAAAATATTATAATATATTCCATTTGTATATAATTTATTAGCGGACAGTCATTATATGAGTCCAAATTGTATACCGACCTTTGATTTGGATTTAACATATGCAAACACATCCAGTGGGTTGGCATGTGTCCCACATACCCCATAAGCCCATATAAATACCTAACGTACTCCCCAATGAACAGCAGCCAGATGCTGACTTAGGAAAATTGAGCTCGCAAAAGCTCAGCAAATCTCGAGCATTACATAACTGACTCAATGACTAGCACCAGTAAAAGCAACAGCAACCACCACACGCAACACACACACATTCGTGGTACATAAAAAATGATACTTACCTCGACTTTAATGATTGTGGCTCCGACTGCAGCAACATACCAACAAAAACAATAACAAAAAGGCAAAAGCAGCAGCCGCACTTCACCAAAGCCAAACCAAGCTAATCAGCACCATGTGTGTGCTTGAGTCCGTGTTAATGTGTGTGTGTGTGTGTGTGTGTGTGTGTGCGTATGTGAGAAAGTGTGTTGTCTGCTGTGTTGGGCTGAGGCATCAACGACTGACTGACTCACTGCCTGAATGGCCGTCACTGGGGCTGCGTCTGCAAGGACCTTTTTGTTATCATGCTCACTTTTTATACTTTCACTAAACAGTTTTGCCTGTGTGCGTACTTGTATGTATGGGCTCGTGTTAGTGTGTGTGTGTGTGTGTCTGTGTGTGCATCATTACGGCTGGCATCCTTAAAATATGTGTGTCCACAGATATGCACGCTTATTTACACACACACACACACACATACACATTCGTAATTTTGCGGTTTTACGACATGAAACTAGGTTACTTTTCCATGTGTGCGTGATTCAGTGCAGCAACAGTAGAAGCAACAACAACAACAACAGCAAAAAAAACACCAACAACAAAGAGCATCAACAATTGTTTACAGTTAGTTGGCAACGTGGCTAGTGTGCTGGTGACATTGCCCGTTCAGTAGGCTACACGTCCTTGTCAATGTCCTGTGAACGCCAGGAAATGCCCACGCGACCAAATACAGCCTTCCACCCGCCACCACTTACCCCTCCCCGGAATGCCCACATCAACGAAATATTGACAGCGACATGCATGATTCTGATAAGAATGTCAAAGATTTTTCCATTTTTATTCCCACATAATAGGCATACAAAAATTTAAATGAAATCACAAGTAACAAGACAAAAAAAGCTTTTCAATAGCACCAAATGCTAAATACTCTTCCTGTAACAATTTGCTTGTGGAGCAGAAATTTATCGATTATAACTAATCTAATTGTAAATCATTTTAATTCTTTAAACAGATCAGAAAACAAAAAGCATTTGTTGACAGTCAACAACATAAGAATAACTGTGTTTTACCATATTAAAAGAATCATTAAATAAGCAATAAATATTATTTTAAAAAAAGTGCCTGCCATAATCCAAAATGAATATTTAAATTCGATGAAATTTTTGCACTCGGATTACCAAATAATAATTTTCAATTATAATTGTACTTTCGACTACATTCATCGAAATGAAATACAAACCAATCAGACCAATCCGGTAAATGGCAGAAAAGTTGTCAGATTCAGTGAACATCCCATGGAGTAAAAGGTTCAAAAGTATCAACAAGGGAAATGCGAACAAAGAATATTAAAACAAGCATAAACAAATTTAAAATCGAAAATATGAAAATGATTAAATGCTCAAAGAAGCGAATTCAGTAAATAATTATATTTATCATATATATTAATCATAGATTATTTATCATTTTATTTTTTATTTTTTAAGAATGAAATTATAATTGGTTCTTTTCATTTGCGAATCAATTGCCAGTCAGTTGGGCATAATTAAATTGGCTTCATCATGGCCATTACCAAACATTTAAGTGAACATCTTTTATGGGCTCTCCTTGAGGCAAACAAAGGGAAAATTCCAAACTGGCATCAATAATTTCAAATTTAATGAAAGACCAACTGAAACAACAACATGGCTTTCCAACCACACCTTGACTATAACCACTCAACCACCCACTCCGAGGCCGGAAACTAATTAGATGTAGTTACATAGTCGTCGGTCTTCATCCGTCAAGGCATCACAACATGCAGTCACTCGGCCAGCTGGGTACGTGGCATCACTATCCGTCCCTCTCTGTCACTCTCTCTCTCTCGTCACTCTTGTGGTGTCCAGTTGGCCGTGGCTCGGGTTATGGGGGTAAGCGTGGCACAAGCTGTGCCGTGTGGCTTTCAACATCGCATTTATAATTAAACAACATGAAAGACACAAAGCAGCAAACATACACACGCCAGCCACTTGCACCCACACACAGTAGACAAGCACACGCACACCTGGCTGACACACACACACACACACACACACACGCACACACACAAAGACACACCTATACAAAGGCAGAGAAAGTTACACGGCAGCATTTATGAGCGCCCATAATGGCTGTTAACAATTTAACTTGTTTACCAGTGGGAAAGTTCTATGTTAATTGGTCTCAAATAGCCACACTCTCTCTCTCACACACACACACACACACACACACGTTGGCCTGGGCAGGGGGAATGGGGGCACCATTATACTTGTTAGCTGTTCCGCACTTGCACAAGTGAATAATGGCAGCCAACCTCATCGTCACTTGTGTGACTACCCTCGTCCCTCCTACGTCCCTCCCCAACGCCCTTGTCGTCATTAACACTTTGTTGCCCATGGCTCAAAGCGTTTGCAAAAAGCACCTGCAGCAGGACAGCGCCTGCCGAAACAGAATAACAATTACGGCCACAGACCACATCGTCCGCTAAGGACTCGTGAGTTTGAGTTTCGAGCTGCAAGTTCGTTTTGTTGCCGGCGACAAAAGCGCGCTCCGTTGCCTCATTTTATTTGAACATTGTTGCATTTACCAACTTTGAACATTTTAAAGCCGCATTCCTCTGACTCGTTTACATAACTTAATTTGTTATTTTAATACTCTGCGCATAGACTTATGCAGCGCGAGGCATATTGTTCACAGGCTGTCAATATTAAAATATTCAAAAATTATTTCGTATATTTATATTAACTGTATAAAATATTGTTCTCTCTCTTTCACCTTTAACTGGCCATATTTAGTTTTTAGCCCTAATATAAGGAAATTTATGACAGCAAAAGTTCAAAGGTTTACCTTAGGCTTTGTATACATAAAAAGTCGAAATTAATTAATTTAATTGATTTTATTGTTTTTTCATTGTTAGTTCTTTAATTTGGTCGAACAACTAATTGCTTTTTAAGTGAGATGCCAAATGCAGAAAATATATAACAAATCTCCTATTCAGCAATGAAAAATTAGTTGAACTTTTAAATAGTTCAACTTCAATGTTTGTTTTTTAAATTTGTGTTTGAGCTAGTTTAGTGTAACTATGCAAATTTTTAGTTATTCCAGCAAATCTAAATAGTCGATCCGGTAATTTGCTTAAACCACTTTGCTGCAGTCAATAAAAGACTAACTAATTTTGCAATTTAATAAAAGCGTTTGCAAATTACTCGAATATTTTGGTTAACATGTGTGTGTGTGTGTGTGTGTGTGTGTGTGTCTGCTATTTAGGGCAAGTATTTTTTAATTAAATTTCAACTGGCAACTGGCAGCGTGCAACTTGCAAATTGCCGGCCAATGGCTATTTTTTTAGGTTGGATCCTGCAGCTGTAGGGAGAGTTGCAGAGTTGCAGAGTTGCCCAGCAAAGTAGAAAACTTTAAGCGTGCAATTTCAGCTGCTGCTATGTTGCAATGTTGTGTTAAATCTTCGTCAGGTTGGGAATCCAAACGAAAATCCAAAAAAGAGCAAAGAAAAAGAGCAGCAGACACAAATTCACAATCAGACCACAGGCCAGACGCTGAGTACAACTTTCTGCCTGTCCGCATGTGATTGATTGGCAAACAAATTTTGACACTTTCGAACAGCTGAGGTAAAAGCAAAATGAAACTTGCCACGCCCCTCGATTCTCAACGTGTCAATTTGTTTGGCCTTAATTAAAACTGATATAAAATGCACAAAAGCATCGCGCAAAAAACAGACAAAAGCGCCGAAGCGTGGCTCAAAGAAATATGAACCGTGCGCGAGAGAAAAAATATCAATATCAATACACAAAAATATATCTGTTGAACTGTGCTTAAAGTAAATAGTCTGGATTGATGAAAGTTTTATTCAAGAATTCATCAACAGGCATTTACTTCAACTGCAGTTTACACAAAATGCAACAAAAGAAGTGATGAAAAGATAATAAAACTTGTTCCATTAGAGCTATTACGATATTAACTAAATTCATTCAATTATTCAAACTGTTTTCCAACTAAATAATTATTTAATTAACTGATATAAATAAATGTATTTATTTTACTATCTGCTCCCAATATCAGTGCGTCAGGAGAACGAGCGCAGCATGCGTGAGAATTTGGAACGCACTTTGATGATGAAAAATCTAACGGAACTCAATCTGCAGCGTCAACAACAGTTGCTGTATCAGGCACAGCAGCAGCAGCAGCAGCAACATCAGCAGCAGCAGCAGCAGTTTGCAGCGCTACAAATTCCATAACAAAGGCAGCAATCGAGTTTGTGAAATGAGGAAATGTCGTCACTACTTGCTAATACCCTACTTGCAAAAGTTATGCGCACAAATTAAACTTTGTTACAACTACAATTTAAACAAGAAGATTTAACTAGCTAAGCAAACAAACCAAAAATCTAAAACAAAAATTAACTTGTTAGATATATGAGCGATAAGAAACAAACACAATACAAGTATTTAACAAATTATTAGTCAAGTTGTATAAAATAAATTTAAAAAAAACCAAAAAACTAAACACTAAATCAAAGTAACAAATCAAAAGTGATCCAGTTTAAGCCTCAGTTGTTGGGCTAAATATGTTATTTATAAAGTTGGTTCGAATGCATTGTAAATGTTATTATTGTCATGTATGCTAAATGTAATTTACGTGTTACGATCTGTTTCTACGTCCCAAAAATAAACAACAAAATCAAAAGGGACGTAGCCATTGTTGTTGTTGTGAACACGCTACCAATCAAATCCCTAATCAGTATTAAATATAATTTAAACTTTAAAGAAGAGCCATTAAGAAAGTTTCAGTTGATAAGCATCCACTAAAAGATACTCTGTGACCAGCAAAAAGATAAAAATTATACAGTTTTATGGCTCTAAATAAATTAATTAGCTTCTATCAAGAAGGTTATATCAATGTCTATTCAGTTAATCAACCCACTCGTTCCTCTGCTTGCAGAGTATTAAAAAATAATGATACACAAAGGTTTCGCTAGTTCAGTCAGAGTTGGTTCATTGGTTTCACTTCAGTTTTAATTTACTTTACTATCTCAATAAACTTAACTTTACTTTTAGCACAATTCTGATAAACAAACCCACTCCCCCACCCTTGGCATCTGCGTAGCGTGTTTGGCAAAGAAACGAAACAAAAACAAAAAAAAAAATAGTTGGTCAATAGTTATGTATCTCTGAAAAAAAGTTGTTAACTGAAAGTATTCGTAAGTGAAAACGTTAAAAGCAGCAAAAGTTTTTGTATCTCTTAAGTAAATGGTAACTAGGAAAACTAAAAACAAAATTAATAACAATAACAAATGCAACACATTTTTCGTATTACATAATACCAACAAACAAAAACACAATAACAATTGCATTATCTGTAATAATAATAATAATATTAATAACAAATTCATTAACTAGATTTATTCTCACCTCGTTTTCGTGTGCCAAAAGCAGTATTAGAGAAAGCGAAAGAAATGAGCCATAAAAATAATTGTTGTATAGCAAATAGTATATAAACTAGACACTAGACAATTAACATTAACAATAAAAAAAAAATTAACAAATAATTAAACGTTATTAAGTGCAAAACGAGCTTGTTGTCGAATTACATTTAAATTTATATATAATTTTAAATTTAGCTAAATTATAAGTTACAATTACAAAATGAAAACTCAAAATTTCAAGCCAAACTGTTCAATTTGTGCAATTGTAAATGTAAATGCGACTACGATAAATGTGTACTATAACTGTACTTTAGTACATACTACAATACAATTATAAATACATGTATGTATTTTTGTTAATCATTGAAATTATACATATATATAAAAATTGTGTATATTATTTCAAATTCGGTCTCAGCTATGCAAATCAAAAGCAGCTTCAATTGAGTGTGTTAATTTTATAACGTATGTGTGTGTGTGTGTGTGTGTGTGTGTGTATGTAAGAGTAAGTGTACGTTTTTTGTGTATGAAATTGTGTGTGTGTGTCTACTCTTTTGCTAATTTAAAATAAAATTAGCTTGAAGCGTACTTTTGTATATTCTATCGGTTTCAGCCGCAAAAGCAATGAAAAGCTCAATTTTCAGGCACAGAACGCAGTAAAAATTTGAGTTTTTCTATCAGTCAGCTTAGGAATTGGATACAAGGGAAATGGAAAATATAAGAAAGTACTTATTACAAGCGAAATTGATATATACTAAATACTAAAAGTTGGAGGTCGTCAATGGTAAAACTAAGAGATTTAAATAATAAAAACAAAAAAAAACAGCCCGAATTTTTGTGTAAGATTGTGCCTAATCAAAAGTGAAAATTAGAACAAAATGAAAATATTACATATACATATATATAATAAAAACTAATAATAATAATTGTGTATATCTGAAGCAGCTCTTGGTTAAGCTATTCGAGTTGCAAATTAAATTAGTTTGAGCTAAACAAAACAAACTAAATCGATGTCAATAACGTTAACTGCTAGTAACTATTAATTAACAACCAAGCCCAACTCATTTTTTGAAATACAAAGTTCATAGACGAAAAGTTACACAAAAAAAAAACAGTAAATGAAAAGCTTTAAAATAAATCAATTTGGAAAATCAAATCAAACAATGAAACTAAAGTTAAATGCGATACGAGTACACCAAAAATTATAGTAAATAAAATACACAAACGTCACAAACATTTACACACAAACAGATTGTAAAATTTGCATTTTTGAGAGGTGCATTTCAAAATCCATTTTATTATTGAAACGACTAAAATCAACTGATAAATGCATATACACACACATATTAACACACACCCTGAAGCTGAAAGTGAACATTCATATTCACACAAACACAACCAAGTGCACACACACACACACACACACTAACACACACACAACATCTTTCTAGATTCCCACACATGGCAAGGGATAAACTGTATAAGGCTCAAGGCATAGCAAAATATGCATAATATAAAATCAAATGAAATGGAATTTCGCAAAAACAAAGTACTTTGTAATTGCATTTAACATTAGTAAATTGAACATATAACTATAATATACAAATACAAATACAATGAGCGTAATTAATTTAGTTAATTATTGAAAATAATGATGATGAAAACTTAATAGCACTTAATTGCTAAGTGTATAAAATGTAAGCTGAATTATTATACAATACAAATGATACCAAAATCACAGACATTCGAGTAATAAACTACTTTGTAAGCATTAATAATGAAATCAGAATTCAGAAATCAGCTCAGAATTGTAGGCTCCGAATGTTCTTTTCCCATATTTTACAGCTCAGCTCAGCTTGGCAATTGAAGAAGGAGAAACTCTCCAGTTTGAGCAATTATTTACACACAAAGCGAATTGCGGCAAAATGTAAATATCAAAATTTAAGTGTAATAAACGATTAATGAAATGCTTGATGCGTATGTAAATCAAAAGTTTGCAAGTGCATTAAATTAGTTCTTACTGTGCGTACATAAAATGAAAATCAAATAAAACTTAACACCTTAAATGTGTACGAGAACTTGTTAATTGTTGCTCGATATCAAAATGTAATTGAAAATGAAATTCCAACATTTAATCGCATTCAGCGTTATATTCATGAAACAATAAATGTTGAATTCAACTAACACGAGATAAAAACAAATTAAATTTAAATAATAAACGAAATGAAAATCAAATTATGTCATATGTTTAGTATATCAGTATTTGTCACTGAAGGGTATTGAAATGCGAAACAAAAAATAAAAGCAACTTGAACAAAAGTAAAAACCAATGAAAATAAACAGAGTTTTTAAATGAAAGCTATGCATTTTTATTTCATGAGGCACAGATATATAGTATATTTCTGCAAAACCTTGATTTTATTGTGAAAGTTTATTTACTGATAGGTTTCTTATGGTTTTAAAATCGGCGCTAAGTTTGGCGGTGCCACCTAGTTAATTAAGTTACATTTAACAGCGTACTCCACTTTTAACAGTTTTACTCCTCACTTAACTGGAACCGCCCTTCCGATTGAAAATATTGTGTCATAACAGCTCGCGCCCACTCGATTTTATATTAAATTGTAGTCGATAAATGTAGTTTACAATGGATTAATCACTGCGAGTCTTTCTTTTTAAAATCTGATGTCTTCGATTATGCATTCTAAAGTACAAATAAAATTAATTAATTTAGATGTAGTTAGTAGTGGTAAGTATGTTATAACGCGCATTCCACTTAACAGATGTTGCCCTCGCTGGTAGTAACAGTTCTGTTGACAAACAGCTAGGTGAACCAGATGAACGGCGGTCAGGGCCTTCGTTCGCTCATTAAGTGTATAGCGAATCGTTCGATCGAACTTATTCCATGCGATTCAATACAACTCTAGCACATAGCCTGTTGCGCAGAAAATGGGGAAACAAACCCAATTAATTAGCAATTAACAGCAGTAAATAAACTGCAGTTCGCGAGTA
Organism: Drosophila longiperda; assembly: GCA_035042125.1. Lineage (NCBI taxonomy): Eukaryota > Metazoa > Arthropoda > Insecta > Diptera > Drosophilidae > Drosophila > Drosophila longiperda. The sequence goes on from JAWNLV010000107.1 coordinate 14,656,641, forward strand.
AATTAAAAACATTTGGATCGTCAAACTCAAACAAGCTAAATAAACAAACGAGTAACGACAACGCAGCAGTCTCAGCCGCCGCCAGTAACAGTAAATAACAGAAACAGAAGCGAATCAGTTAAACAACAAGCAAGTCGCGCTCTTCTCAATAAAAAATTTATTTTTGTGTTTAGGCACATTCCCCCGTGTCGCGTCGTTGTGTTTGTGTGTTATATGAAAATATTTAAAAACAAATCATCTGCGCAGACAGACTAAAAACCTGGCCAGGGGTCGCAGGCGGTACAAAACAAGAACAACAAAATAAAACAGAAAAAAAATAAATAGACAATCGAAAGCAGAAACAGACAGATAAACAATAATAGCAGCAACAGCAGCAGCGACGTCGTGCTCGGTGACGCGTCGCGAGGTGCTCGAGGTCAGTTCAGCACATTTCGCGCACGGCCGTTTTCCGACGCTCAGCTCCCGCAACAACCCCGCAGATCCACACCTCTCTCACCCCCAGCCACCCGCGTAGAGACAATTCAATTCTCACTCAAAAAGAGAAAAAACAACAAAAAGCATAACATCAGTAAACACTGAAAGCAAAAAACAAAAAAAAAAAGAGTTAACGACAGACTCACGCGCAACTCTGTTTTTTATTGTTCAACTGATAACCCGTGTGGCCGAACGCTGATAAAAATATCAAGTGAAAAGTCGTAACAAATAATTGCAAGTGCGAATGCGCCCTCAATTTGTATGCCATCAGCAGCGTTCCTACTCACATTCACCATCACGATCACCATCATATTCACGTACCCATTCTCAATCTCCCTGCCCAACGACGACCACTGACGTCAGTCAGCTGGATCGTTATCGCTATCCGAAAATGGTGATACCTCGGCCCGAGCCCACCATTAGTGCCGGCTTCAACCGTACACCGTTAACGGAGCTGAGCGGCGAGACGCGCAGGCAGCTGGCATGTATGCTCAATCGCAAAAAGGTTCTCCGCTCGGAGGAGGGTTACGAGCGCGACTGGCGGGGCATTGCGTCGCTGTCGGGTCAGCGGGAACTTGTCGATGAGTGTGCCAATATGCCCATGGACCTTGTTATCAGCAATTGGATCAAACATAATCCGCAGACGGCCGAGGTGGGTCATCTGGAGGAGTTTCTGGGCATCATTGATCGCTGGGATGTGCGTGACGATATTCAGGAGAACTTGAGTGAGCTTACATTAAATCATCTTAGCTCTCTCTAAACTTTACACATTACACCAATCATTCACCTACCTAGTCAAGGACACAGATCGCTACAACGTGAAGCAACAGAAACGGGAGCAGTTGGCTCAATTGCGCGAAAGTCCAACGCCCACTGACAAGTGCGTGGAGAACAATAACAACAACACCATGGCGCGTGATGTGAATCTGCTCAGCTTTGATGATGAAAAGTGCATGCAAAATGGACAACCTTTGCCCCGCTACAATGCCTGTGTACTCTACGCGGAGGCGGACATTGAGTATGCCATAAAAATTATGAATAACTTAGAGTCTCCGGCCTATAATCTCAAGGTAACTTGTCACCGAAATGAAAAACAACACGGAAGAACATATTTATATATTTATACACTCGTATAGCTATTCTTGCGGCATCGGGATTTGCTGTTGGGTGTGCCATTTGAGCACGTGGAACTGTCTCACTTTATGGCCACACGCTGCAATCATTTAATAGTCGTTCTTACCGAGGAGTTTCTCCGAAGTCGCGAGAACACATTTCTAGTGAATTTTACACAAAAGCTGCAAATTGGTAAGTAGTAGAATTTGTTAACAAACTGGAGAATTGCAATGCATATTAAAAACACTATCCATCCACTAAGAAAACAACTCTCGCAAGATTATACCCATACTGTACAAGCGGAACATGGTAATACCCCAAACGCTGGCCATCTACACACATGTCAACTATGAATCCAGCTCCAGTCTTTACAATTTCTGGGACAAGTTGGCCAGATCACTGCAGGATGTTGATACTTCATCCATTTACAGTACAAGCCATCAGCTTAGCACGTAAGCCATGAAGACTATAAACTAAATTTAAATCAAAAGCAAAAAAAAAAAAAAAAAAGCCAAGCTAATTTATTACTCATTGCAGAAACACAACACCAGAAGCGATTGCTCTACCGGAAACGCCGCGTATACTAATCAATGGCGCTGACTTGACGGACCCAACCGACTGGAATGTAAGCGAGACAAAGCTAAAGTCTATGTCGGGCAGTATGACAGAGCCGTTGCCCGAACTGAAGGTGAAGTGCAAGGACAAGCTGCTGCACAAATTTAATTTTAGTACGACGCCGCGAAGTGTTAGGTTAGACAAAACAATGAGACATGCGCAGTCGGTGAGCGCCATAAATATCCAGGAGCAGAACAATACCCTCACCGCTAGCAACTCCAATCTCTCCACCTATTCGGAGAGTAAGAAAAGATCGAACAAGTGGAGCTCCAAGCTGCTAAGGAAGTTCACGCGCAGCAGCACCAAACTGCAGACGCCGAGCTGAAAGACAACGCTGTCAACAACACTAGGAGCATCAAGCAAAAAGGCAGCTAAAAACCCTCGTTCAGATCGTGCTGCCAAATGTGTATTGTGAATTGTGAATTTCCTTATCTTGCGCCCAGTTTGACGCGATATCGTCACCCCCACACCAACCACCCTCCATTTTTGTAGTCATTTCGTTTTTAATCGTTAGCCTAAAAAACCTAAGCAAGCCAACTAACTTAATGTATTTAGACGCACTTGTTAATCTATGTAAGTCAACAACGAATAAAGACAGTATATACAAATACATATAAACATATTCGCACACACACATTCACACACACACATTCACACACATATATAAAGACACTAAAGAATACAAGATAGATCAACAAATGAAAAGAAAACAGAAGAAAAAACAAACGAATTGCCAATTGTCAGGTTAATGAAAACACACAATAAGTTGTTAGTCACGCGTCTGATAAGTGAGTTACTTAATTCAATTAACTTAACAAATGCCCAGCCGACAGCTCACAACTAACACCCTCAAGCCGCCCAAGCATTCATCGCCCATCAGGCAAAAATGTTTTCGTTCTCTAAAAACCAGACTTGTAGATGATGAATAACTTGTGCGCGGTAGATATCGTCCGACATTGATGAATAATGTATGTACATATATATATGTATATCTGTACTACTTTATATGAATAACTGTATATATGTGTGGTGCTGGGACAGTTAAATGATAAAGCTAAAGCTTTCGTCACTTTTTTGCTGAGCAATTCACACACACAACATACTTACATGTATAAGTCACGTGCGCATATATAATATAAATGTACTTGAAATTCTTAAGTGACTTATGACTTTTAGTTAATTTGAAAAGTTTGCGTGCTCAAGCACTGTACTTAATCAACTCTGTAAATGAGCCCGGTGCCAACTTATCAAGCAGTAAACCCTTTAACGAATGTTATTCATAAAAATACTTTCAGAGCTCAATACTTTATATAGTTAACCATATAACAAAGGAAAAATTTATAAAAAAAAAAAAAAAAAAAACAATTAACGTGTTTTGTTTGTTAAATAAACAGTTTGTGCAATAATCGACTTGGTCTTGATCTCAATGTGAGTCCCTTTTGAGTTCATTTCCGTTCGCCCAAAGTAATTAATTATTCAATTTTATTTAAATTTTTTTTGTATTTATTTTTCATTTTATTGTTTAAATCGCTTCATAAATAACCTTTTTGTTTTTACTTTTGCTCATGATTCTTGTTGTAATCGAATTTTTATTGTTTTTGTTTTTGTTTTTTCTTTTACCCATGGTGAATGTTTAGTTTAGTCCAATTTTTGTTTTTTATGAATGTTTATGTATTAGTTTATTCGTTTGTTATGTATTTACTTTAGCATGTTTTAAATGTGTTATTCATGCTTTATGTGTGTTTTTTTCTTTTGTTTTTATTATTATTAAGAGCTCCTTTTACTCGTTTTGTGTTAATTTGTTTTATTTATATGTTTTACATTTACGTTTTTGAACAAATTTTGTTGTTTGTTCTCACAACTTGAGCTTGTTCTTCATTAAACTGTGTTTTTTTTTGCTTTTTAATTGAATTTTGTTTGTTTTGTATTTGTATTTACTTTACTTTGTTTCTTCTTTTTGTATGTGTATTTGTATATTTATGTTTATTTATTAAGTTTTATTCGCATTTTTAACAAAATTAATAAAAACAATTCATTATTTGGTTTTCTTATTTATTTATTTTTTTTTTGTCATTTATTTCTTTTTTTTATGTTTTTTTTCTTGTATATATTTTAATTGATCAATTTATTCGTAATTTGTAATATTAAAACAATGTAACGTATAATCTTGCTTTTTTGTGTGCCTTGACCACTTCCAATGCCACATCCAAGGAGGAGATATCAACTATCAACCGCATTTTTTCCTCCATCCACCCTAACTGTCGCCTTTTACTTTCCTTAGCCATCAGATTTGTAGCTTAACCAATGCAACTGATTTCGTTTTGGATCTGACATCATTTTCTTTCGTTTATCTTATAAATCTAACTGATTGCATTTATACAGAGTGTTACGTGTTTAAAGTTTAGTCGGGGTATTCTTTCCATTTCTCGTTTACTATCGGATTGGCTAAATAATCATAACTAAGGGGAGACTGTATCGAACTTAGGCTTAACTCTGAAAGATAAGAATATCTCCCAGTATATTAACAAAAACAGTGGGCTACAAACTTGTCTCGTTTTTAAAGCGCTATTCTTTATAGTTAAGTGTTAACAATGATTATGATTATGGAAGTCAGTTGAAGAAGTCAGTATTCAGTATTCAGAATTCGGTATGGAAATTTGAATTTTTTTGTTATATACTGCGAGTTCACTTATTATAAATGTAATGCAATGTATCTTTGAGTATGTATAGGTATTTTTTTTACTTTTTTTATATATATAATAGTGCCTGTTGCTGTAGCACTCGACTTCTTCTTTACGATCATGACTCCCACTGTGGCTTATATTATATATCATTCTTGTTGCACGTGTTGCTTTATTTTTTGTTTTCTTCTTTTTTGGTTGACTTACTAACAAATTAAAACAACGCTAATGAATTCGTTTTCTTTTTTTTTTTTTCTTGTGTGTTTTGTTTTACTAATTGTGAGTTATTTTTGTTTGCTTTGTTCTTATTGTTGTAACGTGTTTTCATTTTGGTTTCCATTCTCTGTTATAACTCTTTGTATTTATTATCATTTTCAATCAATTATCGGTTTGATTTCATACATGCTATGTTTGTGTTTCCTTTTAATACACTCTTTCTTATTTGCTGTGTCTTGGACAAATGTTCTCTTTAAAAAATGTTTTACTGTAGATCAAAAATCTGTTCTTTCGTCCAAATGTGTGCCGAGAGGTAAGTAAGGGTGGTGTGGGGGGTTGAAGGGTGATAAAGAATATATATATTTGGGTCAATCTAACAGTATCAGCTGGTTCTTTCTTAAGTTCAGACAGCTGATAAGATATATCTATTTTAATAATTGATTGAAATGTGGTAGAGGGAAATTGAGCACAGTTGTTATTGACGATGCACTTGAAATATAGCCACAACACACAAACTGACTTTATTAAGTGTTACGATTACAATCTGCTCCGAAATATTTGAACAATTTTTTGGTTGATTTTTACAATAACATTTTAAAGGTGATTTACCCCTTTTTTTGTATTAATTTTAGTGTATTCTTATATATTTTTCTTTGCTTTTAATTATTATTTTAGTTGTTCTTGCTAAGAACCTTCTGCTGTTGCGCACCGTGGAACATTTCACAAAAACATAGTCACAAATAGTTTGAGGAATTATTTATGTAGGATCCAAACAAATTGAATTGAATTAAAGTTGTTCATTAGTGTTTAACAATATTTAATATGACAAATGCAATTTTGTTACGAGTATTGTTATTAACTTGTTGTTGGCAGTGTTTCAATTGTATGTATAATATGTTAATGTTATTTGGCTTTTTAAGACATACTATTTAATCTCTAATTACACAATCATCGCATCACTGATCTCTCACAGGAACGCAAAAGGGCTGGGATGGGGCTGGTAAGAAAGAAGGAGGGGGTGTGTTCACAAGGCAATGTTTGTTCATTGCTATATATGCCTGTTGATTACATTTGTCTTTGTTTTGTTTTTGTTTCTTTGTTTTTTTTTTTGTTGGTTTAGTTTCTACAATGTAAGTATAACTACAGTTAATTACGTAATCATCATTAAGCCAGACGATCATCATTGTTTCATTTCCATATACACATAAATATGTAGTATGACTAATGCCCAAGTGTTTTGATTGGCTTTGGTTGCACGCCATTTTCTTTGAACGTTTCACAACACTACAAACATCGGCAGTTTTGAAATGCTGATTCAAGGAAGAGTTTAACTTTAGATTACTTATAATAAATAGTTTAATAGAAGTCGAAACAACATATAGGGAAGCCATGAAAAACAACTGCAAGTAAATTGGGTTCATATTAAATACCAATGTGCTCTTTTCAGGAATTCAACTGAGGAACTATACAAAAGAATATATACTAAATACAAATATACATATATATATATTTATATGTATAAGTATGTTCTTTGGCACTTTTAGAACTGATTGATTTGGCCAATGGATATAGTATACTGTTCCCAGTACTGTGATCGCTAGAGAATAATATTCTGAATTATCTTCAATAATGCAACACTTTTTAAATTAAAGCGTTCTCCTCTGCTAAGCGATCACTGCAGAAGTATTTGGTGAGTAAACTGTATTATTTGGTGGGGTTTACAACTAAATAAGGCATGCACTAGGCCATTTGGCACACAAATTAATAACAACAATTATATAAAAATAACTAAATAATAAAAACAGAAAATACTTAAAGGTATATGTGCATTTACGGTTCGTCACGCATGGGTTCCCGGCCAATGAGAAATTCGCTAAATGCTACGAAAACTATTTCGTTTATATTGGCTTTTCAATTGTTTTTTGTTTTTTGTTTTTGTTTTATCATTATTCTCATCTCATTCTGTTTTTTATATGTTGTGTTTTATTTGGTTTGTTTGTTTGTTTGTTGTTGTTATTCACTTTTATGCTTACTTCACTATTGTACAGTGTGCTGTTTCTTTTCTTTTTTTGCATTTTTACTTACGTTTTTATAATTCATATATTAAGTTTCTCTTTATATGTGTGTTGGAGTGTGTATGCGTGTGTGCGTGTGTGTGTGAATTCATGTTTGTTTCTGCGTGGGGGGAGGGCGGGGCACCTTTGTGCGTCCGGCCTTGTCTAAAATGCGCTAATTATTGATACCTCTTGCATTCATTACTTCGTTTGTTTTTCTCCATTTGCCACCATTAGGTGATTTATGTATTTATTTGTTATATTTGCTTTAAATTCTATCCTCCTCGTCCTCCTCTTCGACCTCCTCGCCGTTTTCCTCGAGCTCTTCCTTGTAGCCGGGATGCTCGGAAATGGCATAGTAGTTGCCATTATAGATGACGCCCAGTTCGCGCAGCGCATCGCCGCGTATTGTCGCCTTTATCGTCCAGTTGTAGCAATCATCTGACTCGGACTCGCGATCCAGACGCTCCACGTCGAGTATCTTGGAGTTGAGGCGCTCCAATATGATGCCGATGTCCTTGATGCTAAGATGACGCTTCTGATCGACAGATAGCTGATCGATGAGCAGCAGAAACTTCTCCGTCGTCGTCTTATCATCCTCCATCACCGTGTTCTCCGTCTCGCTCTCCGAACTGTCGCGCTCCGGTGCAATGTCGAGGAAGCGAACATGACCCTTGGCGCCGGATGAGCGGCGCTGCATGCTGCCGCTGCCGCCTAGCATAGGATCCATAACCGATGACGACATCGCCAGCGTCGCCTGATGATGCTGCAGCTGCGGCTGTGGACTGCTGCTGCCGTCCTGTATGGGCGACGTGGCCACGCTCTTGTGCACGGCTATTTTGCGCCCCTCCTCGTGCAGTGCACAGCAATGGAAATCGCATTCCGTGGTGCTCGGGCTGCCCGCCCGGCTGGGCGTGTGCGCATGATGTGCGCACTCTGGCGTATGCACATGCACGGCGCCCACGGCGCTATCGAAAGAGCCGCCCTGCTTTGAGAGCCGACGACTGCTGCTGCCGGGTATCACAACGCCCGGCGGCAGGACAACGCCACCCGGATGGTAAATACTAGCCGGTCCCTCATCGCTGATGACCGTTATTTGTGGGCTGGCGTATCGCGGCTGTGATGACTGCGACGAGACCGACTTGTTATCCAGCGAACTTTGTGCTGAGAGGCCCTTCTTCGAGGGTGAATACTTGTCGGATGACAACAGTCCGTTGCTGCTGCCCAGACCGGGGCCCATGCACATACCACCTCCTCCACCACCACCTCCTCCGCTACCACCACCTCCTCCTCCTCCGCCGCCCTGGCGCTGATCCCAGTGCAATACGACCGTGACACGCCCTTTATTATCCATAATCTTCCAAGATGGTGTCTCATCGTGCAGTTCCAAGGCATGGATCGTCTCACAGACGATTTTCGGTATAGCTGATATAGCTATAAAACAAAAAAAACGTCTTTATACTTTCCGTATTAGGGGGGAAGAAATTAGCAAATGACACTTACCAGCCTTTATGACATCCACACCGGTTGGATACCATCGTTCGCCTTGCCTCAACAGCAACAGAACCGTATTGTTGGCCAGGGTGCGAAAGTATTCGCCATCCTCGATTTGGGTTCCATCACACTCCAGAACAACGCGCACGGGCTCTGAAGCAGGAACCCCCAATTTGTCCTTGCCACGTACCAATAGCTCCTCAAATGTACCCACTACGACGCCCTTGCGCACATTCCGCCAACTATCCCAAATTTTCAGTGGTCGCTTGCCGCGAGACTCCTGCAACAAGATAAATATCCAGATTAATATTAGAGCTGATGCCCTCTATAAGTTAAATACCCTTTTATTGTATGGATAAAGAACGCAATTTCTTAACAGGACAACACTCACAATAAGGTTATCCTAGGATCAATAAACTGTGGCAAATAACTTGTGCATAACATAAAATTTCATTAATCACAATACAGTTTTAAGTAAAGTTTTCAAACAAACAGCTTAACTATTCACAATCAAATTCAATAAGCCAAGAAAATTTGTCTCTGGACGAGATTTAATAATAAAGAAACAGAATGAAATATGAAACTGAAGGAGGACTGAGATAGGCTTGTATAAGAAAAGCTAAAATGCGGCAGTTTCTTAGCAAAAGAAAATGCACAATAAACCAGCATATTATTATCATATCAAAAAATACAACATCATGTTTGTACATAGTTAGTGTTTACTGTCGTGATTAGCATGAGGATTATGCTGCTATATGTACATGTCTATATGCTCACATATATTTTTATATGCGGGCATGGGGGTGTGACACCTGTGTGTGTGTGTATGTTGGGGTGTGTGTGAAAAGTGGGTGTGGCAGGCCCGGGCAGCATCACAAGTTGCACTACTAATTGAGGCTTGTAGTCTCTAAAAAAGAGGGGCGCAAATGTCAAGGCCGCTGCCAGCTTCAGTTCGTGGCAGCAGCTGCAGCTGATATGCCAGTTGATCTGGCCAAGATTAGAGTATATGTGCACGCCAACACACACACATACAGGCACATGAAGCATAATCGGTAAGCGAAAAACAATTTACAATTTATATTAAGAAAAACGAAATACGTATTTGAGGTTTCATTTCCATATAACAGCGGTCACAGCTGTTGTACATTTACAGCGCACTGTTAGCTTACAGAGTAGCTTTCACTGAAAACAGGCAGCATCAAACAAACAACAACAAAAAAACAACTGCATAGTAGAAGTAGAAGAAGAAGCAGCAGAAGCAGTCATGTTTAATGTATTGCAAGGACATGAGTGTGGCGCTCCAGTGACCCAGTAACGAGTGCAGCGCACGAGCTGTATAACAACGAAAAAAGAAAGGAAGAAAAAAAAACTAAAAGAGTACATATGCATTTATGTACACATGCATTTACCCAACCCAAGTAAAGAACTATGAAAAATTACTCAAAATGCTTCTTGACGTTTGCGAAAAGTTTCGTTTGTCAAATTGGAGTTGGCAGTTAAGATGGGATTGAAATTGCAGTTTGTAGAATACTTTAAACAGTATTACACACAACGCACACACATACACACACATACAGCAAAAGAGAAAGAGAGAGCAAACTTTTTGTATATATGCATATGTATTTGTACTGCAAGCACATATTGGGATAGGTCAAGTCTGCTGCCATATGGCCATCAGCTGCTGCTGCTGCTACTGCTTTGCCTCTGTTGCTATTGCAGCAAAAGGGGCGTGTATATATTTAGAATGCATATCGATAGTTAGTTATTAGATGTGTATATTTTTATATTTATTTCTTTTTAATTTTTTACCCCAGCTGCGTTTGTTGCGGAAGTCGGTCCTGTGGTGATAGCTGCGCCAACATTTTGGTTGGCTGCCGCAGCGGCGGCTGCAGCGGCCGCCACTTGTCTGATGCTTAGGCAATTGCAGAGTGGCTTTGTCACGCCCAGTGTGCACAGAGCATTGGACCACATGGTGCAAGTGCTTGTTTCACCTTTGAGAGCCACTTTAAAGCGATTACTAACACTTTTCCCCCAATTAGATTAGTTCACAATTACAATGGCAACAACAATAAAATTAACAACACTGCACCAAATACAACAATATGAAATAAACATTTTACAATAGTTTTATCTTGAATTATTTTTTTCTTTCTTATTTTGTTGTGTTTTTTTTTTTGCTTAAAAATTGTTATATAAAATTCATAAAATTCGCACAGGTTTTTGTGTTGTTGTTTTCTTTAGAAAAATTATGATTATAAAACGTTAAAAAGCTTATGCCTAAGTTAAACGCGTTTTTATTGTAGTTGTTTAAATGCCATTTAGAAAAATTCGTCGCGTAAGGCTATAAAAATGTTAACAAATTGATTTGCACTTTCACCAAAAAAGAAAAACCAAAATGGAAAAATATTTTTGCAATTATAATAATAGAAAAAAACACTTAGTAATCATTTTTGTATTATACTCGTTCAGAAATTTGAATTTTTGACAGGTTTTTTGGTTTTTGGGCCACAGCAGCTGGGCTGGGCAGGCGCTAGAGTTGACAAGAGTTGACCTTCGCACTTTCACTTTACTACTACGCGCGCCTTGCGCCACTTTGCGTGTGCCTGAAACCGCCGAGTTTTCATTTGGTGGGGGGATTGTGTGGTGCTGCTGCTGGTGTTGCAACTGGGGCTAAGATTGAGACTGGGGCCAGGTGCTGCGTTCGATTTAAGTTTGTGTGGCACACTTTCAGAGAGTTACAAATTTATTTCACAGTCACAATGTGAACGACGAATTCTTTAATTATTTCTTTGTTTTTCTTTTTTTTTGTGGAAAATGATTTGTTTGCTGCCGCAGCAGCAGTTGCCGTTGCAGTTGCAGTTGTCACACCCAGTTATAAATTTAATTTTTCAACAATGTGCCAGCGGAATCACGTAGCTTGTGAAAAGTGCTCGTAAATGAAAGTAGCATCCTTGATAGCTGGCTGGCTATGGCTGGCTGCCTGGCACACACTGCTGTCTGCTGCCTGCCTGCTCCTGGCTTCTGGCTCGTGGCTCACGGCTCATGGCTCATGTCAACGGCGTCGTGTGGTCATCGCTGAACCGAGCAGAGCAGAGCACACAACACTATCGCCTCTGTCCTCGCGTCGCGATTTTGTTACTGTTTTACTCTGCTGCAGCTGCTGCTATTTGGTGTTCGCATTGCAAATGCATTGCCAGCCCCCAATACGAACCGAAACGAACCAAATGCAAAGGGAAAGAGAGACACACAGAAGCAAAGTGGCAGAGAGGCGCTGCTGAGAGCGAAAGTTGTGCGCATAAATGGAGAGAGAGAAAGGGAAGAGCAAAACTCGTGAGCAGCTATATTATTTATGTGCATGTGCGTGTGTGTGTGTAAATGTTAAGCTCTGTTAATGAGAAATCATAATTAGCTCTCAAGCTAAAATTCGAAATTTTAAGCACAACACATTTTAAATTCACGAATATTGCTTAAAGGTATTTAATTTTTCAATATATTTCAATCAAAACTATAAATAGCGAGGCTCAACTGTATTTCATAGTAAATGAATTGAATATTAACGCATTCTGCTGCTCAACGCAATCTGCACTGTATTTATCATCAGTCACGCTCACCTTTCTAACTCTCTCTTTATCTCTGTCGCTCTTTCTCTCTGTCTGTTTTTAGTAGTAACATCTGTGCTTTGGCCTACATTCTCAATGTGATATAACCAGGGCGCGCTAAAGCTAACAGCCAACATCCAACAGCTAACAGCTAACAAAACGGGCGCACGAACGCTCCACAAGTATTCAGGATTCACAGCTTTACACAGCTCCCGACTCCAGCTACCGCTTTTTAATTCAACATGAATGACAGAAGCTCTGTCAATTAGGCACATACACACAAACATATATATTTAAGACTATATATATATATATGTATTATAAATTACATTCGCAGGTGCTGAGCGAGGCAGGCTCAGAAGTTGCACAAGGTTGCAATTGGTTCGTTTGGTTGGCTCGCTTTCATTTTCATTTGGTTCGTTTCCCTTTGCTGCACCTGATTAAAGCAAAGCAACGCTTTTGGCAAACATTTATTTTAAATCAATCCTTCAAATTAAGCTTTCAGTTGTTTATCTTTGGCACATATGCAGCATGCTGTACACAATCGAAATTTCTAATTCGCCGCGCTGGAAAATATGCTATAGTTTTAGTTAAGCTATTAGCTTATAAAAGGCCAATAAAAAAATGTTTGAAGCCTTTATTTGATTTATAAATTAGATAACTTACATTGTCAAAAAGTAATTTTACGTATAAAGATATAAAAAGATATTTAAGCTATAAACACATAAGAAGCATAACATTTCAAAAACATTTACCAATGTCTTCATCTTAACTTTGATTTCAAATTTGTATTGCTTTCTTATACTAGATTTTACTACTTTTGTAAAAATCCTCAGATTTAATGCATAAACTCTGATTAAAATTATTTAAATTAAAAACAAGACGAGAAAGCCAAAGCTATCAACAGGCTCAAATGGTAAAAAAAAAAAAATGAGGGTATTAATTTGGAAATAAATAATGCAAATGTTACCAATCTATCAAATTTATCCAGAACACTTATCTCGACAATATTAAAACTTTTGCCATATGAGCAATAAGATCCATGCCAACTTTTTAAATTTGCTTACTTTATTTGTTAAATATCCAAAAAAAAAAATATATATATTATTTTTCTTTCTTGCTCTTATTTGTGCTATTTATTTGTTCATAACTGTGAATAAACTCCACTGCAAAGAGAAAAGGAGAGCAACAACATTTAGAATTTGCAATTTTATATGCAGCAGAGCTCCTCTCTATCGCGCTCTCAACACAATCAGCATTGCCAGCTGTAGGAAAAGCTAACATTTCTCCCAAACTGTAAATAGTAATGTGGAGCTCCACGTTCTGAACACGTTTTGATCAAATTACTGCCAGAATTATGCAGTAATGTCAATAGTAGATAATTAAAAAATTGATTTTTATATACATAAATTGCTTAATCAAAAAAGCATTACAATTACACTAGGTCCTTAAGTTCACAATAACTAAATATGTTGTTATTTGGTAAGCAATGTAATTAACATGTGGGTCATCTGCGAATGCTGCTAAACCGCCCTCACAAGCCTAATTCAACCAACTGATATGGGAGTGTCATTAAATGCAACTTGCTGGCTCAGCCTGTCGCTGCAGGGTGCACACTTACACACTAACATAGGACTGTTACTGTTTATTTTGATACTAAACAAAAAACCAACAATAAACACGCAGACCACACACACACACAAACAAAACGTGGGGCATCAACAAAAGCTACATGTGCACATTCAGTAGGGTGTATAGCCATAGTTATTTGGGTCAAAGCTATTCACTCACCCGCAAAGCAAAACGAATCGAAATGAAGAAACTGCATAAAGCATGCACACACTGACAGGCCCACACACACGCACGCACGCACACTAATGCAGTTAACAGGAGCTTAGTCGCAGCTCAGCGGAGAATTGGGGAACAATTTTAAATCGACAATAAATTTAGCAGAGGGAAATTTGGCGGCTGTTACAGTTGAATGTTATAAGTAACGTTAACAACAAACCTATGTAAGGCCTGTAATATTTTAATTCACAAGCAATGCATAACTATGAATATATACACATATATATGTGTTAGTGTTTATGTGGGCGCTTTTCGTATTTAGCTTAGCCTGCAAGAAATCTCTTACTTACCTCTCTGGCCATTACGACATGTCTCAAAAGCAGCGCCCGCTTAGAGGGTCTGCCATTTGCGTTGGCTTTAACAACAACAAAACGTCCTTCTCCTCCTCCCTGTCGTGGTCGTCGTCGTGCTCGTTGGCGTTGTCGTCGTCGCCGTCGCGTCTGTCGTCCTTTGGCGGCGGCTAACAGTAACAGCAACAACAACAACACCAACAAATGTGCACGGCTTACACTTTTCGCGCATACGAGTCTCTGTTTGTATATATGTCAACGATGGTTGTATGTATGTGTGTGTGTGTGTGTGTGTGTGAGAGGGCTCTCGGCGGCTGTGGGCGGAGTGTGGCTGTGTGTGTAGAGTGTGCTTCAAAAATTCTCTACTACACGTTTATTTTCAATCTTTCCGCAACGCGCCGATGCTGAGCTGTGCTGCTTCTTCCTTTTGATGTTCCTTTTTGGCACCGTGCTTTCTCTCTCTCTCACTTTTTTTTGGGATTGTGTGTGTGTGCATATGTTGGTGCTGCTGATGCGTGTGTATTGCGTTTATTTGCGTTTCCTTTTTTACAATTCTATTATTTATTAAAAAATGTTTAATTTCATTGCTTGGCTTAAATTGCAAGAGATCTGTCAATTAATATTATTATTACAGCTATTTTCCGTTTTACACTATACATTGCCACCCACCCACAATATACACATATCGACATATGTACGTAGGTGCGGCTGCAAAATCGGCGGCTGACTTAACGAAGATTTCTGTTGGCAGTGTTTATAGGCTTGTGTGTCTACCGTTATCATTTTAATTTACACTGAACACATTTAAAAATCACTCGCGATTATTTGATTGCGGCAAATTTGATCAACAAAAAATTGAGCACATGAGCCAGAATCCTGAAGGCGCACACGCACACGCACACATACACGTATATACATACAGGACACGCTTAATCTCTTGCTTTGCTTCTATTTTCTAGTATTGCTGGTACCCACGCCTTTCATCTCAAACTTTTCACACCATTAACCGAATTTAATTTGTTTAGTTTCTTATTCGAGTTTAGTTTAATTCTTTTCAAAATAGTTTTGTTTGAATCTCGAACTTAGTGCAACTTAATTACAAAACAAACACATTTTAACAGTCAAAGGCCCAGAACAAACATGCAAATCAATGCTCCGCAGAGGTTCACTGCTAAGAACGGCTATTTGCGGCGCTGCCAAACACTGAATTTGAGGTGTAGCAACACTAAAATTTATCGAGCACTTAACATAAATTTAGCAACATTCTAATTCATAAGAATTATTTCCATCACAATCGAACTAAAATGAATTCATTTAATATTTATGAACAAAAAGAAACACACTTATACATAACGTTAAGATATAACGAAAGAATGTTTTTTATAAACATCGGATATATAGATCTAACAATTCATGAAATAATAACGAATTTGAACTGGTGCGAATATATTCAATTAATAAAGTACATTGAAATAGTTTCGATATTCTATCGAAATATCTTACAATTATTTTGCCATCCCTAGACAGCACCTGGAACTTTGTTAATATTTTTACACAAAATTACGTGACTCGATAGGAATTTGACAATATGGTTGACAATTTACCGCCCCTAGAACCTAGCCTGCAAAACCTGGTCGATCAAGAATCTCTGAAATGGATTTTTGTGGGCGGTAAAGGCGGAGTGGGTAAAACAACATGCAGGTAAGAGACAGAAAACAGACAAATGCAAATTCTAATTGCAACAAAAATATTTATCATGTGTAACAATGATGAACCCTCCGCAGCTCCAGTTTGGCAGTGCAATTGGCGAAGGTGCGCGAATCCGTGCTCATTATCTCGACAGATCCCGCGCACAACATATCCGATGCATTCGATCAAAAGTTTACCAAGGTGCCGACAAAGGTGAATGGCTTTAACAATCTGTTTGCCATGGAGATCGATCCAAATGCGGGTCTCAGCGAACTGCCTGAGGAGTACTTTGACGGGGAGAACGAGGCGCTCCGCGTCAGCAAGGGTGTCATGCAGGAGGTGATCAATGCCCTGCCCGGCATTGATGAGGCCATGAGCTATGCCGAGGTGATGAAACTAGTGAAAGGCATGAACTTCTCCGTTGTCGTATTCGATACGGCGCCCACAGGACATACTCTGCGCCTGATCGCATTTCCACAGGTTGTCGAGAAGGGTCTCGGCAAGCTGCTCCGTCTCAAAATGAAACTGGCTCCCCTCCTAACACAATTTGTATCCATGCTGGGCATGGCCGATGTGAATGCGGACACATTGTCTCAAAAGCTGGACGACATGTTGCGCGTCATCACGCAGGTCAACGAACAGTTTAAGAATCCGGTGAATATGCAATGCAGTGAATACAAAATGAATTCGGAATTAAGAATTTAAAATATTAAATATATTGTTTTATTAATGTGCTCTATTTGCAGGATCAAACCACATTTGTTTGCGTTTGCATTGCCGAGTTCTTTTCGCTGTATGAAACGGAGCGTCTCGTCCAGGAGCTCACCAAATGCGGCATCGATGTTCACAACATAATCGTGAATCAGTTGTTGTTTTTGGAGAAGTCGCACAATTCGTGCAGCATGTGCGCTTCCCGTTTTAAAATCCAAGAGAAGTATCTGGATCAGATTGCCGACTTATACGAGGACTTCCATGTAACCAAGCTACCATTACTCGAAAAGGAGGTGCGCGGACCAGAAAGCATTAAGGCGTTTTCGGAAAACCTTATGATACCCTTCAACCCGAAAGAAACTTCCAATAAGTAAGCATTGTCTGTACATCGTAGTAGTAACCTTTTCAGAAGAAAAAACAAATATTTGTGTATATGTTTGGGTGTGTGAAAAATAAAATCAATTTAATCCCAGTCGATTTAAAAGATAGCGCAATATGTTTTCAATTTATCGATAGACGATTTGTGCACATATTAAGTGAGCGGTCACTCTTAAATGAAATCGAAATGGAATTTTGCAATTGTGTGTGATACCGAACTAAACATCGATATAAATGGCACTAATTTGAACGCGGTATCGATGAATGTAGTCATCATTAGGTTTTATTTTGCGTCGTTTTTTGCTGCACACAAGAAATTTGTGTTTTGGTTTTGTTCGTTGTTTTCAGTCCTTAATAAATTAACCACTCCACTCCACATTGTTTAGTTCAAAACTGAGATTTTTAATTACAACTTCGCCTGCCTGCCACCCACTCAATCTTTCAAACGAAATTCCCAAGGATTTCTAGGACGACAACAACAACGAACAGTTTACAGGTGAGAAACCTAGCTGTTAATTGAGCGCCAAAATAAGTATAAGATTTGTATGTACATATAAATGAATCGAAGAATAAATAAGTGTGAATGTGATTGTGACTGTGCCCCTTGCAATCAATAATACAACAAAAAACAACCAACCAACAATCTCACCCACATTCGTCCAAGCAATGTGTAATAATAATGAGCGAGAACAGTAACTGATATATATATATATATATTCATATATATAATATATATGTGTTTGTTGCGTACGATAATCAACTCAACTGATGGGTCAATTCCGTTTATGCACCCACATCCGAACTTGGCCTACTCTAAGTAAATGATACGATTTTCGTCCTTGGGCCTGCGTCATATTATAAGCCCATCGTCTACTTGGGCCTCATTCAATGCATATCGCGTGACCTTTGGCTATTTCCTACCGGGACTAGAATATGCATGTGTATACAAACTATATATTTATATATATATATATATATATATATGGAGAGAATTTATATACACTGTATAAACATACATATGTGCTTACTTAATTAAATTGGTGTAACGGCCAAAGGCGACCCTTTTTTGGGGGTGGCCTCAGGGCTCCATTTATGGCGCGGGTACGTAGTATGCATCGAAAGCCGTTAGAATGGCCTTATAATAAATTCAGCAACTCGCAGCAAAGCAAGTACAAAAATATTTTGCTTGTCCCATTACTCAGTCAACGCTATCTTGAGGCGTTCGAGGAGGCCTTTCTTTTATCAAAAGATACGCTTCGTTTACATAGTCCAATTTAGATTGTGTGTTTGGGTATAAGTTTATATTTAATATATATTGTATATCTGTAATTTCGTTATCAACTCTCATGCTTGCGACTGGATTTTAAACAAAAGAAGTGAATATGTCGGTCGCAGGCTTAAGGCAGAGCCTATTGCTCTGGAGCGTTGACTACTGGAATCTGGAAGGTAACTGCTATTGCAGCTTTGATATACAATAGTTGATTTGATCGTTAAGTTTAGTTTTCGTTTTTGTTTCAAACCTCAGTTTAAGTTTCACTTCCATATTTGTGTTTATTTTACAATTACCAATTCAAATAAGTTGAACTTGAATCGCCCCGAATGTAATCCCGTTTAACCAACTCTTGTAGCTGTGATGGCGGACAATGTGTTTAAGTCGCACGATTTCGGGTTACGCGCTCAAAAGAAAATACTCTCACGCATGGCAACGAAAAATATAGCGAAAACTTTTATTGACGGCACAACGGCCTCGCTCTTGGATAATCTCTACAAGCTATGCATATTGCACACGAACAGCAAGCCCCAAGCTGAGAAACTCTTGAAAAACATTATCAAAATCGTCATTAAAATTGCTGTGCTACATCGGAATAACCAGTTTACCGATGAGGAGCTAAAACATGCGGATCTCTTTAAGCGTAAATTTCAGGTAAACTCTAAATTTTTATCGGTATTTTACTCTCATTTAACATCAATATATTATTTTTTTATAGAACACACAACTGTCCATCATATCATTTTATGAGCTGGACTTCAGCTTCGATCTGGCATATTTGCAAAAGTCCATCAGAGAGTCGCATGAGGCACTCAAACAAATTGTGTTGCCACATTTAACGAACAAGTCAATAGGCCGCATCGACGATGTATTTAATTTCTTTGGCGATGCGTCGCTGCTGGAAACGGCATTTAAACCGGATTCGCCATATCGCGAAGTAATGGGCAAAATTGTCGCAGACATTAATTCGGCCATGGAAATGGGTGATTTGTGAAAAGAATGCAGGCAAATGCTGCAAAGCTATTGCAAGAAAGGCTATTATCAAACCAAAAATAGAAAAACTACAAGAAAAAAAAACAATAACATGAAATATAAAAAGCTAGTTAAAAGCCTACACTGGAATGTAACAACAAAAAGAAAAAAAAAACTCTGCAGTCAAAAGGCATATATTAATTGAATTGGTGATATCACTATTAACACTTATTAAGTAGAAGTCCAAAAACGTCCAGATCGATTGATATATTCTAAGACAACGTTAACATTTTTCTCGTTTAGATTGTAAGTGAAATGCATTTCGCCAAAGGAATTCACAAAAACAACAAATAAGCAAACTCACAAGCAAAATACTTTTATTATCATTATATTGTAGTTATATATGTAATAAGTGTGTAAAATCTGTAGATGTTTTGTGTGTGTTTTGTCTGTTGTGTGCTATTGATGTGCACAATGTACTTTAATATTTGATACTTTTTGTCTGTTTTGATACTCCAAAACTCGCTGTTCTTTAAATGCAATTATATACTCGCTAGATATTGTACAAACTGTTGGATGCGCATATATGTATTTATGTACTTAATTAATCACCCATGTTTTCTGATCTCTACACGAGTTTCCTATCTAACCTAACCAACACACAAGAGAAAATACACGCATATTATTAACATATTGTTAGAAAAATGTTAGTTAGAATACACAGATATGAAGAGTTGTTTTGTGCTTAGCTATAAAAACCAGTTTAACATGTGTATTTCTTATTATGTATTCCAACCTCATCGCCAAGGGCACCGGGGTCAATAGCATTAAGCATTATTTATGATATTCCCATTGTATTTTTGGCAAAACTGATATATTCAATGTACCCAGAACATATCAAATTGATATATCCAATATCATTATTATAAAGCTCTTGGCACATATTTATGATATTACACATAATGGTATAAAAGTTATAGTCGTTTAGTTGATTTCTAAACACATATATATTTATTTGTTAAGAAAACAAATTTACGTTGATTTTCACAAAAAAAAGCAACAATTATAATTATAAAACTCAACTAAGTCTCTTATTTAAACTTGCCTAACAATCTTACTCGGCTCGCTTTTGCTCCAAGACGCCGTCCGCCTCCAACTGTTGCTGCTTGAACAGTTCGATGAGCTTCTCGGTGGCCGTTTGTGGCACATCGAGTGGCTGGGACGCTTCGCTGCTGGGATATGTCTGGTTGTGGGCATCGGGTGTGCGGTGTAGAAATGGCGTCCAAGGACCTTGAATTGATGGCACATCAGTGTGCCACATTTTACGTAGACGCAACGAGCTGGAGCTGCCGTTTTGTGTCTTCAGCATATCGATCCACTTAAAGATCTCAGACTGTGTGCTATTGCGACAGCTTAGCCACTCGCGGTCACCATTTACTGAGGGAGTGGATAAATGTACACATTTATGTGTTAATATGTAACTTATATATGACATTCTTTGGCTGCTGCGCCTACTTACGGTATTCACCAACAAGGACAGGGGTGCGGTGGCGTCGCGGCTTTACATAGACCACAATGCCAGGATTCTCTTTCGCAAAGTCCACCAAATGGTTTTCAATAAAATCTCTATGTATAACCGATGGGCATTTAATGTAAGCAAACAAAAAAAAACAAGTTAATTTGTTGCTTACCGCATGCCTCGACTGGAGCCGTTGTTCTTACAGAATTTCAGTGTAAGGCGCTGCAGCTGACACACATAGCGGCCCACTCCATTTTGAAGGGGAGCGCGGGGGAAGCCGGATTTGAGAAACAAATGACTATTTGACATTTTGGATGTTTTTATTTTTAATTGAAATACAGCGGCAATATGCGTTTATTACAGAATTTCTCAATATTCGTAACCAAAAGCGACGTAACATGCCACGAACAAATATCAGCTGTTTCTGTTGTTTTCTACTGACAGGGTTGTTTAACTTAACGAATCGGCATTTGAGAGTGTGGTGTTAAAATAGGCTAAATAGTGTGTAAAAAACATAAACATATTATATATATTTGTTACATGTTAGCACTAACAAGCAGAGTTAATTACAATTGCTACTATACTAATAATTACATTTGTACTTATAGATATATAGGTGTATATATATGTATGCATAGCAAAGATATTTAAATACGGTTTTGGCAGTCTGTGTGACACTGTGCACGACGAGTGCTTAGCCGAACAGCCCTGCTTAATTAACTGCTGATAACGGCGAAGAAGCGGCAAAACAGAGAGAGAGTAAGAGAGAGAGAGAGTGAGAGGCAACGAGAGCGTCAATGCAAATGCAGCGGCGTCGCGTCGTTTTTCTTTTGCTCTGGAAAAAGAATTAGAAAACGTGCAACGTGTTCGTGGAGCTCGACCTGTGGCTGCGTTTTGAAACGATTGCGGCATATTGGCTTATCAGTGAAATAGCTAAGCGCAATAATGGCTACGGTGAGTAAAAATAAATAAACACTTGTGTATAATAGTTGCCAATTCTATTCATGTAAACAAACAACGCCTTTGACAGACTTTTGCAGGTTCAAAGTACCCCAAGCTTAACGATGATGATGACGACGGCGACGATGATGATGATGACGGGGAGGAGGAGGAAGAAGACTCGGCTGAATCTGGCTCGACCAGCTCGTTTAGTTTGCAAGAATGCATTAACGAGTTTCGTGCTCGGCGCATCAGGCGCGTCTCCACACAAAGTCGCGATCGAGAAATGGCAGCCGATGAAAAATCAGCAGCAACAACGGCGGCAACAGCACCATTACCACCCCAAATCGCTGTCGATACGCACCTAATCAACCAGAATCTGTGCAACAAAGCGCAGGAGCGCAAGGGCAAGCCCTGCAAGAATGGCTTCTGCTATTGCTTCACCAGCGATAGCGGCGACTGTGCATCCACAGCACCGCCACGTGACTGGCACGTGCGCCAGCCCAAACGTAGCAAGCGCCCCGAAAGCAATAAGGTGCGTGCTTGCTTTTAGTTTTTTTTAAACATAAATTTCATATATATGCTTCGTTTTTTTTATACAGCCTCTCCAAAACATTCTAAATGCTCAGCAAAGCCAGAGCCAGATTCAGTCACGTCGTCAAAAGCAGCAGGCAACTGCTACAACAGAGCGAGCATCCACTGTTTGTGCCACTGGTCCAATGACGGCCGTAAGTAGTTTGCGTGCTGTGGGCGAGGATGCACCGCTTATACACATTATACAGGAGCTGCGCGACAATTGCGTTATTTCCGAGGTGCGCGTCAACAGACAGAAGCTGTCCAGCGTCAGTCGCTCCACTGCGGCATCTTCAGTAGTTACAACAGCTTCCAAGCCTAAGCCAAAAATGAAGCATTCTGAGTGCATTGACTATATGCCCTCAGCGCCCGCATTGTCCAACATTAGTGAGCAGGACACACCGCTAGACGAGGAGAGTGAAGACATTCGAACAGAACAAACCGCCAGTGTGCAAACAGGCAATAGTTTGCACTCGACACGTCGCAGTTCACGTCGTAGCTCCAGTGGCGGTGGCGGTCGTTTGTTGCAAAAGCGTCTCTCTCATGGCCAGGTGAATTTCAAGGCGCGCGATATGGAGCAGCCGCCACCGAAGCCGCCGCGTCGCAGCGCACAGAGTCTCGATGGTAAAATCTCGTTATCATCGTTGAACTCCACGACGCCATCGGTGCGCGATGCCGAGCATGTCTTGGATGAGTTTCTGCGCAAGCATGGCGTCCAGCTGCCCACAACTAAAATAGATAACCTGCTAAAGCCCAAAATCAAACGTAAATCATATCCATTAGGTAAGTAAAAGGAGAACTAATAATAAAAAGACGACCCAAAGGTGTTGGTTACAATTGGTAGTTAGTTTAAACTTTAAATTGTAGAATTTATAGAAATAAACGTTTTGCTAAAAAATGTCAATTGTTTTCACAAAAATGTGTGTAAATGTGTAGATATCAATCAATTATATCAATCATCTATATTCCTGCTCATCATCAATAGACTGTTTAATATAGCTAAATTAATCTTGGAAAAATGGTTTTAGTTGCTTGTGATCTGTAGCTAAGTTTATATGATCTTGGCTTCTATCTGGTTAAATATTTTTGTCTGTTTGGTGCTATATCGTAAAGTTTTCAGCAAAACAATCTCCTTAAAACAACCGAATTGGTAGTAATCAAAATATTATAGTCATCATTTCTATATTCCAGCAATATTTATTAAAAATTATACCTCGACAAACTTACTTAAGCCTAATAATATCCATTTTAAATTGCAGCTGAAGCTGAGAAGCCAATGCATGGAGTTCAGTTGCCGCTTGCCACATGCCCCTCGCTAAGTGACATTGAGCGTGTGGTGGAATCCAAGCGTGGAGCACACTATGCCAAGAATATACATATGGTGAGCAATAAGAGCGCTGTGGCCGCTAAGCCCATGAAGGAGATTATGATTGGCTGGACAGAGCCAAAGATCAATGATATGCTGAACTACGATGCTGCAAAGCAGGCGCAGTTCAAGACACATGCACCAAAGCCAGCGCCACAGGTGATTGCAGGTGGCATAGGTTGGCAGGTGCCAGTGGTGCCCAAAATATCACTGGATACGGTCGATGGTGTTAGCGACAATCTCGCCGTCAATATGGAACAGAAGCACACTCCGATTAAATACCCCCGCTTGCCGACGGGTCACAAGAACAGCAGCAGTCAGAAATTCATTTGGGGCGAACAGTGGCGCAATCTGTCGCCTTGGAACAAGCGACCAGGATTGCGCAGCAAGTCACGCAGCTTTCTCAATAATTCCAAGAAGAAAATTCTGCGCTTTGTCTCCCCTAAAAAGTGCAACCAACACGAACAGGATCAGCAGCATCTGGAGCAAAGAACTAGACAACAACCAACACCTCGACTGTGCACGGTGGGTGTGCAGACCTCCAGTTCGCAATTGAAACTAGATTTGCAGTCACAATCCCCGCCAGGCAGCTATCATTCGCCTGTACAGACAACTCCCTCAGCCACAACCAGTTCCACGCGGCGGCGAGAGTACAAGGATGGCTCGGAACAGCCCTATTTCGATTTCGAGCGCAAGGTTAAACCACCCACACCACCCAAAAAGCTGCCACGTGCCCAGCGTCCACGAAAATTGAACTTTCAGGGTGGGAGCACCGCTGCACCCGCTACATATCGCTCATATCACAAGGATCTCGACCAGGATGTGACCATCACCAAAATGGGCTATCTGCTGGGCAGCATACGCGCCAAATTGGAAGCCAGTGATGAACGTGCACTGCGCACATTTCGGGTAAGTTTTTGGACATATTTTAAAATAAGTTGATTTGAGGTCTGTCAAATCTGATAGGAAAGTGAAAAAATCATATCGAAATTTGCTTTAACAAGCTACAAATAATTTTTATTGGGCGAAACAATATAAATGCTACGCTAGTGCAAAGACTGCACACAGTGCGAAATGATCCGAGCCGAGGTAGTGATTGGGTATGTTGCCCACTTTGGCACAGCAGTCAACGGTGGGCAGCCTGTAGACGCTCAGCACCTGCAGCTGATGCTTGCTTAGCGGGCAGACGGAGCGCAGGATGTAGTCAACGGTGACCCACTTGTTCTGAAACGTTGAGGCAGTGTTGTCGCCAAAATCTAGTGGCTCAAAGTTAAACGCTGATTCGTCCGAATCCTTGACTTTCAGCAACTCCATGGGCGGCGAGTCTATTGGTGAGTTAAAATCACCGGTTAGTATCACAGGTGTGATGCCTTGGCCTGTGCCGAGCGGCTGCTCCGCGGCAAAGCTACGCAATTCGGTTATCAGCTTTAACACTTGAGCACAGCGCACATCGTTGCGTTTCGGGTTATACAGCAGATGTGTGGTTGCTATGATCACCTCCTTGGGCTCCTCTTGCGGACAGTGTTTATGCTTTAGTTGGAATTTGGCCAAAAGCGCAACATTGCCGCGATTCAGAAGCGGCACGCTTGAATCATAGAGTTCCACGCCTTGATGGCACACAAGTCTGAGCTTGGAGGCATCGTATATGATGGCACAGCCGTCGGTGCGGTATTTTGTCTTCTTCTTATACACATATTCGAGGCGCTTGCCACTGGTCGCTGTCAGTCGCTGCACCAGCATGGGCAAATGATTATATTGCATCTCCTGGAGGCAAAGAATGTCTGGATTCAGTTTGCTGATCTTACGTTGCAAGTTATTCAAACGTCGCTGCCAGGTCAGCCACTCGGGTTTTATATTTACATACAGAAATAAATGCTCGACTAGCAGATCCTGCGCGAGTATGTTGTACGATAGCAGCTTGATTCTGGGAAATTGATTAGTCTCGATATATGGTGCAAGCATCCATTTCCTGTTGTAATCGTAGCTCTGTTCCATTTTATGATTTGCTGGTCGCCTACTGTATGCGCGGCTACGTAAGATTTGTAAGCTCACGTTAAAGCGACGCATCGAGGATTTCGACATTTCATTAATGTGCAACAACCTAGTAGATAAAGATTCTCCTTTTACAAAAAAGAAATACAATCCTCATCAGCTGTGTTATTGTGCCATTCACTGTTGTGCGTTTCAATTGCCATTCACTGGGAGATATTTATTTCTTTGGTAATCGTTATCGGCAGTGCGCGTTATTTCTAATTCCACAAAGAATTTACATTTTGTATACTAACAAATAATTGAATTATAACAGTTAGTTTTTAATATTATGTCGCAATCGAAAGTCAAAGTGAACATTTAAATTTATTTACAGGAGTGCTCAAGTTTCCCCCACCTGGAGCATACAGAACTGCCAAGTGATAGTTTCGATTGTACCGATGGATCCAGCACTCGAGTTCTCGAGCGTCAGGCAACGACTGCGTTGCGTCAGTGCTGTGACCTTGATCGGGAGCCCATTTACTCTGAAATTGAAGAGGACTGCATTCACATTAGCTGCAGTCCACACTTTGATGTAAAAACCGCTGCCAAGTCAGATGTGCGACCAACACCCACTCCCATTTCCACATCCACTTCTACACCCACTTCCACATCCACGCCCACACCGACAACAACGGCAACAGCAGACGAGGCAACACCCGTTTCTTCGCCTCTGCCCCCAAGTGCAGATCCAAACGCTTTGTATGCCCAAGTGCAAAAGGCCAAGAAACCCGAACAGACTAAGACTGCGGCACAGCCTAGACCGCTGGGCCAATTTCTACAGGAGTCGCTTATGAATGGCAGTTTCTTTCAGTTCATGCCGTTGCCAGATGAGCCAGTCAGTGATACATCCTATACGATGTCTACCTCAAAGTCTATTAATCAAGCATCCGAGCAAACAACCCTGCCGATGAATCACTCGCTGAACAACATAAAAGAAAAACATTCGCCGCCGAAGAGTAATCGCAATCTGTCCAAGTCTGAACTTTCACTGCAGCGTAGTGAGATGTTTCTGGAAAATTTGTGTCGCAGCGAAATGGTACTGGACCATGACGACAACTTGCGACTGGAGAAGGTGCAAAATGTAAGCCATGAGTAAACCAAAATTTTCAGGTCGTTACAAATCTAACTATTTGCAGACTTGCCTCAGAGCGAATGCATCTGCACACGCTGGGGACTCGAATGCGGATGATGTCTCTTACGATATGCCTCATGAAATATATGAAGGATATATTATTGAGGACGATACCACTGGCAGTCAATATGGATCGGTTCAGCTTGAGCCGCCGCCGCCGTCCTCAGATAACCAGAGCACACCAAAGAAGCTGAATCAGCGCTTTACGACTAAGGTAGAGATTTTTGTCGATTCCTATTAGCATAGATGGCTTATCACACTGTATTTATCCACTGTACATAATCATCAATCCCAAAACCACATTACAAATATAAGCTTCTCGCATAATTAGATGTTCAGAAAAATACCTTTCCTGCTGCTTCTTTGCTTTAATCTCAACTTCAACGTGTTAATTACTAGCATCCATTTGTTAATATTTGGCTTGCGCCGATTTTTCAGCCCAAGCGTGAGCTCAGCATCGACATAAACGATGGCCCTACGGTATCACGTCGTCCAACAACTGTTAGCCATAGTTGCCCGACGACTCCACACCAGCCCACGATACCTAGTCAGGTGAAAAATGCACACAGGAGCCTCAACGAGCTGACCGAGATGCGGCCCAATGAGAGCCAATTGCTGTCGGTGAGCACATTGGCGCGTTATCGCCTGCTCAAGGATGCACTTCGTCGTTCCTATCGCAAGGGCAAGGACTTCTTGCTGGCTGAGAAGCAGCGGCTGACGCACAGTCTTAGCTTGTCGCGTGATCAGTCCAATCAAACTGAAGGCGACCTGGACAGTAGCACCTATTTTGCCAGCTTAAATCTGGACTTACTGCTCAACGAGTCACTGACCACTAATGAGCAACTCGCGCAGGCAGTAAGCATTTGTCGCCAAATGCCCGAGTTGGAGATCTCTGCCGAAATGGTGGAAGCTGAGCGTCTACTTCTTTTCACCACGCTGCGCAAAAAAACGCCGCCAGCTGCAGCAGTTGTGCTCAGCGAGCCAACTTTGGCAGCCAGGCAGCAATCGCAGTGTCTGCTCATTGATGCTTTGCACTTGCCAGTGAGGGCTGATGTCAGTCAGGACATGTTCTTCAACTACTACTACATATGCACCATGGAGTGCGAGGGTCGCATACGCTCCACACAATCAATCGAGTGTCAGAATGGTGCTGCGATCTTTCGCGATTGTGGCTTGGAGTTCTTTAGTTCTGGACAAGCGGAGGCAATGGAGCTGCGCTGTCAGATTTTTATGCTGCGTCTGCGCAAAGTTTCAACGCTATCGCTGGAGCCGCCCAAGACGCTGTTGGTAAGTAACGGCCAAAGATTTATAAAGCAATCTGTGCTCTCAACCTTATCGTTGTCCATAGAAACGGGGCAGTGGCAGCCTTGGCTCCGCCTCCTCAAACAACTCATCACAATGTGATCAGATCGTCTCTCGCTTTCGCCTTCACGCCTCCTTTACGCTGAAGGCCAGCGATCTGGTGCCCTATGAGCTGGTGATCAATGAAACCCAGCCAAGCGACAAGCTGTGGCTGCGCACCTCAAGTACCTGGCAACTGCCGCTGACGGCCCACACGAAATCCTCAAACCTACTTCCACAGATTTCGCTGAGCGGTCGCGTCGAGCTGCGCCTGCCAAAGGCCCAATATGCTGGTTACCTTAATGTTCAGGATACGGATCCAAAAAACAAACATAACTGGAATCGTCGCTGGTGTACGCTCGACGGACTACGTCTTGCTGTTTGGCAGCACGAACACAATCTCAGCGAACAACCACCGCTACTGGACATGCAATTAGCTTATTGCCGCCAGCGGCAACTGGATGTGGCCCCACGCGAGCTCTGTGCTCGGGCCCGTAGCTTCTGGCTGCAGTGTCCCAACTCTGAAGCATTTTTTGCAGCCGACACGCAGTCGGAACTCGTCGAATGGATGCGACAGATAAATGATGCCCTCGAATTTGCCAGGCATTGGTTAAGTGCCTCTTAATGCCTCAGTTAGCATTGTTAAGCTATCATTCCTATTATATTTTTATAAGTTTATATGTTTAGCATAAGATTTTATTATTGTTTTTGGTTAAGTAAAAGATGTTGCCTTTGTCAAGCAAATTTTAAGCGAAATGGCATCTATTTCTTGCCAGATATAATTTTCCACTATTTTTAAGCTATTATCTAGATATATATACCATACTTGTCTTGTATTTTAGTCAAACGCTTTGTCTGGTCAAAGCTACACTCATATTAATTTGAATTGGGAATCCAGGCGCCAGTTGTCGTAAGCATTCCGGAATAGTCTTAAATCATATCCTGATTTCATAACACCTTAGTAGTTTTTTTTTTTGTGTGTAGGCTTTAATATATGCACAACAACAACAACAGTTTATTACATATATAATTTACATGGATTATAATATAATAAAGTTATAGTACACACATATATTTATATATATATATACTTATATATTTGTGCAGGTTACAATATGATACATACTTGTAAGTGATTTATTTTTATAAATTTTAGATGCATTTCAATGGTGCATTGGTAATTCTCACGCCCGCGCATATTTATGTATTTGATAGTTATTTATTTAGATAAGCTGCGTTGTAATTCCATTTGCTTCATTACAGTGCAAAACATAAATTTTGAGGTTATGTTTGTTGTGGTATTCATTTGTCAAGCAATTTACATACTTATATTGTACTTTAATTAATTACTACTATTGATTTTAATCATATGAAATAATTGTGTGTGTTTGTGTGGTTTTTTGTGTGTATTTTTGTCACAATTACTATTTGGTTTTCTGTTGCTGCTTCTTAGGAGTCCTTATTGGGAACTGTAGATAATTTGATAGTTCATAACTGCTATTAATAGTTTTCTTTTTTGCGATATGCCGTTCGTCTTTCAGATCCTTTCGAGTGCCGACAGTGTGCGTGATTTGGCGACCAATGCCTCAAGCCAAGACATATTTCCAAACGCGATTCGTTTGATGGTTGGTGCCTGTCTCCGTCACATACAGCGCCGAACCATTAACGCTGACGGCTATGGAATGTGGATTCTTGAACTCGCCCCAGTGGCCAATAATGGCCTCGGATCGTGGATCTATGGTGAAGCCACGTACCGGTAGCATTGATGTGGGTCCATTAACAGCAAAAACAATATCGCCATAGCTACTGACACCAAACACTCGACCCAAATCCGGCTCCTGTATGGTGGCCGCTGGTTGACCCTCTCCGTGCGATGACTTAAGGCCAGCTCTGCGAGTTTTTACAATTTGCGATTAGGCTCAACTCAATTTTATAGAAATGGTTTTTTGGCAACTCACTTGGGGCACACAACGCGCATATTCTCGCGATCAGCAATGCAGAGTAAGTCCAAGTGTTCCAGCAATGTGATCGCGTGCGGCACCTGCAAAGACAGGAATTCTGCAAATAGATCGAGGTAAACAGTTATACTTCTCGTCAAGTTCATTGCGTATACGCACCAGGTGGTTGTGGAATGCTGCGTAACAATTTACCAGCGGCATTGAATTTGAGTATGCGGCTATTACAGTAGCCATCGGCTATAAAGAACTGAAAAACGCAAAATTATATTAATGATGCAGTAATTGATGGAAAGGAGGCGCAATTCACCTCGCCGGTTGTAGCCACAGCAATGGAGGTTGGCTTGCAAAGATGCTTGACGGAGGCACCAGGTCGAAAACGCTTGCCAATTACAAGCTGCGGTTTGCTCTCAAAGGGTCGGAACTGTTGTGAGAAAATAATTATCAAGTGATATTTGGCAAGCCAGAACTTTTCAGTTATTAAAAAAGAATTCGAATTCTAAGTTATGATCATATTACTCAATATTTATAAATACTACTGTTAACCTTAAAGGCCTGATGCATAGCCACATCGGTTATCCAGTAGTTGCCGTGCGCATCTATAGTCATGCCATGCGGCATGTAGAACATATCGGAGCCCCAGCCAGTCTTGATGGCACCTGTCTTTGGATCCAGCACGTAAATCGTCTTCTCCTTAATGGGCCCATACTCAATGAGATAGTAGATGTTGCTCTCGTTAAAGGTGCTGCAAGCGACACACCAAAGAACAAACAATTATAAATTTTGATGTACACACAAACACTTGTTACTGGACAGCTGTTGACCTACTTTACATCCCAGTAGCGGTCCGCGCGATGGAAAATTACTGGATTACCCTCGGGATCCACCGAGACGGCAGTGACTTGTCCAAAACTGTGCTGATCGGTGGGCCAATTCTCTACGAGCACTGGCACAGGCACACTGGCCGCAGGTATGGGTACATTGTCGTAGCTGCGTTGATTCTGCAGAGCCACTTCATCGACCACCAACGGCAACTGCTTATTCTGCCATTTCAGTAAACATGGAGGATAAGCATCAAATTGAAGAGATTGAAGAGTTGCAACTCACCTCCATGCGGCGCTTGATGAGCTCCCTGACCTCGTCGAAGAACCTTTCGTTGAGATTTAAGGCAGCCGCCTCTGGCAGGTGGTTGCCACAGACGGCAGTCAGTACACCAAGGCCAAACGCCATCAGCGCCACAAATAACACGTGTCGCATTTTGAAGATATGCAGTTTATTTACAGGTTTTATTCAGTAATTTAGTTTGCGACTTATTTTTTCTTGGCTGGCAAACTTGCTGGCAGCCTTAACATCTGTTGGAGTTGTCTATATGTTGAGCTGGCAATAACTGAACTGGCTCGGGGCCAATACACATACAGCACCTACGCTTTTCGCTTTCACTGCGAACGCATGCGCCTCGCCAGCACTGTGGGACGCATAAGCCGAAACTTGTGCATTTCATATGGCTCCTGCATTGGCAAACCGCTGCTACCACTGTAGCGTGCATACATCCACACGCGCATTGATTTAAAAGCCTTTTATCGATTTTTCAATTGCCCAAAAAATGGGCGCAAAAAGTCAGACAACAATATGGCGACTAAGTGCGAATGTTTATGATTTTTTGAATGTTTATATTTACACAAATCGATAGCACAAGCTCCAAATACAATCACAGTTGCATGAATGTGTACAAAGCTCCTTCAACGCGATTTTAAGTAAATCAAACCTTTACTCATTTCGTATGGAAACTGTTTAATTTTAATCAATCTTAAATACTATTAAGTATCCTCGCATTGTTATAGCGTTTCGTTTACTTTAGTTTAAACAAATGGGCATTGGATTGCTTAAAATATTAAGTTGTAGGCCACTTGGTAACTGGCTGCATACTTTTAACAGTCAGTGTAGCTGCGGTTGGTGCACTTGTCGTTTTTGTTTTAGTTATGTTTTTGCTTTTGTTGTTGCTGCTGCTGCGATATGTTTGACGTCACGCGCTCAACGCTCAACGGTGCCCAACGCCATTTGGGTCCAGATATAACCGGTGTCCGTCATCGAGCAATATGCATTGTAATATCGTCCTGGCGAGCTTTAAGCATAGTAACTGTTATTATATGATACCTTTAACACTACTTTAAATCACTTCTTACCGGCAGTAGGAGTACTGTGGGCATTTGCAGCGGAAGAGATTCTGAAATTCCTCTTTGCACACTTCATTCCACCAGCAGGTGCGCTTTAACATTAGCCAAAATAATTTAGTATCTTTTGAAATATAAGTACATGATTTTTATATGTACCTCAGTCATGTAACCGTGCACGCTCTGGTCCGAGTAGCGCTTACTCAGATGTCCTTCGTCATTTCCGTGCAACGGTGTCAGACCCATTAGCAGCATCAGCAGCATGGGTAACCACCGTCCATGTCCAAGCCCTGTTCTGGCCAGGCATAACGGTATGGGCAGCGCCTGAAAGCAAGCAACACCAAATTAAATACACAACAAAAAATATATTT
Source organism: Drosophila longiperda (assembly GCA_035042125.1). Classification (NCBI taxonomy): domain Eukaryota; kingdom Metazoa; phylum Arthropoda; class Insecta; order Diptera; family Drosophilidae; genus Drosophila; species Drosophila longiperda. The sequence continues at coordinate 14,689,443 of JAWNLV010000107.1, forward strand.
TGCGTTTTATTTGGTCGCACCTTTTGCATTGCGTTGCGTTTCGTAATTGCGGTTTTTGTTATGTTTTCGCTACTTTTTCGCGTATCGCATGACGATTTACAGCTGCCGAAGCACGCACCGATACATTTAAACACACACACACGCACACACCGAATATATCTTACAGACACAGCTGCATGTCCTGTGGCAAATTGGCGTATTTTTTGGCTTTGGCCTACTTCTGGGCGTCACTCGGCTTGCGCTCATCTTACATCGGTTTCCACCATCTAACACGCATACACACACATGCGTAAATTGTGGACCATTTTGGGGGCTGCAGATGCAGGACACAAAAACAGGGTGTTTCTATTTAATATAAAAAACATACATTTTGAATTAAATGCGGTTATTTTGAAATTAAGACAGTCTAAATTGACAGGTTTATTATATCCGTCTTAATAAAAAAAAACATATAAACAAGATCGAGAAAGAGGCCAAAGTAATGTTAAAGTAAATATCATATTAAAAATACCTTTCAACAAAACAATAATAAACAATTATGACAAATTTTATACGTCACAGACGCGTCGTGACTCAGCAGCAGATGCCAAAAATAGTTTGAGAACTCATTTATTTGCCAAAGTATTTTAATAAGTAGCATCAAGAATTTCCACAGGTCTGAACAAATTTCCTCCAAGCGAATAAATAAGTAAAAAATGTAGGTGTTTATTTTAAAAGAAAAACAGAATCAAAAAGAATCGTAAATTCGTTCTGGCAATTTCTGTTCTTTGACTCCAATATGGTTCGGTGAAAAGATGTACAAACATTATGGCCAAAAATTGCAGACGTTGGATAATTATGCTAATCGAGAAATATTTGAATATATATAAATATGTATATTTATATATATATATAATTGCTTAAGAGTATATGGAAAATGGCTGAATTATAAAAATTTGTTTAACGAAGCCAAACAAATATTGCAATTCAAATTAGTTTTGGGGAAATAATTCTAATTTCAAACACCATTTTCTAAACGGCCTGTGGATCATTTAAAAGTGTATAGAATTTTCCATGCATCGACGCCATTTCTGGCGTTTATGTCTTCCCCCCATAAACAAAATAACAAACATGCAAATTCTTGTACACAAATATTCCATACCCAGTATTAAATAGCTATTTACGGAATAATTTTTTTTAATCTTTTAATTCTAAATAAAAATGAAATTCAAATAAAAATTAATTAATTTCATTTTAGGAGACATTTTATTCTTAATTAATTGACCTATAGAATGGGTATACAATTTATATACGATAATATATTCGGTCAAATACGATATATACAGATCTAGTCATAAATATATAATGCTTGTGGGTGCAAACTCATATGGATGATGCCCGGCTAAAATTAGATGGCCAATACATTTTCATATTTTTAGCACATAGAAGATGTAAACAGTGAGATGTTGCTATAAAGCTGGCCAGATTTTTGAAAAGCACCACAAAAACGCTTCAGCCGCGAAACGGAATACACGCAAAAAGCGAGAAATTCAAGAGTGATTAATTAGCAAAGGTACAAGGAATGAAAATTATAATATTGAAAAACATATATCAAAAACATTTGTTGTGGATATTAAAGTTGTGTGATTTGATTTAATTTGACTAACTAAAGATGTGCATTAACTGCCATAGCTTTGTCTTCTCTTATTCTTTCTCCACGTAGATGTCCGTAGTGCCTCTAATGTTCCGCGACTGGTGGGATGAGCTCGAATTTCCAATGCGCACCTCGCGCCTCCTGGATCAACATTTTGGCCAAGGCCTTAAGCGTGACGATCTGATGTCATCCGTTTGGAACTCCCGCCCCACAATGCTGCGCTCTGGTTATCTGCGACCATGGCAGCGTTCGGTCAACAGCCTTCAAAAGCAGGAATCTGGATCAACGCTCAACATTGACAGTGAAAAGTTCGAGGTTATTTTGGATGTGCAACAGTTCTCGCCCAATGAGATTACCGTTAAGGTGGCCGACAAGTTCGTTGTTGTCGAGGGCAAGCACGAGGAGAAGCAGGATGAGCATGGATATGTCTCACGCCAGTTCTCCAGACGTTACCAACTGCCAAGTGAGTATCAAAAACAAATTTGGCTTCTGCTCTTTCTGTTCAACATGAGTTTGAATTAATCATTTGTTTATTTTTTTGTGCTTAGGTGATGTCCATCCAGATACAGTCACCTCATCTCTGTCCTCGGATGGTCTGTTGACCATTACGGCACCCATGAAGAAATTGCCACCGCCCTCTTCTGAACGCCTGGTGCAAATCACACAGACTGGTCCTTCCTCCAAGGAGGATAATGCCAAGAAAGTCGAAACCACTTCACAATAAGCGTCAATGATCATCGGAGGAGCTTCAATTTTTTACTTACATATACAAAACAAACATGATAATTAGATTAAGTATATAATACTAAAATATGGAAACTTTTGCAATAAATTAAAGAAATGAAAAAGTTCAATTTATGGAATACACTTTATTCAGAAAAAATAACATTCAATCTGCAAAATATGTCTACCCATTATTTTAGGTTTTTATTTATGTTTTCAAATAGTAAAATATGTCAATCTGAGATATATAACGAATTTAAATTACAGCGCCTTATAAAAGAAAACTTCACTCTATATCAAACACAAACCGTTTATGCCAATTTATTCATTAATTTCATCACATAAAAATATAAACACTACAAACTATTATTTAGAGCTGATGAAATCATTTTTTATTTGCATCAGGTGCCTTGTTGTCCGTCTTGGTCTTAAGGTTTTTTAGTTGTTCCTTTTGCTAAAACAGAAGTAAAGCAGTCTATAAATGAATGCTATAAATACTAATTGAACTCTTAGCTAACCTGCTTATAAAAGAACTCCTCTTCGTGTGCAGCTTCTTTCTTGCCAAAAGATCCTCCGGCTTCGCGTATGGAGCCACCGCCGCCGCCACCTTTGCCGGCACCGCTGCCTAGTTCACCCACATGCGACATTCTTAAGTGCCTACAATGTAGTTATTATAAATACAGATATATACATAACTAAATGCAATTAAAATATTTTAAGACGATATCTTATACAATTCTATATCGAATATCTTCAAGAATTTTTGACACTTAGTTATTAAGTAAACTCACTGTATTTGTTTTGGATATAATCGCTGACTGAGACGGCTGAATGTAAACATATTGATTTATATAGCGCAAGATTATATAGTATATCACTTTCACTATATTTGCGTTGTGTGACTTATGCGATTTATTTCAAGGCATTATGAAAATATCAGCTGCTTTATTGCCGATTGGAAATGCCAACTTGCTTAAATCAGTGTAGACTACAACGGTCCGAATTTAAATAAATTTGGAAAGAAACGATGCGATGCGAAAATGTGGATGTGCAGAAAACAAAATTTTAAAAACAAAAACTAAATAAGAGGCCAATATTATTGTGTAAGATCGAGTTAGAACGAATAGCGCTCGCAGCCTATATATCCTCTTCAGTATTATCCGGGATCTTGCCACGATTATTCATAACCTTGAAGCATTCGGTGCTCTGCTGAATTAAATAGCAATTACTGTGAATGTCATGAAATCGCTTAAGTGCACTTGCCTCATTCAGAAAAAAGGCTTCTTCATGTAAGTCCATGTTCTTGTTGACACAAGTGGTGTCAGAGAGAGTTGCGTGATCTAAAGTTCTTTGGTATTCCTCCCACTTGCGCAAATAGTCAGCGTTCTTTGAGGTTTCGATGTGCTTTTGTATGTTGCACATTAGTCCATGATTGACAGAGCTAAAATATTCCTCTTCTTTAATGCCACCTTGCATCTTGCCCAGACCACCGCCCAACAAGATAATATTTGAGAAGTTGCTTTTTGACTCTGAGTACCGTCTATTAAAATAAAATATTTGATTATTAGTATAAGCTAACAAGGAGCGCATATTAAATAATCTTGCTTACGCGAAATTAAGATTTAGATTGAAGGCTTTTGAACGTAGAAATAAGCCAGCGGAAAACATTTTTTCGTTTCAATATTAGAATGTTTATTTTTATGTTCTAAGTTTTTATAAGCTTTCCTGTTGTGCACAATTGTTAATGTCATCAACATTTAATGTCAGAGTTTGATAAAATATATGTAGAAATAAAAAACATCACAGAACTCAGCGAAAACAACATCCCGTTTTCGGTAAGTCACTATTAAGTCGCTTGTTGTTGTAGAGTAAATTAAATAATTTGAAATTCAATGCGTCCGTTTACTAAAGTTAGCCAAAAGCCCGTTGTAGTTACAGGAAGACGTAAGTCAAAACTGGAGGCGCCCAAACCAAAATCAGCGGCTGCGCTCGTCAAACGCAAAAACCGCAGTCCTCAAAAGAAGCAGGACGATGTCGACGGCGATGATTTGGACAGGGAGTCGCGTCAGTTCGTTCCCGTTCGCCGCAAGCCTTTGGGGGAATATATAAGCATGAAAGAACCGATCTCCTCGACCTCATCATCGTTGAAGAGTATGCCAATGAGCTATGCGGATGCCGTACAGACAGGCCTTGGCGCGAAAGTAATGATAACGCCGTTAATCACAAAATCAAACAAATCTGGCCAGAGCACAGCCACTGAGAAATCCGCTGATACTAAGTTCAAGACTTTCGATGAACAGTCCAAACCACTCATTGCCCGTGTCGAACCAAAGATTTCTCAGACTGACGTTGAGCAGGAGTCAAAGTATAAGGGCTGCAAACCGAAGAAGCCAATCGAAGTCAACATCCAAAATCCAAGCAAGAAAATGCGACGAGCAGTTAAGACCGACACAGATTACGCTGGTTTAAAAGCACTTAAGTTCAAAGAACTATCAGGCAATGCAATAGGCACTGCTACAGTTGCATCTGTACAACAAGCGGGACATTTGAATTTAATTAAGGACAATTTATTATTAGCAGGGTCGAATGGCTATGTAAAGGATCAAAATAAATCGCATGTATTTGAGGACTCTGCCACTTATTTAAACTATCATCATGAGCGATTGCAGCAGATGATTAAGAAGCAAAACATTTGCATTATATGCCTGCAATCGGCTGAGCCAATGAAGATGCCACGTTTTGAGGACAGTCGCTTTAAATATCTGGAAGAAACTGCACTTTTATCACAAAATCGCATAATATTAAAACGATGTTTGAACTCTGATCAACGAATTTCCTAGAAAGCTCGTTCAGACAGATAAATTTTTAAAGTTATATTATTGTGTTCTCTGTTTAAAACAAAATTTAAATACAATTGCAAAATAAACAATGGGCTGCCAACACAACGGACGATAAATTAGTATTTTTTCGCAGAAATTTTTTTTTTTAAAATACTTTTAACAATATATTTCGATATATTTCTTGTGTATCATGCCAATGGTCACACTGTCTGTGTTTAGGTTGATTATTTTCCTTATTTTGCGTGTGAAAATGTTGTGTTGTGAAAAGCTGAATTTCCTCGCAATGCGAATTTAGTTTGCCCAGCCAGCTAGTGGCCAATGTGCAAGCCAATAATGTTAACAAATTGATGGCATTACAGTAACTGCATGGCAGCGCCTGTCTAGCCAAACAGCAGCCCAGCAGCAAAGTGTGTGTGGCGAGTGAGTGAGCGTGCGAGCGAGAGGAGCGGAGCGGAGCGAAGCGCAGTGCGTTTTGTGTGTGTATATAATGGACAAGTTAAAAAACAACAACAAAGAACATGCAGTTATTGCATCAATTGAATGCTCCTATACCAATGCTGGTGACGCCGATGTCGATGTTGAGAGCAATAAGAGCACGCCCACACCATATTTTACGCCCCTGGAGTTCTTACAGACTTCCTTTGAGTTTCCATCGCCAACAACAGCAACAGCAACAACAGCAGCAGAGCGAAGCAATGACGAGGACACACTGTATACACCCAAACAATTCACAATTGCTAATCCAAAGCAGCAGACGTCACAGTTACCGCAATCGCCGACGACGCTGAATCGTAAATTCAAGCGATTTTCCTTATACGATCGCCGTTCGTGCTCACCGCAGGAAGGACGCATATTTGCCAACAAGGAGAATACCCAACCGAAAAAGTGCAGTGCCGATAACGATCACGATAGTCTATATTTATCAAAAAGCGAACACAATTCACCCACAATACTTTACAGGGGCGATGACAGCTCAACGACAACTCAGCAGCAGACTACACCAAATCTCCTCCATAACGATGCCAACCGCCTTAGCTACTCACCCAAACTGCTAGCCTCTATAAATAATCTCAATTTGAATAACTCACTATCCGGGTCACCGTTTAACCTTATCAACTCGGCGGGCTACAAAAATGGCAATTTCTTTCGCTTTCCCGAAATCGATCATGTCATACAAGATGTTGTGCAGTTGCAGCCCACAGTTGCAGCTGTGCCTGCCGCGGAGACAGACAATCAGCAACAACACCAGCAGCAAGCAGTTCCACAACACCATCACCAGCAGCAGCAGAAGCAACAGGAGACAGGACGCCGTAACCGCAAGAATAAGAATAATCTCACCATACGCATCACAGATGTACAGTTGGCCAGCAGAAGCAACTCGAGTGGCAGCGGACAGCAGGCGCTGTCACCAACAGCGTTGGCCAAGCCAAAAACGCCCACCATTAAGAGCACAAAGGAAAAGGCGCGCTCACTGGACTCCGCTGCCAACGAATCGGAGTTATCCATTGTTGTGCATCACATAAGCGAATCTCAAGATATGTCAGTACCGGGCAGCAGCGCTGGCCATGTCGCACAAAGCAATATGCTGATGCAGCCCACTGCCTCCAGCCTGTATTCCACATCCCTTTCTCGTCTTGACACACCTCAGTCGATGCACAGTCGCCGCACATCTCGACGCAAATCTCCTGGATTGAGCAACAGCGATTGGCTCATGTATCATCGCAAACAGAATCCATATCAGAGCTCCTTGGAGGCGGATGACCTGAGGTCGGCGTCTAGTGTGGACAGCAACAGTGGCAAATTTACGCTAGGCGCCAATTTGGCAACGCGCAGTGCACATAAACTGAATCCGTTGCTGCACTCGTCCAGCACCAATTTGAAAACGCTGCCCGAGTGCCTCACCTTGGTTGAGTTTTCGCCGAGCGCTGCGCCAGTCGAGTCGCCATTTAAGCAAAAGTCCATGGATTTGCCGGGCGGTCACATACAGCCCAAGAGCATGACGGGCGGTTCGATGAATCTATTACAGAGACGTGGCTCCAATCACAGTCTCACCCTGAATCTCCACAGCTCGTGCGGCAATCTGATGAACAGTGGCTTGAGTGTCTCCAATTACAACCTGGGCTCCGTGAGCAACTCGAAGTCCACGTGCAATCTGGAGCAGCAGCAGTTGCAGCAGACGCAACACACGCAGCAACAGCAACAGCAGCACAACCAATTAACCGTCGCTGCGGGCAGCGCACAATGCATGCGTCAGGGTTTGTTCCGGCGGCGTGGCTCCAATCACAGCATAACCCTCAAAACTCACACGACCAATTCTTGCGGTGAGCTCAACTCCGTGGCCAATCAGACACCCAAACGTGGTCTGTTGGAGCGACGCGGCAGCAACCAAACTCTCACGCTCAACATGAGCGGTCAGCTGGGATTAGTGAGCAGCGGCGGAGTGGGAGCATCACTTGAGCAGCATTCGCTTGCACAGCTGGATCACCCAAAGCTAACCGTCTGCATTTGTGGCGCTGCGAACGCTGGCCAGGCGACGCATCAGCGCAAGTTCTTTAGCACTGAGAATCTGAACAGTAATCGTGGCGGCAACAGTTCGCAGTACTTAGATTTCAGCAGCAAGCAGCCGCTGTGCTTTGGCTCCGCCTCCGATCTGCAGCCCAGCGATCAGTCAAAGAGTAAATCGCAGGCGGGCAGCACTGAACCCGGCGTCGTCTGCAGCTGTTCAACGAGTGGAGGCGGCGTTGTTGGAGTTGGAATACGCAACATTATGACCCGTCCACTGTCGCCGCAGACGACCAGCGAGGAGTTCAAAATCTATTTGGCCAGCATACAGATGTTGCAGAGTGCCTCGAATCCTCTCAATCAGTACGATCTGATTAAGCTGAACCATGTATTCGATCACAGCTACAAAGTGAACCTGGGGCAGCCGCCAGTGCTGGTGTTGGGACGCGACGGTGGCACACCCACAAATCAGCTGCCACCCACTTCTGAGGATAGCGAATTATTGGCCATGTATCAGGCGGTGGTGAGTCGCATTGTGACCCCACTGCCCCAACTAGTGGACGATGAACAAAAGCGCATTTTTCGTGATCTGCACAAAGAGTTCTGGGATCTGCCGCTCAATCATCAAGAGAAGCCCATGGTCTTTGGTTCGCAGACAAAGAATCGCTACAAAACAATTCTACCCAACGAGCACTCGCGGGTGCTACTCGAGAGTGAGGCGACCGAACTATTTAATCTCCAGCAACAACATCAGCAGAGTAACCTGCTCCAGCCACAGACGACCACAAACGAGGAGCTAATGAGCAAAACGACGCTACTGGCCAATGAGGATTTGCCCTACATTAATGCCAATTACATAAAGGTACGTCCCGAAACCATTCAGTACTCGACTAAAGTAAAAAATCAACATTAAAACACTTATTACACTTCGCTTTCAGGGTCCGGACTATGTGTCCAAGTGTTATGTGGCCTCGCAGGGTCCGCTGCCGAACACCATATTCGAGTTCTGGCTAATGATCCATCAGAACACGCAGCGTTATATACGTCGCTGCATGGACGGTGGAAGCAGTCCCCACGTGGATAAGTCGCACATTTTGCAGCAGTACTATCAGAAAATCATAATGCTTACAAATTTCACGGAGTGCAACCGGCAAAAGTGCGCCATATATTTTCCCATCGAGCTAAACGAAATCTTTGCGGTGGCCGCCAAAGGAGAAGTGTTTGAGCTGGACGCCATGGCACGTGATTATTTTGAGCCACACTTGCTGCCACCATTGCCGCCGGAGGGCGCAGAAAGTGCCTCAAATGAATTGCAGCCGGAACCAGATCGAGATCAACAAAATAGTCGCTGGCACATTGGCATTGATTCGGTAAAGGTTACGCTGAGCGAGACGTTGCGACGCACCCTGCCCTCGGATGGCAGTTTCTTTTTGGCCAAAAATGTGGGTATTGTGCGACGGAATGGGTACTCTGTGCGCAAACTGATACTGCTGTATTGCATCAATGTGCCAGAGAGCACCGGCCGATTGGAGTATTATTTACAAAAGATCTGTTGCTATCACTACTGGTATCCCGACTGGCCGGATCATCATTCGCCGCGCGACATCAACACGCTGCTGGACATCTGCTTGCACGTACTCAATCTGGGTAAATGCGAGTCGGAGTTTGATAATTACGATGAGAAGCGGAACACACGGAATGCACATCTAACTGCACAACGCTTGGACATTTACAAGCAGGACATCTTCAATGCAGTGCAACCGCTGCCAGTTATACACTGCTCAGCTGGCATTGGACGAACTGGTTGTTTTACAGCCATCTTGAATGCTGTGCGCCAGTTGCGGCAATCTCTCGCATACTCTCTGACGGGCATGTTGAGCAGAACACTGACCATGGCCGACATGGGGGAGGCAATACAGAATTCCAGCAGTAATGCGGATGATGAAAGCTGCTTTAGCTGCAATACGATTTTGCACATTCAACACATTGTGGAGCAGCCGGATGCGGTCAGCTTTGATCAGCTGCCAAAGATGCCAGACATCTTTGTCGATATTCTGGGCATTGTGTGCAATCTGCGTCTGCAACGCGGCGGCATGGTTCAAAATTCTGAACAGTATGAGCTAATACATCGTGCGATTTGTCTATATTTGAAGCGCACTTTGGCGCTGCGACGTTTTTAGATTATAGATTAAACAAATGATGACAATGTTGGATCGAGATGATGATTGACATCTAGTTGTAGACAATGATTATGATGAAGATAATGATGAAGAAGAAGAACAAAACACCAATTTACTATTTGTAAAAGAATTTTTGTGACCCTTATTTTTAAAATGCAACCAAGTACGAAAAAGAAAACCACAAAAAAACAACAACAAGAAAACAAACAAAGAAACAATAGCGAATAACCATGGCTAAATGAGTCTCGAAAATATATACTTATATAAATAATAATAGTTATATGGCGTATTGAGTAGAGGAGATATGTTTCTCAATGTTTGCTATATATACATACTTATTACCTATTACTACACATTATTATGATTATTATTATTATTATAAATGTTTATTAAGTGTTTTGAATGTATGTATATTTAATGTGTGTGCATGTTATGTATAAGTGTAAATGTTTCAATATTTTTCGGTGTGAACAAAGAATAACAAGAACTATGCTTAAAACGACAACAACTACAACTAAAGCTAATTAATATTATTATTACCTTATCCTAACAAGCTAGCCTTTGGCGACAACCAGATCAACAAAAAAAACTAGCGACAACAACGGTGAGTTGGTAACTGTTTGAAAACGGAAAAAGCTCAAACCTTTTTCAAGTTGTTTCGGAAATTGCTCCGTTTCTAACTGACTAAAACACCAATTTTTTCGGATTTCAAACTACCAGCTCGACCGTTGTTGTGCCAAAAATCTATAGTTACAGCAAAGGTTCTTTCATGACAAAAACAAACAAAAACCAATAATTATATTGATAACAAAACAAAAAATGAACTTGAAAACTTGTATTAATGTTTATGCAATGGAACTAGTCAAATAAAACTTAGAAACATTTTAAATGTAATTATAAATGTGTAAAACTAATGCATTTTCATTGATTTTTACTTCACATATCCAAATGCCATTCATAATAATATTTGTTCATTATATAAAAAATTCATTTCAGTTTTTTTTAAGATTCGTTTTAATTGCCATATTGTCTATTCGCTCGGATTGTGATTTTTAGCCAGGTATTTTATTTGTGTTTTTTTTATGTTCAATTTAAATTTCGCGCGCGTGCAAGCAACATTCAAGGTATCTAAGGGTTAACGATAAATCAGCTGTGTTTTTCTAAGTCTAAAGATCATTTTACAAAAATGTCGATAGTTGACCAAAACTAATAGCGATTAAATTTTGTTTTAGATTAGAATATAACAAAGATGTGGGGCCTAGCTGCACTCAGTCGTATCCAATACTTTTCCAGTAGCCTCCGATTATTCAGCAATATGAAAGTAACTGAAAACAAGCATATTTTAAATATATAATTGGCCAATTCACAAATTGCATATATTTTAGGTGAAGGTGCCTGTTAAGCAAGGTGTGGTTGTTGGACAGCGCCAGCAGTTGCCCAGTGGCCTCGTATATGAAAGCTTCCTAGGTATTCCTTATGCACAGCCACCAGTCGGTGAACTGCGTTTTCGAGTAGGTGCATATCAACTGACAACCTTTTTACTATCTTCTTAAATAAAGAGCTAATTATAGAGCCCAATGCCGCTGGTGAGTTTCATGGAGCCAGAGCTGGACTGCAGCAAAGAGGGTGACGTCTCATATCAGCGTGATCCACTTATACAGGAAGTCATTGGCTCGGAAAACTGTTTGTTCCTTAACGTGTATGCGCCGAAGAAAAAGTCGGCGAGGCCGCTGCCCGTCATGGTGTGGATTCATGGTGGTGGCTTCTGGTTTGGCAACGGTAATTGTGACTAGTAAGTGCACGAAGATATTTTATACGAGAAATCTTGATAATTGCATAATATCTACCCCATGCAGTCACTTTCCTGCACAGCTAATGCAGCAAGATGTTATAGTGATTACCCTCAACTATCGCCTGGGTGCGTTGGGTTTTCTCAGTTTGCCAGAGGCCGGCATCTATGGCAATGCGGGATTGAAGGACCAGCGTCTGGCGCTACAGTGGGTGCAGGACAACATTGCCAACTTCAATGGCGATCCACAGAATGTGACCCTTTTTGGCGAGAGTGCGGGAGCAGCTGCAGTTCATCTACACACTTATGCGGAGCATGCCAACAAGTTGTTTCACAAGGCTATTATGCAGAGCGGCACAGGCAACATGGAGTGGGTCTTCCAACAGAATGCGGCTTACAAAGCGAGACGCTTGGGCGAACTGTTGCAGGGCAAGAATATTGAGCAGGCGAGTCGACTCCTGGAGTTCCTTCAGTCCGAGCAGGTGACACCACTCGCCCTACAAGAAAACACTATGGGTGTGCTCAGCGCTGATGAGCGTCGACGCGGACTACCATTGGCTTTCAAGCCCGTTGTGGAGGATGCTGAAAGTTCAGATAGTTTCATTAACAGAAACTTTATGGATCTGATGCAGGATAAGGATCGGTTGCGTGAAATGCCCCTAATAATGGGCTATAATTCAGCAGAAGGCATCCCTATGTTAGTGAATGCGCGGCGGAAGCTGGAATTGTACAATGAAGATATGGCGCGAGTGGTTCCTCGCAATCTGGTGGAGAATCCTGAGTCACCAGCGGCACTTGAAGCAGCCGAGGATATGCGTCAATTCTATTTGAATGGAAGTGCATTGGCAAACAAATGCCTGGACAATCTTATTGATATTTTCACTGATTACCACTTCAATATTGATCTGCAGTACGCTGCAGAGATTCATGCTACCTGCCAGCGGACGGCGCCGTTATATTTTTATCGCTTTGACTATGTGGGCGGACGGAACATGTACAAGCGCTTATTCCAGGCTGAAAAACAACGCGGAGCATCGCATGCAGATGAGCTGTCCTATCTGTTCCAAATGTTTGATGATCAGCAGCCACTCGCCGCAGAGGATGCTCAAATGTCGCAGCGCCTATGTCAAATGTGGGCAAATTTTGCGAAACACGGCAAACCGTTGGAAACATGGACGCCAGTGCAGAAGCCAAAGAGGAGCCCTACAGGTGAAGTCGAGCCAATTCGGCTAGATTATATGCAAATCGATCAGGAGTGCAAAATGCAGTCAAATCCAGATGCAGAGCGTATTGATTTCTGGCGAAGCATGTACAAAAGATACAGGCCGCAATGCTATGATGAGCTCAGAGCAAAGTTGTGATTGATATATCACATTCAAATTTTGCTATCAGCTCACTAAGTTGTGGTTTAACTTATCGATATTTTTGTGAGTATTAGCACTGGTAAACAGTGTTGCCGTTAAGCATGTTATTACTTGAATGTTATTTGTACTTAGAATGCGACAAACTGAATGTTATTGATCATTCATCAATTAATAAAGCACTCAGTCAAAACTTAATTTGGCCTTTTTATGTTTTTAATATGTTACCTAAATTTGTTGGCCTTTATTCTCGACGACTTGTACGATTTATTAGCATCAGTGTTGCTAAGTTATCGATTACAACCACAATCAGCAAACTCGGCGCAACTCTGTTAACTTTTGTTGTGAAATTGCTAGGCAAACAATATGCCAGGAATTGAAACAATTAAATCCAGTTGGGCGGATGAGGTGGAGCTGGACTACGGCGGCCTGCCACCAACAACGGAAACGATTGAGAACGGCCACAAATATGTTACCGAATACAAATACAACAAGGACGATAAGAAGACGAAAGTGGTGCGTTCATATAAAATAACCAAGCAGGTTGTGCCAAAAACTGTTGCCAAGCGTCGCACCTGGGCTAAATTCGGTGAATCCAAGAACGACAAGCCCGGCCCCAATTCGCAAACGACAATGGTGTCCGAGGATATCATCATGCAGTTCATCAACTCCAAGGAGGATGAAAAGGCCAATGATCCACTGTTGGATCCCTCCAAGAACATTGCCAAGTGCCGTATTTGCAACGGCGAGCATTGGTCGGTCAATTGTCCTTACAAAGGTACAGCCATGGATACGAATCTTATGGAGAAGAAAGCCGCTACCGCTGCCTCCGCGGCCGTCGATGCACCCAAGTCTGGAAAATATGTACCACCGTTTCTCAAGGATAGCCAAAAGGGTGGCATGAGTATGCGGGGACGTGATGACACCGCTGCAATTCGCATTTCCAACTTATCCGAGTCGATGACAGAGGCCGATCTGGAGGAGCTGGTGAAAAAGATTGGACCGCAGAGCAAGATGTACCTGGCCCGCGACAAGATCACCGGCCTCTGCAAGGGATTCGCCTACGTTCACTTCAAACAGCGCAAAGATGCGGCCGCGGCCATCGAAATACTGAACGGTCACGGCTACGACCATTTGATCCTCAGCGTTGAATGGTCCAAGCCGCAAAACACATAGTGTGTGACAGGTCAGGTTGCCTGGGAAATAGATTTGGACTTTAAAAAATATTACAATTATTATAACAACATTTGGAACTAATAAAATATAGAATTTAGTTCTTAATCCTCTGTTTTATTCAAGTCATGTTTTTGGGTGTAATAATATTTAGCACTTTGTGCCGAATTTTTGGCCCCAAATTTGGTATAAGCAACTTTCTTAATAATTACCTAAATTAATTAATGGATTATTATTATGTTAATCGAAATGTTTGAAATATCGCGTGAATTCGTTGGCTTCTGCTCGATGGATTGTTAAAGCCTGGCGAAGCGTCTGGAAAAGCCTTTCGGACCAGGCCGTCGATCTGGGCATTCTTGAGGAGAGTTCTTTCAGTGCTGCCATAACATTCACTTGGCTTTGCATCAAGTCACTTTCGTTAAAGTCAGGTTGCAGCCAAAAGACGCCTTGATTGAATGACGGCGTTGCCTGGATGGCAACATCTCGACAACGGTTGAGTGTAATAAATGCATCTGTTTGTGTCGATACACTTGTGTACAATCCTGTGGAGGTCGACTCGACCTCTGCTTTATTTGCGACATGCTGGGAGCGCAGCTTATGCAAATCCATCTTCGAATTTTTCATCAGCTCCATTAAGCGTGTCGCATCAATTCCGGTAATGCGTAGTAATTTAGTCGTTTCTTCCGGCAAGCGCTGCAAGCCCCATTTGGACACGTCTATTTTGGCTGCTGTTGTTGAGTTAAACCTGTATTTTACATTAAAATTGTTGCACAGTGGCGATGGGCACTGAAAGATATCATTGCTCGTATGGGATGCACGGGTGGGCGGTTTTTTGATATAGGTGTCCACCACGAGAAACTCGGTTGGCGGTGCTTTGGATTCGTATATACGCAATAGATTAAGTACTTCCTTTGCACGTTCCACAGCCAGTTTGCGCTTCTCCTTGATGTTCAACGATGTAGGAGAAGTAGCTGCATCAGCTGATCCAGTAGCTATTTCCAATGTTTTACTTGGAGTAATAAGCTCGACATCCTTCTCAATTTCTTGCACTGGGATGTGGTCAAAATCAGCGGGTTCTGCTTTTACTTCTGGTATGAAAAAATGTCTGGAAGCTGTAGTAATATGCGTCTGATCAACGCGTCGCTCCTTACGCCTAGAGTGCGGACTATTACTTTTGCTGCGGTGTCGTTTTTTGTGCCCATCGTGCTTTTTATTCTTCTTGTTCTTTTTCTTCTTTGTCTCCAGTTTCTCAAGCTGCTTAGCTTGCTGGTCAATGCGTTCGATTAACTCCTCTTCGGTGTATTCGTTGTATGGCTCTGTAGGCGGCCTCTCCAAATCAATGTCGTCCAATTGTTTTTTTTGGCTGCACGTATTTGTAGCGCTCTGTAAGTCCTCAGGTGGGCGAACAGCAAGAAAACCCAATGGGTAGTCAATGCGTTCCTCCTTCTTAACAATTGCTTCGCGCTCCATCGCCATTGTGTCAGACTCTAAGTCGTCCAAAAAGTTGTCCGGCACGTCGGCAACATCATCGTTTGATTGAGATTCAAACTGTGTATATGAAGAGTTGTGTTCTCTTATGGGTGTTAAGTCATTATCATTAGTTGGGCTGCTTTTGATTGACGGTTGCAGACCAAGAAACGGAGGCAGTGTCGTAACCATGGCCTTATCCTCATCAGCATCGCTTTCCCAACCGGCACTGCCAGTACCGAAAAAAGTTGGCTCTTCAGATGGGTCATAGTCATCTCGCAAAGGAGTGCACTTGTTCTCATCGTCTCTGGCTAGTAATTGTTCGGTTTTCACTTCAGACTGAGTGTCATTAGGACTAATTTCTTCGACCACTTCATCCTTTACGCTGTCCATGTTAAATGAAATGGCGCATAAATGCAATGTGACCGTATCAATCATACTATCGATATAATATAAAATATCGAATACTGTTGCATGGTTGTATGTATCGAGTAAATAACAACATCGATATTTAGTCGCTGTATATTGCGAGTTAGTCATGGGTGCATTGTTTGGGAAATCTAATAAAAAGACAGCTCCTAGTCGCATTACCGACCACGACAAGGCCGTTCTGGTAGGTACAACTTCTCGCCCACCTGCCTGTGATTAACAATAGCCGATAACCTCCTTGCAAATTACAGCAACTGAAGCAGCAGCGGGATCGTCTAAAACAGTACCAAAAACGCATCGAACTACAGCTTGAAAATGACAGATTGCTTGCTAGGAAGTGCCTTCAGCAGGGAAGAAAGGAGTAAGCTGTTTATAATTAACGAAGGCGTTCCATTTAAGCAATCTAATTTATTTCAGCCGTGCGAAGCTCTTGCTTCGCAAGAAGAAGTTCCAAGAAAGTTTGCTTACAAATGCCGACAAGCAGCTGGAGAACTTGGAAAAACTAGCCTCCGATTTAGAATTTGCACAGGTGGAAATGAAGGTGCTTGATGGCTTGAAGCAGGGTAATGCGGCCCTGAAGAAGGTACACGATATGCTCGATATAAACGAGGTGGAAAAGATCATGGACGAAACACGCGAAGGCATTGAAAAGCAACAGGAGATCGATGCTATATTAACCGACGTGTTGACTACGCAAGACGAGGAAGATGTGCTCGCCGAACTCGACGCCCTGGAGGCAGAGGAGCAGCGTGCACAATTGCCCGATGTGCCCACCGAGCAGCTGCCAACCGCAGCCGACTCGCAGGAGGAGGAGGAGGATGAAGAATTGGAAGAAGCGGATCAGAATGCGGCAACCAAAGCAACCAAATCAAAGGCTAGCGCTAAGAGAGTGCTAGTCGAGGCCTGAAACTAAATGCTATTTTACTTTATTAATCTATTAAGCAACACCTTTGTTTATATCCCATGTATGTATGTGTCCCAATGTGAAACATATTTTTATAAGAATATTTCTAACAGACTTTCAAACGCTGCCTTATTTCGTTGAAGCTGTATTTTCTAGTCTCTTGCTTTTTGCAGATTTGCTTACATCCAGTCGCACTCGCGAACGTAGTCCTTTATTTTCTTCCCGCAGGTTTTCAATCTCTTCGAGCAGGACCACATTCTCCTGGAACAGCTTATCGTATTTCTTCTGCACGCTTTTATCCTCTGCTACAGACTTATAGCGCGCCAGGACAGTCTCAATCTGTTTTCGCTGTCGCGAAAACTCATCGCGTACCTCTGCATCGAGGGATACGTAACGCTTGAGCTCATCATCGCTAGCGTGCTTGTGGAACAGCTCCTTGACGGCCTTCTTCAGACCTTCCGAGCTGTTTACCTCCCCGGCCACATAAAAGATGTCCGTGCAGATGGCATTGAGGCATTCGCGTGCTGATTTTGCACGATGTCTCTCCGTGCGCAGCTCGACCACGTTGCTTAGATACTTGTCTCGCATCTCTTTGAGCTGCAGCTCCAACTGTATGTTGTTCTGATTGAGTCCCTCCAGTTCGTGCTCCATTTCGATGATGTGTTTGCGCTTATCGTTTATCTGGAATTCGCGCGGCTCAATTTGCGCTTTGAGTTCTGCTATCTTGTGGTTGAGCACCTGTTTGTATTTGTCCAGCTCTTGGTTCTTGTGGAGCAGCTCCTGTATGCGCTTCTCCTTGGCAGCGATGGCATAATCGCGATCCGATATATCCTTCTGTAGATCTTCGACATTGCGCAGCTGCTTCTGAATTTTCATTTGTGATTTAAAATGCTCCTCTTTGAGTGTTTCCACCTCTTCCAGCAGATTCTCAATCTCTCTGCCTTGTGATTCATATTTCTTTTGTAGCACACCTGATTTGCCGCGCCACATCTGCGTTTCATTGCGCTCCGAGGTGAGCTTATTCTCGTAGTCCGTTTGGGTGGCCACCATGTTTCGATCGTTCTCCGCCTCCACCTCCTGGCAGTATTTAATGAACTCTTCCTTTTTGTCCTGCATCTCTTTCATCAGCTCCCGTATGAGATCCTTGCGTTCATCCAGCTGCTTCTTGTAATCGTTTTCCAGTGCCTCAATCGTGTCCTGGAGTGTGCCCGTTGAGTTCTTTAGTTTATCCTCGTAACTCTCGCGCAGCTCGAGCATATTTTCGCGCAGATTGGTGAACTTCTGGTATTCGATAAGCATGCGCTCCGAGTACTGGCTGGCCAATGTGTCCATCTGGGATCGAAAATCTTGCTTCATATCGCTGATCTGGAAGGTTATTAGATTCATTTCCTCCGTGTGCTTGGACACAATCTCGTTGTTTAGCTCCTTAAGCTCCTCTAACGCGCTACAATAGCTGCGATGCACCTCCTGCAGTTGCTGCCCATCGAAAATCTCGTTCTGACTGAGCTGATACTGGAACTCCTCCGCTTGCTGCTTAAGTCGCAATTCCAGATTAACAATCTGTTCGACCTTATCGTTTAGCTGGGTGCGCGGAATCAACACCTCCTGGCTCTTCATCAAATCCTGATCGATGGGCGAAACCTTCTGATCAATGTTCTCCATCAGCCAAATGGCAACGGTGCCCCGCTTTGAGATGGCCACCAGCATTGTGCCATCATACGTGAAGCGCAGCTTGTTTATCGGACCGTCAAAAAAACGAAAATTTGTGAAGGTGCCTCCGCCAGCTTCCAGGAACGGCAGCTGCATATTGAACAGTCCACCTTCTTGATCAGCTATGAACATGATCAGATCGGAGCGGGCCAGGCATAGATCAGAGACGCCTCCCTTATTGCGCGACGGAACCGGAATCTCACGTTGCAGCGTCGCGTCCTGAAACTCCCTTATGGTACCCTGATTGGTGCCAGCGAATATTGTCATCGGATCGTTGAAGCTGACGCAGATGGTCACATATTCGGTACCCTTTTGCACTATCTCCTGCAAACGTGCCCCCGTCTCGATGTCCCACTGATAAATCGCACCCTCGGCTCCACCAGATATCAAATACTTATCCGTCTTTGTCCACGCAACGGAGAGAACGGTGCCATTGTGTCCTTTCAATTGAATCACCACCTCCAAATTGTAGACTGATGTGACGGCAATATTGTTGTCATAGGCTGCGGCCATAAGGTGTCCAAAATTCGAGTAACGCACATCATTGCAGTGTGGAAAATTGTAGGTCTTGACAATCTGCAGGAGAAGATAAGCATGATAATATCATATCAGAAATTTAAAAATTCATTCCAAAATCCTTTAAGGGTGCTAAGGATTTATTTAATTTCTTTATTTTTATATGTATAATGATTCTTACAAAAATTCCTTAGCAGAAATTAGCTCAACAACTTACGTTTAATTCATCCATAAAGATCTGTGTGATACGCAGCTGATCGGAGAATCCAATGGCTGCCATAAGCCCAGTGGAATTCAGCTCCACAATGTTGACATCTACCTGAAACTTGCGCACCAGCTCCACCTTGGCCGTCTCATAGTTCCAGATGCGTATCGTTTGATCCCGTGCTACACAAAAGTGCAATAAGCAAAAACAATTCTATATAAGATTGGAGCTACTCACAGGCAGTCATAATGATGGGTTTCCAGGCGCAAACGGACACGTCGACGACCTCGCCGATGTGTATGAGCACGCCAAGGGGTTCAAATTTGAGCTGTTTGGTCTTCAGAGTCTCCGGAACAATTAGGATGCCCACATAGATCTGGGCATGGGCGCAAGTCACAATTACCGTCTCCTGTTTGTGATCCACAGCCAGATTGGTGATCTGATAGAGGGGTTCAGCATAGATGCTGATGGGCACCGTTAAGATAGTCTTACGCTCGAATTTAAACTTGGAGACGCGCTCAAAGACGAACACCTTGTTGAAAATAATGTAGGCAAAGCCTCTCGAAAAGGCTGTCATGCAGAGCACCCGCCAATCGGGCAGGATGAGTGGCTGTATCGCCGAGTAGCGATGATCCTGTGACTCGCGTTCCTTATCGAACATCTCCTGGTCCACCATCAGGTCAACTGTTTCCGCAACGCTAGCCTTCTGGCTCAACTTATGTTCACCATTCTCGATGAGGATCAGTTCATCGCGATCGGTGCCCATCAGCAGTAGATCCATCGAAAGAAATGCCATCGAGGTCACCCGATAGTTAATCTTCAGATTACTGCTTATGGTGAATCCACGTTCTGATTTGCTCAGCAGCAGCAGAGTGCGTTCGCCGGCAACGGCAAGGAAACTGCAGTCGCTTGGATTGCCCGCAATGCACTCAGCGCCGCCGTGCGAACCCGGCACCGTCGCCCGTCCCTCAATCACAGTGCCGGTCTTGTCCAAAAGCAGCATGAAGACCATCTCATTGGGTGGCTTTGTGACTAGAGCAATTGCACGTGAATCGTTCGTGAAGATCATCTGCTGCACCTGTGCATTGCGATGATTACCAGGCAGCTCTAGATGACGTCGCTTCTTAAGCGTGGACAGCTCATATATAGATATACATCGACCACTATATGGAGGGGAATGGGGATAACTAGCTATGATTGGAAAGCAAATTCTACTATTTACTTCTTTGCGTGCAACTCGAGCACCGCAAGCAGTTTGCGATGTGAGCTCAGTGCAATTATCTCCGGTGTAGTGTCCTCTGGGAACCGAAGGAAACGCTGCTTGTTGCTGACATAGTCATGAAACGCCAGGACACCCTCCACCGGATACATGACCTCCTTGGTAAGATTAAAGTGTATGTTGCCAACAACATCTGTGCGCAGGCCATAGATTAGTTTCGGACGTATATTAACCGAATTACCCGTTGACGGTCGCCTCGTCTCCTCCATTTTTTAATAGAAAATATATATGTGGGTATGTATTATCAAGATTAACTGTGTGACTGACAAAAACAAGTATGCCAAACTTTATGGTTAACCATTTCTAATAATTTCGATCAAACAATGACGGAATTGTTAAGCAGCCCTGACAGCAAATTCCATGGCATCCAAGCAAACGGCATTCGAAATTCCAACGACGTAGTGTTCGCTCCTTTTGGCGCGTAATAATAAAACGCGAGCGCTATCTTTATAATCAGACAGCGGCATAGTCCCATGAACACATAATTAAACGCCTCTAAGTATGCTTTTAATTTACTAGGTCGCACTCAAGTCGCATTTACGAGTAAGTGGACTATTGGTTGACATTGGCACTTAAGCAATGACAAGAACAACAACAGTTACTACAACAACTACAGATATAACAATAACTACGCCGCACTTTAACTCTAATAATGCGCTTAAAATGCCCAAAGTCGGATACTTCGTCAATCTGTCTGCAATCGGCAACCAGACAGTTGGACAACTCGCTCGTATTTATTATCTTATTTCCCTCCCTTATGGACACTTGGCGCCGTAGCAACCACGACCTAACACAACGAAAAGCTTTTTCACCTTATTTAAGCAAAGAGAACGCAAGCAAGAAAAAGCTCTTCCGTTTAACACGGCAAGAAATTGGGTGCAATAAATTCTATTTAGTTGACTGCGCACAGCTGCGTTTGTCTAATATAAAAAACTCGAAGTAATTTTTTCAATATTACTTGTTCAATACTACTAACTGATAAGATTATTTAAAGACAAATGCTTAATACTCCGTAAGTTTTCTTAATCTGCTAACCCCAATTGGCTCAGTGTTCACTGTGCAGCCCTAGTCGAGCGACCAGCAACGCTCTTTTACGCGCCAGTACAAAAAACAACAGGAAAGAACGTTTTCAGTTGTAGTGAACGCGTCGGCCGCAGCACAACGCACTAATAGCAGGCGTATTAAAGTTGAGTCTTCAAAGCGAGCGAAAGTGAACTGCGACAGACAGAGATTGAGAGAGAGAGAGACAGGCAAAAGTAAATCGCAGTCAGCGCCACTGTTTAGTCCTGTGTTATCAGTCGAGGCAGTGGCAGCAACAGCAACAGCGAGCACCACGCATCATAACGTTGACGGACGACAAGTGAAGTGCAGGTGGCTTAGCCGGCGGCAAAAAGTCACAAAGACCAAAGTAAATTATCCACTTAAAAGCTAAACTACATTTTTACTATACAAGTAAGGTGTAAAAAAAAATAAAATATTTCGTGTGCTCGAGTGCTTGTCCTATGTACCCATAATTCACTTTGAGTGTGAGTGTGTTTGTGTGTTTGAGTGTGTGCGTGTGCGTGTGCTAAAGTGTGAGCTTACCTTTGTCTCTCTATCATTTTGTTTGTGTGTGTGTATGTTTGTGGCTGTTACCGCCTCTCAATTAACGCCCCGGACAGAAGGCATCAGAGCTTTGAACCTGGTGTTCTCAGGATGTCTTTGGTTAGCTGCAGGTTAAGCCAATAAATGGCATTAAATTAAAACGAAACACACACAGCTCCATATGAAACCTGACACAATGAAACAAAGGGAATTGAGATGTCTGCCCACTAATTGATTTTCGTAGTTTTCACTTTCAATATACGAAACTAAGAGCGGAAGCAGCTGCAACAACAACTGCAGCAATAACATTAAAAATAATAACAATAAAAACAAAGAAAACAAGTAAAGGAGGTAAACAGTAGCTGTCGCAATTAAAAATTTATTTTAATGCCCTATTTATGCACATGAACGTGTTCAATGCGAATAGCAAGTAAATTCCAAAGAGTGGGTGTGTTCCTACGTGTGTGTGGTTGTAAATCTTTTTCACTTTGGCCATTTGGGCAGGCAGAGCACGTAGCACGTACCGCGCCAAAATAACACGAACACGGATTCGGCATTTGTAAACAAAGCCAATGGCAGTGAATACAGCACATCAATAAGCAAAGAAATAAACACATTTAGCTAACATACAACAGGTAAAATTTAAATTCCAACCGAAAATGGCTTTTTACCTAATTTTATATATTTTTTTGCAACTTTTGCTTAATTTAAAATAAATTTGCAGCCTGTCGTCGTCGCAGCCGCATCGTTGCGTGTTTTGCTGCTGCGGTTACTTTGCTGCTTGCTGCACATGTTGGAAATGCTGAGATGTGGCAATTTATTTATACGATTTATGTTATTTTTGGACGACAGCAGTCGGCGGCAAGCGTATTGCACGCAGCGAATTCAGTTCAAGCTGCCTGTTCTCACTGTATACAATATACCATATAGAAACATGCATACATAAATACATACATACACACATATGTCAAATATATATACATATATACCCGCTGTGCAGTGAAAAACCTATGACAACACGAAAAAACATATACGTACACATTGCCAGGCGACACACTTTTGAAATTTCACTGGGGTACTTCAGCAGAGGGGGTGGCATCACTTTGCAGTGAACAACGAACAACGCGAACAGTGACAGTCCGCAACAACAATAAAAACAAAAACAGCACCAGTTGACATTAGGGAATTATCTTGGGTTGGGCACGCGAACAAATTTTCAGCAGCACTTGAGCTTAAAGTGCATGGCCAAGGCACACACACACACACACAGACTGGCAATATCTAACACATATACTAATACATAAGCATAACGGTATACATATACATAGCTAAAGCGCGCTACTGGGTGCTACTGTTTTTACGAGCAGCCCCAGCAAATAATCGCATTTTATGCTATCTACACAATTTTAACAGCAATACACAGAGCTAAAATGTAAGAACGAAAATTAAAAAAATATAAAAAAAACAGAACACACTGTATAATAAAACTCGAGAGAAGTGTATAGCTCTCAAACATAAATGAATAAAATACGAATCTCAAGCACACAATTTCAGATTGCAGCTTAATGTGCGATTGCTGCTTTCTTTATGTATATTTAATAACTAATAAATAAAGTTTTAAATGACGCGAAAGCTTCTCTATTTTCTCGGTGCAGCGTACACTGTAGCTGTGTTAAGTGGTGGGGTGAGGGGTGGTTGGTCGATTTTTGTGGGGTCAACTGACCTGCCTGCTGAGAGCACGCCAACTAGCACAAATATACACCGATATTGAGTGGCGTACACGCATACAGCGGCAATTGTCTGGGCTCTAAATATAATGTTAACACAGCTGATTGATTTATTGTCTGTTCACTGGCTACCGCAAACATCAGCGCACACAATAACACAAACAAGAACGTACACCGAACACAAGCAAACAACAAAAGCAACAACATCACGAACGCTAAAAACAACAGAAATACAAAATGCTAAAAGTCCTCAGTAAGCCACAGTCGCAACGCAACGTATGCAATAAAAACAAAAAACGAAAATACCAAAGTACGAGTACACACAGACACATACCCAGGCACACACACACACACACACACACACACACACACACACACACACACACACACACACACACACACACACACACACACACACACACACACACACACACACACACACTTTTATAGAGTGACACGCACATAAACATATTGAGTAGAAGCAATAGACATGCAAGCGAAAGGACAAATTTAATTTTATTTTACAATAACTGCTTTTATCTACTTGTTTTTCAGCAATTGGCTGCGGAGTGCATGTTACCACACAAAAACTCAATTACACACACACACAGACACACACACACACACATACAAACGCACAGTAGCACACATTTTCTCGCAGTGCGTCACCAAGCGCCAACAAGTTTGAAATACTTATCTATCACGTCAGCAACGAGCTTAGCTGTTCTTCATTTCTATATATTTTCATTATTGTTAGATTTGGCGGTATCAAATGAAAATTTCTGTGCAAATTAACATGTAAATTGCGAGCACAATGTGTGTGCTTTCTTATAATGCACATTCTGTGGAAATTTGACCTCGCGCGTGCTTCAATTTTAATGGTTATGTTCACACATAAATCCTTACGCCTTTGGGTCTTGCTGGGTGATGTCAAGTATTAAATTAATTGATTCTCTGTATGCATACAGTAGTGCCAGTTTATAAAATAATAATAATTTTATTATACTGCATACACCTAAATTCCTTTCAAAAATGTCAAATCATTTTGTTAAGCGCGCTCTCAATTTACAAAAGTAAACTCGTTTACAATTACATCAATTAATTTTGCCCTTTGGGTCGCTCAGTTCCGCTGGCTGTAAATGCCATGTGACAGTTTAATGATACCACGTACAACAATACACACATTCTAACACACACACACACACACACCCACTAGCAAGCAGACTGGCGACGGGACACACACATGTACCGTCAGGTAGCAGTCGTTACATACGTACGCTCCTAAATCCCTGGACGACACATGCAACTCATGCCACGAGATTCAATCAAAAAGGGAAACAGTGAGAAAAATAGGGAGACAGAGGGACACTGAAAGAGTTAGAGGAAGACAGAGAGAGAGAGAGAGAGAGAGAGAGAGAGAGAGAGAGAGAGAGAGAAAGAAACCGCACTTAAGCTACTTATTCAACTTAACCAACTTAAATATATCAATATTTAATGTGGTCTCTTTTCTTTTTCTTTTTCACATTCATGAATTATTCCACTGGGAATTGGATTTGTATGTTCCTTTTTATTGGGGACAGACATGATGAATGTGAGAAACTTTGAAAGTTGAATAAGACAAGTTGCATTTCAAGCACCTTAAGTTAATTATTATTCATGTTGTTAGCAGCCAATTATATTTAAGCTTCGCAGAGTAGCTCACTTAATTTTCCCTTAACGAATTATAAATTAAATATTTGGGAAAACCTGTTGTGTTTTACGCACATATATATAGACATATATATATGACATTCCACAAGCTATTTTTCGGTTGTATATATACTTTTTGTGCTCTTGATTATTGTTTAGGTTGTTTCTTGTCTCATGGAACAGGTGCACATATGTTTCTCATTTTGTGTAAACACAAATTTATATTCATTCGTTCTATCTCTTGCTGAAAGATACAATAGAATAATCTGAATGAAATAAATTTGCAACTGTTATTCAAATCATTCTTAAGCTTAAAACGTGTGCATTTAACAATGTAAACCACAAACAAACAGCCATTCAAAAATTTTCCAGTGGTTAGCCACAGACCAAACATTCACGCATGATCAAATGCCTTGGAAACACAATTGCGTTTTATCGCCAACGTTTGAAGCTCAACATCAAATGCAATAAGAATCGAAATAATGTACAAAAAAAGCACACAAGAATAGCGTGTGTATTATGTGTCAGTGTGTGTATTTTTGCGTGTTATGCGTGGCGTATGCGCAATGTTAGCCTCAAAGTATGCAGCGTTCTGTGTGTTTGCAATTTGAGTAATGAACATGGAATTACAGTTCGCTGGATATGAAATATATAGAGAAGAACAAGTTGTTGTATATATAAGCATATATGTATAGGTATGTATAAGTAGCAGGGCAAGTTCTAAATTGAGTAATTGTTATCCTTTACTAGGGTAATTGTAATGTATGCAAATGAAAAACAATTTATCTAATTCGTTTGGCATAACCCTGCCGGGAATTCCCATTAATAATCCAGCAACTTTGATTTATTTCAGCAGCTTGGCCAACACCAAAAACAACAGCAACATCATCATCAACAACAGCGGCAACAATAATTAACGGCAACGAACAAGAGCGAAATAACGCAAAATAAACAGAGAATTAAGAAAGAAAACAAATTTGGAAAAAGAAAAAACATACACAGAAGAAAAAGTGCAAAGGAGGCGAAACTTGGTGCTGCTTAAATGATTTGGCAACTAAGCCAAAAATTGGTAACAAAATGGGCAATGCATAAAATTAAACAAAGAACGCAAGAACAACAACAAAGCCAACAGCAGCAGTAAAGCAAACAAGCAAATTGTGGACGTGAAGGACGGCGACGACAGGTGGCATCTTAGCCTCCCGCAGCGCCGTCGCCGTCTCGTTGAAATAATTTCAACTGGTGGCACAAGGCAACAGCTCGAAAATAAACAACAACACGTAAATTAGCTGCTTGAAACCCCAAAAAATTGAGATAACTGAACTGTAAAGCTGAAAAACCTCACTTGACAAACCTTACCACATAAAATCAACGACTGTCAACTTTGGATTGTCGACAAACGTTTGTCGTTTGTTGGGTTTTTTTTATTATATTGATTTTATATAAAGGCAAGAACAACAGCAAATGGCATTGAATGGTAGCAAAAAAAATAAGCAAAAACAAAAGGCAAACGCAATGTGAATAATTTTACTCAATTGGAGCACGAAACAACAAGGGAAAAGCAATTTATATATATATATATATATATAAAGATAAAGCCAATAAAACTCACATATTTCGCCCCACTTAAATAATGCCCTCTGATGATTAAGGACAACGCGCAAACACACAAATTCCCAAATACACACACACACACACAGACAGCAAGCCCGTAAAAATGTGCTAAGCAAATAAAAACGCATAAAATTCAACAACACCAAGAACAGAAAACGAAAATAGCACAAAAGTTCAAACTAAAGTTGAAAGTTTGTAAAAACTTAAGCAAAAGAGGAAACTTATAGGAAAACTACAGTTGCAATGCTTAATTGGCCAGGAAAGTAGGATAAAGCAGAGCAGCGCAATACAGAGCAGAGCAGCAACATCAGCAGAAACGACAAAAGCAAGACTGATTTTTATGTTTTTAGTTAGCGTTATTCTTAAAACAATAAAAATTCAACAAAATGAAAACCGACTGCAAAACAAAAAGCTAGAAAAACACAACACACAACGAACACGACCAACGAAACGGAAACCATAGGAAATCCGATTTCAGTTCGCCTTATTATCAACGCCATCATCAACAGAAACAGAAACAACAATAATAACAATAACAATAACAGCAACAACAGGAAAAGCACCTGAAACTGAAACTGAAACTGAAACTATTGAAGCGCAATGTTTTTGTTCATTGCCATCCTGTTTGTCAACTCCTGCCTAGCTGGTAAGTATCCTCAATGCACTCGCAGAAAATGAATTTACAAAAATTCTTTATTGTTTGGTGGCCTCATTTTTTTGTTTTGTTTTGTGTACTTAATAATATTTTGAATTCCGTTGGCGATTTATTCTCAAGCAGATAATCAATACAATCTATTTAGTTTTGTATTTATTAATTTTAAGCAAATGAATTATTTTACAGAGACATAGAAGAACTTTGTTAATAAATATTTGTTTTATTAATAATAAGAATAATATAATCATCTTAAATTTTTTTCTTTAACTTATATGAGAATCGATCCATCGAGCTTCTCTCGCCAGACCACTGCCTTTTTACATGTGTATTTTGCATTTGTTGTCATGTAAAGCCTACCCTCTGTATTTACATATATATCTATATCCAATTATAGGACCATTACCAGCTACACCGGAAAACATTACCGTTACGTTTCTAACGCCTACCGCGGTGCGAGTTTCGTGGCAAACACAGATTGATCTAAGGGCGCATCCTATTGACAAATATATTGTTACCTATAAGCCCACAGATGACAGGTAGGTACCTCTGGCATTCTTACAAATTAACTGTTCCTCTTACCAACCCAAACACACACACACACATCACGCACACTCAAAACAAAAATTAACCAACAATCCTCAAGCCAGAAAGCACGTTCTTAAGCTTAACACAGTTCCAAAAGTTGCTGCAATTATGCAAAAAGGCGTCGCTGACTTAACAATATTTTATGCAATTGACATGCTCAAAGTTTCCTGTTGGTTTTTCAGTGTGCGTCTTGTGTGTGCTGCTTGTTTGTGTGTGTGTGTGTGTGTGTGTGTGTGTGTGTGTGTGTAATGGCCGTGGACTAAATAACGACGCAAGTTAACAGCCGTACGCTGAAGCGGGAGAAGTGGAGAGAAGCCGCAATAGCAAATATAATGTTGAAGCCAAAAAAACCGCGTCTAAAGGCAAAGTCCGAAAAGAAAAGCAATTGCTGCATGTACTTGAAATGGTCAAAGTTGTTTCACACTCGAAGCCACAGAAGAATGTAAGTTAAACAGTAAGAAGGAAAAAAAACCGAGAGAAAGGGAATATTAGACAACATCGAACATTTATTAACTTTAGCTTACAATATCTGTTATGCATACAAAAATATATATTTGGCTCATTTATTTTATTTTTATTTATTCATGATATTCATTTCATCTTCAAGCGTCTCATTTATTTATTAAATTAATTGTGCATATTAAGTGACACGGTTATTTAAACTTGATCAATTTTAAATACGTGAATACAAAATGTATTGCCTGTAGTCACTTAAAACAAAACAACACATATAGCATTCGCTCAGTGTAGTGCACTGCAGGAACGTCGAAAGCAACAAAATTGAGACTACTGAATAGGAGGAGACAGCAGGGAACTCGTAGGAGGAACAAGAAAACATGCTTGTAGTCGTAATATTTTTCCTTTAACAGCCAACAATGACTCCGCTCTCCCTCTCCGCTCTCCCTCTCGGACTCGCTTTCGTCCTTCTCTTTTGCTCCCCGACTCTGCCAATGTAACTGCGATTTCTCTGGGCTGAAGGAGAAAAAAAAATTAAAGTGGCGTTGCATATCTCGACTAGCAGTCGAACTGCGACCAGGAAGGACTTTGCTAACGACTACAAACTAAGGACTTCCGTTTTCGCTTTCTCCACTCTCCCTGCGGGGAGACGTGGCAGAAGATCTCAATGTTGGAAGGACGTTGGAATGCCGTGCTGTAATAAGTTAAGTGCTCGGTTTTTGTGACTTTTTGAATACTGCAGCAGTAGCATGGCTGCTGCCGAGTCCTGCCTTCTCTGTGTGTTTCTTGTTATTATTGTTGCTGCCGTTTCTATTGTTTTTGTTGGTCAAGGTGTTTTTAATATAATGGCTGCTGTTGCCTGTATTGGAGTGTATTTGACTCCAGACTCGTGCTTTTAGTATGCTATTGTTGTTCATATTGTTTCATAAAGTTCGCGCCTATATTAAAATTTTATTATGTTTCTTTCGTTGCATTTGTAATTAATTTGTTATTGTGTTGTGTTTCTTTCTATTTGTTTCATTTCATATGGATTCATTTATTTATAAGTTAGTTGGATTTTTAACTTGTGTTTTTCTTGTCCATCGATTTTTAGTACTCGCACCCGTTGCGGAGTAGGGGTTAGTTATAGGAAGGGGCATGCCTTTTTGTGTGTCTGCGGGTAGCTTTCAGACATTTTCCAAGTAAAATTGTGTTGATGAATAATTTATGATTAGCACATAGACAAGTCAACGATGACTCGACTCACTGAATGGGCTTATAAAATACTAGTAGCTTACCACCGATGGGACTAGCCAACCGTCAGACACACAAATGGACATACATATATCTATATAAAGTATGCCCTTGCGACGGAGTCCGGACAGACGGTAAATTACCTATCTGGAACTGCATACATTTGCAGTGGGTTTAGAAAGTACTTTTATTTATCTAATGTCTGATGGCCTGGCGCTGAATACTTATTTCGATTTGTCAAGCTCCATCAATAAAAATAATAATTAATAATAACAATTACTGTCCATTCAGCTGTCCGGTCAATATGTGAAGTGCTCGGTTACGCAATCAATCAATATATGTAAATGTATTTGCAGTATTTCCAAATTTTAATGTATTTACAGTATTTCCAAATTTTAATGTGTTGAAATTGCAGCCACAATATATATATCCACACAATACCGAGAATTATGTAAAATACGGGAAAGGCCAAAAGTCAAGGCCCAGTAAAGTGAGCTACACAATATTTCTATGACGTCCTCCACTTCCTTTTCACTTTGTTTCTGTCAATGGTCTAATTGTCTTGCATATTATATTGCATGTAGTTTCATAGCATTCATTTAATTTCCTCTCTGTGTACATGGAAATTTTACTGTCTGCTGCACAGACCGACGTATACATAATTTTACTGCTGTACGTAAAAAATACAAAAGTTTCCACGTAAAGTTGGTCAACAAAGTGGTAAACGGTCTGTCATTCGGCAGCTTAAGTTGTCAGAGTGTGTGAGTTTTACTCGATATTTGTTCGTAAGAGAATTAAGACAGCTTTTCAGGGACTGAAACATGAAATTTTCATTAAGTATGCCAAGAGCAACTAAAAATATCGTTTGGCGACAAATCTGATGTTGTTGGAGTAATATAATTGAATTTGAGCTTTATAATAAAATAATAATAAAGAGGAAAGATAATATTTTTTATTATTATCAATATTTTGGCATATTTTCAATCTTATCTATAACATAAAAAAATTTTTATCAACAGGTGTATTTGCTTGGGTTAGATTTTAGATTAAAAATCATTTACATGAGCGAGCCACAGGCCAATAAAGCTGATACCTGATTAAGAACCAAGTTTCTGGCTTCGCTAAAGCTGCACATAAAATGCATGAATTTTATAGTCGAGTGTGTGTGTATGTTCACATGACATCAAAACACAACAAAAAACATTCTACTCCACTCATGTGTGTGTCACAATTTCAAAAATACGAAAATTGTATGGCTTAGGCACAAAAGAAAAAATCCAAAACAAAAGCCAAACACACTGCCCATCATAAATTATTAAAAATGCCAAGCTGAGTGTATTACACTAACTGCACACAGGTGTGTTACACACATATATATATATATATATATATGTACTTCACATTTGGCTTGAATTTTCAATTTAGAGTTTGAGTAATGGACAGGGTTTTTTGAAAACGCTCGCTTTGTTAACAGATTGCTTATTTAATAGCAGCGGAAATTCAGTGGCCTGATACTTTGCGGTGTCGAATAAAAGGTTGCAGAAAAAAAGAGAACACAAAAGTTAAACACGAATTTAGACAATGCCTAAGGGTTAAATATTTTTCATTTCATTTCAAAGAACAGCTGTACATATTTATAAAAACACAATTCTCCAGTGCATTGCAAATACCAATAAGTCACACAATCAATCCACCGACTACTCAGTGGCCACAAAAAGGTTTGCGTGCGTGCAAATTGCGGGTAAAGTTTGTCGAATGCTCCGCAATGTGGCTCAGCGGGTGCTCCTACTCTGGCCATCCCTAGTTTCAATTTACTCAGTTGCATGGCATTTGATTTGGCTCCCCTCAAGCTAAATTTCGCCTTTAACTTTTAGAAGACAAACTTTAGACGTTGTCAAATATGTTGTTTTTGCAGTTTGGTTGCCTGAAAAGTTTCCATAAAGTGGCCAAATAATATACAATAAAATAAAAACAGATTATTTTTTATGGTACTTTAGTAGTACGTGGTGCACATGAAGTGTGCATTCAAAATGTATCATTATTTAATGTAATGATTATGATGGGAATACAGTGGATTGATCTCATGGGCACCAACTTTAAGAAATATCTTGACAAGTGATAGACATTCATGGTAATCCAAGATAACATCTTGAAATGTTGTGAATATATAAAAGAAAACGTAATTATATTTAAGTATAAGTTTAGTTTTTGTATCTTGCTTTAAGAAATTTGTAAATAATTCATATATAAAAACTCGTCCTTTTTTATTTGATTAACATTCTAAATTAACATAAACATATCCTTCAAAAGAACTGCGATTTCATATCATCTCCCTTAATGTAAACGCAATTGGTAATTGCAATCAAAATAAGTTTTGAACCAGATTACAAAATAATGCCTTAAACTAAAAACATTGCATTTAATAGACCATCAAATCGAACAGTTCTCAATTTTGTTGTCTGCTTGAGGCATTTGTGTCAATGATTAAATAAATGAAGCTAAAACAAATGTTCTGCAATTATTTCGACTTTAATTGGGAAGAGACTATTTCACAGGGTGTTTTGTGGTCGTTTTGTGTATAGATAAGTGTGCAAACTTGGCGTTTGTTTTTTTCGTTATATTTTATTTTTGTTATGGATGCAGACAAGACAAAAGGCGAATAGCGTTTGTTTTTGGGCCATATTGGCGGTTGGCGATAGGTCGATTCCACTGGGGCCCATTGCGACATTGTGTGTACGTTTACACCTGTGTTTGTGTGTGTGAATGTATTACTGTATTGTCGGTATGAATAATGAATAATTTGTCAGGCAGTTGTAAAGAGGCCACGTTGCCCTAACACGGTAACAGGAGAAATTGCACAAATAGGCAAGCAGTCTAGCAACACTCTAGCCTAGCCACGCACAGGAACAAACACATACTCATACATCACTATACTATATATAGATATATACATATATAAGCAGGCGTAATAGGAGCTCAATTGCGGGAAAATCTAGGACATGTTTGGCTAACTGACAAAGTAAAATATTGGACCCATGCTGTAATTACGAGCCACGGACCTGACCTCATATTTCAACGTCTGCTCGCAACTAATTTTTTTTTGTAGTGTGTGCAATTAGCTACATATACACTCTAACACACACCTACACACACCTTCACACACACTCACACACAGACACACACAGACACACATCTTGTCACACTTAGTTGCCGTTCGAGAGTGGTAATTGAATTAATTTAAGTTACAGGGTTGTACAGGACGTTGCCGGTAGCAGCGAGGCCATTGTCCTGGACCGTCTGTTACCCAGCACACAGTATTCCCTAGCCGTCACCGCCATCTGGATGGGTAAGAAATACCGCAGTCAGGGCCAGATCAAATTTCGTACAATGGGTAAGTCCAATGCCCCAAGCTAAAATTAGTTATTAGTTTCCAGTTTTCAGTTGAGTAGAAACATCTTTTGTAGATCTGCCAAAGAACACATCACAGCAGGATTTTCCACCGGGTATTTATGGCAATGGTCGCAATAGCTCCGCTGGCAATGGCAGCTCGTTTGGCGACGATGTCACCTCCACGGCGACCAATACACTTACGCACAGCACCACCCGAGAGCTGCCAACGGTAAGTGCAGAGTTCAAGAGTTTAAAATCCATAAGGCTTATCATAGATTTTTTGAGAGACGTAAGATTATTGATTTTATATTTTACGTAACGGAGAAAGTGCTTTAAAAGGAGGTATCAAAAATGCAGATTAACTCTACTATATACAACAAAACTCTATATACAACAAAAGCAAACCACTGTCACCAGTTTGTCAATATCAATATAAATTAAATAAGCAATGACTTTTTAATTACAAGTTGCTTTCCAATTAAAATTCAATTTGTTCAACAGATACGCGGCGTAGAGATTGGCATTGTGCTCATTGTGCTGATGGTGTGGGCGGGGGCCATAGCGTTATTCTTCAATCGATGGGGCAAGATTCGAATGCTGCTGCCTTATCAGCCGGACTATAAGCACGAGCAGCTCAAGGTGCCAGGAACAGGAGTGTGCACCGCCAGCGGCTGCAATGGCCAACATTCTCATCAGGTATGGATTATACAGGAATATATAAATATATATTGTAAATATATATAAAAATATATATATATTTGTGTGTGGGGGAATATATTGTAAAAGAAATGACGCGGCGTTTATTGTGATTTGTGGGTTAAGCAGGGGAAACACATTGGGCTGGGGTTTAAGTATTTGTTTTCTAATGAGCGAGAACTAAACTTTAACTATGATTCATTTCTGTTATGCTTTATTTATAGAACCTACACCCCGATTTCTTTGTCAAGGTATTAAAAATATTTAATTTCTCAATTACTTACTGCATATGAAACATTTTTTTGCATTTCATTAGCTTTTGCATCAAGTCAATTAATAAAAATTTAAATTTTTCATGAAATTATCTACAAAAGCGCACGATTTTCATTAACTAGCGCACACAGATCGTCCCTTTTCTATTGAAACGCCCCTTTGTCTATACAACAATTTTGATCTCTGAGAAATAAGAACTATGACTGCTTATTCGCCATTTTATATTTTCTAAACTCGAATGTTTTTAATGGATCTTCTTATTTATACAGGGAGATATAATCTATATCTGTCCATTTCTATAGCAAATTTAGAAATCGTTTATCCTTGTCTGTTTCACAGCATACAATCAAATTATATTTTGATATCTTGTTCACATCTAAAGCATACTTTTTTGAGCGCATGAAATATATCATTGGGAATACTGCCAACTTTTCTCAATACTGTCTTAACTTATGTAAATGGTTTTTATCAAAAGCATTCTCTATTTGATTATTAGGTTTCACTGCTTTTTCTACTTCTTACCTTATTATTTGCTAAAAGATAAAGCTTTTTTTTTTAGCTCCGTTACGTTCTATCTTATTTTGTAGAATGTGCTTGTGCTCTTTCAATATAAAATATAATTTTTAAAGAGTGCTACGGCTTCGGTGCGCACCGAAGATAGTTTTTACATTTTTATTCTTCTTCTTAGATACGTGCTTTAACTTCCTCCCATCAAAATATACATATATACATAGTCACATTTAGAGCTGCACTTAGGCGGTTGACCCTTGAACCTGTTCCACAGACCCTTGTGTATATGTTTTAAAGGTTCCGAGCATGGAAAATGTTTGTGCATAACCAAACCGTATTCAAGTCAAGTCAAACCCATTTGCATTTCCTATACATAGTGTTTAAAACATACAATATATCGTAATTAGTTTAGCGGTTTTGGTTTTCAGCTTTTTGTTGAGCTTTGTTGAGGTTAGATCTTTTCAATGACATCACTGACAAAAGTTCCTTAATTCCACACCCGTCCACTTATGGGTCGCGGTCGCCTGCTCTCTTGTGCTCGCCTGCTGCCGCTGCTACTGCTGCTGCTGCTCTCTTTTTCTCTCTCTTTCTCTTTCTTTTTCTCTCTTTCTCTCTCTCTCTGTTTTTGGCTGCACTCAGTGCTTGCCGCGCTGCGAGGGTTGCGGAATCTTCGATCGTTGCTTTCAGTATCCGCGCAGAGAGCTGGAGCGCGACTGCGGCTGTCAGTTTGCTCTGCTGCATAAAGCGGATGTGGAGAGCTAGCAACCAGTGCATCGTGAAACGCCAACAACGCCCACAGCGGCAGTTAGCCATAGTCATAGCCATAATCATAGCCATGACACGCCCATCAACACCTATATGCGCGGACCCAGCGTCGACAATCAGTCCATTGTGAACGCCAATGTGCTGGAGCATGTGGATAGCATAGATAGTGCCGCTCAGAAAAGACATATCGTGGAAGCCAGGGAGAACACTTGCCAGCCATCAGAGGACGAACAGCTGCTGCAGAGGGAGCCAGCAACGGTGCTAGCAGCACTACCAGCTCCACCTCAGCGCGTGTTACCCCTGTCGGTCAACAGTCAGGCAAAACAGCGTCGATTTGCTCAACAGCGCAGCATTTTGAAGAACTCGCAGGAGCGCACCTTTGTCGAGGAGAACGAGGTGCTGGAGGCCAAAAAGCAATTAATATTGCGTCGGCGGCGACTCTTCAGCCATTATCGGCAATACGATCAGTGGCGACGGCGACAGTTCAGCTATGATCCCAGTTACTTTCGCCAGCCTCCGATACCGCCTAGAGCGATGGCATACGCTGATTATGGGGCACCTGCCGTCGGCAACACCTGTGTCGGCATCAACATCGACGTCGTCGGCTCCACATCCCAATTCGCTGTTGGCAATGTTGGGCGACGACGACGACATTACCGGCGACAGTATTCGTGCGCCGATCGCAGTCGAGATGGATCGCGCGACAGTCGCGGTTCCTCACCGCTCCAGCTGCAGATGTACCACAGCATGGTCGCCAGCGATACCATACAGACCGAATCGTCCATGCTCAATCCCAGCAACTACAGTGAACCGGCCAGCGTAAGTGCTTAACGAACCGAACCGACTAAAAAAGAAACGTTCATTCGTTCGTTCGTTCGTTCGTTCATTTGATCCAATTCGTTCGATTCGCTCGCTTATCGATTCCGATAACTGCACAATCGCCATGCACCTGGTGTTGTACGTTGGGCACGTTAATCGTTAATCGCTTATCGTTAAACAGTTTACCGTTTTGATCGCCAGCCATATGCAGCATTGAGCAACACTTTAGAAGCACCCTTTAAATATATACGCACCCTCCACACATATAAAACACTTCTGTTCAATTTTGAGAGTCAATTATTGACTTGCGCTTCACCAAAGCACAGCAAAAACACAGCCGCAAATAAAACCACAACACAAAAAACTATCACAAACAGTTTTCGTATCGCTTTTGTAGTGTTTAGGTCAGGTTGCTTTACGCTTTTCGCTTGCTGTTATCGTTCTTGTTATTGTTGTTAATCGCTTCAAGAGGAGTTTTACTTCAAATAGTGCCATAGTCCATTGTTGAGGGATTATTAGAGATCCAATTCTTGTACAAATTATGTGTGAATGTGTGTGTGAGCCTGTAACGTGAGTGTAACGCCTTACATTTCTTCCATTTCTTTCTTGGTCCTCTCTTTATCTGTTCTTTCTATTCCTTCTTTCTCCCTCGCTCTCTCTCTCTATTTCAATATTGCAAATTACATTGAGAATACAGTTCGACAGCAGTGATTGTGGCGGCACCTTTGCTCACCCACCGTTGCACTGCAATAGCCGCGTAAGAGTAACAACCACATACCCCAAGAGTTGGCCTCATAAGTGAATGCTTTGCTAATTAACTTTGTATTGCAGCACATCCACATGCTCGCAGAGGAGCATTCTACATCGATATCGGAGCGTTGCACGCGCAGTCGCATCAACTCGGCCATATTCGTATCATCCGAGGGTCGCGGATTCGATTCCATTGAGTTCCTCCGCCGTCACGGCTCACAGAGTGTCCTTTGCCGTAAGGCCAAGAGTGCCGAGAATATTACCGAGAATGGACGCAGGGTAAGTCCGTGTCCGCCTTAGCCCCTTTATACCCTTGCAGAATGTATTAAAAAGTCGTGAAACAAAACTGTCATAAGCAAAGGGAGAATCTCCACATTTGCTGTTACCGCAATTTGTTCAATATCCTATAGCTTGAAAGCTTATTAAAAAGTTGTATTAGTGAATATTTGGCCGGATCGATCCATTAATTCATTAAGGATATTTTTTCAGTTTGTTTTTCATCCATCAATTTTATAAATTTCTTCGTTATATAGAAGAGCCTGCGACCTTGGCGAACCGATGATGACTCCGTCCAAAAACAACATCAGCAGGAAAACTCCTCTCAGGACATTGAGCTAAAGGAATGTGGCATGAACGCTGGTGAGCTACTAACGCTGCCCGTGCTGCACGACAAGCATTCGCCAACAGCTGTGACCAGTTTGCTGGCGCGCTCCTCTGCCATTACCACGGCCAATGTTATTGTTGGCAGCATTTCATTAGAGGCACCCCCACCATACATGCAAGATGATGATGCGCACTCCACATCGGCGCTGATTCACAGCGATGTCTCGGCCGTAGTACATGACTCACAGGACTCGGGGGAGACGGTGGAGGAAATGGTGAATGTGCCACTATTGGGAAGTGCGACCGCCACCGCATCCGTTTCGCTCACCTCCACGCCCAGCATGGCCATTGAGGCTAAGCCACGCGTCCTGGTGCACCAGCGTTCCTCGACGGCTTCATCGTCGCCGCACAGCAGCCCCAAGAATCTGGGTCTCGGCCTCAAGATCATCAAGCCGAAGATCAGTGCCGTGCCAATGGTGTCAGTGTCGGGTCCTTCGCCGCCGATTGAAAAGCCACCATTTGCTGAATGCTTGTAACAAATGGCAGCCGAAACATTTATCTAAGCGCGTTCACTCAAGGCAAACTGGACACCCAGACGCAAACACATAGCACCAGACATTAGAATCATCACCAAAACTCACACACACTCATCGCCTCCATCCCTGACTCATACGGAAAGGTGGTTAGAAGTATGCCAGCTGCTCAAATAAGTGTTTCGGTAGGGCTGGAGAGGATGAAGACTCGACTCTCCAGGCAGTAGAACTAGAGCTAGAGAAGTAGAAATAGGCATAAAAATACGAATAGGCTTAGTTATTGAACCAAAAAAAAGAAACGATGAAGGAAAAGTAAAAGGTCATCAGCATACAAAGAAAGCTTTGTATATTCAACAACGACTGAAGTATATACATATAAGAACACAAAACCTATATAGATCATGTTTATGTAAGGCGTTCTAAGTATATATACATA
The DNA here is from genome assembly GCA_035042125.1 of Drosophila longiperda. Classification (NCBI taxonomy): domain Eukaryota; kingdom Metazoa; phylum Arthropoda; class Insecta; order Diptera; family Drosophilidae; genus Drosophila; species Drosophila longiperda. The sequence continues at coordinate 14,728,469 of JAWNLV010000107.1, forward strand.
TATATTTACAACTGATAAATCAGCTTTAACGACAAACAAGTAAACTATCAGGCTTTAATATTATGATGAATTTCTGGTTTAACCCTAGTCATAGGCAGTCTTATAACCTGTTGAAGAAGTTATACTCTATATTGTTCTCCCATATTTCTATATAGACATATTAATAGTTATACTTATAGCCAAACCTTGGGCACTCACACACACATCTTTATATGGTATATACACCTCTATAAATATATATTTTCACTCGTAGTCTATACACTGTACTCATTGCAGGTAGTTTAAAAGATTAACAACTTCAAATACTGTAGTTGCTTGTAGGCACCGAAAATTAAACATCGAGTCAAATCTGTTACTTATATTAACTATACATATACATACTATTAGGTAACATATCAATTATCGACCAAAAACGAAACGTTGAAAACTGTAAACTAGTCATTAAATTAAAGTCCTACAATGATATTGATTGTAATTATTGTCAAGTAAGAAAGTGCCCAGGCTGAGTTCTAAGTGTTTTTAAAACTACTTGTACTTGTACGTTTATGTAGTATACATTTAGATGTAATTTTAAAACATATACTTCTATATAGATATTAATGTACGTATATATATTAATGCATGTAGCAACTCATGATGTATCCTTGTAATGTATAAACAAGCATTTTCAAACAGTTTCACTTGATGTACCTACACATACATATTATACTACATATATATACATATGATAGTTTTATCAATTATGAAACTGATGACAGCACAGAAACCATTTGCTCTCTTTTCTTTAGGTAGCTCTTTACACTTTAGTTATGTTACCCAAATTCCCAGAGTAATACTTACTTAAATATTTCGCCTCTACTATATATAAATACTATATACGTGTACTTTTCATGATCTACAAAATCGGTTTAATTAAATCTTAAGTAAATTCACCCGCACATGTACCTATGAAAGCTCTAAATCCCACTTTAAATGTAGATTCTATACAAAAATTATAAATTTAAAAAAAAGAATATATATATATATATATTAAAAAAATTTAAAAAATATCTGTAAGCCTGAATTGATTGCTTAGTAATTTAATATCTCCACTGGGTAATCATATGGAACACAAAATGTTATTATTAAGGAATTGTCAATTTATGGTCCAAAGCTACAATAAAAAAATTAATTTAAATGGGACGAAAGTAAGCTTAACTAAGTTATACTTTCTCAAAGTTCAATTCGCTATTAAATAAAAATATGTGGATGTGTATTTTTTGAAATCAATAAACGAAATACATAATTAAAATACTTGTTTTATTTATTTTTTTCCAGAACAGATATTTATTACACTTATTCAACTGATTTTTAAAACTGATCTGTCAATGGTTGCACTTTTCAAAGATGACACAATGGTTGCCCTGATCGTAGTAGCTTCGTCTGAGGACCACACCCTCTACATGTGCCACCAAACGCTCCAGTTCATGGTCCTCAAAGACATGATAGTAACGCAGAAACGTTGTGCGTTGTTCATCTTTTGTTTTCCAGGGCACATAGACATCCTGTTGCTGGAACTCGGTGCGATTTGTGTGCACAGGCAGTGGCACTTGCATTTGCACCTGTTGTTGCTGATCTAGCTCCATATTTTCCAATTGTTGTGCCAACTTTTGGCGCTGAGCTTGCTCCGTGGTGTGCTGCTTGTTGACGGCTTTATTCTGTCGCAAATATGATGACTTCTTGTCATTCTGTCGTTGATCCCTGGCCCAAACGTAGACTAGCGCCCGACCGCCAGGACGCAGCACGCGGGCCATTTCCAGTAACGCTGCCAGCCGCCGCTCGCTGCTGGCCAGATGATGAATGACCGCAATGCTGATGCAGCCATCAACGCTGGCGCTGCGCACCGGCAGCTGCAGGCAATCGCAACGAAAAACGCTCTGGCCACGCGCGTTGCTAACGCCCAGCAGACCCATGGACCGATCGCAGCCGATGCTTAGCAATTGTGGATTACAGCCAAGATACTTGCCATTGCCACAGCCCACGTCCAGCAGCACCGAATGCGCCTCAAAGCTATGCAGGAACTCGGCAACTTGCGGCCAGGCCGTGTGACGCGTATCGCTAAAATGATCAGCGATTTTATCATAAACTTCATGCACATTTTGCTGTTCCAGGTGACTAGCATGAGTGGCCAGCTTATCCGTCACTGCCTGTGGAGCTGTCGTCTGCCGTGTATCACAGAGCGTAGGATATTGGCAATCGCAGGCTCCATGACGCAGTTTTCGAAAGGTGAGCGATGTTCTTTTGTTGCGCGCCTGTGTGGTCAGACTGCCAGCTGGCGTGGGTAGTACATCGATGTGCTTGGGCTTGATGCCGTGTGTCCAATCGTAGCGAGACTCACCGGACATGATCAGAAGGGAGCGTCGTGGCAGCAGCACATGCACCAGCTCATTGCCGCGACGAAAGTCCATGACGACATCAGCTTGCAGAGACAGCGAGAGAATGGGCTCCACAAATGCACTATGCGTGTCAACATGTGGTGGTATGCCCTGGCCAGGCTCATACTCGTTCACGGTCAATTGATCCGGAAAAAAATTGCCTGGGATTTCGGAGCTGGCCATGCGCTGCCACAAGATATCGCATGCCGCAGGTATGGGCTGCTCCAATGGTTGTGTGTCATCAATATTATTGCTGCCGTATAGAAATTCATAACCAAAATGCTTAACGTGCCTGTGCTTCAAAGAGTCCTCCGTGCAGGCAGTGCCATTGTCATCAATAGCAATTGCCTGCAGCAACAATGCCTCCTCTGCCTCATTGATAAATTTAGGCAGCAACACGAGTCCACTTGGCAACGGCTTTTGCCACCCATTTTCCTCGATCTCCCGTGGCAATTGCATAACATAGCTGAGATAGGCAACAGCGCCCAACTGACCAATAGTCGCCACATTGTGCATTCCCTCGAACACATGCTGCGCATCCGTCAAGGTGGGACAGCTCAGAAAGCAATAGGATTTCGATGGAAGCATCAGCACCTTCGACACATGACCGCCTGTTGCGGCAACTGAGTCGAGCAGTGCTTCTTCGGTGAGCCCATTGCTGAGGCCAACGTTGAGTATGGCCAAATTAAGAGTGGGCACGTCACTGGGAGCAACATTGCAGTCGGCTTTTATAATCGCCAAGCAACGTCTTTGTTTTTTCTCCACTTTCTTTGCTTTGTTTACCTTTTGCTCAACGTGCATTTCGCAAATAGTGCCTAAATAATGCCAGTTCCTTAACAGTGTGTACACACCATCATTTATGTGTAGCTAAGTACGCAGCTCATCTTGTTCGTTAGCCAAACCAAACAGAATACTATTTTTGTTTAAGTTTTATATGGAGATTATTATATTTACTGCGATCTGCATAGAGAACTAGGGTAATATGTTTAAAAACATTTATCTTCAAGTCCAAATGTTTTTTAAATCTATGCATATACACCTCTTTACAATTGTATATTTTTATATACCTAACTAAAAACTTATTTGTAGTGTTTAAATTCTACCAGACTCTGTCAATCATACTATTGTCCTGAGGCTTCTGATTCATTGTTGTCAACTGCTGATGATAATTACGCATCTGATTGCTGCGACGCGGTTGTGCTAAATATTCGAACATGCTCTGCAAATGCTGCGACAACATTTTACTTAGATCGCTGGGCATGGGATCAGTCCAAAAGAAATCGTGATTCAGGGCTGTGTCCGCATCAATGCGTTTCTTAGGATCCAGAGTCAGCAGTTTGTCAAGTAAATCACAGCCAGTTGGATCCTTAACATATGGACGTAGACGCTCCTTGACGCGACGCTTCTGATTCTTTGGCAACTCAATGGATTTGTACAGTTCGAGCTCCTCGACGCCCGGCCAAACGTCAGGCGTAAATGATCCGCACAACTGTGATATGAACGTCAACTGCTGTTGCTCCGTGTTGCCCTGCATAATGGGCGAACGTGTCCACATTTCGGCCATGATGCAGCCAGCGCCCCACATATCCACCGGTGGGCCGTAGTTGCGATCACCCAGCAGCAGTTCTGGAGGACGATACCATAAGGTAACCACACGATTTGTATAACGATTCTTACAATCATTCTTTGGAATACTAAATGCACGGGCCAAACCAAAGTCAGCCAACTTTAAGATGCCATGTTTTGTGATGAGCACATTAGCCGCCTTCATATCACGATGTAGAATCTGCAAGAAACCAGACAACAAATTAGCTCAAATTGTCACGCGGTTTAGTTGGAATGCCCACCTTGTTGCTGTGTATGTAGTACAGGCCATTGAGCAGTTGCTGCATAACCTTTTTGATCTCGCCCAAGCTGAATTTAACATTCATATTGGACAATAGACCGGCCAGATCATGCTCACAAAAGTCGAACACCAAATAAAATGTCGATCTGTAGCCATTGTGTACGGTCGCCTTGGTACGGCAAATCTCAATCAGGTTGACGACATTTTCGTGCTTCAGCAGCTGCAAGATGCGAATCTCGCGAAGAGCCGTAATGGGAAACTGAGAAACAATATTGGTCAACATTGCATCAATGGCGATGAAAAAGTGAATTACTTACGCCTTCTTTTTCATTATCCATGAGCACCTTCTTCATGGCAACAAACTTTTTGTTGCTCTTCTTTTCGCGCGCCTTGAACACCTCCCTACGAAGAAAACGAAAGTTACTTAACTGCCATACAAATATGTAAAATATGTCTTGTATCACTCACCCAAAGGTGCCCTGGCCAATTTTGGCGACTTTCTCATATTTACTGCTCTCGTCGCAGTAGGGAAAGTCATAATCCTCGATATACTTCTGCTTCTCCATGAGTGACATTGTGCGCGACGAGGTGCCCGAGGGACCGCTCGAGGGCGTTGAGGTCTGGGGCAGAATGTGGGACATGTGCGCCATTGTAAAATGCTCTAAATCGAGTTTAATTTTTCAATATTCTTTGTTTCAGAATTGTTTTAATGTTTGGCCATACAACATTCACAAAATACATCAACAACTGATAATATCAGCTTTGGTATGGTAGGTAAACACTATTATTTGTCAGCTGGTGTTTTCATTTCTTTTGGTGTGTCCACACTGGCCAAGTGATATAACCTAGCGAAGCAAATTGCATTTGGATGTCCATTAAAGTTGTTATTTATGAATAAACTATTAAATATAGCAAACACTGTGCCACGCCAGTTCGTGCGTGACTATGCGTTTAAGTCAGATCTGAAAATCAAATGGGTAAGACCGGAGAAGATTTCATGCATCACCCCGGAGAAGAGCGGTGATCTCGCCAAACTGCCAGCGCTGGGCGCCAATGAGTTTCTTCCGGATTACAAGGATTCCAAAGAGCTGGCGAGGTGAGATTGCGAATATTACCGTCCAAAGTTGTGTGTAAATTCATTTGCGTATTTTTCTAGTGCCGATGAAACAGTCCAATCGCTGTTCAAGCTAAGCAACAATCCAAATCATTTGACCACTCGGTATTACCGCGATCAAATGATAATGGAGGTGCAGCGTCATGCCCAGGACTATGGCTCCATGGAGGCTAAACGTACGTATGTCCTAATATGTAAGAGGCAGTTGAATTCCGATTCCCTAAAATATATTTAGATGTTCAGGATTATCTGTTCCCCAATTGCATTTTAGCGGGATTGCAAGATATCCTCCCTGGCTAGATTGCTCTTTCATGACTCTAGTTTCCCTTATACTACAATAACTACATATATATATTTTCTCCCATAACAGTGGCCAAGATGACGGCATTCATACGACGCTATCAAGAACATATGGAGGCGCATCCACGCGACAAAATGATGAAAGTGCGACTAAAGGAACTGATCGATAAGCGCAAAAAGTTCCTGAAATATCTGAGACGCTGGGATTATCCGCGTTTCGAGTGGATATTGGAGAAACTGGACTTGGTCTATAAGCCACCGCCAGCAAATTTCCATTGGATAACCCGCAAGGAGTCGCTGCAAAAGCTTACCGACATCTACTGCGAGAAGATCAAGGAGGAGCGCCTGGAAGCTTATCACAAAGAGTTGCAGGCACAGCAAATACCCTATCTGGAGGATGCCATCAAGAAAATGGTATTCGTGCGACAGGAGCAGATCGATTGTGATGTGCCCGTGACCGTAACAGAGCAGCAAATCGAGGACGCGCGACAGGAGCTGACACAACTAAAGCAACTGCGTGAAGCGGAGGCAGCCGCAACACGCAAGCAATCGGATGAAACTTTTCATTGATCCGTTAACGACTGCATTGCAATAAAATCGTTGGGTGACTTTCTTAAATAATATGAATTTATTGATTATTATGGGGTGTGGTGTTTCAATACATGTCATGGGAAATGGCGCAGACTTAGAAAAATAAATAAACATCAGTATTTTCTTTTCCAACGAGGAAAAGAAGAGAAAAAAAAGAAGACAGTGGCATGCATTCTCCAAAGGAGATTGAGCTTAGAAAATGTCTAGCGACGAATTTCGGATCGCTTCCTATCGCGCTTACTGTTGCTGCTGCTGGAACCGTTGCTGCTGCTGGAGCTGCTTGTTACTGAGGTTGTGGATGAGTCGCTGGAGCTGCTTGAGCTCGATGAGGACGACGACGAGTTGGATGATGTGGAGTCACGTGTGGCTCTTTTACTGCTAGCTGTCGCAGCTGGTGGCGGCTTCTCCCTGGTACTGCAGCTGCTGTTGTTACTAGTACCATTGTCCTGTTCCTTGCTTTTCACATTGCTCGAGGTCACCTCGTTGTCGCCCCACAAATCGTATTTGGACAAATCACCATCGTCGTCCTCGTCATCGTCTTCCTCCTCGTCGCCTTCATTGACACTCCGTCTGGCGCGTTTTGCATCATCCTTGTCCAGTCCATCCTCATCACTGCCATCGCTGCTGCCGCCGCCACCTCTATCGTTGTTTTTACGCTTCTTGCGGCGTCCAAACTCATCGTATTCGCTGTCAGAGTCCTGGCGTTCCTTGTACTCCACGACGCCACGATCATTATAGCCGCCACCAAAGCCTGCGAATGCATTTCCAGAGTCAATATTGAGTCATTGCATGTTGGTTGTGCTCTTCTACTTACCTGTGCGCTCCTCCACATCGGTAAACTTGGGAGCATTACACATGTTGCAAGTCTGTCGGCGAGCCCAGTTAACGTTCGCACATTTGCTACACTGCCAGTCCTCGGCACTAAACAGCCCACGTGACTTGTCTGCGGCCACTTTGCCAATCTCTGTGCCCAGTTTCTTTTTGCTGGAGCTGCTGCTGCCATTGCCACGATCCCGTTCACGATCTCTGTCCTTGTCCAGTTTTTCAGTGGCGCTGCTCTCGCGCTCCCGATTGCATTTATTGCATTGTAGGCGACGTGCAAAGTTCGAATGGCGACAGCTGCAACACACACATACAATGCATAACCAACACACGCACAACAGCCGCGCGCCAAGAGGCGAGCGGATGGAGGAAGAATAAGAGTAACAAAACAACAATTTATTGCATTTGTCTGTTAGGGAAATTTTTGTGGAAGGGAAGGGTAGTAAGAGATTTTTGTGCTGAAGAGGGGTGTAGTACTCTCAAATCCTACGATCCTGGATCGTTACGCTGAAGCTCTACGCGCACTCACTCAATATCTGGACATATCCAATCGCCACCCGAGACGCTGATGCCGCCGCAGCCGACGACGCTGCCGCCACCACCACCCCCGCAACCGGACATTTTTAAGCTCGTTCTGTTGCCTGTGGTTTTTTCTGGATCGCTGCTGTGAAATGTCTTTGCAAACGCTCAGCAGTTGCTTAACTGACATTTAAAACATTTTTATACAATTTCTGTATATGAATCTTTTTCCGGTTTCGTTCTTTTTTTTGCAATAAATTTTTGTGGCGTTGCTAGTAGGGTTGAAATGCTAGACAAAATGTGGCCAGACAGACTGAAATTGGTGTTGCCATTAAAAGTCGTCTGCACTGTACGGCAAGGCTACCGGCAGAACTAAAAATGCATTTGTTTATTGCCAATTTACGCTTCCATTCAGATTTTTATGCAAATTCTCTTAAATATTTATTTTCGATATCCCCCGAGCAAGCAAGTCGTATTTACTTTTAGTGTTTTATTTTCTTAAGCATATAAAACAAGTCTCTCGAAAAGAAAACAACCGATTTGGATTTTGTGTTGTTGTTGTTTAATGATTAAAAGTGAAACTAACGCGTAACCAGCAGATTTTGGGAATTTACGGTGCGCGCCACCAGCAACACACACACACCACTCATGATTCCAGCGCGATTTTTACTTCTTGCCGGTGCCGATTTTGGCCTTGGCGGTACCACGGACCTTCTTCATCCTGTTGCGGCGCTCCTTACGCTGCTTGCGCGTCTGCTTCTTCTGCTCAAAGAGACCGTGACGAGCCAAACGGTATTTGGGCTCGAACTTCTTTGCAAAGTCAAGCGTGTCGTAAATGAGCGCGAAGCCCGTGGAGCGGCCACCGCCGAAGTTTGTGCGGAAACCGAAGGCAAACACAACATCGGGAGTCACCTTGTACATAGCGGCAAGCTTCTCACGGATCTCGGTCTTGTTGACCGACGAGAGTCCGGGATGGAGGACATCGCAGACCATTTGTTTCCTGGCAAGCAGACGGTTGGTCATAAACTTGCGGGTGCGGATTGTGGCTGTTGTACCAGTGGACATCTTGACGGAGCTGAAAGAACGACAAGCGAGCAAATTAGACAAACAGTTGATTGATAACTTTACACACTAATTCGCATGTTGTCACAGTTTACAGGTTGGATGATTTTGTTGTTTTTGTTTTGAACATAACCTCAATGCGAGGGACAGCTCCGCTAGGCCATTTGAGACTCCACGTGTGACACGCTGCGCTTGCCACTTGTTATTACACGTTTTAGGCGGCTTGCATTCATAGTTAGCTGGCTTCACTTATTAGCTGCACACTTAAAACGCATTTTGGCTTATATTTATACAATTATTACCTTTTAAAACACTCGTAAAGGTTTTAAACACGTCTGCTGTGCGAACGCGATTCTTTAGAAAGGAAGATGGCTACCGTCGATTGCTCAAAACTTGGCAGCACTTTTTTTCAGAGTTGTATTGCCTAAATTATTATTGCTGCGAATGCAACGCTGTCATTGGCGCACATTCAAAATGTGAAAAACGGCAAAAAGAGAGAGAAAATTAATTAGCTGACTTTTACCCTTTATTAGTTCACTTTAGACTTAATTCATTTTCATTTATCTCTAATTTATCTTGGAATCTTTGGTGTAGTTTCGTTTTCTTTGCAGCGCATATACGACTCCAAAGTAAGTAAACACCAAAACAGCACAAAATATAGCCGCCAAACCAAAATAAAATACGCACAAATCAAAGAGATGCAAATGATTAGAAGCAATATCGATGCCACGTGTTCTAATTGACGCACCGCCCTTGTGCCGCACCACATAGTTTACCCAGAACATGGCGTTGGCTAATGCGCCCAACGGTCTGTCTCGAAACTCGCTGGAAACCTCCCGTATGGTCAACTGATAACTCTCCCGTGTGATAAGCTCCTCCAATGCCCAGTTGAGCGATGCCTTACTGAAATTGCTCTGATCCAGCTGAAGGCCAATGCCAAGGTTCACAGCCAGCTGCATGTTCTTGCGTTCGTTCTGGAAGATGGGTAATCCCAGCATGGGCACATTTCGCATAATGCCCTCCTGCACACTTAGCAAATCCCCGTTCATGATGAAGGCACGAATGCCTGGATGAGCCAGGATATCGATCTGTGGTACTGAATGCTGTATCATTACATTCTTGGGCTGTCCCTCCAGTTTCGTCACATCGTGGCACGTCCAGATTACACGCTCCTTGCGCGCATTCAGAAACTCAAAGATCGTCTGCAACTTTTGCTTGGGCAACTGGCCGCAAGGCTGTTCGTTACCCAGCTGCATGTAAATGACGCCAGTGCGAGATTGCTCCACATATCGTTTAAAATGCCACGGCAAATCGCGGGGAGCACGGATGTGCAGACCGCCGGCGGGCACAATCTGCTGCACCAGTGGACGCGGAGTCCACAGCGGCACGTGATTATTGAGCAAGAGCAGCGCCAAATGATTCGCCTGCAATTTCTGAACAGTGGTTCCAACTGTAAAACCAAATTAAAGTTTGTTAATTTCAGTTATTTAAATTAAGTAAAATCGATTTGTAGACGATTAAATCGAAATTGAGTAGACGTAGAGTTGCCACCTCTTGTGAAAACACCTTTGCTATTCACAGCGAAATGCCGCCAACGGCGAAAAGGTAAAAACTCACTTTTAAAATGTTTGTTTATCAATTGATCCTGTGCCGCATAGTTTTCCTGGTCGAATTGCTTGCGTCGCGTCATACACTCACGTATACTGCTCAATCGCTCCATGAAACCCTGGTCCGGCGTGTAGTCCTCAAAGTTAATGGGCGAGCAGGCGACGGGCACCAGCGACTCCTGGACAGCATCCATATAACTGCCAAAATCCGTGCTAACAATGCCAATGGTGGGCTTATTGTGCTTGAAGCCCAGCGCCAGCAGCGCCTCCGTATAGAAATAGTCCACAACGATGACATCGAAGTCGAAGTCAGCGCTGGGCATCTGCAGCAGCGCCTGCAACGATGGCTGTGTCAAAAAGTGATCTAAAGCCTGAGCACCAACAGTGGCCAAGGAGCTGCGCAGCCTGCTGTCCGGCAGGTGGCTTAGATCCTCCAGGCTGCCACCAGCTGCACCATGTTTCTGCACTGCAGTCAATTGTGATAAAAAAGTTGTAGTTGTTTATAATCTTCATTTCTATCATCTTTCTCACTTACAGTGGCTCCAAAAGTCATATTCCGGCGCCACAAGCATCTCCGTTATACGCTCGAAACGCTCGCCGAGTCCGTGACTTCCATATACGGTTACCTAGCATGGAATCGAAATTGTGCAATTATTGTGCATCTTGGCTAGAGCTATAAATACTCACATTGTGCTCCCTGTCCGCCAGCTCGGTGACCACAGTGCGCATCACATTGAAATGACTCTCGCTGGCATGTGGAAAGATGACAAGGATTTTGGCAGCGCGGCAAATGCCACTGCCCATCAGCAGGATAAGCAAACCGAGCGAAAGGTGTTTCTAAGTAAGTCATATTATTATCAATATATAGTATTGAATAGTGAGTATTCATTGGTACACATCAGCAGCGACGTCCTCTTATCAATAAATTATTTATAAGCCGTATGATCTCCATGATCCCCATTTCAAAATTTCTACGTACCATTTTGAGAGCAGATAATGTTTATTCCCTTAGCAGCTAATATTTAAATATCAAAATGCAGAAAAATTTGAAAGCTTTTCCGCTTTTTGTTGCTGCTCTCGAAACGCCTTGTTTCGCAGCACTGACTGCCAATGAGCAATAAAAGAAAATAACATAATCTTTGAAATGCGAGAGCGTCCAGAAATTCTATGTTCTGTGGTCGTTCTATGTATGTATGTGTGTTTGTAGATATGAGCTGATTGTCTGGCTGTGTGAAAAACATGTGTGGCACATGAGATTGCTGCCGACATAAACAATACACAATCTACACACATGCATACATGTGCATCTGCATGTGTACGAGTGTGTGTGTGTGTGTGTGTGTGAGGTACAATTGCACTGACACAGGCAAATTTGTAATGATTCCACGCGCAGATCCTCTCTCGTTTTTAATTGGCTCTCAGCTTGCTCAGTTGCAAGTTGTTTGTGTGGCAGGGGTTAAAGAAGGCCTGTTAACACGCAGAAATGCATATATACATATTGCACTGCTGAAAAATGACTGGATATATTCGCAGTATGTCAAATATTTACTTTGCGTGATTTAAAAGATTTTTCTTGGTTAATTGCTTCTGCTACTAAAACTTCAAAAGCAATCAAATTTGACAGCGTAAAGCTATCAATGACATAAGCCCGCTTAAGGGTTAATTAAATAAAATCGACATGTATTCTTTTTGGAATACAAAGGAATGGCAATGGTCGTATAAGATTTGAGAATTGTTTACAGTTCTTTATGAAATCAAGGCTGTTGTACAAATTGAGCAGCTAAAATTGGCATTGACAAAAAATAAATAAATAAAGTAAGTAAATATATGCAATAACAATTTTCGAACCGCTGCTAAAATAAAAAACCCGACACGAATTTATGAAAGCGGCAGACAAACAGCGACAAATGTGTCAACTGTTTTTTTTTTTATCACAAACAAAGCTCTGCTAGAATTAGTGCATTAAAGCAAAAAAAAAAATAAGAAGGAAACAAAAGGCATACAAAATTAGATATGGAAGCTGTTGACGTTTGTAAAACCGGTTCCCAATTAAGGGAGGCAGCAGAAGTGCCAAGAAAGTCAGTACAAAACAGACAAAACACACATACACCCACACACACACGAACAGACATATACCGAAAACAGTTCAATGAACCGCAGCACAAACAGTAAAACTGAAAGCCAAAAACTAAAACAAAGAATAGTTTTTCTCATATTTTTTATCACATAGTTTATTATATTGAATTTCTAGGCGTTACAAATTTGAGAATAATTGAGCAGTATATTGGCTTGCTTAGACGATAAAATGGATTACAGATTTAGACTTATGTTTCAATTAGATTTAAATGCAAACTCAACGTTTAAAAGTTGAGAAAAATCGATTGGCGGCCACCCAAACTGGTTCGATGTACTCTAGATTCTAGTCTTTAATTGTAGTATTTTATTTCATTGATTATGTTTAAAAAGACGCGATTAAAATTTGCAAAGTGCAAAAGCTAATTAGTTATTAGTTATGCCTTCCTTCCCGCCTTCTGCTTTGATATTCATCTTATTCGGTGGCATCCGTCTTGGAAACGGCAAAGGGCTCGGCAACGGCGATGGTGCCGCTGTTTGCAATCACCACATCCTTGACGGGGCGGTCCCGGGCATCGGTGGCACCAGACTCGATTTTGCGCACCACATCCATGCCGGAGAGGATTTTGCCGAAGACAACGTGACGACCATCCAACCAGCTGGTCTGCTTGGTGGTAATGAAGAACTGTGAGCCATTGGTGTCCTTGCCAGCATTGGCCATGCTTAGCCAGCCTGCGCCATAATGCTTCAGCTTGAAGTTCTCATCCTCGAAGCGTTCACCGTAAATGGAGCGTCCACCGGTGCCATCACCCTTGGTGAAATCGCCACCCTGGATCATAAAGTCCTTGATAATGCGATGGAACTTGCTGCCCTTGTAGCTATTTTTATACATGCAATTAGGGAGAGCAGATTTGACAATTGTCAAATTAGAGTCAAATCAAACGTAAACAAATTAATTTGTCACACAATAATTCTGCTTATTGCTCGTCGCTTTGTTAACTAATTCTCACTTAAACGCCACGTAATTGATAGCAACTACTACGGCTCTAACCTATAAATGGCTAGGTGTGTGCATGTGTGTGTGTGTTTGGTGTGTGTAGGCCAATTAACGGTGCATAAGGGTTATTAACACTTACCCCTCGCCTTGTGGCTTCTCAGCCAATTCCTTGAAGTTCCTCACAGTCTTTTCGACGGTTTTTCCAAACAAACCGATCTCAATGCGACCAGCAGGCTCACCGCCAATGGTGATGTCAAAGAAAACCTACGCAGAACATAACAAAATACACGTATCAAAATATATATATTGTCATTAAGAACAGCGCAAATGATTTATCTATGTTGGTATTCGTGTATATATACTAAAATGACGCAGGTATAAATGACACGCACACATGCATGCATTTGGCTCTGTGTGTTTGTAGGGATGTTACTTACCTTGTCGGTCACTTTGGGTCCTTTGCTTTCATCAGCAACCACAATGCCGGCCGCAATGGCGACCAGGCACAAAGCCAGTTGAAACTTCATTTTGCAAGATTTTTTTAACAATATCTGCACCTGTTACTACAACTGCACTGCTCGACAGCGAGATATAGAATGGGAGACGCCAACATGAGTCTGCTTCTTCTTTTCGCTTGATGGTTTAAACTATCGATGTTTATATATCGAGACTATGGCTTATCAAAATTGTGAATAAAAGTGACGGTGCTGCAAAAGTACACAAACTTTTCGATATCGTTACATCAAATATCGTTGAGAGTGCGCGAATATCGTTATTTGAAATTTGTATAAAAATAAGATTAGATTAGTGACTCATAAAATGAGTTCTTTTGTGTGCTGGTTTATTTAATTTAATACGCACGAAATAATCTTATCGCGAAATAACAATTATTTTAAATTTGATTTTGCCTATTGTAAACAATACTCAATTCTAAATATGGGATTTTGATTAGAAATTCATATTTATATTCGTACAAATAAATGTGCGTTTTTCATGCAGGACTCTTAAATAAAAACCACACTGAGTATTAATATTGTTTTTGTAAACAGTTGTACATTAACTTTTTAACATATATTTCTGTGTTTTTTCTATACGATTAATTGTAAACAGATTCTGCAGTTTATCTAATAGAGATTAACGTATGGAGAACAAAATGCTGGAATTGAGTATGAATTGTAGAGTATGGAGATGGTATATATAAGTATGTATTTTAAAGTCGAGCACTGAGTAGCTGGGCATACATAATTAGCACAATAAATTAGAAATGAGCTTCAGCAAAGTTTAAGACCTATCACATAGAGGTATACACTAAGACTAAAGCTATTTACAGAAAATACAATCCTATTGTAGTAAACGTAAGCTACACAAATATGTAATATTATGTATGTATATCAGCTTAATTGTACGTAAAATTGCAAATCAGGATCAGCTCTTAACGTAAAACAAATTAGGAAAAATATATATATGCATATGTATATAAATATGTTATCTAATTTATTTTTTGTGCGAAATACTCGTATCAGCTACAACTACAAACAATCAACACATAAATATACATCTATTTGTATATATATATTTATATATGAATCATATGTCGCTTTAGATTAAAGAACGATTCGAAACGAAGTCGTAAACAGCCAAATTTGGATTTGCATTGCAGTGAGCAATAATTCAATTTGCGAAAGCGCATTTTTGAAAAGCGTTCTCCCAACCGATGAGTCACTTTAATCGCTGCTGTTGATGAGAGATTCCTGCTGCTCATCATCGGTGACTCTGTAAGCATTATACGAATATTGGTATATACTTGATGTTTATAGTATGTGGTATAACTCACCGAACAATGCTTGGTTTACGGCAGGCACAGATTTTTCTGTAAACCACTTTGAAGAGCTTCATAAGCGGATCTGACTCATCGTTGCGCATCAGCAGCACAACCAGCAGCAATGACAAGATTAATGCCATGGAACCCATTCCATACATGGGTGTATACGGTTTATGCTTGATCAGCACATCGAAGGCAATCGTCAGCGGTAACTGCAGCGACAGGCTCAGCGTGCCAATCAGCGAGGAGGTGAGGAAACAGCCCCACAACCACAGAGCCACGGCCAAAACGGTGCAAATGAAGCCATTTAAAAAAAGCATACCAAATTGACCCTGGCTGGGCAACTCAAACGTTTCGATCCTGGTGAAATGCAGTATAAAAAATATGGGCCACAACAGCAACAGATTCCAGAGACCAACAAAGCCTTCAAGATTTACAAATAAACGCGTTAAAGATAAGCAGACAAAAGATTACATATATTTACCCAAAAAGAGTGGAATGTCCACTTTCTCCTCTGTGTCGTTTTTTTGCTTAACAAACACCAAGTACGAGCCATAGAAGAAAGCGCTGAATAGGGCCAAGAGCACGCCTCGCGTCATCTTGGTATCATGCAAATCATTTGTTGAGGTGACCACTACGCCGCCAATGTTCATGGTGACAGCGATTACTTTCGTTATGGTCAACTTATCGCCCATGGCCGATGGAAACAATGCAGCCAATAAAACCGTAAATAGTGTGCCAGCAGTTGATCTGTGAAAGCATCGTTTAATTTTTATTATTTATATCCATTAAGGTTATGTGGACGCCTACCTTATAAGCGTTATCATCGGCTCCTCGTCCATGTCGAGCGCCAATTGCGAAAAGTAATTGGCCGCAAGCCAAAGCAAACAAAAGAGCAGTGCCGTTTTGGCTGTCTTGTGATGGGTCTTCTGGCGCCTAATCCGCATGCTGGCTGCATAGGAGAGGCGTGCCATCAATGCATCAGTCGCCTCATGTGCCGACATCTCGCGCACCTCGGCCATCTTGCAGAAGCGAACACTGCGTACACTCGAATCATCGCTTTCCGCGCCGGACAATACGCCTGGAATGCTGCCCTGATTGGCAACGCGTATAGGCACAAAGGTAGAATCACTCTGCAAACCAAAAAAGAGGATCATCAATCATCATTTCAATTGTTGAGCGTGCAGAGACTCACCAGGGCAGCCTGATTTGTATAGTAGTTCTCCTCATCAGCATGCTGTTCCATCATCTTAAAGTCAGACAGAATATATATTTATATAAGTTATGTTAGCAAACAATTATAGACATTAAACAAACCGCATAGTTGCCATTTTGACGGTCGCACGACTCCTTCCAAGGCGCTATAATGCCAATAATAAGCAAATAAATGCTAAACATGGATGTGTTGAAGTATGTGTAAAAGAAGGGCTTGTCATATCGGTCATCCTTATAGAAAAACTGTTTTCCGATTGGAGAGAGAGCTTAATTAAACTACGAATTAATATTAGTTGAATTTAGACTTACCTTTGTTAGTTCGTTAGAGGAGACCCAGAGCAGGTTGACTAGCAACAATACGGCCAGGCCCAGCAGCAGCTTCTGTGTGCGTCCAAGCATGGTCTATTGTTTATAAACTCCCTTTCCTCGACTTGCTTAATTCTTTTTTTTGTTCTATCTTTTTTATTTCTCAGTCTGATGCGTTTAATAATTATTTACGCTTGTGCCTCCAACTTTTCTGTACCATTTTTGACACGGCGTCGTCTGTGCAGTGAGTTTGATTAGGGTTTTTTTTTGGGGGCGCAACCAGGCGCTTAGGTTAAATTGTCCCGAGCTGTAAGATGTTAAAGGTCAATTGAATTGCATCGCTCGCTTTATTCTATTGACTTTTGTTGTTAATTTTGTTAAGTGTTACAAATTGAATTGAGCGCGATTGATTTGCTTATTGTGCCACAATTTAATTAACAGGCACATCAGCCAATTAGCATCTGGTCAAGAAGCTTATTTAGCAACTTCTCAATCTGTCTCTGTTGTGGGAGGGTCGTTTCGGGGGGTGTGTGACCGATAACAAGCCACTTCCAGTTTACGCTCAACTGATAACAAGAATAACCATAAGCTATTTTTAAAATGAATTAATGATATGGTAAAAAGCTGTCAAAGTTGAGTAACTGTGAAGTTCAGTTACATTTGACAAACAATATTTGACACACGCACACACAATTATTCTACAAGGTACAAAATCAATAAACACTCGAATGTGGACAGCAACAAGTCTTTGTTACGCACCTGGAAACCAAAACTTTCAAAGAAGCTCATCACAAGTTAAACATTTGAAATTTATGCAAAATTTATGCTTTTTTTTTACAGGTTTTACCTGGCTACTTAAGCCTTTTTCAAGCCACTCTTGGATGCAGCTTCAGCAAGTAGGAGGCTGCTGCTTGCTTTGTGTCGTAAGGAGTATATTTTATTGTTGTACTACGGCTTATATTAAATTATTCTTTTCTTGTTAGTAATTGTTAATAATAGTCCCGGTTTTATGGCGAGTACATAATTTTGTGTCAGTTGTTGTTCAGCTATAAGCGCAGACACACACACAACAAAAAAAAAAACAATACAGCTGTCTTGGCTACCGATAACTCTTGCAGCGGTAATCGATTCTCGCAGCCCTGAACATTCTGAGACTGCCAACTTGCTTTCACATGGTTACGATAAGCTAAACTAACGCGATGCTTAAGGCGCCAATTTTAAATATATCTGTGTGTTGCGTGTTTGTTGAGTGCTTGTCAATAAACTAAATTTGCTTGTTTTACGTCTAATGCAATAAAATGTTGACAAATTACTTCGCTGCGCGCTCAGTTTAAGTCGAATGAAATAGAAAAACGTAGCACTGCCAGTAACTAATATCTATATAAAGTTGTTACTTCATATTTACACAAGAGTTAAATACAAAGACAAAGGCACAAATCTCGGCACTTGCCCCTCGCCGCTGGCAAGCAAGCAACCAACCACAAACAGACAAGAAGACAGACCGACGGGAAAGGCAACCACAAAGCCAAACTCGGCACAGTTTCACTTTCATCACTTCAAACCTGATGAAGCACCTCATTTTATGTGTTATTTATCTACTGATTGGATGATGATAAAACGCCAGCAGACACATCAGGTCGGGGGAGTAGG
Organism: Drosophila longiperda; assembly: GCA_035042125.1. Taxonomy (NCBI): domain Eukaryota; kingdom Metazoa; phylum Arthropoda; class Insecta; order Diptera; family Drosophilidae; genus Drosophila; species Drosophila longiperda. The sequence continues at coordinate 14,746,807 of JAWNLV010000107.1, forward strand.
TGGGGATACGTAAAGTAGCCTCCGTTGTTGGTGCTCTGTTGTTTGAGGCGTACTTTGCCACGTCTATTAAAAGACAGCAAAAAATAAGCGTATAAATGCCGCATAAAACAATACAAAGAATAATAGGGTGACATTTTTCATTCCATCTACCGCTCGAGGCACCACAAGCAGACGAGGCCAGTCGAGGCCGAACCACGCCCGCTATGAGCACAATTTGCCTGCCTCGCACACCTCATCCCGCACTATCCTCCACAAATTGTCAGGGCAGGCAGCCACTCAGTCGGCGACACCTGTCAAACTGCTTGGCGCGTATGTGCGTAGGCATAAAATAAATAAATAAAAAATCGACAGAACGCAAAAAAAGGAGCTTCTCCTGCGAAGAGCGAGCAGTGAGCAGTCCCCAAGATGATGATGACATATGTACATTCACACACACACACTCCCTCACAGCACGTGGATATGCCTCATACACAGTGGGTGCTGCGGGGACAAAAAAAAAATAAAATCAACCGAGGAAAATAATATTATGTCGACCCATTGAAACGAGCATGATGTAATTTTCTTTTCCGTTAAGTTTCATTTGCTTCTTCCAACAAAAATGAAAGTAGCCTTCCGTCATTGACAGGAATCGTGGCTGGACGCGGAAGTCGCAAGTCATGTTGGGGGTGTTCCTAGTGCCAGGGGCACGTGTACTCAACTGTAATGAAAATTGCTCTTTAAAGCAAACAGAGAGCGATCAGGTGTGGCATATCTTGTAATTGACTCATGACAATTGTTTAGTTAAACGGTTTACGAATAGCTTTTATTATAGTTGCAAGTCTTAAATAATTCTCGAAAACGCTTTATTTCATTACAACGCTGGCAACGCTGCAACAAATCCAAAAATTCAAAATGAAGTCGGCTGTGATTGCGGTAAAATCGCTTAAGGATCGTATTGTTGTTGTTGCTTTTGAATCTCTTTCTCTCTGTCTCTCTTCCACTCGCCACAAGGAATAATCAAAACGGTTAAGCAGTGTCGTTAAACCGGTTATCAGCGCACTGCTTAATTGCCAGTCACTCCATTTCTCTGGCAATTAATGCGTTTAAAGTTGCGACCATGACCAAATATATGTATGTCTGTTTGTCTACATATATACATAAAAAAGAAACACACTCTCACACATAAAATGACATAATTTGTGATTCAATTATGTTGAAGTTTGGACCGCATATTACATAAGCAGATTACAGCGCTGATAACAAAGCATTAAACTCATTAGGCGCAACGCAATCAAACACATGCCATCCATATATACATATGGATATACAATATATATATATTTATATATTTATATATATATATGTATATATATATATATGTGTGTGGGTACAGGAAGTAAGGGATAGCGGAAGAGGTCATGTTAGGCCGTGCCCATTAAATGAACTTATCAATACAGCACAACACAACAATCCAAACAAATGTGATCCACCAAAACGCTCCACACCCTAATAAAAAGTCCTTTAAAAAAAAAAACAAAAACCGAACACAAGAGGAGCAAGTAAAATTCGACAATAAAGGCAAACAGAACATAAATTGAAGCAAGCCGCGCCAAATATCAACAATACACAACGCTTATCCAGTCAAAGCGACAAATACATACAGACATACACACACACACAAATAGATTGTACACACTGTACATAAAATACTATATCGCATATCAAGGAAAATCACAACGAATGACCGCCAAAAATTAAATGTCCCCAGCGGACACAGCCAACAACAAAAGTAAGCGAAAAGAAAGCAGAGAAAAAAATGGAAAGGAAAAGCAAGCAAAAAAGGGGATTGGTTGAGGGGGTGTATTTTGGTTTTTTGTGTGAATGGCTGTTAGAGTGACTGACAGCGCTGAGCCAAGAAGAAGGAGACGCGGCAAGCGGAGAAAGAGAACGACGATGAGAATGAGAATGAGCGAGAGCGAAATGAAAAATGATTGACTTTTATGGCGTAGCGCATATTCGGTCTTTAACATAATATTTGTCATAAAAGTGGGCGCTGTCGGCAGCTGAGGTTTAATGGGGAGAGCAACGGCGAGAGAGAGAAAGAGAGAGAGTGGGTAATATTGTCATAAAAAATTTTGCTAAATGTTGTCGCCGGCACAGAGCAAAAGCTTCCGCCAAAAGCGACAAGAATGGATGAAAAAAAGTTCATGCAGTTCACAAATTTTACACACACGCAAACCCACACACAGGAAGTGCGTTAGTGTGTGTGTGTGTGTATGGGGAGGGAGGTTATCCGGGGCAGCACACACATTTCCGGTTAAAATAATAATGCAGGCCCCATAACAAAAACAATAATTATGGCAAACGAGTTTGCCACGCCTAAAGCCTTACGCCCTTTTTTGTAGCACCCGTTTGCCAGCTTCTAACATGAGCCTTAACCTACAAAGATGTCCTCCACACACACACACACACATAGAAACACACACAAACACACACATACATATAAATATAGTTAGAGAGACATCGGCACGCTGTCATACACAAGCAACAAAGCAATCGAAACAGCCACCAAACCCCAACCCAGCCCTACCCATCCTTGCCCAACCTGACTTGATTCCCAGCAGAAGCGACCATTGTTGGCCAGCCTTTCAGCTACCAAATGTGTGTGTGTAGGTGTGTGTGTTTTGCTGTGTGTATTTGCAGGAAATTTCGTTTTATGCGCGAGACAAATCGCACCTTATTATGTGCGCGCATGTGTGTGTGCGTGTGTATGTGTGTGTGTGTGCTGTGGGTGTTGTGTGCGTTTCGACTTTTCGCCGCGCCATTATCCACACTCGTGCAGGCCAAGCTATATCTATGGCTTTATCACCCATCACACACACTCACAAACACAGATAAATTTAAATTTTACGTGCAGCAGCACACACATATGTGTGTGTGAGAATGTGTGTGTGTGTGTTGCGCTATGTTGTTAAGCATAAAGTTGCTGCATACTTTTTAGCCAAACTAAATCAGGCAGACCCCAAAGCAAGCAAACGTAGTTAAAATATACACATACACACATACACACACACACACACACACAAACTACCTATACTTATCCTGAAAATAACTTAATCTATGCTATGCAGGTGTGACCAGATCTAAACTTAATCTCAGTCCTCTTTGTGGTTATAGTTTTGTAAATTTATTTCTTCTTCTACTATCACTGAAGCCAAACATATCTCAAAGCTTAAACAAATTGCAAAGTTGCATAGTCAATTTTATAAATTTTGGATTTGGAAAGATTTACAATGTAAATGATTCTGATTTGGAATGTAAAGGTTGTCTTTGTTTAAACCAACTTCTTGGTGTTCTTTACTTTGATAAAACAATGGATTTCTAGTTTTTTGACATAATAAAATATTAATTTGCTGCTTGTTAACCCCGTGTGTGCTTAAGATAAAACGAAGAATATTAATGATCTCCAAATAAACTCTCGCGGTGCCAGAGAGAGTTATGATCCAACCATCTTCTAACTATATTTTAAAAGCAACAATAAAAACTAAGCTTTGGCGCCAGAAAACATGCCACTAAAATGTAACTTAAACACAAAAGCGAAAATTAATATTTAATTTCATCAAAAACATTTATGAAATACGGAACAGTTTTGATAGATCCTCAAATATTGTAGGGCCTAATTTGTATACCATAATTTGACTTAGTTTTATACGAGTCAAGCATATTTTCTGAAGATCAGATTGAGTGTCATCTGTTGGACTGCGACGGAAGAGATTAAAATAATTGTGGGTAAACGCATGGAGCCACAAACTGTTTCCCGCTTTCCGCATTTGCTTTGTGTACGCAGCGTCATCATAGATAAATGCTGAGTATTAGTTTAGTTTTCTGGCTTGAGCCTTCCAGCAGCAGCAGGAGCAGCAGAATTCCAAGAGCTTTAATTCCACCTACAGACAGCGTAGCTGCTAAGGCGACGCCCGCGAGAGCGACAGAGCGACGGTCTGCCTGCCCAGCGGCAGATGTTGATTCCCTTTTGGGGGTCACCACTCTCTCGCATTCCCTCTCTCTCTATAGCTAGCTGCTCTCCACTGCTTTTTACGTTTCGTTTGGGTGCTTTTTTTTTTTTTTTGCTGCCAGCTTTGAACTCAAAACACAGAGAGCGGCATTGTTTGCTTTGCTTTTGGTTGTCCCTTTGCTGGTCCCTTTTGCCTATGTGCTTTGCAACTGTGCATTCGCCTGCCGCGTGACTTGCTAGCGAGTGTGAGTCTGAGCGTGCGAGTGAGTGAGCATGAGCATCTGTCTGTGAGTGCATGTGTGCGTGTGCGTGTGTGTGTCCTGTGCGTGTGTCTGAGCGCCACATTAACGTTATTTGTGCGCGAAATTTCATTCACAAAACTTGTGCTGCCTTTGCCTGCCTCTTTTTTTTCCATTTTTTTTTCTGCTTGCTAGTTGTGTTTGTTGTTGTTGCTATTGTGTTACTGTGCGTGCAAAAAGAGCAGAAATCTATTCCCGCCCGCCTGCCTGCCTGCCACTAGGCTGTCAGCAAAACTGCGCAAAATCCTTGCCGCTTGCTTTCGTTGCCCAGTTTCGTGGCAGCAGCAGCAGCGACAGAGTTGGCGGCGTCCTTGTAACGCTTATCTACCAAGAACGTCTGTGCGCCAAGGTAGACATTGATTTCGATTACGATTACGATAACCGATTGACATCTCAATTTGCCAAACTGCTTGTTGTCAATTGTAATGATGCTGCCGCTGCTGCAGCCTCGGTCTGTTTTTGACATTTTGCTTTTGTGCAGCCTTCGCATTCGTTATTCCCGTTTTTTATGCACAGTATGCCGATCAATTCAACAATGCAAGCTATTTGCATTGCCAATTTATATTCAAAAAAATAATATGTAAACAAATGCTTAAGAGTGGAATTAACAACAATTAGCTGCTGGTAATTGACATTTGCCAACGGCACTGGATATTTGCAAAAGCTTATGATCTGCATACAGAGCTTAAGCACGCACTCACTGGCAAAAATACTCTTCAACTGCTAATAGAATTTCTCAGAATTGAGCTGCCATTTTTGTAGATGTTGTTGTAGCTGTTAACAGTAGTAGTAGTATGGCTATTGTGCTTCCAATTTTGGTTTTGTTTTCCATTTTCTCTCACGCACACACAAGCACACACCCTCTCTCACTAACTGGCTCGCCGCTCATAGCACAATTTCTTCTTTAGGGTTATTTTGTTTCTTATCACTTTCTGCACACACACATTTAAGGGTGTGTGTGTGTGCTTATGAGTGTGTGTGTGCCCGCATAAGTTTGACACATTCATATCCATTCATTGTGTGTGTGTGTGTGTCTTCTTTGACGCTGGCCGAGCAGCTCTGCCAGTTGCTCATCCTCTGTCTCTGCAACTACCTCTGCCGCTGCCACTGCCGCTGTCTCTGCTACTGCCAAGAAGCATATCTTGGCACTTTCACTCTCCTTGCTGATGATGTCCTTGCCTGGTTGCGTGGTTCGTCGGTTTGTTGGTTGCATGTGTCACAGTTATTGATTGGAATGCGCATAAATTGAAGCAAAATGGTTTCCCAGCCAAATTATGTGGGATTCTTTTTTCCTGCGTCCTTTTTTTTCCTTCTTTTATTATTATTTTTTTTTTGCATCCTGTTTTTAAGTTTTTCTTCTACTTTGTTTTGTGTTTGTGTGCGTGAGTTTGTGTTGTTTTTCTTGTTCTCCTTTGCCCTTTGTCTGTCGCCTCGTTCACTTTTACTTTTACTGTTTCTTATCCTTATCAGCATCGGGTGTGGTCAGGAAAGTGGTCATGGGGCTGGGGACGGCGACGGGGACGGGGACTGCTTGGTGTCAAGCGAAAATCCACTACGAACTGGCTTTCGAAAAGAAAATCTCTGTAAATCCCAATGTTCAGAATTCTAATCAGTGCTTTCCATAAAACATAAACTTATTGAAATTAAACCAATTTGTTTGGGCAACGGGCATTGGGACCAAAAAACTGCCCTTCTTATGAATTGGTTTACCAATATTTATTGCTTTTACAAATATATTTTAATTTATAGGCATTTGATTGTTGTACTTTATAAATATATTTTCTTTCCTTTCTGTTCCAGATTAACTTTTGAGTAGATTAAAATTATAAAATGACTACAGTTTTTAAAAAGCAAATACAGATAAAAAAATATAAATATATATAATGTATTGGGAACATCTTGAAGTTTGTTAATGCAGATTCGGCATTCGATTTGGACTTGGCCCAATTTGATGTTTGGCAAAGTTACTTAAGTTAATTAAGAATGCTTAATAATTCAAGTGAATTTGGATTCTGCATCAGATTCCGTTTCAGTTTCATCAGGTTTGGGAATCAGCTGTCCGTTCTTTGGCTGTTGAAGGTCGTGTGGCCTTGGATTGTTTATGGAAAGTTCGTTGATATCAGCTGAAACTGTCGACTGAGTTCCATGACCGACTTTCCTGCTTGAATCCTGCCGTTAGTTTTCTGCCTAACAACTTTGACAGCTTAAAGTTGAGCTCAAAGTTATGCTACGACATTTTCAATTCGAATTAAAGCAAGTGGGAGAAAGAGAGAGAACTGTTGTTCTCTCCTCATCGAACGAGCTCATTTGGAACTGTCAACTGCAACGGATTCGCTTTGGCTGGCTGCCTTTTGTAAGCTGCAAAGCAAAACTAAAGCACGTTGAGTGGGATTAAACGACATTATAGGGTATTAGACATTTAGGCCAAGTGAGACAAAACGCCGTAACGAAACGCGGCAAGCATGCAACACACACACACACGCACACACACAAGCACACACACATAGAGACACCAAAGAGAAGAAACAGCAAAAGCAGAGGCGATGGCAAAAGCAAAAACCCAAGTCAAAGCAAAGAACGTAATCCGAGTCGAGTGTCGAGTTGATTCGATTCGAGTCAAGTGGAGACAGCGCCAACGCACTTTGAGTGAGTTAAGGTTTAGGCATTGTCGCTGCCGCTGCCTCTGCCGCTGTCGCTGCTAACGCTGGCTTTGGCGTCGCTGTCATTAGTGATTAAGTGCCCTGCAGCAAGTAATTTTTCTTGCTTCATCTCAACATAGCAACACACACGCACACATACTTATGAAACTGTTTGGCTTTAGCTGTTAGGCTGTTCGAAGATGTTACTTAACAGCACTGGAAACTTTTTTTTTCGAATCTGTCACACACCAGAGAGAGCAACAGCAAGAGAGAGAAAGAGAGAGAGAGAGCGCGGGCGAGAGAGTGAAAGAGCGTCGTAATCAGCGGCTCTCTGTCGTTCATCTGGATGTCAGCGTGAGCGTGGCGCCGCCGTTCGTGTTTGCCCCAATGGGCAGCTCGGGACATTGGCATATTCCAGTTAAGCGCCATCTGCAATTTGTGGCACAGTCAGTGCCGTTTGGGGCCATCAGCAAGAAGCAGGATTGTAACGGTATATCCTGACACGTCGCGCAACTGTTTGTCCACAGAGTCAAGCAGCAAAGAACCAACAAAAAAAAAAGAAAAAAGCAAGCAAAAAATATACAAAGAAAAAAATAAGAAACCAAACATAATTATTAAAAAAATAATGATCCTAATAATAATAATCTTAGCACACAATGTAAATGCAAAAGAAATATAGGAATGAATCGAAATAAATAAAAATAAACCAACAAGAGGCCAAAAAATGTGAAAAGTTGCGAATCGAAAAACGAGCCAACGTTCATTGAGTTATCGTTATCGTTATCGGCATTCTCAAATTTAAATAAATAAATCAAGAGTTATTGCAAATAAAACGCAGTGCCAATTTTACAATTTTGTTGGTGTTCAACTCAAAAAAAAAAAAAATCTACGAAACATAACTCTCAAAAAAGCACTGCCTACAACGCCCCCTAAAACAGCAGCTTTCCCCACACTCCCGCCACAGTCACAGCCTCCGCCCACGCGGCCGTTACGGCAGTTGATGCTGCGCTCTTGGAAGAAATATCCACACATTCACCAGCACAATGAAACACATACTCACACACACACACACACGCACACGCGCGAGCAGATACATTGTAATTATGTACACACGGTTGCTTAGGCATTTGTTATATTAGTTTTGTACGTAACGTAAGAGAGCATTTCGTTTACGTATGTTTATATATATATGTATATATATATATAAATATATATATATATATATATATATATATATATATATATATATGTGTGTGTGTGTATGTGTATGTGTATTGCTTCGATAGATCGCGATCGATAGAAACGATTATTGTGAGACATCAACTGGCCACCACATAAATCCAGCAAATGTTGCATGCCAAATGTTATATAATATGTGAAAATCAACTCTTGACACTAGAGCCACAAAAGTGTGACCACGTTGCATAAACAAAAGCCCTGTAGCAAATTGCAGGAAAATCTACAACGAAAAGTTCGCTTGCGAATAGTTTTTGTGCCATGCTCCGGGCTTATATAAGCAGCCCCCATACAGAAACAGCAGAAACTCGAAGTACTACACACACAGACGCACAAACGCACAAAAAAGAGAAAATACCTCTACATATACATATGCATATATATTTGTGTGTATATATGTGTGTGTGTGTGCGCAGTGTCAACGCAGCAGCAAATAAAACAAAAGTGAAAGTTAACAAATACACACGCACAGTGTGGCCAAATGAGAGCCCATTCAAATTTAGCTTCCCCACTCGACTACTTATGATGATTATTATTATGATAATAACAATAATGATATTTTTTGTTGGTTTAAAAGCGCAGCGTCTTTTGTTACAAGCACGCAGCAAAAAACAAAGTACAAATTATAAGAAAATACAGGCAAAACAAAAAATGGAAGGTTTCGCCTGAAAGTATGCTGCGCTTATTGTTGGACAATCATCAGCAGCAGCAGCAGCAGCTAACACCAATACACAGCCATAAAAAAAATTTACATGCAGGCGCCGCAGTCGCCGTCGTCTTTGGCTCTGCCATAACATCTACATACATACATTCATAAATACTTACATACGCGTATACGTATACGTACTTACAGTTACCACCAACACTAGTACGCACAGTGACAAAGAAGACGGCGACTACTCTTCATGATGCTACAAAAGGCACGCCGAGTGCTTGCCTGGCTGCCCTAAGTAACTACTCACATACACACACACACACACACACATAAATATATACACATATACATACAGACATTCATACATACACAGCGCTGCTGCTCACCACCCACGAGCGACTCGGCCGCTGTTTTGTGTTTGCAGCAATAAAAACAACAACAAGCAGCAGGCTGGCTGCTGCGAATTATATAAATTTCTTTGGCCTGTGCGTGTGTCTCTCAATACGTGTAAATTTGATTGTGTGTGTGTGTGCGTGTACTAGGGACGTTTTTTCGGCGTTCTTCTTTGTGCGGTGGCTGCTGCTGCTGCGGCTGCTTCGTTTAACTTCGTGCTTGTCATGTGCTTCCATTCTACATTCGCCCTCACTCCCACTCCCACTCTCCCTCTCTCTTTCTATCTCTCTTTCACGCTCTTCTTCTTGCGTTCATCTCTCGCTCATACTTTCGCTTATTGGCTCGCTTAAAGCTCGCTGCTGTGTCACTTGCACACATTGCTTTTGTTTTTTTGCGTGGACAACTGCAAAGCAGTAGACAATGCAAAATGCAAATGAAAATGCAAATGCAAATGCAAAATGCTAAGTTGTTGTCATAAATTTCAGTCTTCCAAATTGCGTTTTGTAAGCTGTGCAAAGCACATAACGCATGTAACGGCATTTCAAATGCAAATCAAATGCAAAGCACTGCTGTAGATTGCCAAAAAAAAAGTAAAATAAAAAATGAAAAAAAGAGAGCGCGCAGCTGAGTTTGGAGCGTGGGCGCACAAAATTGTACGTTGCGTTGGCGTTTTGGCCAGAGAGAGAAACAGAGCGAAAAATAGAGAGAGCGTTAGAGAGTGAATTGTGGAAGTGGAAATTAATATGGGAGAGACGAAGAGAGCGTGTTAAAACCGAAAATCCCGTTTCGAAAAGCGCAAAGCGCTGCGGCAACCTTAACAGTCTTTTGTTTTTCAAAATTACAATTAAAAAAATAAAAAGTAAAATTCAAAAAAGAATTAAACAGCTATTAAGCATATAATAATAATTAAAAATTAATAATGAATGAATTATAATATTAATAATAATTAATTACAGTCCAGCCAAAGTTTGCTGCTATGTGACCTTCGCGTGAGGCTGTATGTTGAAAAAGAATGCAACAACAACAACAAAAGCAGCAACAAAAGCAGCAGCAGCAGCAAAACAAGAAAAAACACATACGACACACAAATTTCAATTTAAATTTCAAGGTTAATGTGCAGCAGTGTCGCAATAACATCAACAACAACAACTGCTACAACAACATAACAGCGGCCCCAACAACAACAGCAAAAGCGAAAATTGCATAAAAATAATAAATAAGTGTTGCTAATTGCAAACCAAAGATATAAAATGTTTTGTGTTATCGAAATCAGTGAAAATTAAATCGTTAATCGGCCGCCAGCCTCAACAGTCGCGACTTTCGTTAAGTTACGTTGCGTTGCGTTACGTTTGTTTTTTTGCTCCCAGTTTCTTTTCACTTGTCATAGTTCGACTTCCGTTTGCATTTACTTCATAACGTTACTACGCCTTCCACCCTCCCTCCCCCGCTTACTCATTGAGGCTGCCATGTCACGCTGCGACGCTCCGCAGCGCCAACAACAACAGCAACAACAACAACGACTGCAACAGCAACATCAAATTGCAGAGCAAGGTAATTGACAGCAGCAGCAGCAGCAGCCGCTCGAATATAGTGTGACCATATTACAGAAGTGTAGCACGTAATTCATGCCGCTAGCCGCCGAGCGCAGAGTTGAGCCGAGCAGTTGCCAGGATACGGAAACGGTGACGCTTGGAGCCGCCTTTCAGGCTGTGCCATCGAAACAGAAAACGACAGCAGCAGCAGCAGCAGCTGGAGCAGCTGAAGAGGGAGATCGAAACGACACACAGGATATATTAATGATGATGATGGGGCCATGAGCCCATCATTTGTCGCATTGAATTGGAGTCGCAAGCGCGTCTCAAGCGGGCCTGCACCATGCTAGCACCGCCGAACCCGAGGTCAATATGCGGCCAGGACCCGGGCTGGTCGTGATGGCGCTTGCGTTTATTTCGGGGGCTCGGCGTGCCAGCACCACCAACATCAACACCAACACAAACACCATCAGCAGCAGCGGCAGCGGCAGCAGCAGCAGCAGCAGCAGCAGCAGCAGCTCAATAACAATAACAATACCAACAACAACAGCAACACCGGCAATAACAACGACAAGAAGAACAAGAACAACATTACCGTCCAGCTACGATTCGGCCACCAGTGGCAGCAGTGCCGGTGGTGGTGGTGGCGGCTTCTCATTTCTGCTGTCAACATTGGGCAACGGTAGTCCCGGTTACGTTGCCCCCGCCCGTGATTCGTTTGAGCTCAACTTTGACTTCTATCCGCACAGCCGAGCGCCAGACGAACAGTTGCCAGGGTTCTCGACGAGACACGCTCGCAGTCTCGCAGCAGGCAGCAGCAGTCGAGGGACGAGCGACGAGGCACGAGGCAGAGTAGTCGACGCTGGGACAGAGTCAGCGGCGGGGGCGCCCGAATCCAGCGAGGCGACGCTCATCAGCGAGAACGAGAACGAGGAGACGGAGACGGATCGCGAGGAGAGACAACAGCAGCTGGACGAACAAGAGCAGGAGGAGGAACAGGAGCAGGACGATAACAGTGGACTGCCCGTGCAATACGCCTCATCGCGTGCCGCATTCGACGAGGATTCGGAGGCGGACACAGACGCTATCGCAGACGAGGACATCTTTGCGCTGGTCGCCGAGGACGATCTGCTGTCGGAGGAGTCATTCGATCGACTGATAAAGCTCAGCGAGGACGCTGACAACGCTGTCGAGGAGGACGAAGATTACAATCTGGCCTTGACACGGCGGCAGCAGCAGCAGCAGCAAAAACACGAACCGGAACCGGAGCAACAGGACGAGAGTCGACTGATCGATGAGAGTCTGCTGCATACGAAATACATCGAGAACGAACGGGACACAGTCGACAGCAACAACAATAAGCGCGAGACGAGAGAGCAGCAGGAAGATCGGGTGCAGAAACAGGAGGAGATCAGAGTTAACGACGCCTATGCGTCGCAACTAATCGCTATTTCCCAGCGGGACGGTGGCACATTGCCATCTGCCGTTGCAACAGCAGCAGCAACAGCGACTGGTGCAAGTGGCAGCAGCAACGTAACAGCGCCTGTAGTGGATCTCAGGAAATCCATACTCGGCACTGCAACAGCCCTAACACGCCTTAATCCTTGGATATCAGCTTGTGATCTGGCACAGCCGGGCATTACCGGGACCGATCTGCAGGTAAGAAACCAGAGAGAAATTAATTAGAATTTATTAATTAATGTATAGTCATTCATGTATTAAGATTGGTCGCATTTCGGTAGAGATTTGATTGGGAACAATTATTTTATTTATATAAAAAAAAAAGATTTTTATCTCTAATTGCTTTAGATTAATCTTACATTAAATAAAATCTACGAAACTAAAGATTGATCGGCAAATTGAAATGAGATTTGTATGAAGATCTATTAAAATTCTTAAACAAATTCTGTATGAAAATCTCCACAGTTGTTGGAAAATTGTGGTTAAGTTAAAAATAGCTAAAGATTGATTTATAGCAACAGATTAAATAAAGATTGGGCTTTATATTTTATTCTCCCTTTTTATATTAAAACAATATAATGTGGAAAAGATATGGTGGACAATAGTCACTAAATCTTTATTAAAGATTTTCCATATTGAAATATACATATTAGTGTTATGATAGTTTCTTAGATACTTTAAAGATTACATATCTCTGCAGACCGGATTTCATCAGTCTATAATAGTTTTCAATATAAATTGGAAAGCCGACCGATAATTCGTATAAAAGTTATATGAAATAGAAGTTCATTGGTAATTATAATCAAGATTAGAGAGTTTTTCATACAATATTTAATCTTATTTTTACTATGGTAGTTATCTTATATCCGACATATGTTTCTGCTGTAATAAAAATATATGTAGTAGTAAAAAAGTTATATGTAGTACAAATATAATATATTTTGCCAGGTTTCATCAAGATAAATATTTTAACTGAGGGAATAGTTTGCATAAAGAAAGACGCATGAAAAAAAAATTTGCTATATATGTCCTGACTATGGATTCTGATCAATAACATATATATATATATAGAAAAGACCTTCTGGCAGTAAGCTTAATTTGTTTTCAATGAAATAAGTATCAATTTAGTAATATTTTAGAAAAATAGTTACACAATGGGAAGAGAATTGCAATTGAAATGAGTTCTTAAGAACTCCGCGAAGAATATGGCAAATAGACGGATGCACAGTGAAATTGAAGATATTTTTTTGTGTGACAACAGCTTATGCTGGCTTTATTCTGGCGGCATTGTCAAGTATTGATATTGATATTGATTGTGGCATCGCTGACTTCACTCGAATGCGCAATTAAATGTGTAATATCTTATTGAAATCGCTGGCGTGGGCGAAGGCGAGGCGACCTTGCACGTGGCTTGACACACAAAACAACTGCAGTCCTCTTACCATCCTCCTTCTCCTCCACATTGGCCACATGTACATAATTATTTTCTGCCAGGAAACGCAGGAGTAGAGGAAGGCTTAAGGAGGAGGAGGAGAAGCAGAAGGAGGCGGAGGTGGAGGTCACGCGCATGACACGACCAAGAGCGCTCTGAAAAGACACTGCTTAAGAAGCTATGACAAAAGCCAGAATTTTCCATTTTTTTTTGTTATTATCCTTGCTTTTGTCTACGAGAAAGAATATATAAAATGTATTATAGATATGTGCAAATGTTTACTTTAAACAGTCTTCGGATTATTTTCCAATGAATACGTTGCAACTTAAAAGAACTATTATATATAAAAAATCAATATCTTACTAGAAATAGTAAAATATAGAAATTGTTATCTTTTTTGAAGCAGTGTATTAAATAAAACTGTTTGCTTAGTTCGATTTTTTACGTCTTGATTTGATTTTGATTTGTATAGTGCCTTTCGGCGTATTTCCTTTCCTGTCCATATTGCCTTTAGAGGCGTAGCAACAATGCATAGAAATAAAGATACGATTGCAACAAATAAAAATCGATAGTCGTTTTCCTATTTGCCACAAATTGTAAAGTGATTCACACTGTGGAGTGAGTAGCACTTTAGAGATACAAAGATTGGGTTATGCTGCTTGAAATCAATTTTAATTAAATTATCGCAAAATGCATAGAATTTTACTAAATGTTTAAAAAAAATTCGGAAGAACCCTAAAACGAAATTAATTTATGCCAGTTTGCGAATTGTGAAATTTAAGTGTTATTTTTTGTTTTTTGCTTTTGCTAAATATTAAATTGCATATTGAAGTGGGGCAGCAGCTGCAACTGCCAATTGGCTTCAGCGCGTTAAGCGACAAGTTTTCCATATACTTTTATTACTAGTGTTCCTCAAGTTGAGTAGCAGCAGCAGCAGCAGCAGCTGAACGAGCCATCTGTTTGGAGTGGGCCAAGGGAATGGCAAACGGCGAATGGTGAATGTTGAATGGTGAATGGCGAATGGCAAATGGGAAATGGCAAATGGGGATGCCACTCTGAATCGCAAGGGGAGATTTCTTTTTATTTCGTTCTTTTCGTTCATTCTCTGATTGTGCATGCAAAGTGTTTGTGTGACAATTGCGCCACATCTTGGGGCCACTCAAGTTCTACTTTCCACCACCGACAGCCAAGTTGCACGTCATCATCGCCCCATCAAAATCATCGTTATCATCATCTTCATCATCATCAGCCTGCAACGTGTTACAAATCAACGAAAATGGCTCTGGTAATTGTGCCAGGCGACAAAAAAAAAAAAAAAAAACTGATACCCAAAGAAAACGAGCAAAACTTTCAATTCGTTGTCATTTTTTTTCTTACGTTTTTTATTACAAAATTTTTTTTCGCCTTTAGATTATTCTTTGTATTTTTGTTGTTGTTGTTGTTGGTACTTGGCTTTGTGTGCGCTCTCTTCAAATCAGTGGCCGACTTTTGAAACGTTGCCAAAATGTGCGACCACACCTACAAACACCCCTACAGCGACTACACTCTCCCCGCTCCCGCACAACACCCCGGCCACTTTCAGTTCGACCACAAAATGAATGCCTTGGGTGGATTTTTCTTTCTTTCGTTTTTTTCTTTCTTTCGGTGATTTTTTTTATCATATGATTCTCATTGGGCTGCCAAGTATAATTCAAAATTTTAATATTTATTAACAGCCGCCATCGTCATCGTCATCGTCAACGTTTATCGTTTGTCGTTTTGCCTGTTTTCTTATGCAAATCTAATTCAATTTGATGCCATTTCTCAATTGCCTTTTGATTGCGATTGCATTGGCCCGAGGCGAGTTTTGGCCATTACTACATTACTGGCTGGGCTTGGCCAACACGACAGTTTGTGTGTGGCCCGGATAAACGAACCCCAACAAAAACAATTAACATTTTTGGCATGACATAGTTATTCTATTTATCTGACAGAGCGACGTTCTATGCCAATTAGTTAGCCATTAGCTGTTAATGTTCTTATTCTTGTTGTTGTTGTTACCTGCTCTGCAATTTCTTTCCAGAGTATCACGTGGCTTTATTGATTTTTAATCACAGAAGTCCTACACACCTCCCCTTAACTTCCCCCCACCTGTCCAGTTGCGCAGCTTGTCGAACTGTTTGGTTTGGTTAGTTGTTGGATTATTTACGGCCAGCGGCAATTAAACAATCAAGTCAATCATTCCATTTAAATGTGCAACAACTTAACCAGCTGCAATTGCTAACAATCTGTTGTCTGATGAGAGTTGAAAAGCTTAAACAGAATAAGACTCATTTACAAATATTTCACTTTAAAGTAAGTAATGTTAAGAGTTGCAAAATAATAATTTAAAATGAGTTGGATTATTACAAAAAGACATCAAATATTGTGTAATAATAATTATAGAATATATTTGGGCTTAATGTTTTAAAGTTTAATAATTTTGTATTATTTATATTTCCGCTTAAACTTTTCTCTTAAGACTTCTCTTCAACATTGTTAAATTAACAATTATTTCACAGTTATTAGAGCTGCATTTGTCTATAAATTCAGTTGTGAAATATTTAACTTACCGAGCAACATTCGCTAATAATTATTTACATAGCTAAGAAGCACTCGCAGTGAGTTCATCTCAAAAGACTTGCTTTGGTATTTGTTTTGCATTTAATTATCATATTTTTTTATAATCTGGTACTCTCGTATTATTGCAACAAATTGTGGTAACTTTAATTAAAATACAAAGTGGAGTTGTGTTGCGGCTGCCAAATGCGACTAAACCAAGTTTACAAACCTTATTGGCACTAGAATGTGACAAGAGAGAGAGAGAGAGAGAGAGAGAGAGAGAGAGGCAGTGAGAGAGAGGGAGGCAGAGAGAGAGAGACAGAGAGAGAAAGACAGCATAAGTTGCCCAATCAATTCAACTTGACAACTCGTCTAAGTGATTTCTAAAATGTGCAAAGCGAAACTCGAAGGTCAGTGTCAATTAGCCATAACTGCGAATTAGTTAAGACTTAGTTAGCCAAATCGAAGTCTAAGCAACTATTGCTCTTTTACGCACACTCACACAACTGCCAGCTGACAGCTCATTGGGAATACAAGTGCCAAATGTGCGGAATTTCTGATGAGGCCTCGTTCTTTCCACATCCACATCAACATCGACATCGACATCGACATCGCAACCGGCAAAAGCTTTTGATTTAGCTTTAGCTCCAGCTTCAGCTTCAGCTCGGGCTTCGCGGCCTGTTGATGCCTGTCGTCAAGTGCTAGGCGGGTTTATTGTGCACATGGCTTATGCTGCCTCCGCCTGCCTTCCGCCTACTGCCTACCTGCTGCCTTCTGCCTTCCCTTTGCTAACTGCTACATATGCATGCACTCAGCACATGACATGAGTGCCAGTCAAGTGTGCCTCAGTTCCAAGCTGGTACATCTACATTTCTGCCTTCACCTGTTCCACTTGCCCCTTCTTTCCATTCTCCTCGACTTTCTCCTGCTATGCCTGGCGTGTCCTTTTTGGTTTTATGCTGTGCGTTATGGCCTGTTTTTTGCTACACTTAAAGGACCAAACAACAAATTATAAAGTCAACTTAATGTGCAAAAAGCGCTTAAAATTAATTATTTATAGTATAAGAAATAATTGTTAAATATCAAAACTAAGCGTTTTTTCTGTGCTTAGAATTTTATAAGCTTACCTGGCTTTTTCGCTAAAACACAATTTTTTTTTCTGAGAAAAGCTAAGCTGCCATATTTTTACATTCTTTTTTCTGAGTGTATTTGCTGTTTTTTTTTGTATGTTGTTTTGCACGTTGCATAGTCGAGTGGAAACTGAATTTCTGCACAAACATTTATGGCAACGAAAACGAGACTGCGAAGCCAAATGGGGCAGCATGTCTGGATGGGGTAACGGGAAGCAAAGTGGAGCTGTTGCAAGTAACTGGCTGTGTGTTGGGTGTGTGTGTGTGTGTTGGCAAACAAATCGACGAAGCTTTGTGTCCATTGCTCATATTATAGAATATTGTGGCAGCCAGCCATTTTATATTGGATTAACTGTGCACAACGCAATGCAACAAAACAAACAAAACAACAAAACAAAATACAAAACAACAGAAAACAAAACACAATTCAACAGTTGCAATATTTATATATTTTACATGGCCATTTTGTGCAGCTTTACAAATTCAATTAAAAACCATTGCTTTGTCAAATTTACTACAGCTTCCAGTTAAATTTTCGCAGTTTCAATGTGTGTGCGTGTGTGTGTTTGTTTGTGTGTGTGTGTGCGTGTGTTTATGTACAGTGTTTATTTGTGTCAAGGATGTGCACACAAAATCAATTATTTTGTAAGCAGGCAAAACGCAACAAGAACATCAGCAACAGCAACAGCAACTGCTGCCATGTGCACTATGATTACATCATTTTCACTGCCAGCACAAGCACACACACACAAACACACACACACACACACACACAGATATATGTAGAGCTGCGGGAAGAGTAACTCAATCCCAATGCCAAATGCCAGACAGACAAGCCAAATTGCAGTTGAATGCGAGCGCTGTCATAAATTTCCGCTCTGGTTTTTGATGACGACGACGACGACGGCTTGAATGGAGGGAAATCGTTGCGAGATGCTATGAAACTTGTGGCCGCCAGGGATTTGGACAGCCTGCAATAACACTGATTGAATGCGCCTTGCCTTGCTGGCCAAGCGGGGCTAAATGGCCCAATGCGCCTGTCGCGGCCATCTCAAGCAAACATCCCGACAATCTGTAACAAACAACCAGCACAATTACACTCAAAAAAAATATTTATATATCGACATGCAACTCAGAAATACGCCAAGAGCAGTTTAACCTTTTTTCAGTAAATTTCAGTAATCAAAACAATGTCTTTGCAAATCAACTATTATATTTTTTTTTTATAAAAGTTTATATTTCTAAAGTTATAAATATGTTGTTTTAGTTTTTATATATTTATTGTTGACTTAAGCCAACTTCTCAAAAGTGTAGAAATTATTTTTCAAATCGGAAAAGCTGTCAAGATTACGGGTTGATTTTTTCTTTAGTGCTGCGACAAACACAAACACACACACACACACACACACATATATATATATATATATATATATACATGCAATCTGTGCAGTCGTTGGCATTGTGTGTGGCAAATATGCTTCGTCGATACCAGAAATAAGTAAAGTGCTTCAGGTTGTCATAAGAAATTCATCCTTCTCGTTTCCAATCTTGCCAGCAATTGAAGCTGCTTGTAAATTGTCTGTCTTTCTGTCTGACTGTCTGTCTGACTGTCTGACTGTCTGTCTGCCTGTCAATTCATTTTTGTGCCACGCAAACTGCTTCTGTGATTGTAAATTACAACGTGAGTTTTGTTTTATGTGCAATTTGAAATTAAATTGCACAACAAAATTTCATATGTCATCCACAATGAAAATTAAATGCCACTCAAATCAGCAATTGTAAACAAAGTGCAGTCAAATTCATTTGTTCTAAAATAAAATAAAATAGCTAAAATAGTAAATAAATAATAATTAATTGTTTATAAACTCGTTGCAGTTAGAACAGTAATTAAATCAATAAACTTTTTACTTAAATAATTCTATTAAATTGTCAGCATATTCTGCTAGCGCACCACATAATTCAATTATTATTTTACTTGCATATTAAATAATAAAATTATAATTAATAAATTACATGAGCTAATGCATCATTTTCTACATCAAAGTGTCCAAAATTTCTCTTCTGCTTAAATGTTTAAAGTATTAATAATTAATAAATAGCCTGACTGCTTAAGATATATTTGTAGTTTTAACCAACTTTCTAAATCCAGAAGATTCTTCTTATATATTAGCATATTGTACCCATATTGAATAGTTTATATAATAGTAAATTATTAGTATTTGTGTAGTGAAGAGTAACATTACATATATATGTATTTATATTGATCTATATTCTTGACCAGCATCCCAAACCGCAACGGCTTGATCTATTTTTCCGACCTTAACCCATTAAAATATGGAAAAAGTAGTTTATAACAGGCAGAAGGAAGCCAACTGAATCGGACAACAAAATCATCTTATTGTTATTTTATTATTATAATTACCATTACCATTTCTATTATTATTAATATTGTTATTATTATTATTATTAAAATTATTATTATTATTATTGTGTATGGCGATCTGCTGGGTCTGTTGTGCCTCTTCCTTATAATTAAGTTATATTTCTTGATCTAGCAACTTTTTTCTAGCGTCCTCATTTATTGCCGGGCAATCTTCCAGAATGGGTTCTGGAATCTTGTCAGTCAGTTGAACGTTGCATGTCTAAGCTGCATTAGATGTATTCCTAATCCTTGCAAACTTTCACCTCATGTCAATTGTGCTTAAATGTCAGCCTAAACTTTCAGCACATTAATTACAGGGATTTCAATTAGTTGCTCGACTAATTAGCGGGGATTAGTTGAGTAGGCGCTTTGCAGCAACTGTCTACAGGACTCAACTGCCTATCCAGCCGTCTCCATCTCTCTCTCTCTTTATCTTTCTCTTTCTTTAGACAATGCGGCAACTTTCGTTGAGGCCACATCCGTTAATTGCAGATAATTTGCATTTGCAATTTGCATGCCACCGCTGGCTTGAGGCAACTTTTTTGGTGGCATGCGCAAAATGCTGATCGGGTCAGCCGTCGGCAGCTGGAGGCTCAGGCATCAGGTTGACTGCTGCCACGATTTGTGGCATGATATATGCATTGATTAAGGATTTTCAAAGTGCCCCAAAGAGTGCTGCACAAATAGTCAAACAGTCACACAAACACACACACACACACACACACATAAATAAATCCATTACATTCAACGCAGATGGAGTCTGTGCACGTTTCGTGCTCCGCCCGATCCTTAGTCCACATCCAGCCAATCCCCCACACACCGCCGCCCATATAAATTAATGCAATTATGTGCGGGACGCTCTTTTGGCAAGGGGTAAAGGGCATTCGCTTCTCGGCACGTAAATTGCCGTGGGACTAGCTTAAGTGGAGCACTATTCACCCCAATCTCCCATCTCCCCAATGCCAGAAGGCGGAAGCCAAATTCGTTTGCTTTTCTTTTTTTTCCACCCCTTTTCCCTTTCTCGAGTTGGAAGCGTAAATTATTCAATGAGCATTGATGAAAAGTTGCAAATGAAATTCAGCTGTAGAATTTCATTACGGGTTCAAAGGCAAAAACAAATGTGAAATTGCAACTGGAGGCCATGATAAATGGCCATTGAGTCTAACCATATAGCGAGTGCCAAGATGCAACTGACGTAACCTCTTCTACGGATAACTTATATATGGATATAAAGAATAACGAGTCAACAACTCGACTACTCAATAATCCATAGTCCACGAGTGAAGAGTAACGAGTCCGAAAAGGGATGCTTAACGAGATCGGATGAGTTGCAAGTAGCGAGTGAATGCAAATAAAATGAACTGTCTTCTATTTGATCTTGGGTTTAAAAATAATCCGCGACTCATAAACTATCAGTAAATTGTAACGAGTTTGAAAAGGGCAAGTAGCGATTGATTTTGGCTTTAACTGATAAACAATTACCAAATTGTTAGCTAGGAAAGGGATGACAAACGAGACTTTGACACTTTGAATGGCGAGAGGCGAGTGAAGCTAGCTAAAATTCAACCACTTCTCGTTAATCGTCAGATTGTAAAACACTCAACAAATGCTGACAAGGGACGAGTGACACGTGAAGAGTAGCCGAAATCGTCTAAACAATAATTTGTGTCCGTATATCAATCAATAAAATGTGTGAATTGAAAGAGTCGTCGACTCTTTAATGTCTAAACTGTAATGGGAATTATTTTGAACGAGCACCGCAGAGCTGTCCACAACTGTTTGCAACTCATTTCATAAAATTAATGCCATTGAGTTGCTATTATGCAAAGCGACAAATACTCCTAAACAATATATATATATATATTTATATATATATATATATATATATAAATATCTAGTGCCGGCAAATGTTGGACAAATTAATGTTGATAAAATTGTGTGGCATAACAACAGGCGCAAAGTTACACATTACCCAACTTGCCCCTGGTTATTATTGTTATTATTATAATCAACAATTCTGCTGCTGTTGTTGTTGTTGTTGGTATTGTTGTTGTAACTGTCCAAGCGAGCCTTTCAATTTGCAGCCACGAGTAGAACAAACAAATGCGAATATATACGAGTATCATTCACGTTGATGGACAGGTGCGTTGCCACATGCCACATGCCACACACCCACATACCCACACCCACACAAACAAAAAACACCAGCAGCTTGGGCTTTTGGCCTTGCTGTGGCATAATTCGGCGTTACAATTTTGGGGCGCGGCTTTCCGGTTTCAGTTTTTCGTGGCGCTTGTTTGTCCATTAATGGGTTCTAACGGTAATATAGATTGATATATGCATAAATAATGAATGATAAATACTTGCTCTGTTTAAATATGATTAAAATGGCTTCTCGCCCCTTCTCGTTTCCAGTCTGCTTACACATTTT
This sequence comes from Drosophila longiperda, assembly GCA_035042125.1. NCBI lineage: Eukaryota > Metazoa > Arthropoda > Insecta > Diptera > Drosophilidae > Drosophila > Drosophila longiperda. The sequence goes on from JAWNLV010000107.1 coordinate 14,769,008, forward strand.
GGTTTTATGATTAATTTTTCGTTTTCTGTTGCAAAATGCAAAAACATATGGCAACTTTTCCCTAGTCAATACAATATCTAAATTAAGTTTTGTTAGGGAAGTTCTTTAATATTGTTGGAAATGCTTCAAATCGCAAACAAAATGCAATGTTGAACTTTAATAAACAACATACAAAAATATGTTTTTTTTTATACTGCTTCCAGCTTTTACCTTTATAATACTTGAGAATTATATTTTTTCCGCATTCGACAATTACGTCAGCTGTGCGTGTGTTTTTTGTGTGGTGGAAACATAGAAATAATTTGTCCCATTTGGAGGTTATACAGCACCTTGGGGAGCACTCAGTGAATTATGCACGCATTTCTGTAATTGTCCTGGCTGACGTTGCTCGCAACGTGATTTCGTCCTCATCCCAAGCGAATTTTAACGGAACTCAGCCAATGCATAAGGAATTCCCATTGACAGACGTAATAATATCACTTGAAAGTGACACAAATATAAAAATTTAAATATATTTTTCAACAATGAAAAGCAAACAGCGATTTATGCTAATATCCGCTATAAAATGTATGTCATCCTTCCCACAACACATTATTTGTATATAAATAATTTTAATAATATGTCAATCTAATATAAAAGCTATTGAATCGCATTTAGTATATTGTTAAAGTTTGAAAAACTAAATTAATTGAATTAAAATTCGTTTAAACAAAGCTTTAACTATAAATGGCTTTTTTTTTATATCTTTATGTCATTTAATTATATTTTAACTCTATTTATCTTTATCTATTATTTTAATCGCATTTAGAATATTGTTAATGTTATTTTTTCAAATTAATAAAATGAATTTAAATAAATGGATTTTTTTTATAGCTTATAGTATTTATGTATTTTAAAATACATATTAAATCTATTTATCTTCATCTACCTATTGCATCGCATTTAGAGTATTGTTAAAGTTATTTTAACAAATAAATGAAATGAATAATTTAAACTAAACTATTAGTATTTTTCATAGCTTATAGTTTTTAAGTGCCTTTAAATACATTTTAAATAAATCATTTATAAAATGAAAAGCATTTACAATTTTGTTAAAGTTGTTTGAACAACTGAATTAAATTAAATTAAAGTCATTTAAGCAAAACTTTAAATATAAATGCCTTTTTTTCGTTTGTTTTAAAATGAGTTTTATATCTATTTATATTCATCTCTAAATAAAATCACATTTAGAATATGATTGACGTAATTTGAACATCTGAATGAAAAGAGTTGAAAGTAATTTAAATGGCTTTTATTTATAAATATCTTCCTATATTTATTTAGTCAGATTAATTTGTTTCCTAAGCGTTTAACGATAAATATGTTGCACAACTTTAGAGGCACGCTTTTGAGTGTGTGTATGTGTGTGTGTGTGAATTAATGAATATTGCGTGCAAATTGACAGCAGTCGAGGTAACACAATGAAAATGACCGCGTTGCATGCAACTAAATAAGTGCTTGAATGTGAGTAAGGTTGGTGGGAGCAGGGAGCAGGGAGGAGGTAGCATTATAAGTCATAAGGACATGTTTATGATTGGTGACAACAATGGCAAGCGGCAACGGGCAAACAACAACAAAATCAAGGTGAAATTATTGCCAGGGGCGTATATTGTGAAGGGTTGAGCTAAGAGGGGTAAGGGTTAGCTGATATGGGGGAGGATGAGGCTGTGGGGGGGTGTTGCGACTCATGTGCTTGTGCATATCGCGGCACGTCAAGTGACAAACAATTAAACGCAGGCCCAACATATAAACACCTCCCCCCCCCCAAACAGCCTAAGCCGGGCTAGTCCTAAATCTATTCGCTCTCTCTTTCTGTTGCTGACCTGCTCCCTTGCGGCCTCTATGTCTATGTGTGTGTGTGTGTGCGGGTGTGTGTGTGTGTGTGTGTGAGCTGTCACTTTTTTACGCTTCTGCCATGCAAACACACTCGCATACACACAACTCACACACTCTGGCATTGCATTTGGAAATTTGAGTGCTGCTTGCGACATATTCTATGCTGCTGTTGCTGTTGTTGACGTTACTGCTGCTGTTGTTGTTGTTGTTGTTCCTGCTGCTGTTGCTGTTTTGCACTTGCATTTTTCTTGCACCATTGTTGACAAGCGTTGAAATTTGACACACACACACACCACACACACCACACACACACACACACACACACACACATGCATACATACACTCGCTCGCATTGTTTGAATTGCCTGTCGAGGTTAAGCTGTAACATTTAAAGTGTTGTCGGTTCCGCTGCCGTTGTTGTTGTTGATGTTGTTGTTGCTGTTATTGTTGCTGTTGTTGTTGCTGCTGCTGTTGGTGTTTAGCTCAAGTGCACTTTTGGTTGCTTCCTCTTTTGGCTCTGACAGTTGCCCCTGCCATGTTTTGACTGGGGTTTGTATGGGGTTTTTTTTTTTTTGTTAACTCTTCTGTTTTCTGCTTCGTTTCTCTTTTAGCGCATTTTAATTGTTTGGCCAAATATTTGTGTGCTCTTCAAAAACAGCTGTAAATTTTTTGCGAAATTTATAGAGCATAAGTTTTGAAATGAAATCCTTTGCCTAATACGCTTGCTGATTTCATGGTGTGTGAATGTATTATAAACTTTGTGTTTGCAAATCAAAGGCAGAAATCCTCTAAAATGCACAGACTGCCAGTATAACTTACTGCATTAGTGGGAAAAATTATATTCAACTGTTTTTGCACTCCAGAGCAAAAAAAATTAACATAACCACGAGTTCTTGATTTGCTGACAGCTAAATGCATAATGCATTTAGCAAAGCTTCAAAGTTTTTTTCATGTTTAGAAAAAAAACGACTTGAGCAAAAATAGAAAAAAAAAACGTTGAAAAAACAAACGGCTCAAAGCGTTTTAAAAACAATTATGGTAATATGTGTTCGCCGCTTGTCACTTGCCAGATGCCAATTTGCAGTTGGCTGTTGCCAAGAGTTGCCGGAGCAACAATTGAAAAACCACATGCAACATGCTGCATTACTCATGCGAGTCACAGTGAGAGTGAGAGTGAGAGCGAGAAAGTGAAATGAAACTCAAAAATGTTTGGCATGAAATATTCATCGTCGTAGAACTCGGTAATTGAAATTGCAACAGCTGCTGTTGCAACATTGAGTTGCCCAACAACTAAAACATTCATGTGTCTGTGGGCAGAATTTTAGAGCACACTGTATAGGCAACAATTTTCTCTATTTTTCAAATATTTGTTGCTGAGTTATGCAAGTTGTCGTTGTCATTAAGCCGTCGAGCTGCAGCTCTTTATTGTTGCAACAACAACAACAACAACTTGTCTTGTTCATCTTGCCTCTAATCACACAAAAATAAAACACTCACACACACACACACACACACACACAGCAAACCTTAGACAAAGCTCTCGCATAATGGAGTGTATGCATTATGCCTAAAAGCAGACACACACACAAACACACACACACACACACACACACACACACACACACCCACACACACAGATAGCTAGTTAAATGTCCTTTGTGGCAATGAGGCCTTTGTCTGCGTTGCCCGCCTCTGCATGTTGCAAGCTGAAAGCCTCTCGTCCAATAAGCTCAACACAAACCAGTTCCTCTGCTCCCCCACTTCCCGTCTTGTTGCTGCCTCTGACAATGAGTTGTCAGCTGGATTGGATACTGTCCGTCGCCGCTGGCCGCAGTCCGCATTTGACCCAGGACAGCTCAGAGCAAGCGTTGATGGAGCTGCTGCATATTATATATATATAAATAGACTTTTACAGGTTTTTGCTTTAAGCCAACAAAAACTAATTTAAATTGCATAATCTTAGAAAGTTATAAATATTTCTATATTGTGTGGTAAAAACCCTTATCAAAATTTACATTATTTTTGGGGACTTATTCTTTTAAACATAACAAAAAAGATATGAATCATTTAACTGCACTTTTACACATATCTAAACTGAGATACGTTTTGAATAAGTTGTAAAAAACATTTATGCTTAATTTGATGTATTTTTTAGTCCTTTGCTTCATTTTTCAAGTTGTAATCTATAGTCTGAGCTTAATTAAATAATTTTAGCTTTACTTTGTAGGATTTAAAGTAAATTACCCTTGCAAACATATCCTGATAAATAATTTCCGCATAACTTTGTACTCAACTCGGTTGAAATATAAATTTTTCATCTTCGTTAGACGACTTTATAATAATTAAAAGTTATTATTTCATGTAGTCTGTGGCTCAGCTAAGGATTTTGCCTGCAGGTAAGATGCTTTCTGGCTTCGAACTCTGCAAAACAATTTGGCATAATTAAGTGTTGGCCAGCTTGAGTTACAGTTCGAAGTTCATTTTATATTGCCAGCTAGTTAGCCAATTCTCCATCCTGCCCCAAATCAACCCCTTCACTAACCCGCTAACAACGAAGCAACGTAAACTTTTTATATTTTTCTCTTGAATTTTGCATTAACCAAAAGCTGGGAAAAGTTTTGTGCAAAAAACTTTGCATTTATTTTGCATTTTCAAACTGTTTGAACAGCCATCGGACTGAAATGAGCGCAACTAATCAGCGCGGCGCTCGAGGGGAACGGTGGGGTCGGGTGGTGTAGGTGAGGGGTGTGGGTTGTGGGGTGATGGGGTGAAGGGTGGACCCTGTTTTACAAATTGTAATGCCAGTTCATTCTGTAATTTCTTATTTCGCTGTTGCGCATTCAAGAATTTATCTTGTTGCTGTCTTGTATTGTCCGTTAGCTGCTGTTAACCCAGCCCCATAGCAACCCCGCCCAACTCTCACCTCAACCACCAACCCGTCGACCCGTCGACCCTCGACCCCTAACATAGTGCCCATACCGTAACCCCAACTCAAACCTTGGACAGCAGCTGGATGGGTCGCATTGTTGTGCACTGGGCCGCAGCTGGTCTGCCATTAAATCAACAATGGCACCGGGTACACGTGCTTCCCTCTTTGTCTGTATATATATATATATATATATGTATGTGTGTGTATGTGTACGTGTGTCTTTGTATGTTTATACCCCTTACTAAAGTAAGCAAAGAGTTGCTGATTTGTTGTTTAGTTCTTTAATAAAGAATCGTGAATTTTTCAAAATGCGAACCAAAGTTCCTGAATGAAAAAACACACTCAAAAGTCAAAATAATCAAAAGCATTTATTTTTAAATGATAATAGATTACATTTAAAACTAGAGTAGAACATTAAAATCAATTTGTTGCATAGATATTAATTGTACTAAATTAATACCAAAATAGTTTTATATTTCAGTAATTTGAGTTTACAAAATTATTTAACTGTATTCACTTTCTTACAATGTGTCTGTTTTCTAAATATTTTCACAGTTGTTTCGCATGTCCGACAAGTTATATATGTATTTATTTATTCAAACTTCTTATATCTTTTCCTCATAATTCAAAGGGAATCTTTTATTGCATTGCTGTGAAACTTTTACATATTTTCTGGGCATGTTTTTGTTTATTGTATGATTTTTCATTTTGCGTCTCTATGTGATACATAGATATGCAAATTCGGATGTGAACTCGTCTGTAATCTAACCTATATATATGTATATATATATATATGTATATATATATATATATGTGCATTTCTAGGTTGCGTGCGTTCCGCTGAACTAAGGAATTCAACTTTTTGTTATTGCCCTGGATAAAACAATTCTGTGAGCCCAGCCGATTGAGTTTTTATGCGTCGTTTTGCTACACATTTCTTTCTATCTCTCTCACACACTCACACTTACACACACACACACATGTGCAGAGGCAGACAAAGTTCAACAGTTCGCAAACACGCAACCCACTCAGAAGTCGTGTGACATGCAATATTGATGTGCCTTGTAATGCAATTTGCACATTTAACTTTGCTCCATATGTGTGTGTGTGTGTGTGTGTGTGTGTGTGTGTGTGTGCTTTGAAATATGTTTCTGATTTCGATTTCTGTTTTCTGATTCACTTTACAGTTTTGTAGCATTTTACCACTGTTGCTGGTTCACTTTTCTGTTTCGATTTCTCTACAAATTTAATTGGTATTTGGTTGCCACATTTGATTAGCTTTTGTTGTTTACAGTCAACTAAATGTTCATGTTTGTAATTCAGTTATTGGCTGCATTTCTTTTTGCATTATTTACTTTGTGCTCTCTCTTTATACCTATTACAAGTGTGTAAAACAGGGTGTAATGGTTGTGTGCAAATGTGTGTAACATCTAGAAATAAGCATCAGTAATATATATTCTTGACCAGGAGAGTCGAGCTGATATAGTCATGTCTGTTTGTATGTCTGTAAAGACTTGCCGAAGACTATGATAAATAAAAACTCAAATTTTAGAAAAAAAGTTATCGTATTTTATTTAGTTTCAATTTATCGATAACTTCACCGGTTTCGTGAATTTCGACACACATCGAATTTCATCAATAAAATCCACTACTTTAAAAGTAGAACCTTCTAATTTTTTTATAATGTATATTAACAAATTATTGATTTTAATGATGTGTTTTTAGTGTATTTTAAGTGGGCTTTTACTGATTTTTCTAAAATTAATTTCAGTTGCTCTACCTGGTTTTTGGTAAAGTTTAGTTGGTTTGAAATCGCTGCTTTTCAGTTTTGTGGCGCTGTTTTGCTTTCGATTTATATTTTTTTTTAAATTTATTTGTGCTTAAAGTTTTAATAAACCGCATGTGAGGGCCATAAACGTTTGGCCAACCAGTTCCGCTTGGCTGTTTTTCGTATTGATACGTTGCCGCCATAAACTGTGCTACGATTATTTTGATTTTCTTATTTTTTTCCAGCTACTTCTGAATTTAATGGCGGTGCATGTGGAAATGTGAAAAATTCCAACGAAGTGCGGTCATTTTAATAACGAAAAACATCAGCTTTTTATGCACTCATCGCTATTGTTGTTTTTTTGTTGTTGTTTTTGTTATTGTTATTGATGTTCTTTTGTTTTTGTTCCTGTTGCTGTTGTTTGGCTTCTATTTTACTTTTTCTTCTTCTATTTCTTTTGCTTGTTGTTTCTGTTTTATTTTATGGCTTGTTGTTGTTGTTGTTGTTGTTAGTTGCTGCAGCAAAACTTTTTCAATATACCAGAGTACTTTTTGTTTTCTGCATCACATATTCCAACTCACTCCTCTCTCCCTCCCTCTCTTGCTCTTATTTTCTGTCTCTCTCTCTTTCTGTCTCTGTCTCTGTCTGGAGTGTGTGCATTGCATTTGCCGGCTTAATTTTCGTATAATGCATAAAATTGACGCATTATTAAACATATTAAAATTGTTTGCCTGTTTTGGCCCAAACTGTGTCTCTTTTTTAATGTTAAATCACTTCTTGTTTTAATTGCTGGCTTATTTGTTTATGCTTTTTAATTACAATTTAGTCATAAATAAAAAACATTTAATAGAATAAAATGAATTGAATTGAGAATAATATTTCTTATTCATATTATTTCTTCTGGCAGATAATAATAGTGAAAATATAATGAAAAATATTATTGTCAGGAAACGCTGCGTGGCAACTGCTCGTTTGTTATGTGGGTTTAATTAAGGAACATCATTGGTTTTTATTACCCCGACGGGGTACATATCAATATATATATAAGATGTATAGATAATATTGCATTCATAGCTTTTTATTAACTTGCCTGTTTTTACTTTTGTTCATTTGCACAGGGTCAGTGCTCGGCTGGCACACTGCCCATGGCCTGGGTCGATGAGGGACCAGGCCCGCCAATCTGTCCGCGTTCCTGTGCCGAACAGCAGCCGACGGATAGCAGCGCCGAGGCGCGCACCGATAATAAACTCAAGTATTTCATAAATGCAAATACGATTAACTATAAGTCGCCGCATACGCGTTTAAGCCACAGCAACAGTCACAGCAGCAGCAGCAGCAGCAACAGCAACAATAACTATAAAGCCATGTCGAGAGTGCGACGCGATAGGCAATGGGAGATGCAAGATGCTGTGGCCAATGCACCAACGGAGCCAACAGCAGCAGCAGCAGCAGCAACAACAACTGAGCAGGATGGGCTGCTCGAGTCATCCACACTGTCAGCCACGGCCAGCAGCAATGATGCGGATGAGCTGGAGGATCAGTCGATGCCAACGTTGCTCTACAGTCATCTGCAGATACACGAGCAACACAGCGCCAACAAACAACAGCAACAGCAACAGCAACAGCAACAACAAACACAGCAGCAACAACAACAGTGCCTTGATTACCTGGGCGATGCGGCCGAGACGAGTCCACAGCATTTGTGCGGCCTGGCTTCGCCTGGACAGCTGCTGGCGCGTTTGCGCACACTGCGCCTGCGCCATTGCTGCGAGCGCAGCGTGTTCAGTGCGTTGCACACACTGGCGCTGAATGCAACACTCTCCGATCCCAAAGACTGCGTTCGCCTGCTCAGCGATCTGCTCGACGTGGATGCACTGGCCAATCGCATCACCTGCGAACTGGCCGAGATACTCTTTCGCTTCGATTGCCGCCAGGTGTATTCGCTGGTCAATCAGTGCGACGACTGCAAGGTGAGTAGTTTCTTCATTTATTGGTTAATTTTAATTTCAGTGTCTTAAAAATTCTTTATCTTGCTTGTTCATCTGGAGTATTTAATTGTTCTTTCATTGCTTTCGACTGTTGGTGCAAAGTCTCAGCTGATTAATTGCAAGTTCTTCTGTACTCAATTCTCTAGAGCTCTTGCGATTTCTTTTCTGTCTCACTCTTACTCTCTGTTTCTGCCTCTCTCTCTGTTCGGATTACATCATGCTTTAATTAAATACTGGGCAATGGGTGGGCAACCCTTGCCACAGCAGCGCGCAACGCAACGCAACTCAACTCAACTCAACTCGACTCAACTCAATCTCTTATTTAAATTCAGCCCGTTAACCTAAAATGTGCCATGCCGCAAGCCGAAAGCCCCAAACGCCCAAGCCGCAACCCTACAAGACAAATGAAAACAAGCAAAAGTGTTGCAAGCATCGAGTATTTAATTTCTTAATACCCTATAAATAAATGATGACTTGAGATATTAAATTAATTATTTGTAATTAGTTGACTTTATCGATTTTTACTTTATATTCTCCTATCTCTTTCACTCATTACAACATGATTTTAAATATTTGTACAAAACAGCAAAATTATTTTTTCTTTTAGTTATTTGAGAAACGCATTACCAAATTTAATAAGCCGGGCTATAAGCAATGCTATTCACTGAGTATAACAAGCTAATGGCTCTGGTCGCCTGTTGTTGTTAGTGCAACATTTTGCACAGTGTACACTCTCAGCTAAAGCTAAATCGTAGTCCGCAACACTTCCGTGCGGCAAGAACGCTGCGTGACATTTTTAGCTGCTCATTAATTATTGATGTCGCCTCTCGCAACAGCTTTAAACTGGCGGCATGGGGCACGCCTTTGCATCCAATTCCCAAGTCCAGTGACAGCGGCAACGACAGCAGCAGCAGCAGCAGCTGCGCCCACTTCAGAAATCCGCGCACAGCAGTCGTCCAAAATGTGAAAAACCCTCTCTTTTTCCTGGCCAGCCCTCGGCCCTTGGGTTTTATATTTCTGCGCGTAATTATCAGTGCTGAGAGCTCAAAGAGGGGTGCAGCGACGGTTGACTGCTGGTGGGTGGATGGGTGGTAGGGTAGAGGAGGGTGTTTGGGTAAGTGAAAAAGCAACGCGTTGCGGTTAATTTGTGGCACTTAGAGGTCGCCAACTGACAACTGTGGCAACTGTAAAGCTGCTGCTGCTGCTGCTGCTGTCATATATTTCAATGTCTGTGCAAACATTTGACTGCATATTTAATGGCCATTGCCCTGTATGTGTGTGTGTATGTGTGTGTGTGTGCGCGTGTAATTGCCAATTATTTGCTGCGAGCCTTTAAACAACTTTCAACAAGCAGCTGACCAACTGCAGCAGTTGTTCTAACGATCTAAATGTGCACTGCCGATGCCTAGCCGAGGGGCATGCAAAGGGGGGGTAGAGCTTGTTTAGGGGCTGCGCGACAATGAGACCGCTAATGAGCGCCACAACTAAACAGCATACTGGGGCAACGGGGGCATTAAAGGAAGAGCTTTGATGGGGCACAAAAAATAAAACAGAAAACAGAAAACAGACTCGTAAATGGGGCCGAGTCTAAAAAACAAGTTGCAAGCGAATGTGAATTGCGTTGCTGATTAAGTAAAACTTGAGGCAGCTAGCTAAGCAACAACAGAAACTAAACAACATACACACACAAGCTCGCACACACACACACACACACACATGAATTTAAATTTAAATTACTCATACGCCCGGTGTGTGTGCGGCTGGCGCACACTTAAATGCCTGCACAATAAGAACAACAACAAGCTATCAGCCTGCGGGTGGAGCCTGCTGCAGACACGCAACTAACACCCTGCCACCCTACTCCCTACACACACACACACACACACATCCCTCCACACACATACACCCCCTCCTTTCTCATGCCTTACAGCAGCAGTAGAAGCCTTAACATGTTTCTAGTTCGAAACGCGTCTGCTGTGGAAATCAGGTGATGACAAGAGAACAACCAATCGAGAGAGCGAGAGAAATAGCGAGAGAGAGAGAGAGAGAGTCAACTGCTCTCCTACATTCTCTCTCGCGCTCTCTCTCTCCCTCTCTCTTTCATTCTGTGTCTCTTCTCTATTCAGCGCCGCTCTCACATGACACAAAACACTTTTCTGTTCTGTAATTTTTCCGCAGTTTATATAAGTTTGCCATGGAACTTTTTTTTATGCCCACTTTCTAGCGACTACCAATATTACTTTAGTAAAAAAAATAAAAATAAAATTACAATTTATTGTAATGTGTTTATTTCATTAAAGTGACTAGCTTGTGTTTTTCAATTCAACCTTTTTTGCTGTTTTGCTAAGTAATTCAAATAAAATTTGTGCCTTCGACATTTCCAGTCGCTAGTTTTTTGAAATTATAAACTGCGCGCGCTCTGCGCCACTGCTCCACATTCAGCGCTAGTCGCAGCTTCCAAAAAAAGAAAAAACCGAAAAGCATCTAGAAAAAAATGTAGAAAATACAACAAAACAAATAATATATAAAAAAAAAAAAATGTGTTTCGTCGACAGCCCTCGCATTTTGGCTTCCAGTCAGCTTTGCACATGGCCGAGACGCGAGCTTGTAGGCCTCCTTGAGGCTCTGCAGTTTCGGCCAGTTTTAAATTAATTAACTCGACAACTTAGTTAGTTTACTACACACACATATATGTGTCTTATCGATGTTGATGTTGTTGTTGTTGTTGTTGCTTGTCGGCCTCATATCATAATTACAGTCGTGTGTATTTATTATTACGTTCACCGCAAGTCGTCTAATTAGTCAAAAGGACACTTGCCTGACATTGTGGCCGAACCGCAGGGACCGAAACAGTCAACTTTGTGGCAGCTAACACCCACAACCACCCACACACACACACACACACACACACACACACACACACACACACACACACACACAGAGTAGCACATCTCTAACCCATTTTCAAATTTGGGTTACGAGTCTTTTGATGGTCAAACAAACGCAAATTAGTTGATGGGCGTAGAAGCTGGCTAAAACGTAGCTTGGGTCAAGCCAAAAAAAAAAAAAAAAATAACGCCCAAGCCACACACATTAATTTCATATTGCCTACCTTTGGGGCCACAGCTGGTTACTAAGGGGCCTTGAGACTTTTAAGGGTTGGTACATTAGCGAAACTATTTGGGAAGCCCAATTAAATGAAAAGTTATGTGCATGTTTTGTTTTCCACTGTCGAATTCTATTCAAGGATTTATTTCCCACTTTTTATTGTATGTTTGGCAAATAAACAATATTTGGGCGGAATGTTGCAACTATGCTCAAAAGCATAATTAAAATAAAAACTGGGCCTAGCAAAAGGAACTATTTGCAAAAAGTTAATGCGCAAAGTAGATTTTTTTTTTTTGTGCAGCAGAGCAATTTAAACTTTGTCTTTTTTATTTCTCGATATTTTATGATTGCGTTTAATGAAAATCGAATCAAAGAAAGTGTTTTATTTCCCTCAGTTTCTATAGTTAACATAGGCCAGCTCAAATCCTTTCAGTATTTTATATTGACATTTTTACATGGTTTCCTGTGACAATATTATTTTATTTATCTTTTCTTCTCTTTGGTTTGGATCATTTTCAAAAAGTTTTTTACTAAAGCAAATTCTTTTTAAGTCGTCCTGTTTTAACATTCATTTTTAACTTGAGTTCATACGAGTGGGTTCAAGGTTATATACAAACATATATATATATATATATATATATATATATATATATATATACTTCAAAGCATCTTTTAAAACTTTCACAACTGCCGTTGCTTGTGGTTTATTTTTCTTTATTTATTTCTAGCCCAAAACTTGTTTCTTTTCATCGCATTTTGTTGCTGGGCATCTTCATAATCTATTTCTCATCGAAGATTTCAATACACACATACACACACATTCTAGGCATGTGTGTGAATTTGCATTTTACGTATTGTAAAGACACTTACGTCATCGCTGATACGTTGTGAGACGTTATGGGTTTGGGTTTGGCGTGTTGAGTGACTGGGGTTGTGTGGGCGTTGCAGGGAATTCGGGGGCGTTGAAAGGAAAATTGTCAAAAGCGGAAGTAGCGTAATTTCATAAATGATTGATTACACACACTTTACACGCATTCTCACTTATGTCCACACACACACACACACACTCACGTAAACATGAATATTGCTTAGGCTCTCGTCGTCGATGTTGTTGTCCAGAACAGGCGACAGCTGACGCACACACACACACACTCACACACAAGCCCACAACTATTGCCGTTTTGTAATGCTTCACCTCTGCACTCTGCGACCCGCCACCCCACATTTCCCCGCATACTGCCTGCCAGCCTATCTACTGTTTTTTTTTTTTACTGCTGCTGCTGCTTCGACCCCAGCTTCTTTTTCATACTTTTTATTTTTTCTCTGTGGTTTTTGGACACATGTGCGCCGGCTGCCTAAAGGCAAAAGAAAACTTTGCTGCGGTTCCCAATAATCTTTTTCTTTTACGCCACTTTTTTGCCATCAACATCAGCATCAGCAGTTGCTGCTACCTTTTGCCCCAACTCCCCCCTTCCACGCACACCACTCGTTTGCTTGCTGTGTGTCTCCGTTCGCTTTATTTACAATCTAATAATTTATCGACTTTTGCGTGGGCGACGCTCGGCAGGCACGTTTACTGAAAGGAAATGGCAATGGGATTGAGAACGAGCATGAGAATGGGAATAGGAATAGAAATGAGAGTGGGGTTGGGGATGGGGATGGGGATGAGGATGAGGATGAGGATGGGTAACATTATGGGAATGGAACATTAGATCTCAGTTCGACAAGGCGACAAGCAGCTAAATAGCGTATACATTGCGTGGGCCGCTTCCGTTGCATGCAAATGTAAATAAAAATGCGAATACGAATGCGAATAAGCATTAGCAAAGGCAACAACAATGGAAATGAGCATTGGCCATGGACGAGGGCCAGGGCAGCGTGAATGAGAATGAAAATAGACAAAAGACTTTGTTAGTTATGGCGCAGTGCAGCAAATGCTGCTAATGTGAAACAGAAGCAACGGCAACGGCAACAACAACAACAACAGCAACTACAATAGCAATATCAACAGCAGCAGCAGCAGCCACAGGCGAAGCAGCACTAGACGATTAATCAATAAAACGAAACCTGATGAACAGGACACATAGACAGAGGAGACACGGGGACAAAGAGCGGACAGGCAGACAAATAGCCCAGTTGGAACGAAATGTGTTACAATGGGAATGTGAATCGAGTTAATATATAAGAGAGCAAATAACAGGGGTTAATAGGGACACAGCTAACTAAGCTGCAGAATATTGCATAAAATAATTAAAAATTTAAAAGAAAAAGAAAAAATAGATAAATAGATATGCACACTCAAACCATGTATTTTTAGTGGCTGTGGATAAACTAATTTTTAGCCTTCGGCCTAGCTAAATACGTAAGAGTAAAATTCGATGAAAAGTTGCAATTAATTAGCGGCAAAGTAATGTAAATTTCAGGGCATTTTTCATGCTTTGCTTTGCTGTTGGGAAGCTGTGGCAAAGGGTAGCTAAACCAAAGTGTTTCAGCCAGCTGCTGCCGACGTCGCTGCCGCTGCTGCTGTTTGAATAAAGACTTGTCAGGCAACGAAATCACATACACATACACACTTTCTCACACACACACACACACACACAGCCACACTCAAGCTGTATGAAATATGTTTTGGAAAACATGTTCGTAATCCACAATCGACAAAGATAAATCACTTTTAGTGTGCTTCAAAGCATTTATTTAAATTTACGCTCTCTCTCTCTCAAACTGGCTCGCTCTCTCGCTCTATCTCAGTCTCCCTCTCTCTCTAGTTAATTTTGTGTGCATCTCTCTCGTTTGTTGTCTTTTGCCTTATATAATGACAGGCGAGACAAAAGCACAAAGCTAGCGAACAATTGGAAAAGTTAAAACCAAACCAAACTTTAGCAGAACAACCCGGAATGAACCCAAAAATGGTTTAAAGTGGAAACGATGGAAATGGAGAAAAAGCACAGTTAACCGTTGACTAGGTAAAGGGGGCCGGGGCGGGTGAGGAGCTTGGTGTAGTGCTGTAGCGATTACAGCAACAAAGGCAAACGAATTACTGGCGAAACACTCAAGTGCCGGCGATTGTCTCACTCGTTGTTGCCTTTGTTGTTGTTGAAGTTTAAATGCCGATATTGTTGTTGTTGCTGTCTATCTTATGCATAGCATGACGTCATGTGTGTCTGCCCTGTGTGTGTGTAACTGTAACGGCGTATTAGTGTCATTCATACTTTTGGTTTTGTCTGCCTATGTTTTTAGTGTGTGAGTGCTTGTAATGAGTTGTGAATGACTCACATTTTCCATTGATAAATATCAGCTGTAATGAAATAAATCGAAACGTCCAAAAGATTCAACTTTTGGAGATATTTCTTAATTGTAGATATCTCCTCACATATCTATTCTTCTCTATAAGATGATGAATATATAATAATAATAATATGTATAAAATATATGAATAGATATACAAGAATACATTATATTGTGATCACACTCAAATCTTTGAAACTTTTTTTTATATTTATATATATCATATATTAAAAAGTGCTTAAGCATCTATTTTGTATTGGTCTGTCATCATTTATCATAGTTCAATAGTTGTGCAACGGCAAAAGTTAAAGTCATTTTCTGTATATATCTTTTAATTGAATATATCTCTCAACAACACTATATAAGATGATTTATTTATATATATTTTTTATATGTAAACAAGAATCTAATTTACATAATATTGTAGCTAATCACACTCAAATCCTTAAAACTATTTTTATATTTACTTATCATATATCAAAAAGTGCTCAAGCATCTATTTTGTATTGGTCTGTCACCATTTATCATAAGCTTGATAGTTCAATAGTTGTGCCCCTGCTCAACGGCCTCTTTATTCTCTGCTTTAGTCATAAATGGGTCTTCATATTTTTTAACAATGGTATTTTTTTTCCTTTGTCCTGCCATAGACGTATCATCTATTTACATATATCGCACACATTTCTATTTATTTGCATAAACGCAGTGTTTAGTTTATTTTGCAGTTTCCGTCCGGTTGTCTGAATCAGTCAAGCGCTACTGATAGCAGCAACCGCACTCCTACACCCCCCTATCCACAAACCAACGGCAACTCCTTGTTTGTCTGCATGTTTCCCTTGCACGCGACGCCATTGTGTGTGTGTAACGATGAGGACGACAAGGACAACGAGGACGCTGGCTGACGGCGAAGGCGTCTGCGATTTGACAATGTGCGAGCTGTGCCTCAGGCTGTGGCGCCCAGCTTTAAACAGAGCTGCGGGGCACGCAACAGTAGCATGAAGACGCAGAGCGAGGGTGTTGAAGTGTGCTGTGTGCATTTGGAACACATATGTTGGCTGCAGCAGCAGCAGCTGTGAATCTGCGCCTTATTTCAACGCTGTTGCCTACAAAATTCATGTGGCATTTAATTATGCAGCTGACGAACCTATCTCTCCCCTCTTTCACTTTCTTTCTCTCTCTCTCTCTCTCTCTCTCTCTCTCTGCTGCCAGTTTAATTAAAATTTAAGCGTTGTTCTTGTTGCCGCATTTGCAACTTAACTTAAATGCAAATCAATTGCGCTTGACTGCCACAATAATTCGATTGCAGCCTCGCATTGCCGAATTGTTATGATTACGGCTTATCGCAAGTTTTCCGGCTGATTTACGTGGACTTTGCACTGAACTGAACGCATCTCAGATACCCTGTTGCCAGATTGGGTCATCTCTCTTGTGGTTCGCTCTCATCCTTGCTTTGCAGCCCCTATTAAAACTGGTCTGTGGTTTTAGCCACAATGATGCGCTTGGCCCAGTTAATAGTCCTTTGTGGCGCATATCTGTGCTGCTGCTGCTGCTGCTGTTGTAGCTGCCCCTTGGCGGTACACACAGACAAAGTTGTTGCAACAATTTCAAATTTTTATGGCACGTATTTAACGCAAATGTGTACAAAGTTGTCACTGTCAAATGATGTCGAATTTTTAATTGTCCACCTACATGGACAAAAAGTAAAGACTTAAATGCAATGCAGTGCAAAATAAAGTGGAGGAAAGGTTAAATCTGAGATTTACTTACAATTTCAAAACAATAAAGTTTAAGTATAAAAAAATGGCTGAAGTAATTTCTGAATGAATCGCTTACTTTGCGCATTCTGAACAGATTAATTAAGGACGTTTGTTGAGTTTTGAAAGTCTTTGGAAACCAATTGGCTGTATTGGCTCGTTGAGGAAATCAAAGTCGATTGAATCTGATCTTCTTAATTTTATATTGCTCTTCATTTTCTTGACTTGCTTTATAAAATGATTGCAGCGTTCGACAACTGTCAGTGGAAAACACTTTGAATCTCAGTTGGCTCAGGTGGCTCTGGTTGTTATTCTGTCAGCTGCCTTTTCATCAAAGACACGCAACTGGAATTAGCTGGTTTTTTCGCTAGAGTCTGTAGTAAATGGAATCTACTGGTTTCGATTTACTACTTAATAGCATTGGCCACGTCAAGTCAAGTCAAGTTGGTAACAGCCAAGCAGACAATTTGAAGCTCTTTTCGAGCTATACAATTACAGCACGAACGCAACTTTGATGCGTTCAAGCTAACCCCCCCCTTTCTCCCTCCCTTGATCTCTCTATCTCTATACACGTGTGTGTGTGTGTGTGAGTGTGCTTGGTTTGTTAACCAGCACAAATACACACATACACACAATAGTAGCTGGTTGTAGCGCACTTGACCAACTGTGGCACGTGTTGTCGCATTGGCTATGGCAATAAGTGCTGGCACAGCCAATACATATACATGCACACATAAGCACCCACACACACACCCACACACACACACACATGCATACCCATACTTAAGTAATGCTTTTGGTCCAAGGATAAACTTCTATTTTACAAACCATACTCAGTCGTTCTCAGCGTGTTTTTTCTTCTTTCGTTCAACAGTTTTTTTTATTTTTGTTTTGCAGCATGCAACGAGGCAAACGTTGCAAGCACATTGCGGATACTGGTTCATTGCCTCGTTTGTTTTGTTTGCCACACGGTCACGTGTTACCTTCGTTTTCCTTGTCGAGTACTGTGTTCCCCCTTATCCCCTCCTCTGTCATCCCTTCATCCACCCTCTCATCCTGTTGCCAGCTACGTGCACTCGAGTGCAACTCGGACGCGACTCAGAGCGTTTGCTGCACAAAAATTTAAAAGCCACAAAATCCCCACACTGAAAATGCCAACTTGTTAAGCTGCCAACCAGCTTTAAAAGGTGGCCAACAGACCGTGCCGTGCTCAGCTGCAGTTCCGAAACTAATTGTCATTAATTTGTTTACACAAATAGTCAACGGCTTGGGTCAATAATTGTTCCATGAATTTGTCTAATCAGCGGGCAAATTTACTTGCAAATTGCATTTATTTTTTAACTTGGAAAACAATTCCAGTGGCCCATTTTGTTATTTGCGGCTGAAAGCGTCATTTAAAATGTCAAACCGGAAAAACGAGTGCTTTTCTTGCGTCCTGTCTGGCTTTTCTCCTCTGCTCTACTTGTATTTTTAAGCGCTTTTTTAATGTACCCAACATAAACACACACACCTACACACACACACACTCACAGTTTTTATTGTGTGTACTGTGTTTTTCGTTGGGGTTTTTGTAACGCGCTTGGTCAAATTTGCATATTTAAGTGAAAATTTAATGTTTTTTGTGTTTTGTGTGTGTGTGTGTCTGTGTGTGTTTTGTTTGTCCCTCTTTTCCACTTTAGTGTTTATGACGGATATGTTGTCGGGGCAAGTGTTGGTATTTATATATACCATGCAGCATATACCCATTAATTATATATATTTATGCCCACATCGCACCGAAAACTTGCACATTCACAAACAACAATTTATATTAAAGCTTAAATGTGATATAAGCAAGTTTTTGCACACACAAAACATTTGCATTTGGTTTTAAATTGGGATTTTGTGTTAAATTGTCAACAGAAATATATTCAACTCTGTCCAAAAATGAGAACAGGCAAACTCATTTGAAATGATTTTCATTTTGTGCTAAATTGAGGATAAACAATCGCAGCAGCAAATAATCCAAATATAAATGATTTATTTATTTTCACATAGTTTGTTAATTTGGTTTTAATAGCTAGGTCAAAATTATAAATAGTTTTAGCCACAATATATTTCATTTTATATTGCATTTTAAATGTCCAATTATATATTTTGTTAGTTTTTTTAGTTGCTCGCCTCTATTTTCCAATCAAAGTTATTAAATTAAATTGATCGCATTTGACTTTATCGCTATCAATAAATTAGCAAGTGAGGCGGTTTTTTTAAAATTAATTTTTAACATTTTTAAAACCGACGTTTATTATTTCTGCTTATTATTTATGAGTTGCATGCACAACAAACATGAAAAACAAAGCAACTCGAAAAAGTGTAGCATACTTTTATGGGCAGCGACCACAGTTCGCCTGCTGCGTGCGAAACTCGCTTTTATTATACATACGAAAATACACACACGTACACCGTTATGCAAATTGCTTACAAATATACATATTTAAATATATAAGTAATGTAAATAAAAATATGCATATAACTACATATATAGAGTCAAGCAGCGAACGCAACTATAAAGCTCTGTTGTAGCCAAAAAGTTACTGCAATCGTACAAATCAAATCACAACTGATTTGCATACATAAGACCGACTTGTGTGTGTGTTAAGGGTTGTGTGTGTGTGCGTGTGTATACACTATATCAATTACTTTACATACATCGCTGTAGATGTTACGATATTATGAATACTGCATATGGTGTTGCGTAGTGCGCCAAATCTTTGACCAATTTTGTCACGTAGCGGGTACATACAGCTGCCGACCCCAAGTCCGTAGTGAAAGTGTATTAAAATTGCTCGTCAAACCCTTAACAGCTGACCCCCCTCTCCCCTTGACGGTCCACCAGGCATTGACCACTTTACGTTGGGTCATTTTGACGGCATGTGCTGCTGCTGCGATTGCGAAGTAAAATTGTAGTTTAGGAATCCATAAAATATTTATGCTTCCAGTCCAATTGAGGGCCAATGCCAGAGGCATTACTTGAACCCCGACTAAGTGAGATCTTTGCTGTGCTTGGAAGCCGAGAGAGTTTGATGGAGTTCCTGCCCAGCTGATTTATGCAAAGCAAACAAAGCTGATTATATTGTGTACGGTCTTGCTGTTTACACACTTGCCACCAGGCAAATTGTGGCATCAACAATGCACCAAAACAAATGCTGATAATATGGAAATTAGTTTAATGTACACAAAGCTCACGAAAATTGAAAAGATTGTGTTGCAAAAACTAATATGCAACTTTGAGAATCAATTTTTGCATTTGATGCTCAAACAGTTTAGGCCATGTTTGACCAAGTAATCGGCTTATAGCAATGGTTAAGCCATAAGAAATAATAACTTTGATGCAGTTAAGGCTGACTAGACCAATGTGTAAGTTAATGTTAATGCGATGCATGTGCTTTTTTTTGGCATATACTCAATACTTCACTTTGCTAAATCTGCACCGTTTCTTGTGGCACAGTGCCAAGCACAAAAATCAACAGTGATTGGCTGCCCCCGTTTGGTCATTTGGGGCCACTAAAACGTGCGCGTTGAAACAAATTATTTTTATATATTTTTATTACACACTTCTCAAGCCGCCCACATTTTGAGATCGAATCGAATCTTTGTTGCTTTGTTTATCCTCGGAGCAGTTCAATGGCACATGAAATTATGATAGTTACTCAGGGCTTGGTATTTGTGGCCGTAAATCTTGCTGCCACAAAGTCTGCTTGATTTGTCAAATATAAAGGCATTTCTTTTGGCCGTCCATTAACTTTTATGTGTGTGTGTTATATTTTTGAAAATAGAATTTCACTTATTTGTCTGCCGGTCAATGGCTGTGGACAGTTCAAAAGACTTTTTCACTTCTTTGTTCTCATCATCGCAAAAATATGACATATTCTGAATTGGCTAGACACAGAGTAAGATTCTCTTTTAAGATTAGAATTGCCATAAATAATTTTTCTGCTAAAAATAACTATCAATTAGTAAGCTCAGATTACAACGGATTAAAGAGACTAAACTTATTTGATCTATATTCTTAAATTCTTGCTATGAGATGGCAACATTTGATTAATTGCAGCAATCGTTCAAATTGTGCCAAGCGTGTTGGCATGTTGCATGAAATATTCTGCGCACAAAAGTCGCTACACGCATCATTACCAAAATATTGAATTTTGCAATACTATTTTGCAGCATTTCGCTTCACCTATTCTGCCTGTCAGTCACTTCCAAACCCTCCATTTCCCTGCGTCCATTACATGCATGTTTGGCATGCAAAATCCACATGGCCAATCACTCGCCGAGTGGCAAGGGCTGAATGGGGGCAAGCGAGCTAAGAATGGGTTTGGTTGAGTAACCGGATTCGCATCAATTCGCCACATAGCTTGGTGTCCCGGTCACGAAAATAACTCCCCTCCTCCCCCCCGTTCAACTGTCCCTCCCCCAGTTCATTTGTCGAATTCATTCTGTGCATATGCATGTCAACGTAATGGACGAAAACGAGATCCTGACGTAGGCAGCCAAATGCTGGGAAACCATCCAACCACCGAGTGTCGACTGTCAGTTGGTGGCGGTGTGGGCAGTGGGGAGTAGCTGTGGAACGGAGGGGCAAAGGATGTCTGCGGTGCCTGCAGAGCTGCGAGTGAATGACTTTTGCGCCTGGCAAATGGATTTAGCCCCAGTCAAAAGTGAGCCCGATGGGGAAACATATACTCCACAATCTGCATATACATACATACATATATATAAATATATATATATATATATATACAGCATGTGTGCGAACTATGCTTATCTACTTAATGCCTTAGGCCTTGTGCAACTCAGTTGGCTTTTTGGCACAGCCCATTTAAACTTTTGACTTTCAATAAAAAAAGGTTAAAATTCGTTTCATTTGCATTGCAGTTGCTCAAAGTGAGCTGTGTGGTTTTTACCTGCCTTTAATTAAGTCTTGCATTTGACTCGCCCTGCATGCCGCTAATTGAGTTGTGACTTGCAACACGCCCTCACCGAAAACACGACCCATGTGACTCCTCCGTTTGCAGCGCTGCTTTTTCACTTTTCTTACCCTTTTCAATTTATGAAAAATACTTTTCATAATTAAATAATAATCTTGTGCCTTGTCGCTTTATGGGCATGTCTAGATAAGGAAGCACTTCTCCTCCTCCTCCTCCATTGCCTTGCTTACTTTCTGACTTTCCCAGTTGTTGCAGCTGCTTTCCCCCAATGCATGTGTGCACCATTGTTGCACATTCACATATCAGGTGTGTCTCCTGTGCATTGTTGCTGCTGTTTCAACTGATTTCTAAGAAGCAGCAAAGGGTTGAATTAAACAAATTTATTTTCAGAATGTGAAGTTTTTGCATTGTGACTTACTGTTTTTAAAAAAACATATTTTAATTAGATTTATTGGTGTTGATTTCAATCAAAATTAATTACTGGAAAATGTTTTAAGCATTTTCATAAAATAATTCTACAAACTTTAAAAATTTGACATGTAATAAGAAAATAAATAAAAAAAAACTTTAGCTATAAATATGAATTTCTCAGCTTTTGCTTTTTAATTTGGGAATTCTAAGGAAAATATTTTTTGCTTGCGAATTTCTTATTTTTTTTTATCTTTATTTCAAGCAATCCATTTTATTTGATGCTGCAGGATTTCACTTTGATTTGTCAGCAGATTTGTTGTTGCCTAAGTAAATAAAGTAAAAATGTGTAAGAGCATTTGAATATTTTATTTAAATATTTTCATCTTTGTATTTGAGTATTTGAATACTTTCTTCTATTTTTTGTATTGCTGAACATATTTGATACTTTACCAAACATTTGCTATTTTTGAGGGTGGCTCAGCAAATTCTAATAAACTTGTGCAGTTTCCTTATTCATATTCCTCTTGTGGAGTTGGACACTGCTCCTAAATTCCATTTGATTGTCATCTCTGGCTATCAAATGCTATGTATCCTGCAGTTGCTATTTGCATATCTTGGCTCAAACTGTGGCATTGCCTGGTGTTGGAACGGTCTCAGGTAAAAATATTTAGTAGCTGCCCAAAAGGCAAATATTTGAGCTGCCACTTGATTGGGCAAAGTGCAAGAAAATGTTTGGCAAAATGCAAGCAAAGGCAACGCTGATTGCCTAAATCGATTATGGCAATTATTTTGGCCAGAAAACAAACACAGCAATAATTGAATTTAACTAAAGGCCACCCAACGCCCCCCAATTCGAAATTTTCTCATCAAGTGTAAACAGTTATATGTAACGTGTGGGCAGCACACCCCCCCTACACACACACACACACAAGACGGGTACATACATATCACGTATACGCATTGTGCGACACACTCAACAAACCTAATCGTTGTTGTTCAGCATCGAAGCCAAAATAGTTGACCACCTCCCCAGCCCCGCCATGGAGCCTCAATGATCCACCGAATAGGATAACATTATTTGTGGCATAACTCAGGCGATTAGAAATTCAATGCTATTAGCATGTGGAGTATGCGATTAAGGCTCTAATCACATAAGCTAAACACAATTTTAAATTAAGTTTATGCTTGAACAGTGAATATAATCGTTTTAGTCATAATTTTAGCTTAAACTGTAACTGATTGAATACAGCTTTTGAAATTTGTCAGTTTTAAAGGATTTCGAATGTATTTTGTATGCTCGACTTAAGCTCATTTGTGACTTTAATTAAGTTTTCAAGCAATGTAACAAAATGTCAAACAATAACACTATAAATATTTTTTTTATTGTTTTAAAGGCTTAATCTCTATACACTTTATGTTTTTTTTAATCAGCTTGTGACCAACTAATAAACTGACTTAAGTCTATATATTTTGACCTGGGGTCTCTCACATTTTCCGTTTAATTTTGTGAAGCTTGCAATTTCAATTTATCTATAAAGCATTTGAAATGTATTCATTGTATTTGCAGGAAGCTTATCGCCGCTGGGTGTGCAGCACACTGGTGCCGTATTATGCTGAGCCCCAGGATGTTGATGCAACGCCAGTCGATGACCTCGCCACACGAGGGGCAACCTCTGCGGCAAAGCCAGCGGCGGCCGCTGGCAAAAGTAAACGCGCTGCGCGAACCGATTCTGGTGGTGTTGGGGGCATGGGTGGAAGTGGAAGTGGAGGAGCTGTTGGTGGCACGGCTGATGCTAAGGGCGGCAGCAAGCATAAATCTCAGAAATTAATCAGCAATAACAATAAATCAAATAACGGCAATAACATGAAAGAGCGCCAGATTATTCAGCAGCATGACGAGAACAATGTGCCACAAAACAAAAATCCAAATGTTGCCAATGTGGCTCAGGCGTTCTATGATGCCGTTGGCATTGGCCAGCATCAATCTCAAATCCAAACCCAAATCCAAATCCAAACCCAATTCCACTCTCAGTTCCAAACCCACAACAGCAACCGAAACGCCAACAACAACAACAACAACAACAACAGCAGAGGAGGAGCAAGTGCCCAGCAACAATTCAATAATTTCATATCGACTGCCAATAATGCGGATCCCAGCGCAGCGGATCCAGTGATATCAAAACTACAAAAGAGGTAATCCTATTGACAATTTAATGTTTTTTTTTTATATAGTTTCTAATGTGGCATTTTCGTTGCTGTCCACAGATCAACACGCAAGGCAGAGTTCCGTAAGCGCCGCCGCATTCGACCCTGCCTCAGCGTGTGCCAAACAGTGGAACAAAAGTGCCCCTATTTGCTGCCCGCCGATCGCGCCCCAGCGCTGCCCACCCAATATGCCGGCGAGCCGACATTTGTATGCCTAGGTGAGTACTGCTGAGCCAGTCTGGGATTGATGGCATCCATTAGCAACACAAAATAATATTTTATCCACTTGCCACATTTGCAGATCAAAATATACCCGAGACTGGGGAGCAGCTGAAGAAATCCAGCTACGGCCCCAATGACTGCTGCTACAGTTACTGCAATGGCCCCATTGAGGGCATCTGCACCATATGCCAGGAGTTTGCAGCCACAGCCGCGGACAACAGCAGCAGCCAGAACAGCAGCTCGACCGGCCGACGGGTGCACAATATAACGCTGACGATGAGCTCGCCGCCGGGGGAACATGCGCGTGCTGCCAGCGTGTCGGTGGCGCTGAGGAACGTCAGCAAAGCGTTGCCGGATGGGGCCGAGTTGCTGGAGCGTCTGCCGTATTATGCGAGCCACGACAGCGTCTATTACTATGACGATGATGAGGGCAGCGATATGCCGGACATGGCGCTGTCTGGCGGCTGTGCGCCGGTGCCACCGGTGAGCACACGCTGTGAGATGCCCTATTATGCGTCCGGTGTAGCGCCGTCGCCGCCAACGCAACTGCTCGTTTTTCTGAGCGCCCTGCTCGGTCTGCTGAGCAGCTGTGGGGCGGCGCGACAGCGCTGCGGGCGCACCCGCAACACAACTGCCCGTGTCGACTGTCAGGCCAGCTGCCACGAACTTTTGGCCAGCTCGAGTTCGAGTTCGAGTCGGAGTCGGAGTCGGAGTCCGAGCCGGAATCCGAGTTCAAATCAGAGTAAACACTCGCAACAAGGCGCCGACAGCTGGCGAGACAGCAGCGGCAGCGGAATCGGATGCGGAAACGGAATTGCAAGCTACACTGCCAGCCAGCGACAGGAACAGGAACAGGAACAGGACAGAGCCAGGGCATGGGCATGGGCGTGGACGTGGTCATGGGCCTGGCTATGGGCCTGGCTATGGGCGTGGCCATTGAACACGTGCAGAAAAGTGCGATACTTTGGCAACAGCAGCAGTCGCAGCAAATTAAAATGCCAGCGTGTTGCAATGTGGATGATGATGCGAAGGTGGTCTAAGGATCGTTGTCGTTGTCGTATAATTAACTATAGAGACTTACAGCAACTACAAATACGAATCAAGTGCAGCGATAGGAATAGGAATAGAAATGCTAGAAACTATCGCTATTTCTACTACTACAACTACAACATAAACGATTGGTGGCGAAGATGGAAGTGGCACGTTGGCGGTGCGGCAACCATCATCTCAAATGGCGCCTTATAGTGCATGCAACTCGTATGCGGCCACACAAACCCACACTTACATACGCACACACCCACAAACACAGACACAAACACACACACAGACACACACACCCACACACATACACTGATTGCAGATTTCTTTACAGAGATTTGCTGTTGGAAAACAAACACAAGAAACAACAAGAACAACAAATTTCGTACTCTAGAAAATTACTCGTAATGCTAGCTAATTAAAAACGAAAACAAAAAGAAAAAAAAAAAATACGTTGAGTGTAAAAAAAATAAATAAAGTAATAAAGAAATTGCTGGTCGTTCTTCAGCAATTTTTTTGGAGCCAAGCCGTAAAAAAATAGAGACGAAAATTAAATGAGAAACGAGAAATGAATTGGGAAAAGTAGGCAGAAGAAAAAACAAAAAAAAAAACAAAACACTTTAAATATTTATGGTCCTCTTTCAAGTGAAATATAAATAACAAAAGAAACCAAATATAAGAGTAAATAAATTATAAATCTCTATTAAAACCTAAAAACAAAAAAAAAAAAAACAAACGACAACAAATAGCATATTTTATTACAACTAGAAACAAATATTAATATTTAATTAAACAAAAAACAACTGCCACAAAAATAGGTTTTTTAGGTAAACATTAAACAAAACAAAAAAAACGAAAATAAACAAATACCAAAAACCACAAACACGAACATTTAACGAAAATGTATGTGTGCAAATGGTACATAAGCACATACATATAGTTATTAACTTAAATAAAGGCGGATAAAAAAAACGAGAACATTTTAGGTTAGATAAGTATAACGAAAAACCAACAACAACAAAAAACCACAACACAAACACCACATGAAACTTACAACCAGACTAAAGAAATTTCAATAAAATTAAAAATTTCAAATAAAATAAACAATTAGTCGAAATTCGCTGAGAATAATATGAAACCACCTTCACACACACATATATACACACGCACACACTCACACATTTCACTATACATACATACATTTAGCCCGCTTATCAAATCAATTTCAAGACATTGAAAACCAAAATAACTGGAAATCCCAACAAAAAAAAAAAACGAAGAAGAAAGAAAACAAAAAAGAAATGTAACATGAAAAACTTTACTTAATGCATAAATTAGTTTAAAAACAAATCAAATATTTATAACATAGTCACGAAAAAGGAGGCGATTTGATAGAAGAAGTAAAATAATAACATAAACAAGATGAAGTAAACGAAGAAGAAGAACAAGTAACAACCAAAAATGTGTCTAAGATTGTCTTTATTTAGTTTTTAAAAATGAACTTTGTATAACCAACAAAAAACAAAAACATAACAAAAACAAAAAAACAAAAACAATATAAAGCGCACAGAAAACTTAAATTTTAAGATTCATAAACAACAAAGAAATGAAATATGAAGAAGAAGAAGAAGCATACGATTATAATCGAGGTTAGGAATGGGGCATCTAAAGTAATGCCTAGGTATACATTTAGATAAAAATAAACGTGCAACGCAACATAACAAGAAGAAGAAGAAGAAGACGAAGCATAAGAAGAAGAAGATGCTGATGATAATGATTATGATTATGAAGAAGAAGAAGCAGTAACAGCGAGAACAACAACAACAACAACAACATACCTACTATATAAATAGTGCATACAAATAATAATAATAATAATAATAATTTTTGTAATAAAGTTAACTCTATGTAGCGTACATAAACATAAACATAAAGAACATAAATATATATATTATATATATTTATAATTAACAATTAATCGTACATACTTGCAAAAACAAAAAAACCAAAAAAACGATAAAAAAAAAACAAAGAAACAAAAACAAATGAAAGAAAATTGAACCTATAGGCAAACAATAAAAAAAATTGAAGCAGAAAACACATTATGATATACACATAAGTATTATATGAGAATAATTAGTAACTAAATGAAATAAATGATAGATGTATTTGGTATTAACTAATTGCCTATCGAATTAAGCATGTACCACCAAAAACATGACTCAACTCTCAATCTCTGTAAACACACCTCACCACCAAATCTTTCTCAACTCTTAACTGTATCTCTATATCACACTCTCTTTCTCTCTTTCTGTCTCACTTGATCACTAGTTTATAATTTATCAAGTTCTCGAACCACTCGCACCACCAGCAACCACTCGAGAGTTTTTCGGCTCTCCGCTTTTTGGTCTTGTTTCCTCTTGCTCTCTTTGTAGCTTTCCGTTGTTTTCGTAAAGGTTGACGCACTGCAGGCAGTACTAAGAACCCTAATTTTCAACAATTTCTTTGGTAGCTTTTACCTTTTAACTGACGCGTTACTTTAAAGGAAAAATGTCACTTTTAAGAAGAAAAAATAATAGCACATATTAAAATGTGGAACAGCACTTTTAGTGTGGTATGTTAGATGTTGTTTGTAGATAACAAACTCTAAAACGTAGTTACAAACACTAGCTGAAAGTCGCTTTTTAGCAGCAAATTCTACTTATTTACTATTTTTCTTTCATATTTCCAACTCAGAATACACTTCATATGCACATTAAAGCTTTTTAAAGTTTTGGTGCTCTGTACTTTTAACTACTTTCAGCTAGTGTCATTTTCCCATTAAGGAGTTGAACTAATTTCATTTTAAGCTTCACAATGAAACTTATGCTCCACGTTCCCACCTGAGCTAAATAGCTTTCACTCCTAATTTTCATATCAATTATCCAATACAACTGAAAACCTGCTATTTGCCTTTGTAAATACACACATACACACACACACATACACACCTACACACTCACACTCACACTCAAGAACATTTCACACACCGTTGAAGAAAGTATGCAATGAATTTTAATGTTATGTTTCAGTTCTTAAATTAATTTATGAGAGTTCTTTGGTATTTGTATTGTTTTTCCAAAAATTGAGATATGAAAATTTACATAGGAGTAATTTGTAATCGCACTCGATTTTTGTGTGAATTTCTAATTAAATGCGGGTTAACAGGAGGAGGAGGCGGAATATAACAACTAAAAACAAATGGAAATGGTAAAACACACACGCTTTGAGAAGAAAGCACAAAAATAATAAAAAAACAACAAATAAAAAAAAAATTAAGAAACCATTTCAAAAGCGAGAGCCGCTGGCACAAATTGCGCGAATATGCAAATTGTTATGAATTATTGTGTACTTTTGTAAAACTTTTTGATATATATAATATAGTTAACATAAATAGATGCCTATATAATAAATTAAATGTTAATTTATTTAAATGTAAACAATAAACAAAACAAAAGAAGCGAGAATAGAAATGCTGGCGAAATTGAAATTGAAATTGAAATTACGTCGATTTTGAATGCGTCTGAATTGGTTGGATCACTTGAGATCCCAATTGGCGTATATCTAACTAGTTGATTGGTGGAATGATATTGTTATAAATACGATAATACGAATACGAATACGTAATCTGGAATCTGGAATACGGAATACGGAATACGGATCGAGCATAAAATTACTTTACAGCAACATTTACATTCAAATTTTGTGTACAAAAGTAACAATTGAGCAAATGCCATTGCATCATTTTGGACATTTCATATTCGTAATGTTAAAGGTCATTTGAATGAATCAAAAACTTGAAGCCGAAGACGAAACAGAAACCGAATACCAAAAAAACCGAAAAAAATCGAAATCAATACAAATAATTAGCACGAAAACCAAAATATATTATAAATAATTAAAATGAAAACAAAACAAAAATCAAACAAAAACAACAACAAGTATATACAATAATTTTGTAAATGCGGCACAGCTGCTAAAAAAAAAACAACAACAACAGCAGCTGAGCGAGCAAAAAAAAAATAAACAAATAAAAAACAAAAAATGTTATGGCAAGGTAGCAATTATTTTTTACAAAAACAATAAAAAAACCAAAAAAAAAAAAACAAAACTATTTAATGTATGTAAAAATAAAAATGAGTATGAGAAAAAATTTTAAAATGAGGGAAATGCAAAAACCAAAATTCTTTTTAGGCCACAAAACGAAAACAAATTACATAATTTATGTGCCAGGCGAGAAATTATTCAATGTATCGTATTTGATATCATCACCAAAGCGAGCACAATATAAATAAGAAAAATATAAATAATAATAATAAAAAAAAATTAAAGCAAACAAAAAAAACTCATGTCAAATTTAATTAAATGCAAACATTAAAAGATTTCAAATGCAAAACGCGTGCAGTCGATTTCAAATACTCTTACCAAAAAGTATTTCAATTGTGTGTGCACAGTGCTCTGTATAAGCCTATCTATCCTAGCAATTCACACACCCCTACCAACCCCACCCCACTCCACAACACCCCA
Organism: Drosophila longiperda; assembly: GCA_035042125.1. Classification (NCBI taxonomy): domain Eukaryota; kingdom Metazoa; phylum Arthropoda; class Insecta; order Diptera; family Drosophilidae; genus Drosophila; species Drosophila longiperda. The sequence goes on from JAWNLV010000107.1 coordinate 14,799,124, forward strand.
CCTCAACCCCAGGGTTCCCATCCCCCACGACACACTCTCGAGATGCCAACAAACAGACAAGTCTGTTATTTAATTAGTAAATGAGAAATTATTATGAAAACAGCTAAAAACTTTAAAAACTCAAAACTGAAATCTTCTGTACTTGTTAATTAACAACAACAACAGCAACAAAAACAACAACCAAATCAAAGCCACATAGAGAAAAAAAAAGGAATAAGAAATTTAAATTAAAAAAGCGAAAATGATAAGCAAAAACTTTAACTATAAACCGAATTAAAACTGATGAGCCTAAGAGAAAACTTTCGTAAAGAACCCCCTAAAATAAATACTTGGCCCCAGTCGAAATGATTTACTTAAGTCTAAAAAAAAAAAACAAATAACAAAGCCCCATATGGAAATCAAATATAAAATTGAGAGATAATGTAATAGTAATACTATATAAATAATATGGCATATAAATGAAATGAAAAAAAAAAAACGAAAACAACTGGCATAATTATGGTAATTGTAAAATAATTAAACAATGACGTAAACGTAAAAAAAGTGAAAATAATAAAAATAAATTGTTGTTATTGAATGTATTTGTATAGAAAATTATTATGATTATGACGATGAATAATAAATGATTACAAATAATAATTATTGTTCAAAAACCCAAAAAAAAAACCACAAAAACAAACAAAACAAAATAATATATATACATATATATATGAGAATAATGTCTCTGACTTAATTTTATTCAAACAAAAAAAAAATAGCAGCAAACTTCTTAAGAGGATCATTAAATGCGAGCTTTTTGGCAACGTAGAAACAAGCTTTGCAAGCGCATTCAAGCTCACCTTACATCAAAAGCTCATTTTCCGGGATTAATCTAATGAGCCGGCGCCATTCTCAGTTGGTGGCATTTAGCAACCTGCCCCAATGACCCGATTGGCAGCATTGCGTGAAAAATACGCAATTCGTTCGCGTACTAAAAATTTATTCTCCATTTGCCTGCAGTTTTTTTTTTTTTTTTTTTATATATATATTTCCTTATTGGCAGCAGAGCCGCCAACGACAAACAACAAGCGGGCCGTAATTAGAAATGTGATGGGTGGGGGGGAGTGGGCGTCGAAAAGGCAACAGCAACAGCAGCAGCGACAGTTGAATCGAGTCAAAGGATTCAATTCGGTCGGTTCTATGAACGAAGCAGCTGCCGAAGTGGCCGCCTTCAGGTGTTCGCTGTGGCAGCAACTGTGCCGCTGATTCAGATTCGTTTCAACTCGCGAAAGGGAAAGTTCGTGGCACGGACGCTCAAGACGTACATCCAATTGCCAATTGCCACTTGCCACAGTTGCGTGACTCGCATCCAAGTCCAAGTGCGAGTGTTCAGATACGCACCAAAAGCCACAGTTGTGCCACTGTGTGTGTGTGTGTGTGTGTGTTTTTGTGTTTGCTTGTGTGTAAAACTGTTTAAATATTTGCATAGGCCACACGGATAAACGTTAACGAGCCGACGGTCAACTGGGCCTTAAAGTTTTTTTGTGCAGCATTCGCTGTGGTTAAATTGCGGTTTATTTTGCATATTTTTCGGGTCGCTCAACAGGAAAAAAACAACAGCGGGGTATGGAAAAATGTATAGAAAACATGGGCCAAAACTAATTACAAATAACACGACTCACTTTTAGCCATGTCAGCTGTTAGTGGGTTTCTATGTGTGTGTCTCTGTCTGTATGTGTGTGTGTTTGTCTTTATTAGTGTTCATGTTAATTATGACCAACAGCATCAAATACAAATGGCCAAAAGAGCCGCCTTTCTAATTAACAGGCAACACGGCTGTCTACTTTAATTTGGATAACAATATGTTTTGTACAAGCAGCAAATGTACATATTTAAGCCCTCTGACAAAAGGTCAAATCCTAATTGATATTGACACTGAAATTCGACTAGAGTTGTTCAGAACATGAGCATTTTTTATGTGAAAGCATTAAAAACTAATTTTGTGAAACTTTTCTAATTGCGATAATATAAATTTAATTACTTTCAAGCGTATAATTTTACCTAATTAGGCTTTTTATTTTCTGTTTAAGACAGTTGAAGTTGGTTAACGCTCCAAAACAGTGAAAAATATAATTAGCAAATATTAGTAAATATTTAGGCAGAGATTATAACTTAGTTTTAGAGTAATATGGTAATTTCTTAAAGTATTTTCAGAGTTTCACTTTTCCATTAAGCTGCTGAATTCTTAGGTACAATTTATGAATATCTTTTAGCAACTAAGTTTATTTTTTGCTTAACTAACACACTTATACACAGTATTATTTAAATGTGTAAACAATTTTAATAGCTTTTTAAAATATTGCTCAATTAGGATGCAGGAGCAAAACTTTTGTATGCGAAAACATATTTACGTAGAATAATTTAAAAACTTTAGTTGGAAAACTTGAATTTCACTTTTCCAATACGTAACTAAAAGTTACATAACTGACAGTACCGTTTATCGTTTAACTGTATTACAGTTTTGCTATCAGGAATTTAAATTGCACTTTAACTACTTCACAAATAAATTTGAACTGAATTCAATTCTGACAAATAATTTAAAGAAAGCAATCAAAACTAACTATTACTCGATAGGTCAGTCAAAACGTTGATCAATAAATGAATAATTGATATACTGCCATTCTGGTCAAGTTTATGGCCATTAAAAGTCTGCGTCAGTTGGCTAATAGCCTTGTTGCACTGGTTAAATACGAATGTATCTGAGCTCAAAGTGAAACGTGACTTACATTAAATTGCTACACAAATATAAATAAAGAAAACCACAACAAACAGCAGTGGAAGGAAAACATGATTTAAAAATGTTGCAAGTCAAATATCGCGCAACGCTGCCGGCAACGTTAATCAGCGCCCTGCTGCTCTGCACATTAATAATTCAAACGCAACAGCAACAGAATGACGCAGCAGCAGCAGCAACAGCAATGTCGGCAGCGACGCCGGCAGCGACTGCAATAAAAGCTCAGCGAATACGCGAACCAAATGTTGTGGTGAATAAAACGTCAGTCGAGACGCGCAATGGTGAGTAGCAAGTCTTGTTGCAGCAAGGGGAAGGGGTGATATATTAAGTATATTTGAATTGACAGCTGTGCGTCGCTTGCGGCGCAGCGTGTTCCATGTGCGCTGGAATCCCAATGAGAAATTCGTTGTTGAGAGTCGCGAAAGTCCAGCGATTAACTCATCCAAACTGGCGCCACATCCGCGCCTGAAGGTGTCCAAGAACACCAAGCTGACGCTCAGCCCGAAACTGTATCTCTGCCACGACAAGTATGCGGAACAATGCCACAATAAGACCGCCTCATTTCGCCGTCGCATAGTGCAGACGTTTGAGCGCTCGATGAGCGAGGCACTCAATGAATCCAATCATTACAATGTGGACTATAAGCCGGTGTTTGGTGACAGCTTCGAGGAGCAGTATTATCCCTCCGCCTGCCTGGTGATGGAGGCGGGTGTGCGTGTCTTGCGTCGCTCGGATGAACCGTTTAACAAGCTACCCTTTGGGCGACTCTTTCCGCGCCAGAAACTCTTTCGCAATGTGAAGAACATTAAAACCTGCGCGATTGTCTCCAGCGCCGGATCGCTGGCTGGCTCGAAACTGGGACGCTTTATAGGTGAGTTGCCATATCAGAATTCTCGGCGCACACTCGGAAGATTCCGGCTATTGTCAGATTCCGACCAGAAGTCAACGCGTGATTGATTCGATTCCATTGGTTTCGTCGTCTACTCCAATTTCGCTAGATACACACGATATCGTCATGAGATTTAATCACGCACCGACCCGAGGACACGAGGTGGATGTTGGCAGCAAAACTACAATACGTGTCGTGAATTCCCAAGTAGGTAGGCCAGCGGTGCAGTTCCGCTCAGCTTGAAGTGCTCAGTCAACTCATCAATCATTGTTCCAGGTGGTGACCAAGCCCGAGTTTGATTTCGCCCATGCGCCAATCTTTAGGAATGTGACGATCGCCGCCTGGGATCCAGGCCGTTATAATGGCACCCTCGAGGACTGGCTGACCAGCGCTGACTATGATCTGTTCACCAACTATGAGATCTATCGGCGTCGCTATCCAAAATCACGAGCGTTCCTCATCGATCCGCACTCGGTGTGGCGCCTCTGGCAAAGTCTGCAAATGTTTGCCGGCAATCGATCCATTCGTCGTAATCCGCCCAGTTCTGGTTTCATAGGTAAGTTTTAGGAGTAGCTATGCAAATCGAATATTTAAATAAGTTTTGATTAAAATAAATATTGCTTAGACTAAGAGTTAAAGCAATTATATTTAAATAAAGTTAGTTAAAGCTCAAAAAGTACAGATTCAGTGGCTGTAATATATATAAAATATAAGATTTTTTAATGCAATTCAATTTACCTTAACAAATATTAAAAATAACTCTTACAGGTTTTTATGGCTTTTACAAAACAAATAAAATTATAAACTATTTTTAGTTTTCTTAGGAAATTAAATTTGGACAGACTTAAACACTGATGATACTTTGTAAATAAAATAAAATATAAAGTGCATTTATTATAAATAAAAACACTCAATTTCTTTTCAGCTTAAATATTGCTTTTCATAAAAAAACTTTGCTACGCATTTCTCAGTATTAAACAAATATTTAATCTGATCTTTTTTTTAATTCATTTAATTCATTTACAGGTTTGGCGCTGCTGCTGCCACATTGTCCTCAGGTTGACTTTGTGGAATATGTGCCCTCCACGCGGCTCAATGGACGCTGTCACTACTACAGCAAAGAGGTGAGATATATATTTGAGGACTGGTCACTGCATCCCACTGATCCTCATTTAATTTGTGGGAATTTACAGATGAATTCCGCATGCACATTTGGCTCTTGGCATCCGCTGGCCGCGGAGAAGCTAATGGCGCTGGACATGAATGTCGCCGACGACATGTCCGTCTTCCAGTTTGGCATATTGCGCATCCGACGACCCGATAAGCTGCTCTGCGGCTTCAACTTCTTCGGTTACTGATCCCTGATCCCACCAGTGACGATCAATGTGCATTTAATCAAGCGGTTTTCACACTCACGTTTCAAGTAGCTTAACAATATGGATAAACACAGAGGCTGCAACTATTAATATTTGCAATAAATAAATATATATGTATGTCTATTTGTTTATGTGTTCGAGTGTGTGCTGAATCAAGGCGGAAGCTGACATAGCCTTGAGGCTCCTCAACTTCAAGCTGAGCCTGCCACTGAAACTGGGACTGAGACTGAGACTGAGACTGAGACTGATTCGCCCACGCAAAGATGCCTTTTATAATGGACAATGAAGTCAGACAGTTTGTAAAGTGGCTGTCGTACTTGGTTTTGATTGTTTGTTTGCTTACAGCTCTTAGGGGACAGGTATGCCACAAAAGGCAAGTAGCTGGTAGCTGGTAATAAATGGCATTGACAGACTAAAAGATACCCTGTGGGAGAGTAATGCACTTAAACAGAATTATTAAAAATATCACTGCTGCGAAAATGATTTGATAGCAATTGCTCGACTAACAAATACCCTATAAAGGGACTGAAGAAAAAACCATTAAGATGTGGGTTTAAAGTGGTAAAATTGGTTTGTGATGGATACAAAGATTAAATGCGTTTCGACTTAAAAGAAAGAAGACAAAACTCTTAGTAATAATTTAAAAAAAGGCAGGACTGGAAGCCTACTCTCTGTGATTAAGACTTACCCATCTATATAGAAAAATAAAAATCTTGTAATATAAATATTTCAAGATAGTAAAAAAAAATCCAAGCCAGACCATGAGATCTAAGCCTTACACCTAGTTTAAGAGAATTAACTCAGAAGTGACAAACTTCAAATTATAAATGATTTTGGCCACCAGTCAATCCTTCATAGCTATGCACACCCCACACACCACTTACATTACAGGGTATGCAGTTGATTGCTGCATGTTTTAACCATTAAATGCGATAACTGTTGTCTACACAGTGCAACTGAGCGAAATATATTTACAAATATTATTGTAAAAGTGATGGGGGGGGGGGGGGAGTAAGGAACCGAGACGAGTTTATGGATTAAGGGCGGGGTCGGGCGAGGCATTGCTCATTAATACGTGCTGTGGCAACCGAAACGTGCCTGGAATGCCAACTGCTGTAGCAGGCGCGAAGACCAAGACGAACCAGCCCCAAAAACAGCAAACACCAAAAAAAAACCAGACAAGAGCACAAAAAATAAAGTTATTATGGCACTTGTACTTTGGCAAGTACGCGGCGTATGCGTAATTCTTGTTGTTACACGAAGGAGGGGGGGGGGGGGGACAGGTGGCAATTAAATGAGATGTACGAGTGGATTCTCACATAAAGTCAGAGTAAACATTTAAAATTGACACTAAAGCGAAAGCAATGAACCAGGAAATCAGCCAACGCTGAAAACAAACGAAAGTTATATAGCAAAAGGACGCATTTATATTTGTTGCATCTACACGTGCCGCACAATCCGCAATCCAAATATTACGGCGAATGACACCAACAAATTTGACGCAATTCGCAAAATACACATAAACAAATCGAGATTTCAATTTGTGGACAGGTGTGCAAATCAACCAGAAAGTTCATCTAACCCATCCGCATTTGTCGCCGTCGCTGTTGAAATAATATAAATAATAAAATAAAAACTGCAACTCGCATTTCAAAAATTTACATTTTCAACATTCTACAACATACAATAAAAACACCAGCAACATCCATTTGCGGCTCTTGTTTGGCAAATGCAAATACGGCCCGAATGTGGCATGTGTTCACTTCGCCGCTCTGCCCTGCATCTGCATACCCTTCTCTCTCAGCTGGTGTTGCCACATCTGCAATTTGCATTTGCATTTGTGTTTTTGTTTTTGTTCATTTCAACGTGAATCAATTGCTTAACTCCGCAAACCCCACCCGCAGCAAAATTTTGCTAAGAATTTTGATATGTTTTGATTACCTTTTAAAAAGTTGCGTTCAATGCCCGCCGACCAAACGTGACTGTAATGCCGAAAATTCATCCAAAATTATTATATGTATATTTATAAGGCCATTGAGTCTGACTCAAAGCACATTCAGATCAACAGTCCAAAACATTTTCCAATCTCAGTAAATACTTGCAGCTCCACATTGGAATCGGAATCGCAATTTTTGAAGATAACTTTGCGATTGAAAATACTTCATTTATAAATGATGTCAATAGATTTCTGCTAAACCATTAACTAGCTGTTTTACGAGTATGTAAATAAATAAATAATATGTTAAATAATAGTATATAAATTTGAATAACTGTTGATTTGCATATGAATCTTGGTCGAGTCGTGTGTCGTTATCAGACATCGATGGGGGAGCGTGTGAATAATTAAACGGATATGCGGATATGGTAATAAAATGTAATTATTAAGCCAACTACTAACTGACGTCGCAGATGAGTGTTGGATTAGGACGGGGGTTTGCGAGTGCCCCCTTTGGAAGCTAAATGCATCCACGTGACCAGAGAGTCAAAATGTGTTGAGCCATTGGCATTTGCAATTGTTATTTTCTGTGTTGCATGCATATTCGAAGTGTATGTTTTATTTATTTCTATTTGGTGTTAAATGACAGCTCTGGTCGCGGCGGAGGGTCAGCAACAATAACATCAACAACAACAATAACAACATTTATAGAAACATTGGCAAACGACATCGAAATGAATTTCGCGTCTGGTTTTATAAGTTGCTGTCAAGTGGATTTGGCTACGCTTCAATGTTGCACTAATTGGAATCAGACTCAAGCACAAAAGGCTGCCCGCCTCTGCGTCCATATGTCAGCTTGCCCCCATCTGACTGTCAATCGTACATCGAGTCATCCCTCTCCAAGAACTAGTCCATTGCTTGCCTCATCTGATCTGCAGCTGCTACACATAAATTTAATTACAAGCCAATTTCATCAAATTTTATTATTCATTTCTCGTGTGGTTTATCAATTTTGGGTGCCAAGCATTACTCAAGAGATTTCTGCGAATTCTGTGCTAGTCACTCGCAATATGAATCCCAGTTTTTGTCATCCAATGATGCATCAGGGCGTGTTTTAAGACCACAGAAGCACGTACCACAAAAGTCCAGCATATTACTTGCCCCAGGCCCATGACAGGAGACTTGAGGCACGAGACAAAGGTGGCTCAGACACGCAGCATGCAATACGCAAAAGGTAGAAAGAGTCAAGGTTAAATTTAAGTTGCACGCGTGTCGATTGCCATATTTGTGAGGCAGACAACTTTATTTGCCGTCTGCCGTTAATTGGCTCTGTTCAAGGCCAAGTTGCGTGTGCAACGGTAAATACTATATATATGATTCAATATTAATAGCGAATATAAATCAATGAATAGTTTTACATTTTTAAGTCGTGCTGTGAGATATAAAATACATACATAAAATCGAAATAAAGTCAACTTTAATTGATATTTATGTAATTTTTGAACTGTTATTGATCTTTGTTTAATCTTTAAGTGTAACTTAAAGATAATTTGCTGCTTATAAGTAATATGCATATATCTCAACCAAAAACATAATAAAAAAAAAATTAACAAAGCAAAACAAAAAAAACGTGTAAAATTGAGACTAAATTAAAATTTAAGAATTTAAGGCTGCTTACTCTATATTGAAATCAGGCTATTATTATTCCTTTTATTAAGTGGAATAATGTTAATCAAACTTCAATTCCACATAATTAAAATACTGATAAATTTTATTGCTAAACAGAATTTTAATGTGTCACAAATAACTAATAATTTGACTCATCGAATGAAACAACAATTTGTTCAGAGTGAAAAATATGTTCACAATATATTTTATTCCCCAAATTACTGCAGTCATTTTTAATCTTTATTTATACTTATATAACAACATAAACATTTGTATATACTGTGTACAAAACATTACCAAAATCACGCCCAAAAGTATGCTAGGTAAAAGGTTTCCCAATAAGTTGACTATAAATGTGAATAATGTTAATTATTATGTAAAATACTCTCCATGAATAGCTCCTTATTTTATAATCACATTGTGGGTCTTATTTGATGAATTTCCTGTCTCTTTAAGAATCATTTTCAATTAGAACTTAACTTGAGAAAGAGAGGTATATTTAGGGAGTGGTCAATTCATTTGTTTTGTTGTCAGTTAAACAGACTGATTTCCTGACTGAATTATTTATTGCAAACTTAAATGCTTGGTTTATGCGCATTTGTTTGATTTCAATTGTGTAAAAATAATAAAATAATTGAGACATTAAGGAATAAAAACACACACACTCAGCAGGAGCAGCAGAAGAACAGAGACATTCCTGCACGTTTGATTGTGTATAAATCAAATAATAAGAATAATATAAAATTAAATTTAGTTGTAACAATAACAAAAAAACAACAACAATAACAGCAGCAACATTCGATCCATCCGTTTGAGACACTGGAAACGGCTTGCATATTAAATGATTCAGCTCTTGAACTGCAGACGGAGAATGGCAAAATGATGATTACTCCATAAACATAAATATAAATGTGCTGCGGTTTTGGTATCACTTTGCTGAGGATGAATGAATCCCGGTCCAGTTCTTATCGACAGTGCGTCACAAGTGTTGGGCCAGTGAAATGATTGATGACTCAGATTCAATCCCCAAATTCTATTTCAGGCAGATGAAACATAGTCATCACTTTGTTCACACTGAGTCTGATGCAGAACTAAGGCTAAATGCAATTGTTTTTTTTATATTTTTTTTATCTAGTATCAACTGATTGTTGTTGTTGTCGTTGTTTGCTTTGCATACTTCCCAAAACAAATGAGGAAGAGTCATACACACTACATTGAGGCATCCGTCTGACAGGGAAGGACGTCGACATCGACTGTAACAGCGACTGCGACGTCGACATCGACTGCAACAGCGACAGCGACAGCGACGACTGATCCGATTGGATCGTCACATTCTCGTTGTTTTTGTTGCAACGCACCCCTTGATTCGAGCCATATAAAAGTATCTAAGCGCGGCGGCGTCGGCTTCAGTCTAGTTGCAAACTCGTGAAACTGTATTTGAAATTGAAATCCGATACTTTTCTTGCTGCAGTGCGCGCGTTGCTTGAGAAAGAAGGCTCGAGAAATAAAACCAACAGAAATTAATCATTATCCAAATATATTGACAAAGAAAGTGAACTGTGACGCAGACGGCACCTGCAAGGAAAAAACACAAAAATAACGGAATATTTGCATATAAAGCTTTTCCATTGTTTATTAGAAAGCTGTTTTCTTGTGTGAATCATTATCAAATAAATTGAAACTGCTGCTGAGCATAGCCAAAGCCAAGAGGACTTTCTCAACATATTTGTTTACAATTGGAAACTTGAGGTAAGTACGCTGTTCAACTATAAAGCAGCTCGAGAGCTTTCCAACTTTTATTTGTATTTATTTTGTTTTGTTATGGCCTGTTGCTCGACTCCTAATGGCAACAGCTTTTCTGTGCGCCTGCGACCACACAAAGTGCCAGGAAATTATTTTCTAGTTCGACTCCTATGAAAAAGCCAAATACTAACAGGGTGTCTGAGTATGAGTGTGTGTGTATGTGTGTGATTTGTAGTTATTGTAACTCGCGTGACTCGACGACGCTAAGCTCCCGTTCCAAATGTGGCCTGAACTATTATAACAAATAGAACATGAAAAAACTAAAATTCGATATTACGAATATTCTATACACTTTATTTTACAAGCCTATTATTTTCAATAATTACAGTATATTTATGAAATATACTCGAAATATAGCTTTAATTATCGTACACTGATCTCAAAGTTATTCTTAAAACTTGATTAATAATCGATACTACATTTTTAAAATTTTCGGGTGTAAAATCTTGAGTTAACTGATATCATGATGGACTGAACGACTTTGCTTTTAATCAATATTAATATGTTTTCTGAATAATACATTCTACGTCCTTAAACTGTTTTTATGCATATATTTTTGCAATTTTTCTGAGTTCTTTTCTAATTATTGTAAAAATATCATATGACGAAAAATATTAAAACAGCTATAATACAGGTCAACAGAGTTGACATATTTTACGAAAAGATAGTGTATCAAAGTACGAAGTCGCGACATATATGCAAAGTTAGTACAGGTAATTGGTAATACTCGTAACATTAGAATTCAAGACACACACACAAATTAATTGAAAAAAGAGAACAAGAGAGCGACCGAACGAGAGAGAGAGAGAGGAGTGTCGCCGGCATTTGTCGCGCCAAAGAAACGGCATAAAGGCAACTTAACAGCGAGTAATTTAGCCTGGACAGGCAGGCCACCACGAATCAGCAAGCTGTGGAGTCAGTAGACACAGAGAGGGCGAGGAAGCGGGGTGAGTAAGCTAGCGAGAGTCAGACTGAGAGAGGGAGAGTGAGCGAGAGCGAAAGAGAGAGGGCTAACGGCACAGAGTCAACGCGTTTGCAGTGGCTAAACAACAAACGGGAGTCGCTCACAGAACGTGCTATGAAACGGTTCGCGTAATTTAAAGAAGTCGCTTCAAACGATTCGCAACGAGTTTGAGTTCGAATTCAAAGTCGAAGTCGAATTTTGATTTGTTGCTCACCCACCTGGCTCACTTGGGACTTATTAATAGTATGCACAAGAACTAAACAACAACAACGAAATCAACCGTTAGCTGCCTCAAAGTAGTGTACACAAATCAACTAAGAACTAAAATTAAGCTGCTCCCAAGTGAGAGTTATTAGCCTTGTGCCAGTTATAGTTGCCAGCTGGCAGCTGTCAGCCTGATTCACTTATCAGTCGTTTGCGTCTGCATCTAATCAGCAATTGGCCAATCTTAAGGGCTTGATTGTGATAAAATTACTAACCATCAGCACCTCGCCGCATGTTTGCTTGCAATATTTGCGCTGATTCTTATCACAGTCTGGAAAGATAAACTCACGTGTTACACTAATACCGATTTTTGATTGCTGCAACTATTGCCGAGAGTCAACCTTCAACACTCACGTGGTAAGTAAGCAACTCGGATTGCCCGCAAACCCGATGACGCATATTAAAATCATCCCCAAACCTGTGTATGTGGAATATACCAGTTGATTCAGATTTAAGTCAGAATATATAATTAAATTAATATATATATGCATATATATATATATATATATATGAATCAATTCTTTTATAATTTTTTTCTTGTATAAATATTTATTTGTTATAGCAGTCCTAACAAATTATATGGTCGATAACCCTGTAAAGCACACATTGTATACAAAAAATATAAAAATTGTATCCTCCAATTATCAATTCCATATTGAAAAGCAATTCCAAACTTATTCAGTCTGTTCATTATAATAATAATAAAAACAAGTGCATTTATTTGAGCAAACTATAATCCAAAATTGCATTGGCCAGTGTCAGTTGTTCCAATGGATTCTGTTGTTGTTTGTTCTTTAAACATTGTCAAACGTAGGCACGTCGGCATATTGTGTAAAATTCAAATTCAAATTGGAATCTGAATTCAAATGCCAATAGCAGAATTTGAATTACGAGTATGCGAATGGCCGAGCTGACCGTGACGTGATTAAGTTTAGAATCAGCATTTCCAAATACCAAAAATAACAACAACAATTAGCCTGATGGCAATAGATAACTATTATTATTATATTTAATAAAAATATGGTTATCATTATTATTATTATTTTCGCTGGCATAGCACATATTGAAGAGTTCATTTCACTCTCCCTTCTCGAATGGCAATGAACCGGCAGCAACGACAGATCTATAAAACAAGAGAGGGAGACACACATCTATAAATACGATAAATAGTTGCCATTAAAGCGAAAAACAAAAAGTAAAAAAAAAGACAGAAACAGGCTCATAAATATTTCATTGTTCTTGCCAGAGATGAAACCGCACAAGATGAAGCTGATGCTTGATGGGGGAAGTGGAAAAGTGGAACTGGGAATGGGAATGTGAATGGGAACAGCGATGACAACTGCAAGTTGTCATTGCCATACAGAGGCGGGATCGAGTCGGGTCGCGACGAGTACCAGTTCTTGAGATCTGGAGTTTCTCACTCTCCAGTTGCCTGCCGATCTCCGCCTGTCAAAGAATCGCATATGCAATGCCACAATTTGTGGCACTTTTGTTCTCTGTTAATGGTATGAGATCTTAAGAATTATACATTTATTTCACACATTGAACTTCTCATTTAGTCATCTCGTCTGTGGCCAAAGGGCGACACTCACACTGTAATTTTCCACTAAATTCCCAATAAATTATATACACGTGCGCATTTAATTTGCAGCTACTGTGATTGCTTATCCGATCGTAAGTGGGGTCCACGTTGGGCAATTTACTTTTAGTATTTGTTCATAGGCAAATTTTCGAAATATTGCAGATGAGTCAGAAAAACAAAATATTTTATTGCAATTGATGTTAAAAAGCAATGGGGCAAAAGCCAGACAGGCGTCGACAACAAAGATTTACTAGAAAGCATTCTCAATGACTAAACTGATATGTCTGGTGTCTAACAAACTATTAAACCACTTTAAAAATGAAAATACTCGACCTATTAAGTACCCTGTAATAGGCTCAGCTAAAATAAGAAGTGTTAATTGTCGCAATGCCGAATAAAAGTAAATATTAAAGTAGATCTAGGTAAATATAGCATTTAATTTATAGTTATAGGTGAGGACTTAAAGTAAATAAAAACAGAGAGGTGATAATTTTTACAAAGTAAAGTTTTAGTCAATAAACCAAAGTCCGAAGATTTAAGAGCAGGCCTATCATTAAGTAAATATTAGCTTGCGTTATTATTAATTATTTATTTATGTACCATATGTGCACATTTTATCTAATATCTTACAACTTCACAGAGCCCAGCTTCCTGCTTTGGCCTTTTAGCTCAGCTCAGCATCAGACAACAAGGCGTGTGGCCGGCAGGTGTTAATTGTCTCATTCACAACACACACAGAGACATATTATCATGACTAATATTCATTGAGAAATACAAAACCACAATTTGAAAGCCAAGATTGAAATTAAAACTCAAGTTGAGATTCATTCATAAATTTGTTTATAGTGGAATTACCACGCCCATATACCTAACCACTCTCATATAGAGGGCGCAAGAGTCACAAATTCAACGGAAATTCCACGAGTTTTTCAAGAAGCAGCAGCGCAGCAGCAAATGTAAACTGTTAAAGCGTAAATATACAACAACAAAGCGCACGTTAAACGGTTAACAATTGCTGCCGCAGCCGCTGCCTCTGGTGCTGCTACTGAAGTCGACAGAGAGTATGACACATGTATCAGCTTCCAAGAAATTGGGATTACTCATACGCCATGCCCCAATGTATAGCAGAGCGCAGGTTTAAGAGGTTTTGCACCAGCAGCAGCCACACCAACAGGTTTGACCAGCCATGGAATCCCCACAGCAAAGCGCACTGTTAATGGCAGCTGTTAGCTGTGCTGCCTGTGCGTATGCGAAAGCTTTTTTTTTATGTTTTGTGCGCAAACGCAAAAAGCTTTCGCTTAGCTGAGAGCGCCTCGTACTTTGTGATGCGCCGTTGGATCAGTTTAAATTTGCGCGCTGTTCTGTGCGGTTGTGTTTAGCGGCAAGTGACGACAATTCGATCAAATTATAAGTTATTTAAAAAAATAATTCAAATTCAAAGTAACAGTTGCAAGCAATTCAATTGAGAGTGAAACAGAGTTTGCAAAGTGAACAACAAGTGCCGTTTTTTGTTGCGGAAATAGCAAACGCTTGTGCACAGTGTCAGTATATATATATATATAGATCAATTAAAACAAAAGGATTGTCTGTAAACTGTCTGCCAACAAATAAGTAGATAAAGAAACACAGAAAAACATAAGTCAACGCCAACAAAAAACGCCCACACACTCACTTGATATATGCAACGAGCTAATTAATTAATTTGTTAAAGTGTTGCATGCGACAACATTCAGCAGCAGCAACATCCGCAGCAGAGGAACAAAGAGAGCAACAGCAACAACAATTGCAGTCGCTGCTGCAGTTCATTGATCTACGTACGTCGCTACGAGATCCACAATTCTCATGTAAGCAGCCGCAGCAGACCAAACCACAACGAGTCATAAATCTTCGTGTTAAACCCATTTACTCATCTAAAACTGTGTTAAGCAAAACACAAAAGAAATGGAAAGGGAGATAGAAATGAATTTGACAACTGTATTTACCCGCATGAAACCGTTTACTTTTTTCAGTTATTTAATGGATTAATCATGACACATACTTCTTCATACACACAAACATATTTCTAAGGTCAAGTTCTAAAACAATCATAATTTATTTATTGATTATGCGCTGTCCATTTCAAATATTTGGTAATTCTCAACCCTGAGGCTGAATTGGACGCGACGCATATCTTATCAATGTGTATTTTTCAACAATAACTTGCAGAAGTGAAAAAAAAGGAAATAACTATAGCATTACTGATAAGGCGCCACAACCAGCACCACTAAAAAAAAATACAATAACTCATTGTGTAATGTGCCGCATTTCTTTAAAAAACCAACTAAACTGGAATTGCTATCAAACGTCATAAAATACACTGAGCGAAGACAGTACAAAACTAAATATTAAAATAAATCTGTTTTACTTCGTGTGCCGCAGCTGTTCAAATGCGTAAAATATAGCTTAATTATTTCTCCCAGTGTCTATTTTGAGCAGCTGAAAAACTTTTGCTAAACCTGTTGGCAAACATAACTTTTTAACTGCTATTTAGAGGCCGAAAAAAAGAGGGAACAAAAAATCTAGAAAGAATGCTAAAAATAATTAGCATATAAAATAAATTATTATGTATGCATATGATTCACATTCAGCTGGAAATATAGAAAATATTAGCATAGAGTTGGCTGGCATAAATCATTCCAGAGAGGCTCACAATACATTTATAAAATTATTTCCATACGTGACCCACATTGCGTATACGTAACGCTTTGGTTATAACCCAAAAAGTCACTTCAAACTACATTGCAATTTTTGTAGAAAGCTCAGAACTTGCCACAGAAAAATTCCGCATATTGATTAAACAACAATGCAATAGCATTCATCGTTATAGTGACTACGATTCCATACAAAAATAACTATCTTTATATGAGTTGACTTGTTTAGTCAACCAAAGCGAACCGCTTTGACGCCATTAACCTTAAACCCACAAAGCGACGACCTTCAACTCGACTAATTGCTCCAAATTTAACTGTTCATCCATATACACGTAGTAATTTGTATCTGAAAACACACATGATTTGCCACTCAGTACATGTGTTAGCTGCAAGCACCTAACAAGGCCCAAAACAGTAAAATGATAATACCCATGTTCACATAGAAATCCCCCAGGTGATTAGTCAATAATAAAACCAACAATGTGAACAACTACAACAAAATGCAGAATTATGCGTCTCATTTAGCAAATATTGCTTCTCCCGTTCAGGTTGTCTCTATTGTTGTGAGTGTCACACCCAAAAAGAGCAAGAAAGTAAATAAATATATATATATAAATATCTTTATCTGTATATGTATATGCTGTTTACTTTTGGCTCTGAGTGGAACTGCGCTCCTCATGTAGTATATTTGATATCACTTATCGCACGCTGCTGACGTCACGGCCCACGCAAAAAACCTTACAAACCACAAGC
Source organism: Drosophila longiperda (assembly GCA_035042125.1). Lineage (NCBI taxonomy): Eukaryota > Metazoa > Arthropoda > Insecta > Diptera > Drosophilidae > Drosophila > Drosophila longiperda. The sequence goes on from JAWNLV010000107.1 coordinate 14,815,822, forward strand.
TTAATTTATTCAGTTATTCATTAAATATTTTATTTATGATTCAATTCACTTTTATTTCAAATTGTATTTTGGCTCTGTGCAGTTAAACATTTCTCTAATAAAATAATTATTATATTTTTTTTTGCACTTTTCGTTGCATCTGCTTGTTGCTAGACAGTGCAATATTTGTGGCTGTTGTAATTCAATTTTATAAAGCAATAAACACTTAGTTAATCCCGGTACAAATAGAGAGAAAGTACATGTCGTATACTTAACTTGACGTTTGTCATACAAAATAGTATAAGTCAAGAAACAAATAGCATAACACTATTTTTTGGCATATCATTTTATTTAACATGGAGTAAATAAGTGTCCTCTAAAGTGAATCTGGCTATCCTTGTGCAAATTTGCATTTCTATATTTAGGTTCTAATTGGGTGAAGTCTAAATTTAATTTCAAGTGTAGCATGGCACAGTCACATGACTGCTGCTGCTGCAAGCAACACCAATTTAAAAACAGCTGACACCCTCTAAGCCATAATAAAACACACACACACACCACACACACACACTCACATAAACGTGTAGTTTCAACCAATTTTTTACTACGTCTCACAGCTGAGCTACGACTTGGCCACAACTTTGTCTACAACTTGGCTACAACTTGGCTGTAGTTGGCGTAGTACTCCATCACTTCCGTTAGCCGTTCCAGGCAAAAAGTTGTGTGCCATTTAGGCCCAGTTACTGCTGCAGCCCATCGCAGTCAACCTGTTGGCAAATAGTGCCCGTTTCCGTTTGCCCTTTTGCACTTGGCCTGTTTGATGGCGGCTTCTCTTATGATTTTCAACTGACTGTCTCTAACCGTATGAAATATTAATTGACCTTTTTGCGTTTCTATTTCTATTTCTATTTGCAGTGCGCAGTTGTTTATTACAAACTTCAGTCACGACTTGAAGTTCAAAGTGCGCCCCACACAACAGCAACAATAACAACACAACATTAACAACAATAACAACAATAACATCAACAACAACAACAACAACAGCTATAAAATGTCCAACACCTGCCAAAGCAACGCATCCGTGTTCATACTCCTAGGCACATTCCTATCCATTTTGGTAGCTGCCCAGAGTGCGCCGGTTTCCTCAACGACAAAAGCCGAGGTAAGTGTTTGTTAATCCCAACTAAACCAGGAGCAGGATATAATTTATTGATCAAAGGTGGAAAGATTTGTCATTAGGTGCGTTAAATTGTAGAATGAAAATAAGTTTAATTTGGTACCTACTTAAAACGATGGAGATATAGAACACTAAGAGTAATTCTCAAGAAATGTATTATTATTTAAAAGGGGATTTAGATTAACTGAAGTAATAGCTAAATACTTATATTTATTGATCAAATATGAAAACTAGATAAATATAAATTTCTTTCATTTATTAAAAGCTTCAATACGCTGATTAAATATCTACTTTTAATCCATGCAGAACCATTTGTCAAACCCTATTTTACTTTTTCATTTTAGGCAATTATATTTGCCATATTTGCTTATCTCGCATGCAGACAATTTGGTTAGAAAATGATTAGAAATAAACATGCAATGCTAGCCGGAGTCATGTGACTCAATTGCAATGTCAAGACCAGAATGGCCAACACCACTTTGAATACAACACAATAAGCCAAACAAAAAATCAATGCATCTCCAGGCAGAGAGGCAAGGCTATAATTAATGCACTCACATGAATTGGCTATCAACAATATCAACAGGCTGTTGGCTAAAAGGCCAACAAAAGGCTAAGGTCGTGAAAATTTTAGATGACGATAAATGTATATATTAATATATATATATATATATATTTTGTATATTTGTATATTTACGCTGAATACATTGCGTGCAGATGTGACTCGAATAATTGTTGCACATGCACAGTCCGTTGCATGTGCAGTCAACTGGCTATATATATATATATATATATATATATATATTATATAATAAACCATTGACAATGGCAATCGCATTTTTCTGCGCCACTTTTGTCAAGCAAATCGGAAGTAAATTGCGTATATATATATATATATATATATATATATATTCTAATAATATTGTGAGCCATGCAGCTACAATCAGTTAAGTTAATAAAAGATAAGTTTGTTTGGAATGATTCATGGTCTCAGTTTCATTTTTTAATTGCATTGCACTGGTCTACGATTAAATGCGTTTAAATTGTATTTAATGACTTTATTTTTTTTATATTCAGTCTTTTTTTGTTATTGTCTAATTTAGTAAATTATACAGTTGCAATTATTTGATTAACATTCCATGGAAAATTTGTCAATAATTGAATTCAATTTGAAATGCAATTTATTAACGTTTATGATTATAAATCTGAGCAGACTGACAACGGCTCCTTTTGTTCATTGAATCGGTAATTACATTTAATTGCAGTGACTTCAATTCCCACGGGTCTTGCCCATGTTAAGATGCACATTTTAAATTATTGATTAAACGTGTTTACCTCTGCCTCTGCCTCTGCCTCTGCCTCTGCCTCTGCCTCTGCCACTGACTCTGTATTCGTTTCCGTTTGATCAATTTGCACTTGTAATGGCCAACATGCATCAAGATGCTGCTTTGCATGTCATTAAGTTAAACTAAACTTGATATCAGCCTAATGCCAAATGGCTGTCATGATTATCGTTCAGTGCACTTACAAGAGCAGCAACAACAGCAGCAACAACAGCAACAATAGCAGGAACAGATGCAGCAACAGCAGCAACAAATTCGTACAAATCCTTAACAAATCCTCAGCAAATTCACATAAATTGCAATTGGCACGTGACTGGCGACTGGTTTGTGGCTTCCCCAGGGGGGAGGGGATTGGGGTGTTTATCTTTATCATGATTCTGTTGTTGTTGCTGCTGCTGCTGCTGCTGGCGTTTGACAAGGCTGTCACGTTTTGCGGCACAAAGCGATTTCTCTTGTTGCACGATTGCAATCTGCATAAATTAATAAACTACAGCAGCAGCAGCAACAGCAGCAGCAGCAACAGCAGCAGCAGCAGCAGGTGCAATCAATATCCGTCCAAGCCGCACCTTTTATTTAAATGTTAGATTAAGTGCTAAGCAAGTGTTAATTGTGCAGCATCACGCGGTGAACTTGTAATGTGTTCGCACAAATTTCAGTTCCTGTCTGACCATTTACGTCGACTGATATCTAACGAGTTATCGATAAATGGGCTGCAATCGATCACTTGCTGGGATCGATCGCACGCGCTGCTCGAATGTAAATGCGTGCTTAGAACAAAATATAAGCAACATTTGCCAGTTTAGCGTCTATTTTAACTGATTGATATGTTGAGCGCGTTGCCAACAACTTGGCGCGGAACCAACATGGCCATTTAACTGGCTAGCTGGCTATCTGGCTAGCTGACCAGTCGCCCAAAACGACGACAATAAATGCTGATGATAATGATGATCATCATCATAATGTTGTTCATAGAACACATTCGTCAACATTGCGCGTTCCATGTTTGTCTCAATTCAATGTCAAACACAACTGAATACACCTTTTGTTGTGCTCAACTCTTCTCCTGCTTCTCTCTTCTCTTAGTACTGCCAAATTGCATTGTATTTTTCCTTATTATTAGTTTATAAGTGCAATGGCTCAATGATTGGGCCTAATCAAGTGAGCACACTTAGCGAATAATTTGCTAAACAAGTTCTTTACAATTCCTCAATTTCGTCTGCATTCAAATAAAGTTTTGCTTTTCGATTCAGACACTTTTTGCTTTATTGCTGAATAAGTTTTCGCTGATTCATTTAGGGTTCGAAATTGTCTTGTTACTTTAACTGTCACCTGTCGCTTGACAGTTTACATTACGTTTCCATCGATAAAAATCACATCGTATTACATACAAATTGACATCGTACGGGTAAACAGAGATAAAGCATTTCAACTGCATAGACGTGACTCATGAGTAAGTGCAGCATTATGGTTAAGCGTGTCGTGCTTAGGAGACAGACACAAATGCCTGGCGTCAGACACATACGCCGCGTATACATAATAGAAGGCGTATGCATAATAAATAATGTCGAAGGTTAATTGTGGTTCATTGGAATGAGCTCAGCAATGAACTGGAGCAGCAGCAGCAGCAGCACCAGAACCAGCAACGTCATCATTATCATCATCAGTCTTTCTGTGGTTGCCCTAATTAAAAGTGCCTAATACCAAAATGGACGCCACAAAAGTTTTTAAGCAGCTGCAAAATAACAGAAGAAAAAAAGTTGCCAAAAAGCAAAAAACCTGGCGAAAAACTTTTTCGTTACTTAAATAATGACGTATTTAGCTAATTATAATAGTTAAAGCAGGCAACTTTAGGCCGTCCCCCCATTAAATAGAAATTGAACAAAAAACTGGGCTAAAGTTGCCCAAGAAAATGCTATAGCCGCAAAAAAAAAAAAAAAATTCGCGTGCGTCACGCAGCGCTTAGAAACAGCAACGAAAATAGTTTCCAGAATCGAGAGTTGTCCAGTCAATCAATAACTTTAACTAAAACCCAAAAGGCAGCTAATAAAAACAGCACAACATGACTAGAAAAGTGTTTGCACAACACAACAAAAAAAAAATTACAATTTTGATTGATTTGTGCAAACATGTTAAATTGAAAATGTCATGTTGCGTGTGTGCGACCTTCACGAGGTGTTAACAAAAGGATACCCGAGGCAGGCTGAGCAGGTAAACAGTTAAAAGCTAAATAGGATAACCTTGCCATTTTCAAAAAGGCGTATGCAAAAAGCAAATGTTAACAGCCCAAACAAATGAGACTTCTGTGTGAAACATCCTTATAAAGCCGCATCCAAGGTCAAAATGCCATACAAAAAAAAAGAGACTGGCTAAAAGCCAAAGTGCTGGAATTATAAATACTCTATACGAATATACCCTGACAAATATAAAATTCATATAAAAAATGCAAGTTGTTCATAGCATAGCTAAAAAAAAAAGCTGCAGGGCATAAAAAACAAGCTGCAAATAAGCTGAAAACAGCACAAAAAAAGACAAAAGAAATGCGATTCCTTTTTTTTCTCATTTGTTAGTCAGCCAACTTGTTGGCGAGGCGTAGCTAAAGTTTTGCATAAAACACTTGTGTTATCTTCAAATCTGGCGCTTTATTTATCGCCCAGGGAATTAGCAGAGGGCAAAAACCGGAGCGAAAGACACCTTGGCAAAGTTTGGCGGCTAAATGTCAAATGGGAGTTATGGGAATAAGCAGCTGACAAAGTTATTAGCCAGCATTTTGGCGCCACTCTCCGTTGTGCCACGTATTGGCCCGATTAGAGAGTTGCGCAACTTGGCGGCTCATATCCAACGACTCATTTGGCCCAGTTTAGCACCACGTTCCCCGCGTTACACAAACCCACTTAATCGAAGAGAGGCGGTCTCGATTTGGCTTCACTTTTCGTGTGATGTAATGAAAGAAACAGTCAACGCACAACTTGGCCAACTAAACGAGTTGGTCAAGTGTTGGCTGCTTGCAGATCTATCGACAATTACCTGTTAACAGCCTGCACTCAATCACTTTCTCAATGCGTCTATGAAATAAGGTCTAGGCTTAAATAGTGGCGCAGTTGCTGGCGTGGGTCATTGATCCCGACGCTGCTTGACCCAAATCAAGGTGGAAAATTTAAAAAGCGTCAGCAAAACGCACCCCAAACGTACCTAGACCTAGACACGCATACTCGTAAAACACACACAAACACACACACATACACACACACATACACACACACTAGCCAGCCAGTTGAGTCACCCACTCACCCTTCCTTTCAGCCGGACAAATACAATTTTCTCATCAATTTCCGGCCAAGTAACTACTAGAAAAAGGAAAGAAAAGAGAAAAAAAGGCGAAAAATACTACGTACGCTAGTTGCTTATAATTTATGCATGTCCTGGTCTTGTTTGGCCGGAAATAGATGGTACGAGAGCTAGTTGCCGCCTTTGAGTGGCACACGGGCAGGGTCAAAACACGCCACACCGAGGCGTGAACCAAAGGCATTTGCAGCTAGTTTTTGGTTCTGGGGTCAATGACTGACTGACTCAGTGGCAGGCAGTTGAAATGTACAGTTGCATTGGTAACACACGCAGTTGGCACTTGTAATTCGCCAGCAGTTTAAGCCGATTATCGCTGGAGAAGATCTTGTTCGACTCAAACAGCAGCAATCAAGAAATTCTTGCAGAACTTTTAAAGCAAACTGAAAACATTTCTCAGGCACACAGTGAGTAAGAAAAGTTTGCGCACACTTTTGTAGTTTGTTTAACTTTGTATTTATTTTTAATTTTTTTTTTTTTTTGGGCTAAGCTTGTTGGCTTTGAAAATGTAAATCCCTTTTGGCATTTCGTGGCAAGTGCTACATGCCAGCTGCTGTTACCTGGCACAAGTTCGGTTCAACTGTTCAACTGTACAACTGGGCTGCAGCCTGAGGGGGGCGTGGCCAGTGAGCCAGTGCAGTAAAGTAGGCAAAGAGGTCAGTCATAGACAAATGGCGAGTGCTGCAAGCTATATTCATATCAAGTGTCTGCATTTAGTTTAGTTTTGAGCTCCTTTTCAGCTGTTGACATTTCCATTTACATGTGCAGCTGCAGCAGCATGAGGCAACATTGAAAATTGTTGCCACATTTGTTATTATTATGTGTGTTTGTGCACTTATTTTGTGCATTTTGCAAATCGTGTCAATGTCTTTTTTGTGTTTGTTTTGTCATCCACACAAATTGAAGTGCAATTTCAACGTTCGTTGATACGTGAATCCAAGCCACGATTTACATTATAATTTATATAATTTGAGTGCTTGTCTGATTTATAATGTGAAACATAAATAAACATAATAAATCAAATGCTTTGCCAATTAACAATTGCAATTGATAACAGAATGATTTCATTTTAAATATAAATTGTATTCGCAGCATATTAATCAAATGCGTTTACCAATTAGATATGTATTTTTGCTTATCGTATATCATTTCTACAATTTATGAACCCATTTCCGTCTCGCACTTCCGTTTCGAAATTCTCCCGAATTTATATATATATTTGTTTATGACGCATTTAATTCGTATTGGTAACGTTCGAAAGATTTGTCAAGAGGGTGAATCATGAAACATTTGGCTGATAAGTATATAAGCCATTCATTGGTAATTCTACTTCAACTTCTCGTCTGTTGTTCTAACATATCTTATCAGTGAGTGAGTGGTGCAAACACAAACAAACTCCAATTGTGACTGGGCCAACTCATCAGCAATTGCCTTTTGATCAGAGTTTGCATTATGAAAACATGTTCAATGCGTTCATCAGGGCCAGAAGCCGGTTAGAAATATTTAATGCAAATTTTAATTGGAATTTCAAAGCGCGTGTTTGCCCCAGCGGCTGCTTTCATGTGTTTCCCACGAGCTGCAGTCGAAGCGGTTGCAGCTCATCGTTTCATTTACTGCATTCAAAATGCGGCAATTATATTAATTGCATAATGCATAAGCCGAGAATTCAGCACTGGAATGTGCAAACAGCTTCGTTCAAGAATCAGACAATGTCAATTTTGTGACTCAGAATGTGGAGTCATCTGTAGATGAGTTGCCAAAAAAATAAAAAAATATAATTAAATATAAATTTAACCTGAGCTCACTCGAATTTCGAGACCACTCGAGATAAGCCGCGATTTTAAACGGTGGCATCACATCGAACCAAAAAATCTAATTTAATTAAGAAAACAACAAAATCATTATTCATGTTAAAAAAAAAATGCATAATTTTTAGTGTGACACAAACAGAATGCAAAATAGATAATAATTTGATCGGATTACAATATTATTTATTATAAACAAGCAACGTGAGTTTATTTTAGTAATTGTAATCCGAAAATATAATATAGATATTAAATAGAATATAGAATACATAATATTTAAAATCTGATTTTTATAGGAAATGCGAAAGCTATAAAATCTGTATTTTCCAGTCATTATACTCCTGGGCAAGGCTATCAAAACAGTGACTGATATAGTCAACGACAGTGACAAAAAGATAGACAGAGGGAGAGAGAGAGACAGAGAGAGAGAGCGAGGGAGAGGGAGAGATAGATTAATTTCATTGTGTAATAATTTTGACATCAAGGCGGAACGAAAATTTAAAATGATTTGCATATCGCTCTTTGTGTACGCAATTTTGCTACTGATTCTGCAATTGTTCAGTTCGGTTCTGGTTTTTTTTATATATTTTTTTTTTTATATATTTTATGCTTTTGCCCAGATTGATTGCCGCTTGTCAGAGTCATGTTTACAGGAAAAGCAAAACAAAGCCACAAAAGCGTCTGCCGCGCTCGAGTTCATTTACCTCTCGAAATCGAGGAGTCTAAGGCCCTTTCCCCACGCCCCCTCGCACTCTCCTCCTCCACCACCCAGCAGCAAAGTGACCAGTTGTGGTTACCACACGCCAAGACACGGCAGCACCACCCAGTTTATTAAGTATTTGGGATGGGGCAACGCCTCGCATACTTATGCGATTCAACCGAAAACGTTTACTTCCTCGGCAAAATAAAATACAATATCAATAAAAGTTCTATAAAAAAAACTAAAAATAAAAATAAAAAACACAAACTGTGCAGTCAGCTGAGTTGAATTTTTTGGTATTATGCAAGCGCCATTTCTGAGTGATTCTTTATTTTATATGATTTTGTTGGTGTTCGATTGTATATGGCACAATATATATATATATATATATATATGTGCTGCTCTCTTCTGCTGCCCCATTAAAATGTGCGACACATGAGGCAAACGGCACATGTTTCACATGCCAAATTGTTATTACGTGCCCAACAACAATAAAAAGAAATACCTAAAGCGGTTTTCCAATTAAGCTTAAAGTTTAATAATAAATGTATATAAAAGCTTATGTTTTTTTTGTTTTTTTTTTATTTTATTTTCTTAGTATAAGCACTAATTGCTGCAATTAGTGCTTGATTGTAATTGCCATTTGGACTTTGCTTGGAAAGAACCGTTAGGTGCATCTCTAACCCCGCATTGTGCAGCTGGCACTTCCTATGGAGACTATTCTCTGTTCTCCATTCTCCATTCTCCGTTATCCGTTCTCTGAGATTCAATGCTAAGCACAATTAACTGTTTAGGAAAGATTTGCGTTAGAATTTAATTCGACTTACATGCGTTCAATTAACTGCAAAATCGCCATAAAATGCTAAACACAACAATAACAAAAAAAACAATAATATATAATATAAATACAAATAAGAAAACACTTCCTTAACTTGACTCAACTTGTCTCGTCGGAATGAGCTGATTTGTTTTGTGTTTAGCTTTTGTTTTCACACCTCAAATCGCATAATTAAAGTCACGTAACTGTGAATCGCTGTTAGTATTAGGCATACGCTCGGCTCTAGTCTCAAGTGGCTTAAAAGGGGTGTGGAGGGGGGAGTAGGTATTAAAAAAAACATTGCCATGCCAGCTACTTGGCCATAAATTATGCAAGTCAGATAGTTTTTGCTGCTGTTTCTTGCCGCAAATTTACTTATGCACCGAAATGCGACGAATGATGAATGGGGCATGCATAGTATGAAAAAGGGTGTGGGAGGTGCAGCGGGGGTGGGCTGTGGGTGGACAATTAGAAGGCAGGCAAAACGTGTTTTATCTGATCAAAATAAATCAACGACATTTCAGTCCAGTCCATCAGTTGGCCAAACCTATTGCTCATGCCCCATGCCCCAATGTCTCAACTCAAACGCACAACTCACGTGCCTGTCACTTGCCTCTTGCAGATCTACCTGTCGCAGTTTGGCTACCTGCCCGCCTCGGCTCGCAATCCGGAGCACAGCGGACTGCAGGATAAGCACACATGGGTGAGCGCCATAGAGGAATTCCAAAGTTTCGCTGGACTCAACGTCACCGGCGAACTGGATGAGGAGACGATGAAATTGATGTCACTGCCACGTTGTGGTGTCAGAGATCGTGTCGGCACTGGCGACGGGCGATCTAAGCGCTATGCCCTCCAAGGCAGTCGCTGGCGTGTAAAGAACCTCACCTACAAAATCTCCAAGTACCCGAAGCGTTTGAAGCGCATCGATGTCGACGCTGAGATTGCTCGCGCCTTCGCCGTCTGGAGCGTGGATACCGATCTAACCTTCACCAGAAAAACATCGGGCCCCGTGCACATTGAGATCAAGTAAGTGCTGCCAAGCAGACACCAATTAAGTATTACAGATTTAAGATTCTTAGTGAATAACTCTAATCCTGTTGCCGTCCAACTCTTTGCCTCACTTTCTCTTTAGATTTGTTGAAAGCGAGCATGGAGATGGCGATGCCTTCGATGGCCAGGGCGGCACTTTGGCCCATGCGTTCTTCCCCGTTTTTGGCGGCGATGCGCATTTCGATGATGCCGAATTGTGGACAATTGGATCACCGCGTGGCACAAATCTATTCCAGGTTGCTGCTCACGAATTTGGTCACTCTTTGGGCCTATCGCACTCGGATCAGAGCTCAGCGCTGATGGCGCCATTCTATCGCGGCTTTGAGCCCGTCTTCAAGCTAGATGATGATGACAAGGCGGCGATACAGTCGCTGTATGGGCGCAAGACGAGCCAGCTGACGCCCACCAATGCCTACCCGCCCTCAACGCACAGACCGTCCTACACACCGCCCAAGGTCCCTCTGGATGACTCCATTTGCAAGGACTCCAAGATAGACACGCTCTTCAACTCAGCGACTGGCGACACTTACGCATTTAAGGGCGACAAATACTACAAGCTGACAACGGACGCCGTGGAGGAGGGTTATCCGAAACTCATATCCAATGGCTGGCCAGGATTGCCCGGCAATATCGATGCTGCATTTACGTATAAGAATGGCAAAACGTACTTCTTCAAGGGCACTAAGTACTGGCGCTACCAGGGCACCCAAATGGATGGTCCGTATCCCAAGGAGATTAGCCAGGGCTTCACCGGCATACCAGATCATTTGGACGCAGCAATGGTCTGGGGCGGCAACGGCAAGATCTACTTCTATAAGGGCAGCAAGTTCTGGCGTTTCGATCCCTCCAAGCCGACACCCGTCAAGTCGACCTACCCCAAACCCATCTCCAACTGGGAGGGTGTGCCAAACAATCTGGATGCGGCGCTCCGATACACCAATGGCTACACCTACTTCTTCAAGGGCGACAAGTACTATCGCTTCCACGATGCACGCTTTGCGGTAAGTTAAACTGGTTTATTATGGGATTAGTTAATTATCTGAAGTATAGAAAAAATCAAAATCTGAGAATTCTTTGAAGAATCTGAAGTATTAAGACTAACTAAAGTAAATTCTGGGAAGTCTGGAGTTTTGGGACTAAACAAAGATTGAAAATCATTATAAATAAATTATATAAAACTTTTCACAGTAACTATTAATTCCAAGATTTGCTTTTTTAAACTGAATTTAGGAAAGAATCAAATTGAAGTATTATCAGCTCAAAATTGTATTCATATTAAATACTCTCTATTCCATTATAGGTTGATACGGCAACGCCGGCATTCCCAAGGCCAACGGCGCACTGGTGGTTCGGTTGCAAGAACACGCCCTCGTCCACAGGTAATATTAGTGAGGATAATCGAAAGGAGTCTGAGCAACGCTCAAATCTATATGCTGATGATTTTAATGGTTATGTTGACCTGGAAGCAGGTGAGTGGCATCGACTCAGCGGTAGTTTTGTTTAAACCGAATCGCATTCAAATGCAACTGTTAAACTGTAAAGAAGAAGAAAGAGAAAAATGTATCGAATCCATTAAAAGATCGAAACAAAAGTCAAAAAGATCTCATAAACATGAGTTTGTATGAGTTGTTACTTAACCAGCCAAAAAATGTTTAAAAATCCTTTAAAAAAATTCTTGCAATGTCTATATATACAGATAGACTAAATAATGAAATGAATTTATACAAATATGGTATGTTTAATTAAGTTTATTCTATGTATGTATGTATGTATCGTACTGTAGTCAATTCTATTACTGTAATCATTGTGTTTGTTTTTATTGCCCAAAAAAATAACGAATGAACATAAAAAAAAAAAAAAATGAAAACAGCAAATACATTATTATTTTTTACTGAAAACTAATTCTCAAATTGTGTATGTCAAATTTCTTCTCATAGTACTCGTAGATCTCGTAAACAACTTGATATATATATATATATATATTTATTACTTTTTCTTCTGTGGTGTTTTACTCTAGTTTGTTTCAGTGTACTCAAACTGAACCAGCTGAAGGTTACACTTTCTCCTCAACACTTTTACACTTGTACACTCCTAACCACCTCCATTATCCTACTATAACATAAAAATCTGCCTAATGATTTCTAAAGCATCCTCTAAATGTTAACAATTTAATTTTATCACCAAGTTTCTGACTATCTGTACTAATACCAACATTTTTAAAAGAGTTACCCATTTTTAATTTTTATACATTTTTTTATTTTTATTATTTAACAAACTAATTTTATTTTATTCATAACATTTTTATTATAATTTTGGTTTCTAACATTTCTCACAATTGTTACTCTGGCTTGGTATTCCTAATATTATCTAACTGTTCTTCTAAACTTGCTAACCAACTCAATTTAGCATACCATGTAAAGCAAAATAAAACGAACAATTTCAATAAAGGTTTCAAAATACTCATATAATTACAATAGGTCGAATAATAAAAGATAATATAATAATTAAATATTGCTTACAGTGTAAAAAGAAACAATAAAAACAAACTACTGGTCAGTCGGTCCCACTAACTTCACCCCCGCTTACCCTTGGGGTGGCACCAGGCAATAAACCATTACTATCTACTTAGATTTAAGTCTTAACGTGCACCCAAAACTTTGCATGCGCCAACTAACTAATTAATCTAGATTTAGAATTGCATTTAAAAGTTTCTAACTTACCTCATCAAGCACTTTATAACACTACACTAAGCGTATACTTAACAACAATTTTACAACACTTTTACAACACTTTTACAACACTATTTGCTAAACACCACAATGAAAACAAGTTTCTACTTATTAGTAAAACCACACAGAGTGTAGTTCTTGCAAACCTCAGTACGTACACCCCCCCACCCACCACCCACTAAGTTTAAGGTATCTTATGTAGTTCTATGGTATTATTAATATTATGTGATTCCACCCAACTAAAAATATGTATGTATGAATATCCTGTAGTTATTGTGGCATTTTTCAGCACTCTATGCGTAAAACGTTTTACTTGAAACCAAACAATTTCGTTACCCCTTTGACACCTGTGGCACAAAATTGAATTGGCTAAAGGCTTTCTATTTAAAGAACTTTATTTAATCAAAAATCCTTTTGATTGCATGTTTTATCAATAACACTAAATACACCAACTGCATGACCTACACGTATACATACACATACGCACCTACATCCAACATACACAACCATTCACAGAAATATACACTGTAAAATGTTATGTATGTGGTCCAAAACCGTTATGTTTTGACCCAGTTTGCACGTTTGCCGGCGTTCTGCTGGTCAATTGGAATAATTAACACTGCATGCACGTGCTTGTTGCCCATAACCCGTTCAATTTACATAAACCGAACTGAACTTCAAATGCTGTATATGTTATGTATGTATGTATTTCTTGCAGGCTTTAAGAGACGCGGATAAAAACGAAACAGAACTATTAACATCAAACAACAAAAACAACAACAACAACTGAACAACAACAAACCTAATAAAAACGAAAAGAACAACAATAACAACGAACTCCAAAATACATACACACACAGACACACGCACGCACAAATACAAACAATCGAAACAATAAGAAGAGCAACAAGACAAAAGTAACGCGCGCATATCGAAAGCTTTACCACACCCAATCTGCAAATTGCCGTTAATGTTTCTTTTGCTGCACTTCGCTCTCTTTGTGTGTTCGATAGTAATTAAAGCTGCTCCCCCTCAACTGTATGTGTGTGTCTGTGCATACGTGTAATTAAGCTTTATTAATTGTAGATATTTGTGCTTCATATTGTATTTGTATTTATGCTAGTTGATTGAACTGATTATTAGTTATCACTATTGCTATTGCTTGTATCGTATCCCAATCGCATTCGCATTATTCGTAGAGCAAATGTTTGTGTGTTCGTAGTTACGTCACAGCACTCACAGCGCACGCCCCAACCTCCCCAGCCGTAGACGCACCAATACGGACAAGCGCTTCTAATTTCTGGAATTGTTATTTATGCGATTATCACTTATTTTGTTTCCCCATTTTTCTTTATTACATATGTGTATCTCTGTCATTTCATTTGAATTGGGCGTGTTCTAATCGAATTGATCAAATCCATCCATGTATTGCCGTAATGCAGTACCGCGGTTCCCAAATACGAATCCAAATACGAATACGAATACGGGTCCGGGTACGGGCATGGGCCTGCTGCCCGGCTGGATGTGGAGTCTGACGAACCGTTACTTTTAAGAAGAGTTTCTTCCGAGTTTCGTGTTTTCTGTCCACCAACAACAGCAACTACTACAACAGCAACAACTATACACATAGCTGTGTTAATATTCTATATATATATATATATATTAATATATACATATAAACACTGTATTTGTATTAGTACAGATTAAAAACGCGTGCCTTAAGTTGTATTACGTCCATATACATAACTCTATGCCTGCTTGAGTGATCTCTGTCTCAAAGTAAAGTCACAAAATATATTAAATATAAATAATTAAAAAGAACCACACACACACACACACAATCAACATACAAATGCGACGCCCAGAAATAAAAACCTGCGCCGCTGCCGCCATTGAATAAACCTGCCCAGAATAATGTCAAGAAAACGCCAAAATTCAAAAACGAATTCAACTTAAAAACATTTGCGCACAGAGTGGAACAGTATGTTGCATTAATTACTTATATATACAAATATATTTTTATTTGTTTCTTAAAATAGATTAATTTTAGTTATACTCTTTTTCCATATTTCGACATTTATGATTTTTTTCTTTTGTTTTTTTTTTTTGGCTCAAACACTCAAAATCTTTATACAGCTATGTCTAAAGTGTTACACTTAAGAAATTAAACCTCCACCTTCGTCACAGAACTTAGTTTAAATATACCGCACAGTACTTAAGTCTATGTATTAAGAACTCTATTTTTTAAATATTTTCTAATTTGAACTTTCTTGTTTTTCCCCAATGCAATAAAAAAAAATAGCTGTCGGTGATCACCAAACCAATGATGAGCCTATCGTGCCCGAAATGTCGGAACGAACTGGATCTGGTGCGATGTCATATCAGCTACCCAGCAGGTCAGGTGCCAGTGTGCTTCTGACCACGTTCATGCTCTGCTGCCTTTCCAAGTACATAATTAGCTAAAATAACTGAACATTGCGCAATTCTTAGAAACATTTTACTGGGAAAAATATTAACATTTAGTAAAGTTTTGAAAATTTTACTGCACTTTGCAAAAACTTGCAATAGGCTACCTATAAATTTGAATTGTCTATTCGAATAATACGAACCTACATATTATCAAGGGTATAAAAAAGAAAGAAATTATATATATCATGTGAAACAGGTGCCTTAAATTCATTGTTGTGTAAATACAAATAGCAGCATTAAATGTAATTAAACTTAAATCTTAAATAGTTTTTATCATTCCAAGAAAATACAAGAATGCAATATAAAATTAAATAAACAAGAGATCAGGATTCATATCATAGCCGAAACTACGAGTATGTTATGTAACTTAAAGATGACAATTTGCGATATTAACTATAGCCAGCCATATGGAAAACAAAAAAATATTTTAAAAAAACATACTAAAAATCGATAAAGCAACAAATGATAAACGTATTTAAGTTTAATTAGAATTGTTACACTCGCTAAAAGAGCAAGAATTTCAATGTTGTTTAGAGATGTGTAACAATTAACTATAGAAACTAATGCGGTTTATCGAAAGGACTTATGATCGTTAACCATAAAAAAAGATCATTTTTTAATTAAGTGTAATTGTAAGATTGTAAGAATTCTATAAGCGATATTTGTTCGGATTTAATATTTAAAACCGAAATATTATTATTATTTAATTTACGTATTACTATTATCGTGTTACAATTTATAATAAAATTGTACGTTGCAAACGTGATCGAAAAATATTAAATAAAAATTAAAATGAGTGTTAAAAACCGTCGAGCTCTACGTCTAAACTATGCTTACATATATGTATGTACACACAGAACGTACCCACATATATAATGCTCTTTTGTATATGGTAAACTAGGTCTCTTACGTTAACAATTTTGAGATGAAACAACTCGAGAATTCAACTTAAGTCTGTATCCAAATTGGCTCCAACCTGCAGGTGTATAACCTCGAAATTGGCTGTTCTTGGAGATTTCTTGATTGTGGTCTCATTGATTTGTTGCCGTGCATTTGATTTTATATTTTTGCAGCGATTGAGACCTGAAATCAAGCAGCCAAACCAATCGGATGCTAAGTGAACAATACAATACAGTAACTTAAATAGATGGATTAATTGTTAGATGAGTTGTTGCTGGTTTTTACATTTGATAGGATCCTCTGTGCTGTCAATGGGGCAAGTTGTGGGTTGATATGGCGAATTTAAAAGGGCATCTGACAGCAAATCTGTTTCAGGCACAGTCGTACTTTGAGTTATACCTAAATAGTCATTTTCCATTTTTATATCATAGGTTGAGCACGGTGACAGAGAGCGATGCATATAGGATGACTTGGGTGTTGCTAGATCCGATTGGGGCTCTACTTTGGTAATGGCATTAACTGTAAATGAAGAAGCGCTAACTTAGTTTAGTTTACTTAGTTCAAATTATCAGCGAGTCGACATTACCAATACTGTTATCCCGATTCTGTAAGCTGCGGATGATCGCTCCATGCTCGGCCACTTGCAGTTTCAGTCGCTGGATTTCTTTCTCCTGTGCAGTCATTGAGTTCTCGCGTTTCTTTAGTACCAAACTGCTGTTGAGTAGCGTCTCGCAGTGCTGCTCATCATCGCTGTCAATTATGGTAATGGACTCAACCGGCGGCGGTGAAATTACGCAGCATTCAATGTTATCATCAACCGTTGCAATTGTGTTAATGGTCAGACTGGATACGGCGTCTATCGGTTCTGGTTTCGGGATGCCCTTGAGCTTGCGTAGGCGTCGATAGCGTACAGTGAGTACGCGATTATTTATGGTACGACTCACCAGATCCCTATATGCTTCCTTGGCAGTCTCGGCGTTGTAGTAGCGCGCAAATGCGTATCGTGCGCGTTTCTGTCGCTTCATCACGCCAATGTCGACACGCGTAGAGTTGACAAACGCCTTAATTTCAGCAGCGTTCATATTAAATGGAATATTGCTCACGTACAGCGAACAGGGATCAATGCAGTCGGCATGCTCCTCCTCCGTAAAGGTTTTCACCTCGGCGTGCAGATAGCCCTGGCCAAAACGCACTTGTTTGATCTCTTTTATGGTGTGGTCCACATTCGCTCCAACCTTGAGACGGACATGACAATATCGCTGTGCTACATTAATGGGAAATGACACATCCCTTATGCTGCCAGAAAATCCACTGACAGACGCAACACTTATTTGGGGATCCGGAAAACGAATGAGCAGCGTCGGAGCGTATTCCGATTTTGTGGCCAGTTCACGCTCCAGCTCTAAGGCCCGCAATGCATCCTGACGTCGTAGATCGGCTATTGCTTTGCGATTCAGTTTAGCATCTTCTGGATGGGATTTAGGAATTAGCTGCTTGTCATAATAAAAAATTTAATCTAATTTCCTGCCACTTACTCTGCGAATTGGCTTTGGAATCGACGTCGTATTCAATGAGTGCTGTCCCATTATTATCCTCATTAGCGGATGTCTTTGAGTCAGTATTCGACATCCAGGAGCAGAGCTTACTGCCTGCGGGTGTCTGTCGAAACATAAAAGACTCCAGTGAAGGTTCACAGCCATTGCCAGTATATGGTGCAACATGATTGCTGGGAGATAGACTGTTTTCGTGATAAACTTTGTTGCCATTACAGTCCGGTTGCTCGCCTTCATTCTGCGGCATGTTGTATTCGGGCTGGGCATCGTTTGAATCTTTGTCTGTGCCTGAACCCAATTCTTGATCTAACTCCAACTCTCCTTCTTTTACATTTGTAGCGCGCTTGGCATCGGGGCCATCGCCCAAGCCCGTTATTGACGACGAACGTTTTAGGTCCATTTATTTACCGGAAAAACTATTAATATTTGAGTACTGTGTCGTTAAAATTCACTTTTATTTAATAAAATATCAGCTTCTTATCAAAATACAAGTTTACTGTACTGAGTTGCTGACATAGTGGCAACGCCAAACGCACAGCTGTTTTCAGTAAACACAATGCATACTATGTGTGATTTCACATCTGTTAAAATAAGTACGTTGTTCAACACCAGGAGCTGTAATCACCCTGTGTGAATAAATTATATTATTTTATGATTATTAATAAAAGTGATAGCAACATAAGCACGAGCAGACATGTAAAAAATCTATTTTCTTTGCATAATCACATTATGACTCGCATATGTAGTTTAGTTTGATAGGTAATATTTTTGCTTACATCGAGCGCTGGTCGTTATCAGCGTACTATGCCTCATATATGCAAAAATAAAGCAAAATGTGTGCGGCACTTTTACGAAACAGCATTAAATGCATAAATTTAAGAATAAACATAAAAACTGTACCCAGATTAAATGTATGGTAAGCAATTTATGAAATCCCTATAAAGCATTAACAATTTATAGGCAACACTTTATTTCAGCACAAGCGCCACACTCTACAAATGGCGCAGCATTGGTTCTGTTGATGTTGAGCGTAATTTCTTGCGAAGCGACAACTTGCCGGACAATTACCAATTGATTTATCGTGCGCCGATGGAGGAGTATGTGGCATGGACAAAAAATGTGTCAACTGCCACAGTAACGTTAATTAGCATGGTTGCCGCCTATCAATTGGCCACAACGATGAGCTTCATGAATATTGCCAAGAAAATTGATATTGCCGTGCTCGTTTCAAATGAATCAGACATTTACTTCTTTGCAGCGGGATTTGTTCTTATTAACCTGGCCATTCGCACATTTGTGGCTAAATATCCGCTGAGGATATACAAATGCACCAATAAGTAAGGCATAAATTCAATAGAGTTTGGTGTTTACAGCAATTAACTCGATCATTTTCTTGATTTTTAGTTATGTTGCCGTCTACGGATCACAATTGCCACTGGGCACAGTAAAGCATTACTTCGAACGGGGCCAAATTGCAGAATACAAAAATGTGATGAATCCTTGGAGTCACATCATGTTTAAACTGGGCAATCGGTCGTCTATGCTCATGATTGATTATTTTAAGACGCCAGCGGAATTTCACCAGTTATTTGAGGAAAAGCAAGACTAACTTTGATTTGTTTATATAATAAAATAAAACCTGTTGAATGTAGCACTTTTTTTTTTTTCTTCGTCCGTTCAGAAAAGTAAACAAATGCGCGGTGTTGCCACCTTATTTACTTTGGGATATTGGCAGCATTGCAACTATCTATTCATTAAAACTATCGATATGATGTCAACTATTGAACTCCACGTGCATAGCAAGTGTTTATGCTCGCAGAATGGAGCCTAAAAAAATGAAGCCACTGATGGATACAGATCCGACCACAAATGAGAATGGGCCCGGGTTTAAGTCGGGGAAGAGACGCAATCCATTTAACACACAACGCTTGAAGGATGAGAAGGAGCGCCGTCAGAAGAAACGTGCTCGTCTCATCGTGCGCAACATCAGCTACAAGTCGACAGACGAAACACTGCGCGAGCATTTTGGCCAATGGGGCACTCTGGAGGACCTGCAGATCCTAAAGCGCGGAGATGGCAAGCTTGTGGGCTGCGCCTTTGTGCAATACGAGACAATTAACCAGGCGACGAAGGCCATAGTAGAGGCAAACGGAAAGGAAATGCTTGGTCGCAAAGTGTTTGTCGATTGGGCCATTGGCAAGGATGAGTATGCAGCCAAGCATCAGAAGGATGGCGAGCCTGAAGACAAAAAACCAAAGGTAGAAATTAAGGAGGAGAGTGGCGAGGAGGAAAATGGAGTTGGAAGCGCTGATGAGAATGAAAACGAGGAGCAGCCGGAAAAAGAAAGTGGCGACGAATCAGAAGATGATTCAGCTGCAGAAGAGGATGCTGACGATGATGGTGAGGAGGAAGACGAGGATGAAGAGGCTGATGACGATGAAGATGAAAAGAAGGACAAGAAAGAGTTAAAAACACAGTTGGAAAACCTAAAGCAGCAAAAGCACATTTCCAACGATGTGCAACAGGGATGCACGGTCTTCATAAAAAACGTGCCCTTCGATGCCGAAGATGCCGATCTGAGAAAAGTGTGCCGCAAGTTTGGTGTGGTCAATTATGCGATCATCAATCGGGAATCTGTTTCCGGCCACTCCAAAGGCACTGCCTTTGTGAAGTTTAAGGCCAAGGAGTCAGCAGATTTGTGTCTGCAAGCCGGCACCGAATTTACACTGCTGAACGAGGTGCTGGATCCGCATCCGGCACTCAGTCGGGATGAAATCAAAACGAAGCAAACTAAAGACTCTAAAGATGATACAGGCAAGGATTCACGCAACCTCTATTTAGCCCGAGAGGGCCTCATTATGGCTAACTCAAAGGCAGCCGACGGTGTGACCGCATCTGACATGGCCAGAAGACACGAACTGGAGCAGTTGAAGACGCAGGTGCTAAAGAACCTAAATCGGTAAACAGATAATGCCTTGCAAAACTTGCAATTTCCAACTAATTCCTTTCCTTTGTTTAGCTTCGTTTCCCGCAATCGTCTGTCCATTCACAATCTGCCTCTTAACTATGACAATGAGAAGCTCAAGCAGATGGCATCCAGCTACACGGGCTTTCGTCCGCACGAGTGTCGTGTGATGAGGGAACACAAAGTTACCCCAGAGCATCCGCAGGGCAAGTCTAAGGGATTTGGTTTCCTCTCCTTCGATACGCACCAGCGGGCATTGACTGCGCTGCGCAAACTGAACAATAATCCCAGCATTTTTGGCACACAGCACGTAAGTATATCCTGGATGCAGGAAACATAACCGAGCAGAGACCTGAGCTAAGCGAATTTCTTGTATTTCTGATAGCGACCGATTGTTGCCTTCAGCATTGAGGATCGCGCCGTGCACAGAATAAAAGAGAAACGCACCGAGCGCTCTAAGCAAAACAATCCCACCTATAAGTCCAAGATAGAGCAGCGTAAGGAACGGCGGCAGCAGCAGCGAAAGGGTCAGAAGCCAGCTAAGCCTACAACAATAGCGCCACAAAACGATAACAAGGTCAAGCTTCAGAAGCACATAAAAAAACTGGAGGCATCACGTGCGGCCAAAGCGGAAGGCAAGAAAGAGCAGCAGCAAAATACCAGCGATGTTCAGGGTGAATATGTGGGCACGGCGGCCAAGCCTGGCACCTCCTTGCGCATGCGGTCCAAGAAAAAGATCATGGAGCAGGCGTCGGAGCACATGAAGCGTGTGAAGACCGAAAAGCGGAAGCAGAAGAACAAAAAGATTCGCGAATCGCATCTGGCGGAGCGCAAGGCAAACAATCGACCCAAACAAGGACGCAAAAAGGAAAAGGACGATCTGCGGCCATTGATTAACAAATACAAGAACATGATTACCGGCATCGAGGGTGGCGGCGGCGTCACTGGCGGTGGCGAAGTGAAGAAACCCAAGCGAACCAAGTGGTTCACCGATTGAGCTTCTGCACACTCGACTGTTATGTATATTAGCAACTAAAGATTTAGTCAGAAATATTTTATAAACAACTGGACAACCAGTTTGTGTGTCGTCCACACACCCCGTATGATCATACGATTCATTGTGGAAATGTGTGTTAAAAAGAATAAAAAGCATCGTAGTCTACTAATGGAAACAAGATTTTATGCATGTTGTAAATTACAGATTAAGGCTATCATCAGACTGCCCAATTTCACTAAGCCTCGATAACTATTCTAGCCAGAAGAAGCGAGATCCGTATTTGGCTGGTGGTGTTGGATAATCCGCTGGCAGACCGGGTGTGGCATCCGGATACGTTGTGATTGGCTCCTTCTCGGGCGCTTTGCGTGCAGTCTTAATGACCTAAATTCCATACTTGTTTTAGAAATTCAATTTACCAGAGATAAACATGCAGGTAAGCTCACCTTGGCACGAGCAAAATAACCATAGGAAGGACGTTCCCAGTCAAAGTTGTCCTTTACGCACTTGTCAAAGACACCTTGAGTTTTACGGCAGCTGCGAATAGCAGGAAGATTAGAATGCGAGGAGCTATAAGCAAGGATAATATTTACTTACTGTCCGAAAGCCATTGTTCCGCTACTTTTGTCCAGGCAGGTTGCGTATTGCATGAACTCCTCATGGCAGCTCTTCTTCACTTTGCGGAAGAAATCCATGGCACAGCCGGTGACGGCACGTCCCTCGCCCAGGCAGGCTCGCGGATCATCCAGCTCTTGCCGACAGAGCATAAACTCCTTCAAAAGAGACACGAAAATCAAACGTAAACAAAACAATCGCCAATAGGTTTTGAGGTTAGGTTATATAACTGACTATTGATGCCGTTCAGCCGGAATACGTATACAAAAACTATATGAAGCCATGCAATTCATGTTATTAACCATGGCCTAAAACCACCGAAATGGCATTAATTTGTGGCAAATACTAACATTGTTGGCTGCTTCGCATTGCTTGCCCAAGTGAAAAGCACCAGCGCGCAGGGCAGCCGACGATAGATTCAGCTCCTGTGTGGACAGCTCTGCCTCCTCAGGGAGTGTTGTATTACTTGTAATGACCATTTTTTCGTAGTTGTGCTGCCCCTTGATTTAAGTTTGCAGCAAAGCCGTTTCAATCGCAAACAAATGCGTTATTTTGTCAGTTTTCGAGTCACAAATTTCGGTTCCAGCCAAACAACAGCTGTTTGCTATCGTGCTATCGATAGGCATAACCGTTTGACGCAAAATTCACAGGCAACTGCGGAAGCGCCGACATTTGACAATCGATTAATTGAACGTTGAAGTTTAATTTAAAATCAAATTTACTGTCTTTCTGGTCACAACAAAAAAAAAATCGAATTTTCTCGTGTTTTGATTTTATTCTTGTACGCGTCTATTATATATTATAACATTTGTAAACATAAACACCTTTAAATTTCATGTTCAATGATGAACTTATTGTTGTTATTTCTCCTCATTTCTTTGCTGACCACTTCTGTAGTCCCGCAGAGTGCGGTAAAGTTTCAGAAAGACAATGACAATGTGAAGACTCTTAGTTACCCCAACTCTGCTAGAGAGATTGTCAAGGATCTTATTGCTAGCTGGAACTCGCCGCTTGTATATTTAAAGAATCGAGGTTACCTCAGAACGCCCCAAATGGGCTTGGAAATGATGCTGGGCGAGAAACATTCAGACGAGGCCAAGGCGGCGAAAGATGACAAGAAGATGCAACGTAAGGCACGATCCAGTGAAGAAGAAGGCACCAACGATCTTGGCTATCTTTTCCGTACCCTCTTCTCATCCATTGATAATAGTGTTCCGGATAAAATCAAATCCAAATTGGGCGTGCCGTGGAACATGAATGCTCTTAAAAATTCAGTTTGCACCGAGGCCCACAAATTTTCCGATAAGTTCTATGAAAAACGTCATCAGCAAGCATTAAGTAGTAAACAAGAGGAAGAAAATACCGATATAGATAGACAAGTGGCACAACTTTATCCATCTCTCGTAAACACACCCAACAAAGAACAGGAAAAATATATCGAGCCAAGCGCACAAGCTGTGCACAAGGAACCGAAATTCCTAAATGGCATTGCAAAACTCCTAACAAGTCGGGCCAAAACTTTTCCGCTGCAATTGGAACAACCGAAAAAGACAGTCCCATTGGACAATTCAGCCACTTAAAACAATAGGTTATAGTTGCAGTTTTCTTTGATTTCATTACGTTGATTCAATTCTTTATTTCCATCATACATTGAAATTGCAGCTTGAAGATTAAATAGCAAAATAACAAATTAACGAGCCCTTCAAAACCAGACGCATATGGAAGCAGAGATGAGGAGCAGAGCAGAGCAGCAAATCCAACTAATGCAAATTCATGGCTATCATAAGCAGCAATTAATTAAAACTCGTTTTTATTTGAGCCCAAACAGCAAATGCGGCCTGTTTATAAAAAGCTGTTGCCACTCTGATGTTTATTGAAAATCATAGAACTCAAACAAAATGTTGAATCATGTGAGTTACGATTTTATTTCAAACAGAATTCCGGAACTGACTGTGCAAGTCCTTATATCCCTGGAAATTGCTCAACTGCGCCTGCTTCACTCGGTTTGGTCAGTGCCATTGATCCCGTCCTGCTGAAACATGCCAAGTAACAGAATCTGGATGGTGCGGGAGGTGGACAACGGCGTCAAACAGTCCGCCCAGGCCAATGTGCCAGCCGAGAATGCCTTCCATACGAGTCACCTATACGGCCGATACTACCAGATTTCATCCACACAATAGAATCCAGTTAGCAAAGTTCGTTTGACTTGTTTACGCAAAAATTAAAAATTACAAATTAATACAAAAAATAAAACAGCAACAAGAAATAAAAAATTAAGAACATTGCTGTTGTTCATAAACGACTGTAAGGTGCTCTGTTCGTACCGTAATATATATATATATATATCAACTTGTTGCACATAAAATTCGGCCATTAAGAATTTTTAAATCAAATTCAAAGTACGATCTATAACTTGCAACCCCAACTAATCTTTTTGAAAACATCGAAATAATTATATTATGATAAAGACTCAAATTTAAACATTGTTAATTTGAAAATGTGATTTTGGTTTGTATATACTCTAATCTCTTCGGAGTCCAGAGTATACAATCGAAATGTGATACACTTTAATGAAGGTCACCTTTTAAATTTATGGGACACATTACATTTTAAGTAAATAAACAAGACAGGTACAAAACATATATATATATATATTAATATATATATAATCCTATATGTACTTATATATATGCAATGTATAATTTTGAGTTGTTCAATGGATTTGGGTATAAAAGCATTTGGCCAAGTGCAGTTGATACCAGAAAACGCAGCATGTACAAATACGTAAGTTGACACCGTTCTCACTGCATGTAATGGGATAATTGCCACGCCCTATTTTGCAGGCAATCCTTATTGTGGGAGTGCTGATCGCCACCAGTTTGGCGATTGACGATGACGCCCATGCGAAGGCGCACGAGTCAAAGAAGCAGGATAGCCATGGCAACTTCGCGTACAGCTTTGACGCGACCAACGGGATTGGAGCAAAGGAGGAGGGCGATGAGCACAATCATGTGCATGGCGAATTTCATTTTAAGTCGAAGGAGGGCGTTCCCATTGCGATAACCTATACGGCCGATGAGAACGGTTATCAGGCGCATGGCGACGCTGTGCCAACTCCGCCGCCCATTCCAGAGGCCATTCTCCGCTCTCTGGCTTACATTAAGTCGCATCCACCGCACAAAGAAGAGCCAAAGTCACAACCGGCCAGCTCACATGGACACGATAAACATTAAGCAGTCCGATTTGCATTTCCCCTTCTCTGTTTGAAGCACATTCAATTGAAATTGGATGCGTCTCCATCAGTTGGACATAAAAATAAAACTTTACGATGCAAGATTTTCTCTCAAATGTTCTATGCTAAGCGTAAAGGGGAAAAGAAGGCGTTGAGTGCGTGTCACGCGTCCAACCCTATGACCAAAGTACCCATTCCACACAGGCAAGTCCATAAAATACGCATTGTCATATTAGTTGGGTTATGGGAGGGGATCCGGAAGGGATGGCCATGGATGCCATTGTAACTGTTATATACAAATGCAAGGAGATTTCATTGTTCGCCGTAAATGCTAACCCATGTTGAACACGTTCAGGAAGTGACAACTTAATGGAATACCAAAAGCTCTCAAGGGATGTATGGGGCTTATCCGGGTCCTTCCACTTCCATAACTTCGTCAAAACTGAACCGATTTTCGCTACAAATTTACTATTCATCGTTTGCCCTTAAAATAAAATTGACTTAAAAATTTTGATTAATACCGGAAAGGTTGTTTTTTTCTTCAGGTACTATTAATAAAATAAATGGACAAATTAATACTAAAATTTAATTATTAATCTATATCTGACGTCAAAATTATTTTAATATAAGCATACAATTTAATATTTAGCTGTTGGTAATATTAACTGCCAAAAACTGTGACAAAATGCGACCGATTCTTGCAAGGCATATCTTTTTGGTAGGCGTTGTTTCTTTGGATTGAGTCAATTAATTTGCAGTAAGTTGAAAAATGAAATCTTTCAAATAGTAGTTGAATCGATTTAATCTATTATACTTATATATAAGATTTAAAAAGCTAAGCTAGTTATTTACATTATTCTCACATGCGACTCTTATGAAAACAGGCTTCGAAAATGTCTGATTCTAAAAACCTTCGTTAAAGCTTAAATGCTTAAGGTGATCAGGTAATTTAAATATAATAAAAAAACATAAGTTTTAAAGTAATTAGGCTTTACTTTAAATGCAATAATCAACAAATGCAGGCTTTACAATTTAGAAGGGTTGCGTGCCAGCTCCATGTCCAGCGAGGGCGGATTAACCAGTTTGCGGACCACATCAAACTTAGGATTGTTCTTATCACGCACCAGGTCGAAGATGACGCTCTCGCTGGTTGTTATCACGCAGCCCGCCTGACGCAAGCGTTCCAGAGCCAAATCGCGATCCTGTTTGAGGCGAGAGCAGCAGCAATCGGCAACAATGTACACATTTATGTCCTGTTCCCGCAGATCGATGGCAGTTTGTTCAATGCAGATGTGTGACTGCTCAAAAACAAGAAATATATTTTATGAGAAAGTAAGCGGAGAATCTGACTAAGTAATGTAGACAACCTCAAGACCATATAGCACAACATCCTGTGGTTTTTCGCCAAAGATTCCGTTAATTACGCTTTTCACCTGGGGTGTCATCATGCTAAAGTATGTTTTACCATGAATGAGTTTAGCATGATTTACGTCCAGCTCGGCTACAGTTTTTCCCAGTTTCTCTGGATAATGTTCCGTTACAATCAATGGCACATCGAGAGCTTTTCCCGCTTTCGTCTGCAAATCGAATTAGTTTAATCTCCCTTAATAGCTTATGATAAGATATTTGTGCTGTGTAGCTACAAAGTTCACTTGCCAGCTTGTCCACATTTTTAACCATATTATCGAAGAGCGGCATGGCGGGACGAAACTTTTCCTGAATATCGCATAGCAGGAAAAGCGTCTTCTTCGGACTTAGGTGGCATCGTCTGAGGGCCATTATTAGTTAATTGCAACTGATTGGATTACAGAAAACGAAGTTAATAATAAATACAATTGGATCGGTTTCTTAATTATGAGCACAACAAATGCTAATCAAAAGACATGTAAAATCAGTATTATCTAACACGATTATCAGCTATTTAAATGCTCGACAAGCATATTACACATCTCACATATGCTAGACACAAATGTTCTTGATTAGTGATTTTCCCAAGAAGCTCAGACAGCTGTTGCTATTGCGATGCGAAACGGTTAAGCAATATCGATATTTATATTAAAGACTATCGCTTTTAGGAGTTGCCACACTTATTATTAAAGTTGCAAACGTAGATCGCAAGCAGTTAAGTGAAATTCCATAAATTGTAATTTATAGATAAGGCGGTTTGGTAACCTATCGCTCTAAAAATTGTATTTTACGCAGTTTTTATTTGGTGTAATGGATTAGATAGCACTTAAGTAACAGTCGTTTATTAAATGCAGCCCAATGGTCTTAAGCCAAGCCAGACTCATGCCCACAAAGTAAACAGCCAATAGGCATAGAGTAAACATTTATCAACACCCTCCACTAATCTTAAATCCCAGACAACCCTCACAGCCATTTTGTGGCATACTCAACTTTGGTCTCGAGCTCCCAGAACCCCACGTGGCAATTAAACTAAATTGTGTGGACCCAGACAAAACTGCGCACACAGGTAGCTGATTTATATTCATAAGCCAGCCAAACAGCTGTGGGGCACTTCTGAATTCCGGATACGATATAAGCCAGACGCTGTAGAATGAGAGGCATTTATAATTGAATTCCTTAATACAAAACAACCGAGTCCTCACAGCCTTCGACAAAGCATTATAGTAATGAAGCCTCAGTCAATTTCAATAACGCAATCAAAAGCGTGCAATTTCAAAAACCACAAAACCCAAAACCAAATGCGTACCAAATATCCATTGACCATTGACCAGCGACACACGCACTTTCAGTCTTCAAGTTTGAGTGTTTCTTGTATTTTATTTTTCGGTAAACTTTGGGTAACTTTGGTATGCCTGACACGTAGTTTTCGATGGCATACCGCTCTCTGGACTTGCCAACGCCTTGATAATGGAATGGCAATGGCCATTGCCCGTACTCACCCCCTTTCCACCACATCCCGTCTGTGTAAGTCGCATGCATATTTCAGCAATTTACGCTACCTTTTCTCCTTATCTTTGTTGGCTTTGGTTCCGGTTAGATGGGCGTGGCTAAGCTGTTAGCCATCTACGAGTACAGTTTGCAGCAGTTCTGACTGCATATATTATTTATAAGTTACCGAGCTTGCGGGTGCTGCAATTTAAAAGACCAAGTGTCCCATTCAACATCGCTGGAAAGTTTCAACCGGAATTGAACGTTGACACTTGACTTTTTTTTTGCTGAGTATCAATTTTCCAAAAATCTCAGACTGTTTGATACAGTCCAACTTCCTTAAGATGTTCTTTTTTTAAGAGGTTAACTTCATATTAATTTATTGACTCGTTTTGGTACAAAATGGAGGAAAAGCGTAAGTTCAGCTTATTATTAAATTTCTGTGGAATGTTTCTATGGATGTTTGTAAAATTTGTTTAGGTTTACTTTAAAGGATCACGCCTTAATAGAGACAACAACGTCTAACTATCCAATCCTTTCGTTATATCTAAGTTCTCTGTATCTATGCACAGTCAATAGGCAAATCTATAGATGTGTGTGTGCATGTGTGTCTGTGTGTGTATGAGCTTAGATGAGTGTATATCTGTATTCATAGCGTCACATGCTAGTCAAAGCCATTTTGGTTTTTCAATTTCAACGCAATTTTTGCTTCAATGCGTCGAGAGTAATTTGCATTTTTTATTTGGTTTTATTGCCCCCAGCAAGCGATGAGACGTTGGCAATTTTTACAGCTCATCGTTGCCTGCTCTGCCAGGTTAGAATCGAGAGGTGATAATGCTAATAATAAGTTGACTCAATTGCCACAACAATATTGGCAACGGCATCAGCAAGAGTAGTAAAAGCAACCTGCAACAATTCAATTGCTGCACAAATTTCGAAATTTAAAAAAACAACAAACACCAAAGTCAAGTCGTAAATGTTTCACAATGTCTGCAACTTGCACACTTACACACTCACACACATGTATATAATAATATATATATAATATATATACATATGATATCGCTCTGGGTGCTTGTGTGTATTTTTATGTGATTTCATCACTCAAGAACTTTTATGAATGGAAATGGGTAAAGCTTTCGCAAGCGCAAAAGTGGGAAGCAAAATTTTATCGCATTTATTTACAGTACACCAGGATTCAGCAATTGGAGTGTTGTATGTGTATAAATATATAAACATATATATAAATATATATTTAAGTAGATATGTTTTATATGTATATGATGCAATTTATTCAATGAAATGCAAATGTGACTCAATTGTAGTTTATTTTGTAGTAATTCTTGATTGCACAATAAGCAAAAGTCATTTAATTTCGATTGCGCTCTCTTATTTACCCCATTTCCCATTTTCAATTTGCATGTTGCTCGAGGCGTCCAGCAACTACACACAACAACAACAACAATGTAGGAGTTTAGCATATGTGTGACTTCTTAGCAACAAAACTCAGTCTTGAGTTAAACATGGAAAGACACTTTGTGCTTTGTGGCTTTTCAATGCTTTTGATAGATGTGCAAAACTTTTGTTTCGACACTGTGTATATGGGGGTGCGCAGTATATATACATATAAATATATATATATATATATATGTATATGGGCACTAAATGTCAACCCCTTCAATTCCACATTTATTCGCTGCTCCCATGCCACAGTTTGCCTCCAGACTTTTTTGTTTATCAACGATTTTCAAATTGGAAACCAACTGATATTCCAAACTACACATTTGCCTTCCCCGCAACACCCCTTGTGTTGCTGTTAATGCCCCATATATCCAGTTCTTTATACATTTGAAGAGATGCTGCCATTTTGCGTAGGCAGCTTATATAGCTAATGCTTGTCACGTTTGGCTCCAACATTTGACATGGCAAATTCGACATACGAAAAAAGAGCAACAACAACAAAAACAATAAAAGTAAAACGAAAACAAAAGAGATCACACAAAAGGCTGCTGTGGCGTGTGTTTGTGTGTATGTGTGTGTTACCTGACAAACCCCAGAGATACCCTGTTTTGCAGGTGGGCTTAATGAATATTAAATTTCTTGGAGTATGCTGAGTTATGTATTATGAATACCCTGTATTAAATAACAGCTGAATTATTTAAGCGCTGCCACCCTTATAACAATTTACAGCTATTTTGAAATATGATTAAGTATAATTAAGTGTGAAGCCCAAAAGTAGACTATACGTTTTAAGCAGTACATTTATGATGAAAAATGATTAACCTTTTAAAACAGTTATTGTAGTTAGTTACTTAAATGTATAGATTCTACCATTCATAACTGATTTTAGATTGATTAGTTCCAGGGCATCGTGAAATATATAGAACGAAAAACCTTCACGTTGCTTCAAAGATAAAAAGAAGATAATCAAACAAAATAAAAAAACAAATGATTTTCACAGGTGAATTGGAAAGCGCGTAATGCTCTAATGTTTGACTTGCCAGCAGGCACGTGCTTCTCCCCTATCACACGAACCCGCCCAGACGTACGCCTCCCCCTCACTCCTACCTGCGCTTACATTCAGAAGTACTTTCAGATACAGCTCACATGTCGCAGCGTGTGAAGTCAAGCAAAACGGCAGTCGGGGCACACTGCGAGAGTGGCAAGTCGATGTCGACGTTGACGTTGACGCACGTGGCGTATGCGTAACGCGACGCGCCACTTTTGCAAATTGGATGAAAATCTTTGGCTTTTCAGCGACGCCGTCAAAGGCTTCAGCGCAACATTTTGTGGATGCATTCGTCTGTAAATTAACATGTTTTGATGCTGGCTTCCCCCGGCTGACTTGTCCTCAGAGTGCCAGGCCAATCCAAACCGAGCAGAGCCGAGCCCGGCTGCAATTTGTGATCTCAGTTTTGTCACAGTTTGCAGTCCCAAACAACATAAATAAAAAGTTACCCCAAGCCAATTCGTCAAGCCCACCCATCTCCACGGAAAGGGCAACTGGCAACATAAAACTTATGGCAACACCTACGCAAGGGACACACAACAGAGGAGTGAAGGGGGGAGCCGATGGGGTTGTTGGAGCAAAAGCATACAAGTTTTGCTGGGTCCGGCTTTTTACTCCTTTGTGGACTTTTGGATTATGTTGTAAACTTTTCAATTGCGCTGCTCGCATAAGAAATAAAACAAATTCGAGTTTCAAGTTTCAGGACAAAAATTGTTAAGCCGAAATGCTTAGTTTGTTGGGGCAAGAGTTTGTAGTGTGGGACATACCTTAAACAACTACTTGCCATATGCTACAAAAGGACCTGGCAAATATATTACAGCCACACACACACACACACACACACACACACACACACACAAGCACTTCAGCACAGGTCGTCGTCGTCGTAATTCTTGACAGCAGCTGTTTGTCGTTTTTTATAGCCACAAAAAGCAGCAGACACGTTAAAACATGGTCGAAAGCTTAAAGCGCTTCAGACTGCTAACTGGCCAACTGGCCAGCATCAAACTGCAATTCAACTGAGCTGCGCATGTGATGACACTAAGAAAAAAGACTATGCTATAGTTTAAAATATATCAGCAAAGAAAGTCTTTGATAAATTCTAAAACATTACCTGATTTTCTTAGGTCCTAATGTCGTTCCTATTGTAAGAGTAATGATTAAGTAAACTAAACATGTTTAAACAAATAGAAAATTCTAAGAAGGATTTTGATATGTGACTCCATAAATTTCAGACAATTTCTCAACATTTTCTGGGCAGTTTAATAAATAAAAAATTAGTTGTATTAATTTGCAGAATTATTTGCTAATGCTTTTCAATTTAAGGTAAATTTAAAAATACTAAAGTGTAGTGAAATAAAGAAATATTCTTAGTAAGAATTTCTCGTTGTGTATCGGAAGTTGATTTTGTTGAAGTTTTTCAGACTAAGAAGAAAACTATTTATCTTAGTTCAAGAAAAATGCATTATCGCCGTAGCAAAACTTTAATTTGAAAACTAAGAACTCTTTGCGGGCATAAGCATATTAAAAAAATTTTGTTAAATTGCATAAATTACCCAATTTTTTCTCACTGTATCTGCTTTTACCACATTTTGCTACATGCATTCTGCATCTTATTGAAGTTCATTGAACCAAAATGCTGAGCGCATTTCCGTGTTTGTTTTTGACTCTAAGGCTGCTTTGCAGCAAATAAACTTTTGAGCTGTTGTTGTTGTTGTTGTTAATGTTGTTGTTGTTGCTGCTTCTGTTACTTGTGCTGTTGACATGACGCTGCGCCAGTGCACTTTGAGTGGCCACCCAGAGAGACTTGGGCCCGGATAAATGTGCACATAATTATCCTTTGAATGCGCCCAGCTATACGAGCCAAGTGTGTGTCTAGCTGAGCCTGACTGGTTGTGTGAGGTTCTGTCACCTGGTCTGAGGCGAACTGGAATTGGGTGACGTGATAGTTAAGTAGCAAATGCGCCTCAGCAAACACACTACCAAATCTACAGCACACAGAGTCTCTTTAAAGCCCGATTCATGCCTTAATTAATGTTGCATAATTTAAAAAAAAAAACCCCTAACAAACAAAAAATAATTCAAAGCGGGTGGCATAAAAAGCAAAGCGCAAGCAAAGCAAAGCCAAAAAAACGTAAGCAAAGAAAAACATAAAAAAAAACCCGAAAAGGGAAAGCGGCAACCAAAAATTCCAACCATTATTTTTCTTTTTTGGTAGCAAGAAAATTTGTAGGTGCTGCCAAAGGCTTCAAATGAGGCACCCAAAAGGCCTTAAAAGTCCAAAGGCCACAAAAATGCCAAGCAAAAAGGCAAACAATGAAGGCACAGGGCCAAAAGCACAAGTAGAGGGATAATAATGTGTAGGCATTGCTTGTGTTATTTGAAGTTGACATTGCGCCACCTACGCAACACAAACGCCACGAGCCGCCCTCAATTTGGCGCCAACTTTTAATTATTCCATCATATTCATAAACTTTTTCCGCACAACATGCGGAGGGGAGGGCGAAGCTCTGCAAGGGGGCGGCATGGTGAACAGGCACTCATTATGTGCGTCACACACACTCGAGCTGTGGCCGTGGCTGTGGCTAAACTAAACAACAAGTCCCTCTTGCTGGTGTTTATACCCTCCAAGCCCTACAAGGGCTTTAAATAAGTTATAATTATTTGAGTGAAAACAGCAGACTCGCCGTCTGCTATGAAATCTTATATAAATAAAAAACATAAGCCACAAAAAATCAAATAACAATTGAGATTAAATAACAAAAGTGATTTTAAATATTTGACAATGGTTTAGCTGCGAGACCAGCATTTGAGACTTCCTCACGCCCATTGTGGGTGCAGTCTTGGTCGTCTGATAAACTTAAACCTATCAAAGTTGAGGATGAAATCTATGATTTAAGTTTATTTTTTAATTACAGACAATTTACAGGGTATCTAAAAATCATAATTCACTGTACATTGTTCGCTTTACAACGCTTACTTGTTCAAAATGTTGTTGTTGTTGTTGTGGATGTTGTTGTCGCTGCTTTTGTTTTTTGGTGTAATGCCAACAATGGCGTCTTCAGAACGACGCCTTTTCAGACACTTCTGTGGCGTCTGTCAGCTTTGCCCCTCGCACATTGCATAGTGACTCTATGCAAGGGCAGGAGACTGGAGGCGGAGGGCAGAAGTCAGGAGATGGGAGGCGGAAGGCGTTACTCCATAAAAATGAACAACAGCCTTTTTATTGTCGAACAATGAACGAGCAGCGCTCAAGTTTTTGGCCTTCCTTTCGTTTTCTTTGTTGTTTTTATTTTTGTTGTCATCGACAACAGCATTTAATGAGGCTGTCGCTTTATTGTGTTCAATTGTGCTTGGGCAGCCTTAGGAATTTCTAATATTGAGAGCTAAAACCTAGCAACGGGGGTGTGTCGGAAGGTGTTCTAGTAAAGTAAAATGAGCTGACGTTTTCCCCCAATAGAAATTGCACCTATAAATTTACAAAACGAACGCATATTTAAGTTTAGTTGCACAAATGAGCATTGTGAATTTATGGAGAAAAGCTTAAATTTGCAGTTGTCACATTAATATTTCACCCATAATAATTTTTCATTGTCAGCAGATTTTGCTTATATGCTGTAAATGCTTTATTTTCTAGTATTCTAAATTAATGAAGTAAGCACAGCACTCAATCAAATCTTGAATTGAAAACTGTTAACTAGACTATATTAAAAGATATTATTTTAAATCAGCTTATATAATTTCGTTCAACATTTTTTAATTAAAGCATTTAATATAAATACCACCGGAATAAAATATTATCTGATTTGAAGCAATTGTTTCTATTATTTATAACATATAAAGTAATATAAGGAATAATTAAATAAATAAAGCCAAAATTGTACTACCCTCACTTAGGGTATCAACCAAGTCGACTGTTCTCAGCCAGACTTTATATGGCAATTCAGTTTTTTGAATGCATTTAATATTTTTAGTTAACGCTCGAATTCATTGCCACTGAATCACTTTGATGCACTCCGATTTTTGGCCAATTTGAGGTGCCAATTAAGTGAACTGGCATTGCATGTCAAAAAGTTGTATAACATGTCGTAAGAAACTGGCAACCGAACTGAAGTTTGCGCTTAATGAAGCTAATGAAACGTCAGACGATTTACGCTTTACGGCGTACTGCAGATAAAGAGACACGTGAAGAGGGAGAGAGAGCACCAAGGATGGTGCGGGATGTGGAGCTATGGGGGACTCAAAAGCTGAACGATACTCAACGCTGACACTTAAAGCCGACAAGTTAAGCGTGTCGCGAAGCTGAAACCCGTGCGGTGCCCCCATTAGCGGCAGGGAGCCACTGCTGGAGCAGCGAGGATAACAGCAGCAGCTGGATGGATGCGGGGCCTGCTGGTGGGGTTGTCTGCTGACTGTAGGCTGGACGCGGGCTTGGATGTGGATGTGGACGAGCACTTTAGGTAGAGTGGCACACGTTTTGTCAAACAGTGTCCTTAGCCCGCAGCGACTGTTGGCTATAGCGGCACATGCGACGTATACGTAATATTGAATTGGTGCAGTTGCAACAGACGCGGCATCGTGCTGCAGGCAACTGTAGGAGGCAACAGGACGAAGACGAGGGCGAGAGGATAAGGATGAGCACAAGCCTGAATGTGCATAGTTAGTGATAAACTGCTTTGGCACGGAAATGGCCCTGGAAATAGAAATGATGTCGAGTGTGTGCTCGTGTGCATAAAAAGCCCAATTAGATGACAGAATCAGATGCAGATACAGATACAGAAGCACCAGCTGCAACAAATACAGATAAAGATACAGATACATATACCGATGCACTGATGTCTGAGAGAGTTTAACAGGAGTCTAAATACTGAGTAACCAAATGGGGTATGGAAAGATTTATTATTTGTATACAATATACAGAAGGTTCTAAAGTGTATTAAATATTATATTATATATTAAAGTTTAATTATTTATTTATTTTTATAAGCCAATAGATATTTTATTTATTTAAGCAAACTCAAATTTTATCACTCTTTTTTGGGAATTAGCTAACTAAATAGAAACTTTATAGAAACTGTGGTTTCTATCTTCCCGGGATTGAAACAATTAGTTTGTCAGTTTTTTATTGAAACACCCAAATTATTTATGTGAGGACAGGGATTAGTTAATTTTCTGAGCCTAACTGTAATATACTTTAACAGCCTAATTGTGCCTTAGGCATTTTTATATCGATTTATTTTTCATATATAAATAATTTTTTTGTTTCCTGAAATTAACGCAACTTTAAATTAACTTCACTTGCAGAGAAATCAAAATAAGTTCAAAGCTCGTATTTTTGAAGTGGTTTGCAAAACACACACACGCACACACACACACACAGGTAGGCATTTGAGTAGCTATAGATAGCTTGGCTGAGCATAATCAAGAAGTTTGAAATGCATCATAAAAAACTTTTACCATGTGCAATTTGAGAGCCTGTTTTTAGGCTGTTTCTACATGAATGATGAATATGTGCCACGATTTACGCTTACTTCCTCCAAGCACTCTCCTGCCCACCCTTATTTATGTGTGTAAGTGACAGGAGCTGGGCGTGAGTACTTGGAGACAGGACATTGTTGGCTGTCAGGTGCCAAGGCAAAACAAACTAACAAATATATTGCAAAATACATTTGAAGCACACAAACAGCGGGCGATTCGCGCATATCTGTCGACTACAATAAAAAAGACGAACCGTAAATAAAGCCAAGTATTTACCTGAGAGAATGCTAAGTATGAAAGTAGTCGACTTTGGCATACCTGCCACATGTTGTAAGAAAAAAACAAGTAAGAAAATAAATGCTCAATACAAATACTAAAATGAAACCAAGTTGTCTTATTACACCTACGTATAATATAAATCCATAAATTCGAAATTTAATTTTATTTTAATTTATTTAATTTCTCTACTTAATATTTAAGCATATCATGAAAAAAATGTAAGTAATGCAATGATTCTGCCTGTATTAGCCAGTTATGCCCCAGCAATTGGGTTAGGGTGTAAAAGACGTAAAAATATTTATAGCTGCCTAAACAGTCGGATGACTTTCAATAAACCAACAGCATGCATAAATCTACCAGCATCCAAGCCAGATGAGCTTCACCTGTCTCTTCAGCCATCTTCGTCGTCGTTGTCGTCTCATCCCCAATGCACTTAAAGTCCACAAAACTTGGCTAATGTGATTTTATCATTGTTGCTGTTTTTTTTTTTTTGTTGTCGCCAGTTGTTGCCCTGTCCTTGGTCCTTGAACTTCTACGCCGTGGCAGTGCCCAACTGCTAGAGATAGTCGCGTGTGCATTATACGCAATACATAATACATTATGCGAGATGTGGAGATCCGAGCTGGCTGACAGCGCACCAAATCTGTACTCGGCGGCTATGTCAGGGCAAATAAAGAAACGAAAATTTCTGGTACATAAATTATCAGTAAGTCGAGTGTTTCATGTTATTTTTATTGACAGTTTTCTGGCTTTACGAGTGACGCATAGATCAACTGCCTGCCACCATTTCCACTCCATGTCAAAGTTTAGTCCTGATTTGTCGGTTTAATGTGGCCCATTGATAAGATTTGTTGCTGCAAATTAAGTGCAGCTGTTCTCGCCGAAAATATAATTTCAATTATTTCATCTTGTTCGAATCTGGATGAAGAGCACTTCACTGCTTCAGGCCATAAATATTATTAATTCTCCAGTGCATCCTTTTGGCGCCGACCCTTGATTTAATTTCGAGAATCAATGCTCAATATTCATTCAACAGCAATAAATACATATACACATGTATGTACATCTCCCAAATGAGAGCAGCTGAAAATGCTGTTTTTGAAAGTAAATGCTTCAATGTTGCCTGCTGAGTGTTTAATCATGGCTTAATTAAAAGTATCTTTAACCGTATTTAGGCCTAAATTAATATTAATAATGCCTCTTAAAACTATGAGCTAACTTTTTGAATTAAATTACTTGATTATGTTTATTGATTTTATCTTTTATTTTTATCAGCGTTTTTATTGCTTACAGAAATGATTTTTTTGAAAAAACAAATCTTAGATTAAAAGAATAATAATTGAGAAATCTATAAAGATTATTTATATATATCTTCCAATTTTATCAGCTAATGTCATTTGAGCTACAGAAATTTAATTTAAGGGCACAAACAACAAGTGCTCTCTACTTCTTTGCATGTGTATTTGCGTGTCTGTCTATGAGTGTGTGTGTGTGGGTGTGTGTGGGTGTGGGTGTGTGGATGTGTATGTGGCTTGCTGTCAAGTGAATTTTCCGCTGTCAATTACACACAGACACCTCTGGAACTGGCAACGTCTGAGGCAAAGGACCTGCGGCAGAAGTGATTCCCAGAGGCTGCTGCATCTTTTGTTATTACACTTTGATAGGCAACTGTCAGAATTTGAGCACATAATTCAATTAGACTGCACTTATCAGCCAAAGTTGACTATCTCTCTTACTCCCTCTTTCTCTCTCTCTCTCTCTATGTAGTCCACACACTCATTTTACCTCTCTCTTCATCTATATATGGTTGTCATCTGAAATGCTCTCAATGCAGCACTTGGCGCATTGTTTCGCTTTTAAAATATGCTCGAGCACGTTGCCGGGGCAAAAGTGGCCGGGTCAGGATGAAGTGGGTGCAGGTGGAGAGTACCGGTTGCCGGTGCCCGTGGCAATTGACCCACTTCTTGTTGGCGTCTGACAGCTTCAATTGTTTGGCGCTGGCGCCACTTTCACTTACCTAATTAAGCGCCTGCACTCGGCGCAGTTTCCTCCCAGAGACTCCATCCGTTCTACAGCAAATAAATGAGAAATTAATTCATTTGCAGCAACGCTGCCCTCTGCCACACTCCCCCACTATTTCCGGCTTCTACCCGAAAGTATAACAAGAATAGGGCCAACGGCATGCAAAATGTACAAGCTACAAACTGCAATGTTGTCATTTGAGCCATGACTGCAAGTTAGCCTGGCTTAAACTTTATATCGCCTGCCCACCTTCTGCTACTGCTGCTGCACACTCGTTAGTGGTAATTTAATTCCTTGCTTTAAGTGCAACTGATGCATGCCTCCGGCATTAAATTTAATTGCCTTTTACCAAGGCCAAAGGAGCTCTGAACTCTGATAAACGATCAGCCAGCTGCGAGGGCAATTTGGGCTGCCACTTTGCTTATCTAAGCTAATTAACTATTTTAGTTGGCTCTAACTGACAGCTAACAATTATTTTTTTATTGCATATGTAAAAATATTGTAACCTAAATATATGAGTTATTATTACATAAAGATCTAAGTTTATCAGGATTTTCTTTATAGTTTCAACTTATTATTGGCAACAAGATCTTTTTGTCTCAAAGGGACTTTCAGTCCACATTAAAATGCCATTTCTGTGTGTGTCTTTTAGTTGAGTTATTTATGTGTGTTGCTACTTGATGTTAGTGCAGAGTTTTACGATCCAATCAAGTGTGCCCATAAAAATAAACGCTGTTGCAGCGAAAAAATGTAACCAAACTGAGGCAAGCCTAGGGGAACCAAATAGGAAAGAAAGTTGAGCAAAATGGGCAAGTCTTAAATCGTAACTACAAACATACATTTTGGGATGCCACATAAAAAAGCAAAAGCAATAAAATTTGGAGAGTTCGTAGAACAAAACGAAACAAACAACATAAACCAGCTGAATGTTAATCTCAGAGATTCCCCTTTATAGTTCTCAGGAAGCAGCAGAGTCCTGCCGGCTGGCTAATGGTCATCAGTGACTGTCCAGGCTGCTCAGGCGCTAGTTTGACAGCCCACTCAAAAGGGTTTTAAGCCCATGGCCAACACACACACACACACACATTTATAGCCACATACAATTCAGCAGCGGCTTATTATTTTTTTTTATCACAGTAATAAAATGGTGTTTATAATTTAATACATATTTGTGATTGCCGAAATCAAAATCAATATATAAAATTCGAAAATATTATATTAAAAAAGAATATAAATGATTAGAAAGCAGAAGCAAAATATGTGAATAATGGAGATATCGACGTTTTTCGCTTTTTTTTTGTTTAAATTTTTAAAACGGTCAAATCTTCGGAAATAAAGGAGATATTGACGTTTTTCGCTTTGTTTTTTCAAAAAATTTTAAAACTGTCATATCTTTGGAAATAATGGAGATATCGACGTTTTTCGCTTTTTTTGTTTACATTTTTAAAACTGTCATATCTTCGGAAATAGTGGAGATATCGACGTTTTTCGCTTTTTTTTTTGTTTAAATTTTTAAACTGTCATATCTTCGGAAATAATGGAGATATCGACGCTTTTCGCTTTTTTTTGTTTAAGTTTTTAAAACGGTCATATCTTCGGAAATAATGGAGATATCGACGTTTTTCGCTTTTTTTTGTTTAAATTTTAAAACTGTCATATCTTCGGAAATAATGGAGATATCGACGCTTTTCGCTTTTTTTTGTTAAAGTTTTTAAAACGGTCATATCTTCGGAAATAATGGAGATATCGACGCTTTTCGCTTTTTTTTGTTTAAGTTTTTAAACTGTCATATCTTCGGAAATAATGGAGATATCGACGCTTTTCGCTTTTTTTTGTTTAAGTTTTTAAAACGGTCATATCTTCGGAAATAATGGAGATATCGACATTTTTCGCTTTTTTTTTTGTTTATATTTTAAAAACGGTCATATATTCGGAAATAATGGAGATATCGCCGTTTTTCGCTTTTTTTTTTAATTTTTATACCTGTCATATCTTTTTAAAATGAAGTTATTGTTTTATAATAATCTGAACACAATTTTACAATTTAATAAATAAAATTTTTGAGTATAGTATAATTTGTTTATGTCCAGAAATTTATTTGAATTTGCAATTGTTTGCAGTGCTTTGGGGTTTTGCTTGCTGAGCTTAAGTGCAATTGAGTAATCCCGACACATTCCAACCAAAGGACATACACACACACACAAATACACACGGCTGCCTACGCATTAACAACTTCATTAGTCTGCCAAATACACACAAACCTACACACACACGAACTATTCACACACACACACTGCAATGGCCTACGCTAATCTGCTGGTGGCGTTTTGGCAGCTGCTAAACTCAACTGTGAAGTACATTAATTTGGAGCTTAGGAAAGGCCAAAGGCAATAAATCTTCCACGCAAGCGAAGGACACAAAGGACACATGCGCAATGCACGACAAAACGAGATTGACAGCTGGCTGACTGGCTGGGTGGAGTCAGTGGAGTCAGTTGGAGTCAGACTGC
This sequence comes from Drosophila longiperda, assembly GCA_035042125.1. Taxonomy (NCBI): domain Eukaryota; kingdom Metazoa; phylum Arthropoda; class Insecta; order Diptera; family Drosophilidae; genus Drosophila; species Drosophila longiperda. The sequence continues at coordinate 14,857,181 of JAWNLV010000107.1, forward strand.
AAGAGTGCGTCAGTTTTGACGAAACTAATTGAATCTCAATCAATGCAACAGCATAAAAACATGCAATGCCACACAGCCACACACAACATGCAACATGCAGCAGCAGCAGCAATATTAATTACTACGACAGAAGTAGCAACACAAAGAACAAGCCGACTACAACTTGCCACATGGCCACACAATTCAGACAGCAAGCCAACAAAAAAACCATACAAAAGCCAACAGAGCCAAGCAGCTGAATACAAATCAAATTAGAGCTCGAAGCTACACAACAACAGCAACAACAACAGCAACAACAACAACAGCAACAATAACAGCTACAACAACAACAACAACAGCAACAACTGTAAGCAGGCAAATAAAATGCAGTCTCAACTTTTGGCCAGGCAATAAGTGAGAGTTTCAATGTCCGCAAGAAACAAACAACAAACTGACAGACAGACAAGCTGACGCGGGGGTAGCGAGGGGCACGGGAGCAGCATTTGCAAATGAAACTGAATTCTTATTTTGGTCTCGAAACAGGAAATTGTCCAGCAAAAAAAACAAGAATGCAAAGAGGCGAAAAGTGACAACGGCACAGCAATACAAATGTTACTGTTGCTAAGCAAATGGCCTTTGATCTAAGAGTGTTCGAATAAAAACTGCTCTGTAAACAGGAGTAAAGATTGCTTAATTCTTTATATATAATTATACAGAAAATGCTGCGAATTTTGTTAACAAGACATTTGATACCGTTCTAAAGCGTAGCATGTGAATAATACTGATTCATGAGTTAAGCATTAATTAAAAACCTTAAATAATTGAATTTAATATTGACAAAATAAATTTTAAAAAATAAGTATATGTATAAATCCTATTATATCTTCATTTTATTTATATTTATACACGTATATTTATATTTGTAACAAATGCATTTCCTTAATTATGTCACATAAACTTGATCAGAATAAAGCAAATGACTTAAAAATTATATAGTAGAAAACTTTTCTTTAAACTGATTAAGCTTGCCGATACTATTGAGAATTAATCTTAATTTTATGAACAGTTTAAAAATACTCTCTTTCCTCAAATGTTATTTGCATAGGATACTTAAAATTTTCATGTTTTAAGCACTTTTATTGTGCAATAGTTTGTATTTCTCACATTTAATCCACAAAATAATGATAAGTAAAATATCAACATTTGTATATCAAAATTCTTGCCTAATTATATGTCACATTGCGTATGCGTAATGCTTGTTGCTTATACGCAAAGTTGCAAGTAACAATGTCAGTTACCCAGTTAGCAGCAGTAAATTTAAGTGGCAGCTCAGCTGAAAATATTTGAAGTTTTCTGCAGATAAATACACACACAATCACACACACACACACGCCACACACAATTGTGAAACTTATATCGTTTGTAAATCTCCAGTTTGTAGTCAAAAACATTTTCGCTCGGAGTGTGTGTATTTTCTGTGTGTGTTTATGTTGCACGTATTTGCATTCAACTTTCACCGCAAAGCCGTCAAAGGTTTTGCAAATTTCATTACGCTTCAAGCACAGCCAAACGCACTTAAATGGTTTTTCCTTAGCTTAACATATATTTGAATACATTTTCGTGCATTTAAATACATTTCGTTGCTGTAACTGTAAACAACTGTTGCCAAAAAGTGGCAGCAGAAACAAACAGCTTTAGCTGAGTAGCAAAAACGTAGCAACAGCAGCAACTGCACAAAACATTCATTAGGGAGACAAACGAGCATTTCTCTGGCAGCTACAAATTTAAAGCGATCAATGGAAAGGCAAAAATTTTAAACTATATATTTAATGTATTTCTTAAAATACATTTCTAGCAAATTTTTTTGGATATAAAATAAACACAGCTAATATAAGAAAGGATCACTTTATTTATGAACTGATAACAAATAAATACATTTTCATAACAAAATCGACATATATTTTTAAAGTGTGATGCTATTTTTTTAAATAAAAATTTATTTTTTAAAATTTAAAAAATAATAATTACTGCCAGCACTGATTGTGAAAATGCTCTAATTGGCATCACTGTTGTCTGACTTTTTTCTTCAAGTAAAAAACTAACTTTTAAATAGGATTAGTTCTTTTTAAAACTTTTCCCACTTTAGGACAAACATTTAATGGTTGCCAGAAAATACTCCTTTATTTTTGAGGTTAGATTTGTTATTCATATTGTTTATTAAAACAACTTTCATGTCTATATGTGAGTGTGTGTGTGTGTGTGTAAGTGTATGTGTGAAAGTGTGTTAGTGTAAGTAAGTTTATATGGTTTTCCCATGTGCTGTCTTTGCTTTTATCATTTTGATCAGATGAAAGTATTAAATGCTTCGCCTGCTCATTTTGTGTGTGCTTAATATGCACAGACTAACACACAGACACACAAATATATATATATATATATATATACGCAGATGTATTTGAGGTATGCCTATTGTTTAGTTAAGGCATTACTAAGGCCAAGCCTAATGGAACATGGCAGAACGCATCGAGGACCTTTTGTGGCACGTTCTGCTATTAGACGAAATCATTTTCTTCAAATTTGACAGTAAATAAAGAAGAAACCTAATTTTAAAAGCCGAGGATTGAATGCTCTTACATAATGATTTTATTTAAATTGTTTTAAGGAAAAAGATTAAAAATAATAGATGGCTGAAAGTCACTAAATATTTGAATGAGTTAAAAAAAAACATTGGTAAACTCTACTAGTTGCTTAACAATTTTATGGCTAAAAGACACAGTTCTCCATTAATTTATTTATTTTAAATTTGGTTTGGTAAATCAAAAAGCAGCATTTAGTTCTAATTGGCGAGTCGCAAAATTCCTTAAAAAATTAAAGAATCCTCTTGCATGCGTATGTTGGTTAAGAGTGTACCTTATTTTTCAATTTTAGTCTGCATTCCCTAAAAGCCACAGTATCAGTGTCTAACTAAGCAGATCCTGTAGAGGAAAACAGAGAGGCGACTCCAAAATGTCATCGGGCATGACAAAAACGTTTTCAAAGTCAATTAGATAATGTGCTGCACCTTTCTCTCTGCTTGTGTGTGTGTGTGTGTGTGGCTCTACGTTGCATACTTTTGAGCATTTAAAATTGCGTATACGCAACGCAGCACTGGTAGAGTGCTAGAGGGGAGTAGAAGAGACAAAGCAGTGTGCATAATGCAAGCATTTGTGGCACTTGCTTTGCTGATGTTGCGAGCGTCTGACTGGCTGTGGCCTACTACCACTTCCTGTTAGCGGATGCGGTTGCAGTCCATCCCGCTCACCGCCCCCGCCTGGGTGTTGTGCATTACCGTAATTTACATTTTAATGCGCTATTATTAGACGAAATTAATGACAAGTGATTCAATTAGGCCAAATCGAACACCAATTCCTGTGCTCTGCTCTGCTATACTTGTGTGTGTGTGTGTGTGCTAGTGTGTGTATGTGGGACAATACTGTCGCTGGTTGATAGTTGACATGCAGCTGGGCATTAAAGTCAATTGCGGGATATCATCTCTTTTTTTTTAATGATTTTCTCATTTCGATGGCCATTTGCATTTCCTGGCAATTTCAGCTACCATTTGAGGCATTGATTTGCATGCTGCATACTCATCGAGATCACGCACTTAAACCTCGCAATACCTTCGACAGCTGCCACAAGCCAAATGCCACCTGCCACCTGCCACAAACTGAATGGCTACTGCAGTCCAACAATTTAATATTTAAATTTCCATAAATATTCAGAGCATTCAAGCGCACAGTTGGCGTTTGTGCTGTGTTCTGTGTGTGTGTGTATGTGTGTGTGCTGTGGGGTGTGGGTATTCTGATTGTTGCACGTTTAGCGCTGAATTTATTTTGCAATTTTGTTCGCAATGCTCATCACACCAAAAAAAAAAAAAAAACAACGCCGGAAATTGATGGATGGTCCACGCCCGAAAGCAATTTCATAACTCGGGCAATTGAAGCTCAAAGTGTATTCTATTAATTAACAATTCCATTAGATTGCATGGATTTCGTTTTAATTAAATTGCGCATAATTATTGTTAAGTACATGCATAAGCACACACACCACACACACACACCACACCACACCGACATGCATTCACGCACACGCGTAATCAGCTTTTCAATGTAATTAATGAGTTTTTAGTTGAAAATAAATTTGCCTGTAATAATGACTCGTTTAAGGATGTCGCCGGGAAGGCAGGGAGTCAGGTAGGTGGAAAGTTGTTGGTCTTACTTGGCAAGGAATAGCTGAAACATGTGCCTGGCATTTTCACAATTTGCATGTTTTCACACACACTCGCTTGACAGCCGGCAACAGAGCTCATTAAATGCTTTACATGTGCTCGTTTCAACTCTGCACCCCTCTCGCCGCAACCCTCTCCTCTCCTCTACTCACTCACTCTACAATTCCATTGACACTCCTCTCCCCCTCTTTCCCATGGTTTTACATGTAATTTGATGCTGTTTCTGTGCACAAAAGTCAAGAGCGGGATACAGTTTTCCATACAAGTCTTTAATTTATGTAAATTTTGCGTGTGAATCTGAGTTTTTTCTTGTATATATACATATATAAATATATATGTATACATATGTGTGCAAATGTTTGCGCTCCTCATCAATTTACCATTGACAAAATAAAAAAAAAAATTCTGACGCAGCTTGTAAAAGCCAAAAATAATTTAAATAGTAAAAATACAATTTTGTATAGTAGCGCAATGTAAAAATCCCCAAGGAGAGTGTCCAGCGGGAAAGAGAGTCCCATGAAATGTGTAATTTATTTAGTGATTTGTAATCTCAGACTAAATTTAATTTCGTTAAAAACTTTTGTTGCTGCAACGAACTCAATTGTTCAGTTAAAGAAAACTCACATTTGCCTTTAAAGTTCGACGATTTTTGTTAAAGAAAATAACTGATTTTTATAGAATCCGCTAAACAATATTTAACTTATTTAACTACCTCAACAATTTCAATAAAAAATTGTTTAATGAAATAATTATATTTTTTACATATTTTATGCTTTATTTATTTTTTCAATTTCAAATATGTTTGTAATCTAATTTGATAGATTATATTAATGTTTGGCATAAAAACTTTAGTAAGAAGTTTTTTTTTATCTATCTGATATGCGTCACAATTAGAAATCAAGATAATTTGACGTGCATTTACCATATCTGAGCATACCATGTCCAGTCGGATAAGGCCAAGTTAACGTGTAAATCGCTGTCAGCGATTAGTGCCAACTTTCTAGGCGAGATATTAAAAAAAAAAGCTTGAACTTTTTGATGCAGAGGAAAGCAATTTCCATCAATAATCAATGCGATTCGATGTATGTCAGCGGTTGCCTTTTGTGTTTGCTTATGCGGCCAGCTTAGGCCATGATTAATGAACTAGATAAACGATATGAGACCACAGCAAATACCAAACTATTGATGGTGACAACAAAAGAGAGGGAGAGAAAGAAAAAAAGAGAGAGAGAGGCACACACTAAGCAAAAAGCTTTCCGTTTTATCTTATCAAACAATCGAATGCACACCTGAACGAAGCACAAAGCTTACGACTAAGTGCGATGAGTGCGAAGAGTGCGGAACGATTGTGGGCAAATGTCAGTCAACTTTTCTATTGAATAAAGGTAAAAAGTATTGAAATCGAATTAAAGGGAAATAATGTGCAGTGATGTGGCAACATCATGAAAATGCTCTAATTTCAGAAGGAAAAAAACGGTTTTAAATAATAATTTTATGTGAGTTTGTATGTGCTCAAATTTAATAGAAACTAAATGTTATAATACTACTCACAATACAATAAATAGAGTCGATATAGAGCTGATAGAATCGGAATAAAATGTAATAGTTTTATCAATTTTGAGAGTGTCTTTTAATATTTTTCGACTTATTACCCCTTTGTGATCCAGTAGATCTTAAAGATAAATCATCTAATGAACGTTTATAATACTTTACTAACTATGACCTATGAGCAACTGATCTTAAACACTTTAAAGTTTAGAGTTTTAGATTTTGGCTGATGTTCACAAAATTCATTTTAATTAACGTTATTTAATTTTAATTTTAAATATATTTTGTAACGAATACATATTTATATAATTTAATTCACATTATTATATGTAACAAAATTTTTTATTATTAAACTTAAATATATTTTCAAACAAATAAATATTTATATAGTTTAATTAAACGTTGTAACCAAAATTACCTGAATATGAATCTAAATCACTCGTAAACTAAATAATAATTTATCTTAAATAGCAAGCAAATTGAAAATTGTTCAATAATCGTTTTAACTTTCTAAAGTATATTCCGTGCTCGATTTTACAGTCGTGCTTTATTTTATATATCTATTAATAGGTCAGCACATCTCTAAACACAGCCTTTGAGCTTTTTACTAGTTCCAGCGATAAGATAAACCATATCTACCACATCGAGAATGCCAGTGTCGCAGTCAAGAAGCTCAATTCACAAATATTTTCAATTTTGTGCAGTGTGGTTGCCAACACGTTCCAAAGAGCACCAAACCCAAATCCATGACGAATCCACTGACGATGAGTGTGCATCGAAGGTGGAATTTTGCCTTCCTGCTGGTGATAGCACTGCTAGTGTCAGCAGCTAAGACAGAGCTCATCGATGCAAATGATGAGGAAGTTGATCGCTTCTGTTACCCGGCGGAGCATCGCAATACGCGTCTATCGTGTGAGTGCAGCAATGTGAGTGCCGCACCCTGGGGCATGCGTGCCCTGCACATCGACTGCAGCTACAAGGACTACAAGGCTGAGGATCTGACGCAGCTGCTGCCGCTCTACGTCGATACTTTGGATCTGTCCTGGAACAAACTGAATCGTGCCCCAAATTTCAAGAGCGACAGTCTGCGTCTGCTCAATCTGATGCACAATAACATTAGCAGCATCTCAGCCAGCAATTTTGGAGGATTGGTTAACCTGCGTGAGTTGTATTTGGGCTGGAATAGCATACAGCTGCTGGAGGCACAATCCTTTGCCAGTCTGCCGCATCTGCAGGTACTCAATTTGGCTCACAATAATCTGCATGCGCTGCCCGTCCAGATTTTTTTGCCGCTTCTAGTGTTGACCACACTGGAGCTATCGTGGAACAGGCGGCTCAATCTCAGCATTTCCGCTGAAGCGGAGCTCTACAGCAGCTATGGCATTAATGCCAAACTGGATGCACTGCGTCTGGATGCGTGCAATTTGAGTGAATTAAAGTTGCGTATCGATGCCCCACTGCGTGAACTTTCGCTGCGTCGCAATCGCTTCCAGCGTGTGCCCAGCCAACTGCCTGCTGCCCTGGAGCGCCTCGACATTAGCGAGAACCTTTTAGAGCAGCTGCTGCCCGTCGATCTGGCCAATAGGAGCGAGGTGCGGCAACTCTATGTGGAGGATATGCCGCTGATGCAGAGTATTGCAGCACATGCGCTGGCATCGCTGCAGCATGTCGAAATGATGAGCTTCCAGAACAGCCGTCGGCTCACCCATCTTGATGGTGATGCCTTTGTATTGGAGAATGGAAATCCTACTCTGCCCCCGCTGCGCACTTTGAGTTTTCGTGGCACCTTGTTGCGCAATTTCAATGTTAGCTTGTCACCGATTTTTAGGAAACTTACCGAGCTGGATCTCAATGGTCTGCCGCTTTACTGTGACTGCCAGCTAGAGTGGATCAAGGATCTGACCATCCAGACGAACGGACGCTGCCTGCGACCAGCCAGAGTTCGTGGCATGCTCGTCTCCTCGCTGCGACGCAACGAGTTCAGTTGCGAGAGATGGCCAAGATGGGCCTATGGACTGATCATACTGGGTCTCATTGGGCTCTGTGCCGCGGGCGTCTATCTGATTGTGATGGGCCTACGACCGCATCGAGGCGTCACCATGCGTCGCAAGGTGGGTGCTGGCAGTCCATATGCACGAGTCACCATCGAACCAAATCGCCAGGAGAACTTTCACTGAGATGTCCCCTCTAGACTAGGCTAAATCTTAAGTCTGTATTAATTTGTAAAAATATATATATTTAACTAAATGAATAATTTGTGAAATCAGTTGTACTTTCATCGATTCGTTAGTCATGGCTCTGTTTATTCACTGCTAAGCGGGTTGCTAGAAGAGTTTTACAAGTTAATAAATTTTTTACACTTGATTCGTAAACTTTTTTGAATTTTAATAACAATATCTAAAAGTATTATGAATATTTTTCTTTACTTATTCATTATTTATTATGTTCTATAAGATCTGCTATATTTTTACTAATGATATTTTCAGTCATAACTTTTTAAACCACCCATTAGAAAAATGCTGCAAGCTTATCTAATCGCTTATCAGCAATATTTGATAATGCCTTAAATTATTGGAAATTGAGTTCATAACGTAAACAATATGGCAAATGTTGAACTTTATTTAGTGAGCGCTTTTAAGCCAAGTTAATAGATTTCGAAAGAGTCCTTAGTAGTGCAGTGACATTTTAGAAACATAGACTATACCCTTTCCCAGTTAATTTATTTAATAGGTAGCAAATCGAAGAGATTTAAAAATCGTCGTAATGTCAAATGCATTTATCGAGGTCGAATTTCTTACGGGAAACTTTAGCAATAAATTATCATCGGCTTTTTTGTAAAGTTGAGCTGTAATCCTTGGCCTGGTCAAGGTATTCGCACTGCCAAAGAAACAAAGTTTTCACAATCTAAACTGCAGTAAGCCAAGTCCGAACACTTTGCCTACAATAATAAAAATTTAAGTACAGCTATCTCGAAATCGATTGTAAATAATTTAAATGACAGCCTAAAATAATACAGAAAATAATTTAGTAAAGTCTCGTTTTCAACAGTCTTAAACACTTATAAAAAAAAACCCCATTAAAGTTGACTTAAAGTGAAAACTTCAGAAATTAACGAAATTTAAGCAATTCATTGTTTTCAGAATGCAATTCTGTTAACTGGTTTCGCGCATTTTTGATTGAATATTGTGAAATTGTGCAATTCATGTTGCTTCACATCTTTTGTCAGAACCATTAATATTTCAATTGAATTGATTTCAAGAATCTCATTCAATGAATGGCACTCACAACTGTAAACAAATATAATTTATTGTGTTCAGAGTTCAGTCAATTGTGCGCAAATAAAACGTAATATTAATAATAATAATAAAGTTTTTAATACTGATGCCCATAAATACGGCGAGATGAGAGCAGCCAAAGGACGCGGAATAATCCAACCGACCAGTGAGGAATACACAGCCAGCTTGAAGAGATTTACGAGCTTGTCGAGCATCGGGGAATGCGCATAAATAAATGTCGATGACAATAATGAGTGCTTCAATTATTAATGCTGAATGTCAGTTACGCAATTATTATAATCGATATGACACTTCGGCAACAAGAAACATAGATGCTCAATTTATATGTATCTTGTGGATAAGTCATAAATAATACACAGAAAATCTTAATTAATAAATTGCGCTGAAAAAGACAAAATCGGCGAATAAACAATTGTAAATCATTTTAATTTAATTTTAACAGAGTCTTTGAGACCGTTTTGGCTTATATATATATATATATATATAATATGTTTTAAATTATAAATAAATAAAATTGAATTTTAAGGTAAACTTTTGACGTATATATACTTTCAAAAAATGTGTTTGATAAACTGTTGCTAAGGATTTTTTATGAAACTTAAAAACAAATTAAGTTTCAATGCCCTCAAATCAAGTATTCGCCATTTTAGTACGACATTCGATATGTAACTTTAATTATAAAATAATAAAGCCAACAAACTTTTAAATGGGTGTTACTTGACATAGTAATTGTTATTTTAAAAATTGAATAAAATATATATATTTGTTGTATACAAGTTTAACTAAAACTGAAGCTGATTTAATTTACTACAGATATAGTAGCATATTTAAATACTTGTGACTATTTGCGAGAGTATTTAATAAACTCTTTACGCTTAAATTGATGTGTAGCTATACGAGTAGTAAATAGAACATTTTGTGAGTAAAAACAATTGGCATTTTATATGTCAAATTTGATGAGTTTTTAAACCAGGCCCAATTCAAACAGAGCGAAAAACTTCAACGATTATTTTACGACGCGTCGTTGATTTGAAGAGTGTGAGTGCTTAGAAGTGTGTTTAGTGTGTGTATATCGTGTGTGTGAGTGTGGGTGAGTGTGGGTGCTTAGAAGTGTGTGTATATTGTGTGTGATTGTGTATGAGTGTAAGTGCTTGAGTGTGTAGTTCCATCAGCCCTGGTTATTTACTCCGAAAAGGGCACAACTTGCAAACAGAGCGCACAGTGGAGAAAAACAAGAAAAATTATATAAATAAAAATTGGGTATTGATAATTTGTTTATTTATGAACCTTATGTAAATATACATATATGTATATAAATATATATATATATAATTGTAGATAATCTTTGGCAACAGTAAATGTTCTTTAATTATTTAATTTAAAACTAAAAAGCAAATAAGGCTCATCTCTAAAATAATTAATAAATATGTATTTAAACCAATTTAAACCAATAAATAATATCTGATTACAATTATAGTAATTACTGTGATATTACAATATATATCAATGAATTTACCTTAATATGTGCCCCTTTCAACTTGAGCACCCATCTAGAGTCTGTTTATGTTACGCTCACGACGCGTGCGCAGAGAGGCAGTGTGCCAGTGCCCCAGTGCCACGAGTTGCATGCACCGAAACGAGACGCGAGACTCCGAAAATCACTTGCCACGAGTGTAGTAGTATGGTGGCAGCTGGCAGCTGGCAGCAGGCAGCAGGCAGCTAAAGGCAGCATCATTCAGATTCATAATTTGCCACACAATCAGTTGAAGGCAGCACGCCAAAGGCAGCGCACGCTTTACGCTTACGTCACGCAACACGTTACTAACGGTATTTACTTTACGTTCCACAGTGCTTACGTGATATTGTTGTGCATGTGCTTAGTTGTGCGTATTTGTGTGTGTGTGTGTGTATAGCTGCACTAACCTAACAGTGAGCGTAGTTAGCTTTGAGTCACTCCAATTGCGCACCCAGCCAAGACTCCTATTTTCCCCCTTCCTCTGGCACACACAGACAATAACAAATTAAAATGGCTATAATAATTGCTATGCTTTGATATGCAATATTTAAAGCCGCTTATTTATCAATAAATTACAATAGCCTAATGCCAATTGACAGCTCAAGCAGCTCAAAAGGCTCAAGCAGCAGCAGGCGCCGCAGCAAGAGGCGCAGCAGCGCTTCATGAATAAAATATCAAAAGCATTTTAGTCAGCGAGAAAAGGCTGCAACAAAACAAGTTCAGCACTCAACGTTCGCAACAAAAAACAAAAACTTCTCATGGGTTTTTATCATCAGCAAAACAGTACAAAAAAAATATCAAGAATATAGAAATAAAAAAAACAATTCTCTGGTGCCATTCATAGTTTTTGTGTGTGTAGCATTCAACGCTGCCCCCGTTGGGGACTGACTCTCCGCAGTCCATTTCAATTTATCAGCAATTTCAAGAAACAGCAGAAACTGCTCAGATTTAGGCCATTGCTGAGGTTATAAAGGAATCGAGCTGGTTTTAACGATGCAAATTTAAATATTATTACATTTACGATTTATATACATAAATCCAAAATTTTTATTACCAAAATACTGTTACAATTTATATGTATAGATTAAATTGTAGAATTATTTTAGAATTATATAAATGAAAGGGTTAAGTGCTTAACCAGTTTAAAGTTTAAATGATGATATATATAAAAATCAGTTTTTCCAAAGTCAGCTTAATAATTTTCTAATTAGAACGGATAAATTTGTGGAAAACTATCCTATCATACTTCATATACAAAAAAAGAAAAACATAAAAATAATCAGCATCAACTTTTATACAAAGTAATTTAATTTTTGATAATGCAAGTTAAATAAGTTTCCAATTAGAATGTATATATTTTAAAAATAGTTTTTGAATTTAGTTTCTGCTGTTCTATGAAAGTTACCGTTTTTAGAAAGAGCATAATTATTCATAAATTTATTTAAAAATAAAATTAACAATTTGAAACAGCAAAAATACAACGTTTGTTTTTAACTTGTATTCATAATGCATATATTCAAAATATTAAAAAGGAAAAAGAAACAACAGAAATTAAATCATATATAAAATATAAATAAAAAAAATATTATCAATTCAAGAAGAATATTTTGAATTGTTTCGCTTTTATTTAGCATCCTTCATTCATTATTCATAAGTATCAATTGAAAGTGAAATGAAAATTGTAAAGGCAGCGTTTATTTTTAATTTCTATTCATAATGCATATATTAAAATTATTAAAATAAGAAAAGAAAGTTTAGAAATTAATTCATATACCAAATTTAAAAAAAAAATACCTTCAATTCAAGTAGAATCTTTTGAATTGTTTCGCTTTCATTTATCATCCTTCATACATTATTCATAAGTATCAATTGAAAGTGAAATATAAAATAGCAAAAAGGCAACTTTTTTTTAATTTCTATTCATAATGCATATATTAAAAATATTAAAATGAGAAAAGAAAGTTTAGAGAATTAATTTAAAAATATAAAATAGACAAAAAAAAAATACCATTAGTTCAAGTAGGATCTTTAGAATGATTTCGCTTTTAATATACTTAGACTGATTAATATGTGGGACATCTGTGTATTAATAAATTCATATATAAAATACGGTTTTACATAGGATTTTTAATATACTAAGACTGATTAATATATGGTACATCTGTATATAAATTAATTCATATATAAAATACGGTTTTATATACGATTTTTAATATACTTAGACTGATTAATATATGGGACATCTTTATAGTCATTGTTCATTGTGTTTTTTGTGTGTTGGGCACATTTTACGTTTCTTTATTAGCCCCTTTTGCATTTATTAAATATTCAACGTTTATACGGTTATTCGTGCGTCCTGTGCACGGCAATCCCTGCGCGCGCCCCGCTGCTGCCCACTTGCATGCTTCTCGTCCTCGCATTGATCCTTGGCGACTGGCGGGCGTCTTTGATGTTGCTGCTGCCGCGGCTAATGCCGCTGCTCATCTCGAGCTGAGCCCCAAATACCAAAAGCAGCCAGTGTGTGTGGGTCTGAGTGTGAGTGTGTGTATATTTACAACAACAATGTACACACACCCACACACACATGTAAAAACATAGCTGGCTGACTGTCTGATTATCTGTGCCAAAAAGAAACGAGAGAAAAAAACGCAGAAATATATGGGTGCTGTGCAGCCAAAAAACCACCAAAGTCGAATATATAGCCAAAAATCTGATTCCATCTCCAACTGCGACTCTGAGACATAGTCAAAGTCATGTTTATATAATGGTGCGCAGAGCAACTATTAACTGAGCAATCTGGCCGTGTGCGGGGTGGGGGGGGAGGGGGGGTTGCTCCGACTCTATGTTTGTTATTTATTGTATTACCAGAGTAGCAACCACAACACACAAAACACACACACACACACACAACCCATTCTCCGACGCCATCCTCTCGAGCAACCACAGCGGCCATTAGATTTAATAAGGCTGCGCTGGGAAAGGAGTCAGAGGATATCAGCTAGTCGGCCTGTTACGGGTATAATTATCCGACTGTTGGCCTTAATGGCCCCATGACACTGGCTGAAAATGTCACTTAACGATAAGATGAATCTAAGCCAAGAAACAGTAGAGTGAAAAACAGCATTAATAATGGACACTGAATGAATCAGCATAAGCAGTTGACTAAGGAAGTCTATTAAAGCTTGCCACAACACAACTGTCTGCAACATTAGATTTTTGTATCAGTTTGCTGACTGACTCTTAATTATAAGCATTGAATTCACATCGAAAATTCAAGTATTTCAAATACATTTTATTAATAAATGCAAATACATAAATTTTAGTACAATCCAAGTTCTTTTAGTAATCTTCAAGTCAGCCATTAATCAGTAATTAAAATCGGTGATTAAATTGTACTTACGATATGCAAATCAGTTCAGGCTAACAACTCAAATTAAAACCAGCTTTTTGGCTTGAGTTGTTGGCAAGTCAATCTGCTGCTGGATTAATCGAATAACTTGAAGTCAACCAAAAATGAGGTCTTCATTAGCAGCTGGCGCAGATGCGCCTAATGAAAAGCGAAAAAGAATTTGCGTAGTTAAGCGAAATGAGAATAGAGCTCAGCTGTTGCCAACAGAGTCATTATACTTATTATCACACCTGTTTTTGGGGCACACACACACACACCTATCCATACGCACAACAAAGCAATTGTCAAAAGCGCGCACAACCAAAAAAAAAAAAAATAAAATAACACATTTACAACAGCAACAACAACTCGTCCAGTGAAAAACGATAAGCAGAAGACAGTCAACTGAAGGAGCTAAAGCCAAGGTTAAAGCTGATGCTGATGCTGATGCCAAGGTGCTGGGTAACTGTAAGTGGAGCAGGAGCAGGAGCAGGCGCAGGAGCAGCAGCTGGAGAAGAAGCAGTAGCAAGGACAAGCGTAAAACGACGACGACATTAACTTCATTTACGTCTCGCCACAGTTGAAATAAACGACTTTACGACACTGGCGGATTTGCTAAAAAGTAAGTTAAGAAATACCTTCACCGACCCCAATCCTTAATCCCCACTCCTTGCTGCCCCCCGCTCCACTAACAGTTGTCCGCTGGCCATGCGATTTCTTTGCCGCCTACTTATATTTTTTTCAGCTTCTTTCACCTGCCACAACCTGCTGTTCATTAACGCCGTCCCTTGCACTGTCAAGCGGGGCGTGGTTTGGGTTTGAGTTTGGGGAAAGAATGCTGTTAGAAAGCACCGCCAGCTGGCAGCAACAACAAGAAACGAAGTCAACTGACTGACTTCCGGAACGCGGCGACTTTGACGGCGCCGCTGATGGTGACCGTTGTGCCGGATGTGCCGAGAGTGCGAGTGTGTGTGTATGTATGTGGGTGTGTGTGTCTGCGGCTCTCAGCACAAGTTGAAGTTGAGCAAATTCCTGAAATTCGTTTTATTGTTGGCCCCCACCAAATGGCCGTAAATGCTTGACATTATTGCAATTTAGCTGTGCGTTAGGCAAAGTATGCAGCTCCCAACTTTTTCAAGGCATGCAAAAATACAAAAAACAAGAAGCACTGGTAAAAACTCAATTACCACAAAAAAAAAAAAAGGCAAGTCAATAGATTAAATCTTGAATCGAAGTCATTAAGAAAATCAGTTGATTACCAGAGAAGCACAAATCATCAAGGAAACTCATTAGAAATTTAAGAAAATGGATTAAGCATATAAAAATTAAAGAATAAATTGTGTTTTGATTAAAATCGAAATCTTCTAGATAGGCAGATCTGCCTATCTGAATTCTAGGCGAATAAAGTTAAGAAAAACTAAGATTTTTCTTATTGCAACTACTTAGATATAATAATCAAAAATTCTCTTTGCACCAGTTTCTATAAGCAACGTAATTTTTTTATAGGAAAAACTACTTGTTTTAGCGAAAGAAGAAACTTAGCTAATTAGTTTTTGTACTTAGCAAAGTATTTTAATTTATTCACTACAAATTAGCGTTTCCAAAAAACATTTTCAACGCATCCTTTTTGCTGGCATAATTCCTTTTCATAGGTTAAATAATATAAAGAAGCGTTTATCCATGTGGATAAATAAGAAATACAATTTGGAAGTCACTATTCAATAAAAAGCCAATATATAGTTTAGATTATCTCGATATATATTTGTGGCATGCACCGTTACTCATGCGCTGCCCGCAGTTAAAAGCCATTTTCTGCAATATTTGTAGCATATTTTGCGGCTGCGCCGTATGCAAAACCCGTTGCACAAAATGCATTTTGCCTGTTTGACAGTTTGCCAGTTAGCCTGGCAAATTGCCGCGGGCCAAACACACACACAAATCACACACGGGCAGCAGAAATAGTTGATGCAAAATGTGTGTGTGCCACAACAGCTGCTGCAGGTGGCATTAAGGCAGCTTAGTGCTGCGAAAATAGAAATATTAAATGTTGCTACCAGAGTGCCACATGCCACATACGCCACACACGCCACATGCGCGCCACATAACCGTGAGCAACTGAGGCAACCAAAAAATGTCACACAAATATGTGGCACATGCAAGCCAACTCCCACCAAGCCTGCTGCACAACCAGCAAGACAACAGCCATGTCATCATGGTTGGCCGAAAAGGATTTATGCTTTCCAACAACAGGAGCAGTGGCACTCTTTATACTATGACAATGACAGACAGACAGACAGACACACAGACACATCAACAAATTTATGCTCGGCCTGGATCAATGTCCATAAGGGAATAACAATTGTGCCCTGTGCTCAGGGCTATTCTTTAATCGGGTATAATAAACATTTAGGCAGGAGGATCTCTGTGATAAATACAACTAAAACAAATACAGCTAAAACTTGAAATAAATACCGATCATATTTGCTTAGAACATCTGTAATTCAATTTTAAATATACTTTCACGATTTAATATTGACTATAAATTTATATTTAAAAGATTCATAAACGGATTTGAAAAGAATCTTTGGCTTAATACAGAATATTTGCTAGTTGAGCAATTCCTTTGATAATGTTGGTTATTATTTATGTATTTTAATTTACAACTGCAGCTGCTGCATGCAGTAAGCCGAACTAAATTACAGAAACCACAATCTAACTGTGAAACTACGCTCGAAAGAATTTGTCAAGCGGCAGCTGGCACCATTTTAAATGTGTTTGCATTAACTAAAACCTCGGCGAAATAAAATTATGTTGATGCCACAAGTTGAGAAAAGAAAATCTAAGAATAAAACTTGTGAAGAAACTTACGCTTCATGGATACTTCATATTATGCTTCTACCTTAGTTTATGTATATATATATATATACATAGAGTATATATGTATATGCTATATGTGCCTGTCGTCTATTGAATGTGACGCTAACAGGAATCGCAAATGCTTTTATACAATTTATATAACAAGCAGCCGAGCCAAAGAAACTGCAAAGTTCTTCAAGCCAAATAACATGCTTAAAGCAACGCATACAAAGGGAAAACATGTATGTGAACAAGTGAAAACTGAGACAGTTGCTAGAGATGAGAGTGGCATGTGGGAGAAAAGAACATATCGAATATCGAAAATGGAAAGTGAACAGATTTGCGTAAATTATATATATATATATTTTTAACCAACAAATGCTTACAGCATTAATATTATATTATATTCTTGTGTTTCATTCTTAAATGTCACTTAAAAGCACTCATATTGTCCAAACATTAATATATAGTATTTTTTAAAAAAGTGATTGATCAAGTTTCATTAGAATACTTAACTTATAACTAATACTTAGAAGACACTGTTAGAATTGTATTAAATTGGTGATAGAGTAAAAGAAATGTGTGGGAAGGATTGGCACTGTGACTAGTCATCTATGCAGTAAAAAGTAAAGAAAACAGATTTAATATATTGATTATTAAAAATTTTAATTTGGAAAATAAATACACATAGTCTATAATAATATTTATAGAGTTAATTCCCTTTGCCTATATGCGAATTAAGCATGATGTTTGTTTTGAATATTTATATCACAATTGAAGAACTTTATCACGCGCTCATCTTTGCTGCAGCACGCCCCAAATACACACACACTGACACACAAATTGACACACACACACACATACACATGCAGACATATAAGCATATAGCAAATGTTATCACTTCGTGTTTATCGCGAACACATCGCATACAGACGAAGGCGAATGCGACTCGCTGGAATCAGCGACAATTCCCACTGTGCCCGAATTGTTAGTATTTCGAGCGTTGAGCGCTTTTTGTTTTTGCTTTTCCTTTTTTTGGCTCTCTCTCTCTCTCTGTCTCTGCCTCTGCTCCTTGCACGCATTCGTTATTGTTGCTGTGCTGTTGTTGTTGTGATGACGCCGTTTTGCTGTTATTATGCTTGGCATTATCATTGTATCGTCCTTGTCGGCACCCGCAGCTACAGCAACCGCCGCCGCCGCCACCGACGCCGCTGACTTTGGCAATTTTTATTGTAGTTATACGAAAGGAGAAAGCGAGCCAAGTTGTTATTTTTTTGCGTCATGCGGGCGTCAAGAATGGTGTGGAAGGGGGTTGGTCGGGCGGTTATGCTTGGCGTCTGGCGGTTGCGGCGCCAAAGTTTTCTTTATGACCTCTGTCAGATAGAACACATCCTAACACATCCTCCGCAAGCCTTAGTCCATCCCCTTTGTCTAGGCTCTTAGCCAGAATTGATTGATAAGCATTTTGTAAACACTGCCAAAATAGATTGTTGTTATTGTTGTTGTTGTTGTTCTTATTGTTGTTGTTGTCGTGTCTCACAGTTTTATGATGTTTACGCTTACATTGGAAGAGATTACGCATGCGAAGCGTTGACTTTAAGCGGAAAAACTTTGTACATCAAAATACCACAGAGAAACCAAGCGAATTTTGAGTTATCCTTGCAGCAGCTGGTCCTTGTTGCAAGTCCTACCTACATTTGCTGCTGTCCAAGGCTCGTTTACTTGTCCCTTTAGGATATTAACATACTGCTCTTGTTATTGTTGTTTGCCTTTTCTGCTGCTTGTGCTGCTGCTGCTGGCTATAAAAATAACAAAGAACATGCATAACAGTTTGCAAAGGTTACCAATAAAAAACTGTGCCACTAATTTGAAGTACGTTGAAAGTTTTATGAGCCACCTGACCAAACTCAAATATGCGGCTAATTACGTGTGTTACTTTGTGCAAACAACAGCGTGTTTTTTTTGTATGTTTGAATTTATATAAGCTAATTGCAACTTTTATCGCGTTATATGACTCTTTAATGACCCCACGCAAAAGCCCGAATGACCCCAACCGAATCCCTGGACAGCTAATGCATCAAATTACAGTTGGGATTTTACATGAAAAACCTTCTATCTTAATTGGGGAGTATTAAAAACTTAAAATAAGTGCCATTTGCTTAAGTTTTATGCCACTGCCCAATAGTCACAAAAAGAGATTTGAATTGAAAGCTTAAATTAAGAATCAACTAAACGATTCTTTTAATTTTAAGAGGATTGCTTTAAAAGAAATATTTAATATTTAACAGACGTGAAGCAGCTTAGATATAATTTTTTGAAGTTGCCCCACACAGAGTGGGTGACTCGTGGCATCATATTTTTTACGCGGTTTATGACACAAGTGAAATATAATTCATATTGTATAAAAAAATTTTAATACCGCCTGAAAAATAACGTCCAATAAATAATCCTTAATGTGCCTTTGTGTCCCATGTCCTGCAGCACAACATGCTGCTCCCTGTGCGTGTGTGTGTGTGTGTGTGTGTGTGTGTGTGTGTGTGTGTGTACCAACTCCCTTGCACATTGTGTTCCCTCTACATTATATTGTAACTTGTATGTTGCCCCGCGTGTGATTTCATTTTACACGTCTCTTGTTTCTGTTGTGGCTTTTATTTTGTTGTAACCACAGTCGCCCAGTCATTCATATATATATATATATATATATATATATATATATATATATATATATATATGTATTGCGGCTATCAAGTACTGACAGTGTTATGACGTGGCATGTCGCGCTTGCCACCTAGCATGTGAAACATTGCCGCGGCAAATTTGTCAGCTTTTCATCGCGAAAAGCAGCAACAACAACAACAACAACAAACATAATAAATTGCCTGATTTTCCGGGCTTTCGCTTCTCGATTTTATATTATATTTTTGCATAATTTTCTGAATGAATAACACTAGCTTTGAAAACATATTAAAGCTTCCAGCGCTTTTATGTTTATTAAGTGCTTACTCAAAGCTCTGAAATTAACTGCAAATCAAGCTCATTTCAAGATGTGAAAGATCAATTAAATAAAGCTTTAAGTAAAGTAAAGTTTTCGAATCTCACTTAAAGCAAAAAATCTTTGCTTTTATTAGGCATTAATCGATAAAGATCTTAATTTAATAAAATATCTCAAATTTAGTGCCTGGGTACGAAACGGCACCAGAAGCCCTCTGGCGGATCCATACGAAAACCTTGAATACTGGCCAACATGTCGTGGGGTGTGCGCTCGGTGGGCAGCAGTTTAAAGTGCAGCACCAGCTGGTAGATCATCGCCTTGACCTCCATGAGGGCCATGCGATTGCCGATGCAGCTGCGCTGACCCAGGCCAAAGGGCAGATATGTGAAGGGTTGAATCTCATGCTTGTGCTCATCATCGAAGCGCTCGGGTCGGAACTCTTCCGGTTGTTCAAAGTTATCCGGGTCGTAGTGCAGGGCCACAACTGGTATGTGCACTAAATCATCCTTGTTTAGCTTCACTAGCAGCTCTCCAGCCTCGTCGCGCAGCTCAAAGTCAGCGGCGCACATTCGATCAATGACAATTGCAGGCGGCCATTTGCGCAGTGACTCGGAGATGATGCAATCCAAGTATTTCATGCCCATCAGGCTGTCATAGTCCAGTGGTTTGCCATCCAACTGCTGCTCCACGTCCATAATCTCCTCGTAGAGTCTCTGCTGCACCTCTGGATTCATCAGCAGCTTGTAGCTGGTGAAGCTGAGACAGGTGGAGACCGTTTCAAAGCCGGCTGTAAAGAAGAACAGGCACTGCGCCAGCAAATCCTCATCATTGAACTGTGCACCATCCAACGTCGTCTGTCCTTGCTGCTCTTGCTCTCTGAAGAGGCTTTGCGCATCCATTAAATGCTGTATCATGTCCGGGCGCACAATTTTCAAGTCCCGACGCTGCTGCATGGCGCCAAAGACCAGTCGCTTGAAATAGGCCACATTATTAAGATCGATGGGGGAGACAGGCAGAGCCTAATCGAGGATGGAATATGGTGGATAAATTTATATATAAATATATATGCATGTATAGGTACACTTGAAGTATATTTATTTACCTTCATCAGCCGAGGCAGTATTATGAAAAACAGCACCTTTATGCCGCCCCAGAAACTGAACTGCGAGACGCGCTGTCCAAACGTAAAGAATTCATTCTGCTCATCCACAAAGCTGTTCACCCGGATGCCAAAGGCGGTCGTCGCAATCACATCGTTGGTGTAGCGCGTAAAGAACTCTTTGAGCTCCAGTTCGACTCGGTCGCCGTCCGTTGTTGGCTGCAACTGTTTCTTCACATACTTCAATGCTTCCACATTGCACGCCTGGATCAGCTCGAACATAAGTCGTATTTTGGCCCCGGTGAATGTAGGCGTCAATGTGTTTCGCATTTCTTTCCAGCGGCGATCTCGCAGAGTCAGCAGAGATTTGGACATGATCGATACGTCGCCTGTATCGTGCTCATTGCCAATTCCCTGGCGATGATTGGTGAAGATGTCAAAGTGCTTAATGCCCACCTGGCGTATAAGCTCCGTATCAGCCAGAAAGTAGAGCGGATCCCTCAGATTATAGACGCCATAGACCTTGTGCGCCTTCAGACGCTTATGCAGCTCGATGGTGTACCGCACGTAGGAGCCAGTTCCGAACATCAACGATACCGGCAAATTGCCGAGCAACGGTACGGGCGGCTCATGGGCCACGCCCCGGCTCCGAAAGTAACCAAAACTCGATTTGGACCATCTGAAAATCAGTGCGCCGAGAAATGTGAGCACAAAGAACAGCTCCACGAGCGCCATTGCGTTGAATTTTGTTTGGATAAGCACCACAGATCCAGCTGTCTCAATTCCGTTGGCGACTTACTCAGCTGACGACTGAAACACCACTGAACGAATCAGCTGCTCGCTCTCAGAGAGCACCGGCAAAGACTGTAATTCTGTTACTGAGAGCCTAGATATGCGAAGAACGAAAAAAGAGAAGAGCATGCGAGCATAAGCACGTGATAAGCGCGTACAACAGAGAGAGAGGGAGAGAGACAGAGTGAGCAGTTCACAAATTAACAAGTAAAGCGAACTGCAAACACAAACATTTTGATGTTGCTCAACTCATTTTTATGTAAACAACTGACCAAGAAGAATATGAATGATATATATTTTATTATATCCACAAGTAAATTCAAACATATCTGCTTATAATAGACAAGGTTCTAAAGGATTAAGTTTGTTACTATCAGCATAAGCGAGAAACCAAATTGAGAGTGCTCATAGAAGAGAATAAAGAGTGCGAAGAGTGCGATGAGACACTAATTTACTCGCTCTTTTTTGGCTCTTGTACACTTAAACAGTCATTGTGGGAGTCATGTGCTGATAAATGATGCAATGAATTAGAAAAAAGAGTAAATTAATAAAATATTAACAAGAGCAAAGTGCAAGTAAGAAAAATTAGCTCTCACCAAGAAAGTCCCATTTATTTGATAATATACCAAAAGTTTATATGGTTCAGTAGATTTCTCTGCGCAGTAAAATTGGATTATTTATTAACCGAATTCCACATGCAATCCATTTATCTCTTAACAAAGAATATGTTAAAAGTTAAGGAAATCTCTTGTAGCTGGCAGACCTGATGGATTAAGCAATATTAATTAAAATGTTATACGATGACTGTCATATTGAATATTCAGCCAGATTCTCAACTGATTTGTCATCGGAAACTGTCGGCAAACAGAAACAAAATACATACATTAATATATTTTTGCCTCAACTAATTTCAACATAAATCCCCTTAAGTGACTCAACTATTTATATAAATAAAGGACTTACCAAGCAAAGAAAACAAAAACACACACAAAGAATATATCGTAAAAGAGATGACAGCAGGTGCAGCGGAGTGGGCTGGCTACGTGCCCAAATCCAGAACCAAATCCGTTGCCAAAAGCGACCTGAAATTAAATGAAAGTTCTGTCACCTGGTGACAGGCTTTGCAACTCAACCAATACTGGATAATGGGAGGGCAGCTCCAGAAGTAAGCTACAACCACAAGCTGAGAAGATTGTCATATATATATTGTTTACATATGTATATAATAAATGTTTCTGCTACTTACACGAATGTTATTTTTGAACATATTTTTATATGTATCCTTTAAACTATTCTTTTATATTTTGCAGTTTTCTTTTTAATAAGAATTTCTTCAAAAACACTTGTATATTGAATATTTCTGTTTGAGTCCAACTTTATTGATGTCCGTAGTCAGAGAAGCAATTCGGAGAAGCTTTTATTTTGTTGGTCAAAAGCAGAAGGAGAACTTGGTAGTCCTTGTGTAATCAAATCACGTCTGAAACAAATGACAAAATTTGGTTGCATTTAGTGAATATTTAGTGCGCGCATATGGTGTGTGTGTGTGTTTGTGTGTGTTTGTGTGTGTGTGTGTGTGTGTGTATGTGTGTGTGTGTGTGTATATAAGTGTTTATGTGTATGTGTAAGACAGTTGGACACGCGCCAAGCTTTTGAAATTTGTGGAAATGAGAAGTTATTGGTCAGATGTGGGGGGAGAAACAAAAGCGAAGCGACAACAAATCTACTAAAAGGCAAACGTCTTCTGATTGCTCACTTTCTCTCTCGCTCATTCTCAAATGTATATATATATATATATATTTATATATTTGCATCGGCGAAGCGTGCTTATCTCAATCTTAAACTGCAAATACGTAAATATGCAAAGTAAGTGCGTTCAGCACACCGGCAATAAGTGATTCCATTGCGTGCTGAACGCATTCAGCAGGTGCCCTTATTGTTAAGCGCAATGGACTTGGAGAACAGGGGAACAGGCAAGACGGAGAGTAAAGTTTGCCACAGCAGCCACAAACAGGTCTTCAAAGCATAGAACTGAAAGATATAGCAGAGAGATATCTAATGTGTTTACATTGGCAGCAAACAAAGAGGAGGAAAACTTGGGAAAAAAAAACGACAACAAAAAATGTATATATATGTATATAAAAAAAGGACATGAAGTGGATGAAATTTTCACCATGTTCTTCAAGTTTTTTTGTACACTTCATCGCCGTGTCCTGCTGTCGGGCAGTCCATATTCATGTCCTGCCGGCTGTCGCCCGTTGTCCTCGGGTCAGACATTTTGAATTGGCTGTTTTCGTTGTCATGATGTTTTCACTTCTCTGTGTTCTCTTGCTCTCTGTTCTCTTTTTGATTTCTTTTTTTCTTTCTTTTGGTTTTTTTTTGCTTTTTTCTTTTTTTGTGCTCTCTGTTTTATGTGCCATTTCCATTAGAATTCAAGTGCCGCAAGACTTGAAAGTGAACTGGCCCTCAAGGACCCATCGTTGAGGGCGTCTCCCAAGGCACCACAACCTTTCCTCCCCCCCCCCTCCTCTCTCTCTCTCTTTCTCTGTTTTATCCGCATTGCTGATATGCGCTTTTTAGCAGCTGCTTCAACCTCCAACCCTTCGTCATCGCTTGTCCTTCTGCCTGCTCAGTTTCGCATTGGCCAAATCAAATATCACATCAAAGTAAATATTGTGGCATTACTACCAATTAGTGCAAATGTTTTGCTTCAATTAACAACGACTAATAACTGCTCTCCAATACGAGCCACATAACTACAACAACAACAACAACAACAAGGCATGCGACAGCGCAAACATTTGCTTAGCTTCATGTAAATTTTACCCTTAGGTCCTCAGTGGGTTTATGTCCGTATGTGTGTGTATGTGTGTGTGTGTGTGTGTTTGATTGTACAAGCACACACTTGGCATATTTCTTAAATAATGTTTACCTCCTTTTGAGTGCCAGCTGGCCTTAAACACAAATGCCTCACATTTCCATTTACGCTCCTGCTGATTGATAAAGCATTTAAAGAAAACCCTTCTTAAATTTATTTCTTAGATTTTCATTACAAGCACGTTCAATTTTGTGATTCGCCCAATAAGATAAATATATAAATATATATAAATGCCCCAGATTCGCAACTTATAAATGCAAATGTTGAGCAGAGGTCAAAATCTGTGACTTACTCAAAGTAAATAAAATATGCTGGGTATTTTTTATATGTTTTTTTTATTATGTGAATCCGAACTCTAACTTATTCGCCAGTCTTGCTGCTTAAGGCACTTTCTAAGCTTATAAAAAAGTCTTATTTGTCGTTTGCTGTTGCGTCTTTGCAAAAAAATTGCATAAGTTGCAAGGCAAAATGACTGGCAATGAGTTGCCTGTATTTTTATTGCAAATAACTTATTAAAATGCAAGTTTTTTTTTATTTGTATTTTCCAAATCCCTTATGCAGCTTATTCGGCACTCGCTTTAGCCGATAACGCTGTGAATCTGTGAATCAACCGCAGTTCTTATGCCGTTTATAAGCACATTACGTATACGCCAAGTGGTGCGCTGAGCCAAAATAAAAATTCGGCATGCTGACCAAAAGGAGGCCGCTTGCCGATGGCAATCCCAACGTCCAATTCAAATCCACTTTGAATAACTGCTTATTGGAATGCCAAAAAATATATATATATATATATATATATAATGATAATCGCGCCATAAAAGCCTTACAAACTGCATAATGGGAAAAAATCCTTTCACACACACAAAGCCTCAAAACGAGATAGCCAACTATGAATGTGTTTGTATAGAATATTAATTTATGGCCTTTGTGCCAATTTTCCGGATTATATACAATCAAGATATTGTATGAATGTAAACAAATAACGGTTGCCAAAAGCCGCTTAAAATGTTTATGTGGATTTTGAATTGAAAATTTATGACGCAAAACAAAAGCCAAAAACACACGCACACCAAAATTATTGACCACATATTGTTTTAATACCCTGTGTACAAATGAACGTGCGGAAAATGGGTATAATAAAATTAGCATATTCTTTGCAACAAGTAAATTAACTAGATTACTTTGGGATATAAATAAGCAAATAAATCGTTGATTTTTGGCAAACGATTATAAAAAAAAAAAAACTTACTTTCCGAATAATGTAATATTATAATAATCATATTATTATTTAACTTCAACTATTATTACTATTAGTCAAGCATTTTTTTAGTTTTATAGAAATGATCTATTCCTCATAACTGTCAAAAAATCTGCATTATAATATTAAAATCTGAATATAGTAAAACATATATGATTGCCAGTTGCTTATTGATTTGTTGCTTACCACGAGGAAGAGGATGAAGATTCTGCCAGAGACAGAAGATACCCTTTGTACCTACCTGGCCTAACAATTTATGTAAGCATCGAAGCAAATCGAAAATATTTTTTATGCTCGCATAAAATTTATGACCAATGGCTGGAGTGCTCCTGCATAAATGTATGTGACCGTAGGGCAGTCTCTGCCACATGATGCCCCCTTCACTGCCTTTCTCTCTGTTTCTCCCTCTTTGTTTTTCCATATTCGATTTTGCGTGTCTGCTGCAGCTCTTTGAAATTTGTCAGACAAATATTTGGCTACGGGCACTGGCGATAAACCGTTTTCCGCGATGCCCCCAAAAATGCTGTCATGGTCAGTGGCCCCAGGCTTTGAGCGTTGTTAATGGCTTTGGGGGATTGATATATAAGCGCACTCAACGAAAAACAAGAAATCCTAAAAGTCCTAAATTCCAAAATATCAAGTTTGTGTGCTTTCAATTATAAATGGGTTTAAATCAAGCTTGATTAATGTGTTTACTTGATACGAAACGAAAATATTGCTAGCAAAATCAAATAATAGTTTTTAATTCTAAAATGGTTTTGTTTTCGACTCGACTAAGTGGCTTACTTCAAATTGACAGATGTTGGCCTAGTTTACAGTCGGTCTAAGCCTAAACTAGTCACTAGTTAGGCCCACATTGAGAATCACAAATCACTGGCTCACACACACACACACACACACACATACGCATGACTGGCAGGTGTATAATAAAATTGTGTGTATGCTGTGTGTGTGTAGGTGTGTGTGCACACGCATTCAAATTTATGCCCATGCCTAAGCGCTGATTATGACAAATATGCCATGCTTCAATGACTGCGGTTCGTTGCCTCCCCGGCCCCACCCACTCGCTCTTTGTCAACCCCTGTCCACAGGAAGGGGAACGGTGACCTTGCAAAGCGCTTTTAGTGCTTCGGTTTGCCTGTTTTTTGCCTTTTGGTCGGCGGCCAGTTATACGCAAAAGTCCTAAAATAAATACAAGACTTATTATTAGCATCGGGCACAAAACACACGGCTAGCCGTGCCCCAAATAAGTAAAATAAACCAACAAGCAAAATAAAACAAATAATAGGAAATTGATGTGGGGTTGGTGCAGGAAATACCTTTCTCTCTCCGAGCCCCAAATCCTAATGACACATCACTTTGAGAGCTTGTTTGTGAATCCCCACATGGAGGCGACGCGTGTCAACAATTATAATGTGCAAATTGTTTGATATATGTCACCTGCCACATTTCCTTTATTGCGGCTCATTACAAATGCTCAGCGAGCAGAGCAGCTTTGCCTGGGTTAGCAAAGCAAATAAAAAAGAAAACGAACCCAAATGATGCAACCATCCACACCCACTTACACACACACACACACACACAGCCACACACATAAACATATCAACATCGGATGACAACAATGACACCTTCCATTAATGGCTGCTTCTCGTTGATCAGTATCATTCTGGCGCACACTGTAAGAAAGTCGAGGGAATTTTAAAGAGCTGACAAATGATTTTCACAGTTTCTAAAAATAGAAATTTTTTATATCATAAATATTTGATGTACTTTTATATTGATTTTTTAGCATTGAGCTAAATAAACTTGTCTATTTTTGAGCTACTTTACAAAACAGACTAAAAATAGCTGCAATTTAATGTATTTTGTTCCTTTCCATTTGAAAATAGCAATTTTTGGGCGCCTGATAAAATTTTTAAACTTTCTTGTCTTTAACAAACAGTTTCGAAGAAAAGCTAAAATAAAAACAAACAAGCTATAAAATACTTTTGACAAATAATGCAAACAGCATCCATAAGATTTATAATGTTCCCAATAATATTTAGCATAAAATATTTAACGTTCGATTAAGCCAAGTAATCAAACTAATCATTGAGCTGTCTTTTGCTGGTCTGGTCAATTTTTTTTTGTAGATAACTGGAAGCTTAAAACATTTAGCAGCTTTAAGCAAAAATATGTTAAAAAGGCAATTCTTGCTGTTATCAAACAGTCAGCAGGTTGAGGTTTCGACAGCTCTTAAGCCACATATTTATGGTTTAACCCTTGACTGACTCTGGCCACACAACGATTATCGATTCCAATCCAATTTTCGTTTGAATTTGTTGCCACATTTTGCGCAATGTACGCTTATATTTGTCTTCTGGGCTTTGGCACGTATTAGTATTGCAACAATTTGAGCCCAGAACCGGGCTTACACCAAGGGTTAGCTGCGATTAATGACATCACATCACAATGATTTCTCTGGCTGGCTGCCTTATTCGTTTTTTTTTTTCGGCTTGGGAGATTTGAATGAGGCGAGAAGTTTGGGAGTGTTACAACTGCTGTGACATGTTGATGAATGGAGCCATTCGTGTAGCGTATCCGGCGCTATTCAGAATATGTGTGGAATGACCTCGTTGTGTGCCATAAAGAATAACCAAACAGCAATTTGGACACATGATTTTGCATACAAATTGTCCGGCAGGACAATTGAAGTGTGTCCAGTTAACCGTTTAAGGGCTGCCAGCACATGCGACTAATTTGTTGACTTGGCCTGGCGTGGAGTAGATTGGAGTGGATTCAGTTGTTAAGCACGAATATTACGTATACGCAGCACAATTGTTAAAAACCATTTCGGCGCCGTCCCATATCTGGGCATGAAAACAATCAGCAAGCTTAGCCAAATGATGGCTCCGACAACCAACAATGGCATCCATAACTAAGCTCAGCACTAACCCTAACAGAAACAAACAAACAAACGAACAAATACAAATACATTCAGACAGAGCCAAATGGGGGGGAGAAAAAAAGGGAAAAAGGATTATTTTTGATTATTTTGCGTGCCACAAAACAAATTCGTTGCTTTTTTTTCATTGTTACTGCCTTGGCTGCTTAGTGTGAGTAGAGATAACATTGAAACCGACTAAATAAAAAAAAATCACGAGCAGCAAATATACTCGCAAGTTGGGATTTTAATGGAGCTGGGAATGAATGCGCTGCAATCTGCTGCTCTTTATTTCAATGAAATGCCTTCAAACGTAATTTTATCGTGGTCTGACAGACAGCCAGAAGGACGGGCCAACGTAATTCTGTTTTTTTGCTTATCATCAGTTTATAAAAAGGTTGCTCGAATGTGCCCAGATTGTTTCTTAAGAACATCTTAATTAAACGTATTAAAAAAATCAAAATAAGTGTCAAGGGAAGCTGCTAATAAGACAGTGTTGAATAACTTTCGACAAATGTGAGCAATTTTGCGTAATAAGAGTTCGTTTCTTGTATTAGATTAGACTGGATATAAATTTAGTGTTGAGTACCGACACAAAATAGTGTGGTAGGCAGAGAGAAATATATAAATACCATTGTAAATAATTAAGCAAAGCTCAGTATTTTTATTAAAGTAGATACTAATTTGATTTAATTTAAATTTAAGTTGAGTACCAGCAGAAAATGAGCAGAAAATAAATATAATATATTTAAATTAACTGTATTAAGTTACACTGAAAAGTAATTTGTTTAAGGATCAGTTTAACTTAGAATTTTCTTCAACTTTATGAGCGAATTTAATCTAGCTCATTTCAACTAAAGGCCCTTAATAAGAGCTGAAGTGCAGTGTTCTTTAAATCCTAAGAGCTAATCCCTCTACGCAATACGCACTGGGTATGCCTAAATCATGTAGATACAATCCCAAATAATTCTTTGTTACATGTTTTGCCCCATGTTGTTGCCACAAACAGACAGTCGCAAGTTCAAAGCCAGCCCATTAACATGAATAACATAAAAAAAAAAAGTCCTTTTGCGTGTCGACTCAGGCGGCAAAATGTGAAACGAAATGCTCATCGTGTGCATTGAACAAATCTCATTTCAGGGGCATCGACCAAAAAACTTGCTTATTTGGCTCAATATGCCACAGACTCTAGCCACCATTTCATCATCTATGTCTGTCATTGCTTTCTTTTGTAGACTTACAATCCTTGTGGCTAACGAGCTGGCTTAGCTCCAATAACAGCAACAACAACAGTCGCAGCAGCCGTAGCAGCAGCAGCAACAAGAAAAAGAAGCAGCAGCAACAAGACGCCGACGTTGGCGTCGATGCTGGCGTTTACACGCTACAACAGCCGCATAAATTTCCGCTTCAATTGGACGTGTACAGCGGTAATTGCAGCTTTGATTACCAGCAACACGAGCTACCATCCGGCCATTACCAAAACCAGCAACAGCAACAACAACAACAACAACATCGTCAGCGACAACGACAACTGCAGATCGCAGCATCAGCAGCTGAAGACCAATCAACACTTTCCATACGAAATCTGAAGCGCAGCACAAATAAGCAACAGCGGGAGAATTGGAGATTTTTAACAAATTCGTCGGATATTTACGAGACGAAATTTATTGAAAATTCATCGGGTAACAACAACAAAAACAACACCAAAAGCAAATCACAATCGAAGATGGTTCAACGCATTTTCAACAATCAGAATTTAAATCATTTTCCCTTTATTTTATTTTCTTTATTCTTTGCCAAAAGTTGAATTAAGAAAACAGCAGGCGTTAATATACGAAATCTAAATTTGAATCCGAATCCGAATCGCAATCAATGCTTGAATTCAGGCTAAGAAATTTGCATAGTATCATTTGTTAAACGAACATCCCTTTTCTTACCACAAATATTTATAATGAGAAATGCCTTTTAATATGAATTACAAATTTATGTGTAATGAAATTATAAAAGAAATTGCTCAAAGGGTATGCTAAAATAAATGTTCACTGAGTTTTTGTAGGCAAATGAATAAATTGTGTGTCCTTCAATTATAAATTTTTATTCAAATTCCACTCTAACTTTGTTATCTAATTTTGGAGATACTTTTCCATTTTTAAGAGCACAGCTCATTACACATATTTGGACGAATTTTGGGGTAAACATTAAAAAATGTATGATAAAAGCAAAATTTGTATAAATTAATGATAAAATTTTTTTTAAAAAGTTTTAAAATTTTATGTAAATTACAAAATTTTTTGGTGCAGTTACTTTAAATATTTATAATATCTACTTTAATTCACCTTGTTTAATTTTTGTGTACTTTACTTTTCAATAACATCTATTAAATTTATATTTACTGTGAAACAGCTCAAACAATGGACGATATGATTTTTCAGTGCAGCAATCAGAATTCCATTTACGTGCTTAATGCCGGCTACAACCCAACATATGGGGTAAGTTTTACTGATTTTTATCTTTTTTGCTTAAGGGTCAAATTGTTTGGCCAAGTGCTGGATATTCAAGGGTCGAGTTTTGCAGGACTTTGGCGCAACAGGGCGTGAAATGAATGGCAGCAGGACAACAAGAGGCAGCACAAGCAATTCAATTGGGGCAAGTTATTCAAGTGGCGCCTGCAGTTTGCAGCATAAATTCAAAACTTTTGGCACAGTCAACGGCAGCTCGTCAGCAACAGCAATAGCAGCTGCAACAGCAGCAGCAACAGCAACAGCAACAGCAACAGCAGCAGCAGCAACAGTAACAAACCCAGTAATATCAACGGCAACAGCAACACAAACAACAATAGTAAACTATGCGAATCCGGTCGCTACATCAATGTCAACCGCAATGTGTTCACCGGCAACGGCAGCGCTGCAGAAATTGTTCAATTGCAACGTTGGCGACGTCTGCCAAAATGTCAGCCACAGAAATCAACAGCAGAGCCACAGCAACACCAGCAACAATTGCTCAGTTAGGAGCCATAACAATAGCAGCCTGTCAGCGACAGCGTCGTACAGTAGATGCTGCGATCCGCACGATAGCGGAACGGCAACGGGGCCAGTAGGAGGAGCAGGTGTACTGCACCAGCCTCTGCCACTGCCACTGCTTGGGGCCGTGGCGAACAGGAAGAAATGCACCAATGTCAAATCAACGCTCATTGCCAAGAAGACAAAGTTTTTGAAATTTCTCGAAGAAGAGAAATGGCGCAGCAACCAACAGCTGACACCGGATGATGCGGATGCTTGTGGCGCCATCCAGCCACAGCCCAGCAGGTGGGTACTTTCCTGCCAAACATTTCCCCCTAACCCATTCCCTCCACACTACTCTGTGGCAAAACTTAGAAATTCTCATAAATGTTATAAGGCATATTGCGGTGCTAAAATTGTGGGCAACTTTTTATGTGGCACAAGTTTATTGGGCCAGCGGAATTTTGCGAGTTGCTGGCAACTCTGCCACTACGCCAAGAATCCACGCCGCGGGGGCAAGCCGCAGCCAGCCAAATATGCGCTGGCATTACAACAACTTTGTCGTTCAGTTTGCCACGCTGCTGCTTGGCAAGAGTGTCCTAAATAAAAAAAAAATATTGCAGATTTCTGATTTTATATGAAACGAAATACAATCACAAATAATCGAAAAAATCGATTTATTGTGCACAAGAAATACAGTTCGAAATAACAAAATAGTTTATTAATAATGGATTAAAGAGAAAGAAAGAAAATTAAAAGCAGTCACTCAAAACACTCTGCACATTGTCAAACTCTTAATTAAAACTTTGCCTTCTTACAAAACTAAATAATTTATATTATACATTATTTTACTTAACTTAGTTTTTCTTAGTAATCCCAAAGTTGCTGCTACACAGCCTTTAAATAAAAAAAGAAGCTGCTGTTTTTTTTAGGTTTCATCCGTGTTCTAATTAAATCTAATATTTATTAGCATTACTACATCATTTTAATATGCTTTTGGATGATGGCTTTAAGTAGAAAGTGATAGACTTTAAATATGTTATTAACTTGATGACTGCTATGTGAAAGTAATCAACACAATTTATGCTTGGGGCACATTTTTTATGGCAGTCACGCTGCAAATGAGTTCAACTTGGCCAAGCACATGTCCCAGCGGCTGTTAAACGCATTCAATTAGCTGTCCACAACATGACAGTGGCATCCACCCCCAACCACGACCCCCTCTCAATTTACCTCCTCTTCCGCATCCGCAACGGAAATTTCGCCCGTTGTTGTTTAGCCGTGCAAGTTTATTGCACGGTGCATGAAACCTGATGGGAAGAGTGAGTGAGAGGCTGGTGTTGGGAGTCGGTTTTGGGTATAGCCATTTGCGAAATTGAAAAATTAACGCGATAACGGAAAGTTCAGTAAAGCGCTTAGCGCTCCAAAGGCCGAAACCCCATCGTGGAGCAATGCTGCCATAAAGTTGATTAAAATGCATGCCACACATGCTGCAACAGCTGCCACCACACAATATTGAAATACAATAATCATATATCAATAGCTAACGATCTGTTGGGGAATGCTGGGCGTGTCTTGAAATAACCATGGTCAATAAATGACTCTGGGTTGGTTCTAAGTTCTAAGTTCTTTTACGGGTACTTTGAGGAACCAGGACATATTAATCACAAAAGGTTAGATTAAAGTAAGGGATCAGAAATCGATATACATTGGCTATTTTGACGGAATAACCCTAAGTTGTTCCCAATTTAATGGACACAAAAAAAGAATTCAGCCAAACTAAATTTATCGCAGGACAATGTTTTCACACTGCACACTTAAGGCCCAAATAGTTTTCGACGTTAACTTTTCGCCAAGTTTTACCCTCGAATTTTTTTTTTTGTCATAATGACGATGTCAAAATGCAAGGCGCGGAATATTTCATTAATTGCAACTTGCGACGAGGCACGACGCGAACGGCGGCAAGTTTTTCTTTGATTTATTAGCGACTTTAATTAGTACGCAGCGTCAGCAGGAAAATGTATTTGGCCTCTTCTGCTTCTTACGCTTTTCCCAGTTGATAACAAGTACATTTTGTGGAGCACATTCATCAAGGGGTGTCGCGAATTCAGCTGAAACAACTTCATCAAGTTGCATAGTGTCGCAAAATATCAAGTAAAACATTTATTTTTTTTTCTCATTTTTTGGGTGGGTGAATAAAAGTTTTTGCACAGTTTGGAACTATTTTTTTTTGTTGTAGTTTTTGTAGCACCCCCTCAAGTGTAATTTTACCCAGCAGTGACTCTCGCTTCCCTGCTCCCTTTCTCTATTTTTTAATGGCCTGCATTACCGTTGATATAAAATAAATGACCTGGGCCATTAAGTGACGAGGCGTGCGAGGCACAGATGAAATATGTCCTTCTAGGTTGACATGACAGGCTGATAAGCTTGACAAGTTCCTGCCTGAGTAGATGACAACCAAATCACGTAACAGGCAAAAATTGCTTTGATTTCATCGTAATCAAGTTTATTTTATTAATTATACCAAAGACTACAAACTAATTATAATTATTAGTTATCTGTTTAGTCTTTCATTTAAATATACATAAATTTATCGGTTCGCAAAAAGTATAGAAACATGTTTTAGATTTTTCTAATTTAAATGTGATAATGGGACATTTTCTTGTAAACTTCCCAAAGACACAAATTATGTCAGACATGTTTTAGGACAAGTAAAGTTTCTTACAAACTAAATTAGCTTATTTATTATTTATTATAATTAATTTATTAATGTGTGTATAAATAAAAATAGTAACTTGTATTTAGAACGTCTAAGCTCAACGGTTAAAATAGAGGTTTATTTTCTCTCAATTTGAATACTCTACATTTTTCCAGTGAGTACACTTCCTGTGCTGTGAGTTCCTGTTCATTTGTGCAGTTGGGCGTTTAGTTTAGTCAACCGAAAGCTAAATACACAACGAGTAAACTTTTCATTTCAGGGCCAACAGCAATGAGGCGGATCCTTACACAGTGTCCGCCTCCACTGGCACTGCCACTGCTACATCCACTTCCAGTTCTACATCCATGTCAGCGGTCGAATCATCATTTGCCGGTCACTCAGCCAGCAAGAATAACAACAGCAACATGAAAAATCAAAGCAACAACAGTCAACAGGCAGCTGGAGTTGAGCAACAGC
The DNA here is from genome assembly GCA_035042125.1 of Drosophila longiperda. Lineage (NCBI taxonomy): Eukaryota > Metazoa > Arthropoda > Insecta > Diptera > Drosophilidae > Drosophila > Drosophila longiperda. The sequence goes on from JAWNLV010000107.1 coordinate 14,892,144, forward strand.
AAAATAAATTGAACAATTGGACCATGCATAATAACAACAACAATAAACTGGCAAACTACACACAACAACAACAACAACAATCACATCAAAGGGAGCGGGAATTGTATAAACAGGCCAACAGGTCCTCCAGCTATGAACTCTACCAGGAGGCGGCCGATCTGCTGGGTCTCAGCTGCAGCCTCTGTGATAATTGCCGTTGCTTGGACTGCCAGGTGAGTATTTAGGGAGTAAAAGTAGGATCAAAGTGCTAGTAAGTTAAACTAAAACTCCCACAGAGTGGCTACTTTGATTGCACCGATGATGACGACGAGAGCTACTCGGAGCAATCACTCATGGATGAGTACGATGAATACGATTATGGCTACGGCTACGATGACCAAATGCTGCCCCCGACAAGCGCTCATCCATCTGAGCAGCCCAATCAGCCAGAGGACTCACAGCAGGAACGGGATGAGTTGCCCCTCTGCTATGCAGTTGATTGCCAGCAGAATTGCATCAGAGTGCATGAAGCTGAAAGGGAATCGGAGTCGGAGTTGGAGTCTGAGCATCGTTTGGCCATTGATGTTGATTTAGTTAATGCAACCAGCAGCCAAGTGCTGGAAAATTGTGTAACATTCAACGATTTGAGTTTATTGGATGACGAACAGCAAGTGGAGCCATTCACGTAAATGTTCAGGTATGTGTAAAAGTGGGTGTAGATGTGTGTGTGTGCGTGTGTGTGAAATTTTATAGCTCAAATTTCATAGCTGTAAATGTGGTATGCCAATATGCTGTGAATTGTAAGTGTGCTAAAATTGAAAATTGAAGTTGATTAGCTTTAACTGAAATTTTCAATTAGTGAAGCTCTAAAATTTTATATACATACAATTTTATATTTAAGTTCTGAATCCTCAATTAATTTGAAACAGTTTCCAAATTCCTTTTTGAACCTCAAAGTTAACAGACTGCAAATTAAGCAAATCATAAAAACCATGAGGGGATTTCCAATTTTACTTTTACAAAACATATTTTTTTGTACGAAACACAAAAACCAGCAATATAAAGTCTGAACTTAATTTGAACAATTTACGAGCCAATTAATGATAATATGCTGACCACTTTTTTCTGGTTTTTCACAAAAATTCATACACTATAACCCTTAATACTTGATACAATAAAAGTGGCAACAACAACAACGGCAACAAAAGGGGTTTTTATGCAAAAGCAGCAAATTGCATTTTACACAAAACTAAATGCCTGCTGAGTTGGCAAAGCTCCACTTCTCAGTTGGGGCACACTGCGGTGATGCGGGCAACAAAGTGTGGGGCGTGACAGTGGTGGGCGGTTTTGGGGCAGTGGTAGAACCGCAACACTGGCAATGCGAACCACTTGGCCAACTTGACCAGTTTATTGCTTTTAGCCAAGTTGTGTTTTCTGTTATTGTTGTTGTTACGAATGCGCTGGCGCAACATATTTTTTTTTTTTTTGGAAAACTCCCCTTACCCTCCTACTTTTTGTAGCTCAACAAATTTGATTACGCACACACACACACACACACACAACTGTGTGTAACATGGACAAGTGCAATTTCCATATTTGTGCACCAATATGAAAAACCATTTGTGCATTTGTAGCGGGTAGTTTTAGTATTAGGAATAGAAGCGCGCTTTGTGCAACAAAGTAAAATTCTGCAAATTTTTAAATTTTATTGAGAGCAGCCAGAAGTCAGAAAAGCAAACGAATTCTTCAGCAGCAAAAAAAAGTAGAACTAAATAAAAATCCATTTAGCTAAAAGCGCCCAAATTCCCATGAGAAAAACAATGAAAGAAATTTTTCAATCAGTTCGTAGTGGAAATCAAAGTAAACCAAAGGATTTCTTTAATCCTTTTATACTATAATAAAAATAAACTGTGAACTTAGAACATGGTAGAACTTGGGTTTCAATTGTAGACAGTTTTTTTTTAAGTTATCTAATGGTATTCAATTAGTTTAATACCCAATGAAATTATAGCAGCTGGAATTTATTAAGAAATTAATAAAAGCTTAATACTAGTCGCAAATTAAAATAAATATATTAAAGTAGTAATTCCATTTAAAGCTCCTCAGTGTTGACAAATTTTTAATTCAAATTAAATGATTTAATAAAATGACTCACAGTGTTTGGTTCACATTTTCGAGCAATTTTAATTTGATAAATATTTATATAATTTGAACTTTATACAAATTAAAAAGTTTAATTTAGTGGTTCCAATATTTCATTTGAAAAATCAGATCTATCTAAAAAAAAATCACATTGCATGCAAAAAATAATTACCACTTGAAAGTTATGCAATTAAAAAAAAAGTGATAAGCAATATATATATATATATATATATAAGTACATAAAATCTCTTGAAAGTTTCACAATTAATACGGCTCAAAAACTTTCAAGAGCTGTTCAACAGGATAAAATCATAAATTAAATAAAACACACACGAAACATGCATTTTACGCAAAGTTTGATTGTGAAAAACAAAACAGGCAACGGAATGCAACTCAAATCTGTTCAGAGCTCTTTATGCAAAGTGCTTTCTATATACAAATAAAAATGTTTGCAGCTTAGATAAATTCATTGCCATCACAATGGCAAATAGCAAATTGTAAATGGTAATAAAAAGAGAAAAATAAAAGTAAAAAGACAATGGCTAAAGGCAAATGGCAAATGGGGAGAATGGCGAATGCCTTAAACTTAAATCGAATTACATTTGCCAAATGAAATTTCAAGCGTTTGTGCGGCAAAATCCACGCTAGTGAAAAATTGCCTGAACAAGCGGCGCAATAAATAGACGCTGTTTGTACGTAAAGCCCATTTAAGCCCAAGACAAGGATGCACGTGTGTGTGTGTATGTGTGTGTGTGTATGTGTGCCGTATGTGTGTGGAGGGGTCTCCAGCAAAATGCCTCTTCGAAGTGCATTTGCTGCTGTTTAAGCCAAGTTTCCGCATCTGGCGCTATTCTGCCATTCCGCTTGGCTCCATTGGCCATGCTCCACGCTCGCCAAACTGCCGCTTCTCGACTCAACTTTTGTTTTGTAGACTTGGCCAGTTGCCAGAGATACAGCTAAGACAAGCGCAGTTGGCCCAAAGAAAAATGCACTTGGCCACATAGCACATAATATACGAATGTAATAAAAGTTTTTGCTTATTCATTTCATTTATATGTGACCCACAAATTTGTTTTATATTTTTCTCTGCGCTGATAAGCAAAATCAGAGCTTCTTAAAAAAAATATCTATACAAATGATAAAATATTAGAATAAATTAAATGAATGCTGTGAAAATGTCAGCCGTCTTGAACCCGATGAAAAATGATTGCGTCTTTGCTTTTAAAGACCAGTTGAGCGCATAACACACACTTTAATTGTCTGTTTGATAAAAACAACATCCGATGCCATAAAATTACACTCCACCAAATGAAATTTTACACAGCACACAGCCAACGCAAGTAGTTGCTGGGGCTTTTCAATTACCCAACTGCACTGTGGTTCCAAATCTAATAAAAATTGATCAATTTTAAAAGGGAACACAAACTGTATGCTCACCTCTTTTGTCTGATATTTATTTGCCTTATTAAAAATTGAGAAAAATCAAATAATTTGTAATAATTATAATCCTCATAAGGAATTTATATTCTTAATTGTGTATCAACAGCCGAGTTAAATTAGCCATGTTTGTCTGCCTGAGTTTGTAAGTAAATCAATTTTATTTAATTTGATCGATAACTTCCACAGTTTAACGAATATTGTGACAATTTTTGATAGCAGTAAGCGCCACATATGTAAAGATATAGACATTCAATTGATATATAACTATAACCTAAAATATTACTGTAAGAATATAAAAATGCCTTAAGTAACACAGATTCAGTTAACCAAGCAAACCTATTTTAGCAAATCTACTCTATTATAAAGTATATTTGACAAGAATTAGAATTTTAGCCTAAAACTGCAGTCTTTGATTTAAAGGGATTACTTATTAAGCTTTGAGGATTAGGCACATATTGTTGGCATACGTTTAAAGCTCTCTAAAACATTTTGTACCTGAAGTAAGAATACTTTCTGTTCAGAATCTGCGGAATGAGGACACTGTGCAGGAGCTTGACTGCAAATCCAAATGCAGGCACACCCACAGAGTGTCTACTTTTGCCAGTGCCATAGCCGCTTAATGATGCTTGATTTAATTAATGCCGCATTGGCCACGTGAACGCCACTTGGAATGGGCGATTGTTGGGGAGAGAGCAGCTCCGGGGATTGGGAATGCGGCAATTGGAAATTGTAAACGCAACGAGAGAAGAGCCACAGAAAACAGCCACCGAGTCATTTGCTGATGATGATAATTTATGGGCCTGAAGGGTTTTGCGGATTTCGCATTCGAAACCTTATTTCCTCTTTTGAGCGTGTTCAAATATTTGCACTGGCATTTCTTCGTCTACTGCCACACACACACACACACACACACACACTCGGGCATTAAGCATCAAGCATCAGACGCAGAACAAATTGTTTACAATATTTATTGTTTGCGTCTGCGACTGTTGACAATGATGAAACGGCAACTTAATGCTCCACTCCTTCTTGCTGGTGCAAAATCAGAGCCATGGCAACTTGACTTGACCAGAAACACAAGTCCAATAGCAATACCAATACCAATACCAATACCCCAATGGCCACCATCCACAATTCGCAATCCGCACCAGCAGCGGCGTCAATGCTCATTTCCGTCGACATATTTTCATTTCCTTTTCGCTTTCTGCGTTTTTTTTTTCCGCTTACTGAACGACTTTCAGGACCGCCGTCTGCCATCCATTGAAAATTGTAATTCATTAAAGTTTATTGTACAACATTTTTGGTAGACCTGTTTTATTTTTAGGGGGTCTTGGCTATAACTAGACCGTTTGGCTCTTATTTTTGGTCCAATATTCGCCAAGTGCAAACTTTTTGCCAATATCCTAAAAGTATAATTAAAAATTTTGGCCTTTGTGCTGATAAGCAAAACGAATTTTCAGCCAAGTGCTGAGCTTACGCTACCCTGCAATGATTCAGTTATTAGTAAAGTGATGAATAACTTAATGTGTGTGTTAACTTAATTTCCTGAATATATATTTAAGCTTTACCTGACTTTAAAGTATTTTGGCTAAGTCAATTTTGTGTTTATTTTGGCAAGCCCTTGAAACCCCTTGATTAGCTCATTTCTTGACAAAGACAACTTCATTAAGACCTTTAAACGGGCTAAGGTAGCGCCTTTTCTGCGTAAACAGTGGCAAGATAAACAAATCCATTTTATTATGCTATTTTTATTTTTTTTTTAACTCATTATAAATTATAATAAGCAGCCGCAGTGTGTGCGTGTGTGCTTATTTGTGTGTGAAAATTACTTGCAAATCTCACGCGCCAACAAATTTTACCAAATATATTAATGAAATTATTCAAAAAGTTTTTGTGCTGCTGCTGCGGTTTTTCTTGTTGTTGTTGTTGTTGTTGTAGTTGCTGTTTTTGTTGTGGCTGTTGTTATCAAAATAAGCAAACAAAAGCGGAAACAATTCGCACACTTTGGCGCCAGCGGCTACGCAATTAATTTAACTTAACATTCATGGACAAAATGAGGCACGTAGCCGATAATGAAAGCCACAGCTGCCACGCCCCAACCACCATCACTGAACCTGATGGCACGCCCACACAGACACAGCACACGCCCACTTTAATTGTGCTAACAACTTGATTCCAGCTGAAAGACTTTCAACGAGTGAATGGACACAAAGTCAGTGGGGATCTGGATATGGTGCTCAAAATTTGCACAACATAAAAGGATTTTACAACGTGTGAGAGACTCCCAAAAAGTATTCTATTTAATTGTAAAGGCATCAAGCAAATGCCACTATCTTGCGTGTGTGTGTGTGTGTTGGCACTAAAAATTCTAACACATATATTAGTTTTGTGAGCCTGGGAAAATCCCACTTTTTGTTACTGCTGCAGTTCCATAAATTTAAATTTCAAATTTAACACAGAACTAGACCAAGAAACAACACACACACCCACACACAAATACATACGCATACACTTATACACATACAGTTGTGTGGAAAAAACAAAGTTTCATTTTGCGGCAAGTTACAAAGTTTCAATCCTCATGCAAATTGATTTGTGTCTTGTGTTTCTCTAACAAATTTCTGCAGTTTACCTAAAAACCTGTTTGTTTGTTTGTTTTGGTTTGCATGTGCGGTGTGTGTGTGTGTTTGGGTGTTTGTGTGTGTGGCTGCGCATATTTGATAAAGGCCTCATATGTGTGACATTACACTTAACATTGTTAACTTAAAATCAACACGCAACTATTAACTGTGAATTCACATGGAAATTAATTAAAATGTCACTTGAATTTACTTTGTCATTCAAAAACCGTTCTTTCTATCTCTCTCACTCTCTTTCTTCTAACTCTCTCTCTCTCTCCCACACTCGCCTTCTATTTATTTACCATATGCTGTTATTTTCTTGTTTAGAGCAAATTATTCCAAATTAATTTTGGCTTAGTTGCGGCATATTTTAACTAGGCCCTGTTTTAATTTGTTGACGCACACTTTTAGGCGCCGTTGTCAAGCATTTGAAGATGATTCGATTGGACATATATGATTTATTATATATGCATCTGTGCACATATTTAAGCTGGCACATAAATTATGCAAGTGCTGGAGACTTAGTAATATATAACAATTTTTGAGCAGTATCACAGCACTCTGGGCGTAGCCGATGTGACATGATTTAAGGCCAGAAAGTATGCGAATCTATGAATTTTTTATGAGCCAAAATAACGCTTGTGTGGGTGTAAGTATCTGTGTGTGTGTGTTGGCCATTGTGCCTAATATATGTAAAATTTGTATAAGTAATTTATGCATTGCATGTGATTTTTAGACCGAGCTGATTACAACAATAATAATCGAAATTATCTATTTGACACTTTCAGTTCTCCATTTACAGAGGACGACTTGAATGTGAAATATGCAAAAGTAAACAAATTGCAGCTAATTATATTGAAATGGAATACAGTGTGTTTATTACATATGAAAGTGTATGCAAATAGTACTACGCAGTGTGGTTTTGTCATTTATTTTTTAATTTAGCTTCAACTAAATTGCCAAACGCCAAAGGCAACTGATCAAAATACAGCAGCTTTGCACAACTACTAAAATAAAGAGTGCAGCGGTTAAAAACAAAATCAAATGAACAATTAGTAAAGCTAATTAAAAGAGTATATAAAATTGTGTTAAACCAGGCAAACTATAATCGAAATATCTACAATATTTATTATACCTTTGCAATAGCATTTTGATTTTTCCAGTTTACTTAATTTCAGCTCTTCCAAATAAAAACAAATAGCTGTGCCAAATTATAAAAAATAAAATAACAAACAAAACCATTAACCACAACTTATAAAAAACAATTAGAAAGGTGTAGAGTGTAAAATAAAACTGAATATTATCTGATAATTACATGAAAATGTTGATGTTAGTCATAGAAATATATACATATTTATATAAATACATTAAATAATGTGAGTAATTAAATTTATTGTATTGCAATTAAGAAAATTTTGTCGTGTCTGGTGCTTTTTAATCGTTTAATTGATTTCAAATCAAAATATACGTTTGAAAACTCAATGCAAATGTGTTTTAATTATTGAAATTGCTTTAAGATAAATGGTAACAAATGTTTAGTATATGAAACCTTTAAATATATATAGATAAATGATTAGAACACTCTATCCCATTTTATAATAGATGTTTTTTTATATTAAGCCAGGTTTCGAGTGGCTGCAATTTGAGTCGAAACTGATTTTTAATGCAACTCTGAAGCAAAAAGAGATTTGCATTATTGCTCGACACAAAGAGAAAAAAGAAGAGACGCACACACACACAGAGAGATAGAGACACCTTGACACAAACACTGTGCCTAAGTATGCGTGTATAATGCAATAAAAACAACAAAGGAATTTAACTCAGGTGCGAGGCGCTCTTCTCGAATATGCATATGAATATATGGAGAACCGCGCGTTATGTAAATGAGCAACCGTTCGGCAAAAATCTCTCAACACAATGCACAAATGAGCGTGATAAAATTTGTGGGTGTGGATGGGGGTGTGGATATGGCTTGTGATATAGGCGTGTGTGCTCATGCATACTAGCTATGACTGTGGGATGGGGTTAAGGTGCATGGCAAAGATTGCGCATACCATGCAAGCTGTCAGCCAAAAAGCCAAGCGGCCATTCACTTTAATTAACGGTTAACGACTGCAACTGACTGTGATTCTGTTTGGGTTAACGGATGCTCTTGGGCCTCTGCAATGGGGGCAACGGAGCGGCAACAAACATACAGCACGTCAGGCTGGCTGGCGGGTTTGTATAGTGATAACCGAAGCTATTAAACGGGCGGGCAAAAATGGCAATCTGCTTATTGAAGTGGGTACCCAGAGTAATGGTGATAAGGCTATATATACACCACTAAATAAAAGAGAAGATATAACAAAAAATTAATAACAGCCAGCCTAACTAGTGAATATTCACATTCGCATTCTGCCAGCCAATCGGAGTTGTCTTAATTCAGTTAACGAGTTGCATGTGAATCGATTTGAAGAACTAATTAAAATGCAATCAATACCTATTGGACATGTACATACATAAAGCCGTATCCATTCATATCTTATCGTTAGACATGCGACAGGGCTTTCAGTGAATCATTGTTGCCGAAAATAAATTTTACATAATTCAAAGAAAGCAAATTGAAATACGCACTATAAAGAACAAAAAAAAAACATTTTTAAATGGATCCGGAAACTTTGCTAATCTTATTGGCCCTAATATGTTTTTGCCTCTTCTTTTTACGCGTAAGTTAGTAGCAAATATTATTGATATGATTATCGTAACATATGTTCTGACACTGAATTGCAGACCATGATGCTAGTCTGTCGATTTTACTTGATGAGACGACTAAAAGAGGTGACTCAACTCGAACAAGGTGAGCATTAAGATAAAAGATAATTTAACAAAACAAAAGTTTTTACTAGTAGGATTATTAGCAATAGTTAAAATACAAAAATTCGAATAACATTTTTTTACTTATAAAATTACACTTACATAGATCAATTACTTATATATAGGGTTTGTTCAGGCATCACGTCTCAAGTAAATAGGTTTTATTATTACATTTTTAAGCGTTAACCACCAAAATAAATGCAGTCTTATGTTTTATGTATAAATTTGTGTAAACTTATTTCCTAAACAAAAGATTTATATAAAAGAAAAACCTTATGATAAGTAAGCAAAGAATTAAATGACTAGTCTCTACGCATAAATATTGACTTAAAAACATTTTAAAAAAAACTGGCCATAAATCATACAAAAAATACGATATACATATATACAGATAAAATTGTATAGTATACAAACAATCAAGCACTAAAAATTTTATGATATCAGACAGAGAAAAGCACAGAAATTAAGCCCTATTTTGCTACTGATTTTGCAAGCTTTATCAGCTAATGATTACAAAGCAAATATGTGAGCCATGTCTGACCCATGATGACTGATCGTCAGCCAAATAATTAGGCGCATTTATTTCCATGTCTTCAGTTCAGTTTGAGCGGGCACATCGAGTGAAACGAGACTAGTAAAGCTACCTGCAGAGCTGCTTCCTGCAGCAAAATGGCGACCACATTGGCAATACCAGCATTAAATGCAACAACAACAGCTCCAACTGCAGAAGTAATAACAACGAGCACTCTGGCTAGCATTGTGACCAACATCACGTCTAGCACTCCTAGCTCAACCACTGTGACGAATTTGGATTACGGCTGGAACTATGGCAACTCATCGATTAAGAGCCCTCCAGCTCCACATTATGTGTATTTCTATTACGGCAGTGCATTTTATATTGTGTGGCTGTGTGTCTTAGTCTTTCTGATGCTATTCCTCATCCCATTGGTAATGCAAATGAAGTACATCTGCCCAGACTATCGCTAACTAGCTTCTCTCTATTTCGCCCCAAAACGAACCAAAGAGCGTAATAATGCGCAGGCGTAAGGATAAAGCACGCAGGCTAGTTGTGCAGAGGCAACGAGGTAATTTTTTTTTTTTTTACTTTAATCGAGTCAAAGGTGCAGGCCAGTAGAGCTACACCACCTGCTTAAGCGCGGCCAGAAATCCAAAGTTAATCAGACCCAAGTAGAGGTAGTAGATATTCAGCTTGAACAGCTCCCAGCGCTCGTGCAGCCGCAAACGCCAACGTATCGAAGCAGATGACTGTTGTGACAGTTGCTCCGCATATGACGATTGCACACAGCACTTGGACATGGCCCAGAAGGCTGTCATACGGTTTTGTGTGCGCAACGTTGCCTCAATGCCTCGGATCAGATCATTCGTCTTCAATATGAGCAGCATTTGGCGATCCACCTGCTCCAGCACGTCCGAAATGTGCGGCAGCACCAGCGATGTATTGCTCTGCAGCGTATTCTTCTGCAAAACGTTACAAATTAGATTAGAGAATTATTTAAAATTTTGTGTATTTCATGAACTCACCTCTTCTTTGGAATATTTGACTTTGTTAATGCCCTGCATGAGCGTTTCCCAGGGACGACCTGTCACCATGCACACGAACAGACCATATAGATCTCCCTTGATGCCCAGCTGTTCGCTGTGCTGTCGCATCGCCTTCCGATCTACATTTAATATGCTCAGCCAGAGTTTTGAGTATTCATAGCGAAACTTATCACTCAGATTGGCATAGAGGCCATGGTCCAGCAGAACGATTTCCAAAGTGTTTTTATTCGTCTGACGGACAAGTATATTGCCCGGATGGGGATCGCTGTGCACGAAGCCCGTGGAGAAGATCATCTCCGAGTAGAGTTTACCAATCTTATTGGCCACCGCAAAGGTATCAATTTTGTGCCGTTTTATATAGTCCAAATCGTTGACATGACCACCCTCCAGATATTCCATGACTAGCACACGGGATGTGCTCAGCTCCCAATATATTTTTGGTACGCGTAGCCAGCTGTATTTCTTAAACTGTTCAGCAACCTTTTCCGCATTTTTGCCCTCGTTCAGAAAATCCAGCTCAACGGGCAGATTCTGTAAAAGGAGATCCATAGGGTTTAATTCCATCAGATATAAAAACTTTTTGCAAAGACCTTTTAAAAAAATCAAAAATAGTAAAGAAATGATGTCCTAGTCTATTGCAAACTCACCTTCTTGGATTCCTCGACCAGCCACTGGATCTTGAAGTCGGGAAATATGCGTGCCAACATCTTAACGGCCATTTCCATAGTTTTCATGTCCACCCGGGAGTTGCCCTTCACATATGGATGCTGAACTTTGACGGCAACAATTTCGCCTGTCTTCAAGCGTGCTTTGTGCACCTGGGCCAACGAGGCAGTGCCCAGGGGTTCGCGTTCAAAACTATCGAATATATCCTCGGGATTGCGTTTCAGGTCCTGTCTGATCACCTTGAACAGATCGTCAATGGGATTCTGGGGCGCATCCGAGTGCAACACCTTCATTGTCTGCACAAACTCCTTGGGCAGCAGATAATCCAAGGCACCAATATGCTGACCCACCTTGATATACACACCCTTGTTCGTGCAGATCAGCTCGAGCAGCTTCTCAGCGGCAATCTTGTGCGCGCGACTTTTCTGCGCCTTATATTCGGGCGTGGTCTTGTCCCACTCCTTGTAGTACAACTCCCGCTTGTAGGTTAGCGAAACATCAACGACGGCACAAGCCGCACGCGACAATCGCACGATGCCCAGCGAATTCAGCTCATAGTCATTCGTGTGCAGACTCAGCCCGGTGCTGATAAGGCCGGTGGCCAGGGCGCCATAGCCCAGAACTCGTCGCAGCATTTATGGCAGGAAATTTGGAATTGGGAGAATAGCACAGATTGTCTGCAAAAATCGTACTAATTCAGATTATTTATTCAGCTTTGTCGACTGCTAGCAGTGCCGGCAGTGAACCGTTAAGTCAACAAGTTGTCATTTCGCCTGAGTCTCAAAGTGTCAAGCTTTAACCCGCAAGTTGTTGACAAGAACTAGTTCAACCGCCGAAAAAAAAGCCTTTGAACTGAACAATTTTTAGAAGCTTTGGTTTGAATTCGAGCTTTCTTGAAGACTTTTGCGTTTGCTGAGTTTATCAAATTTAAAATGTTGATATGTTAGACATTCAACTTTATAAATTATCGTGCATAGTTAATTAATTATATATCAATTAATTATTGCAACACCAAAACAAAAATTTATTTATCATTAATTTTGAACTTTGGCTATGGATCACCTTTTGCTGCTTGACGCGCAACCTGTTGTATCGAAATTGAGTCACATTTACATATTTTCAGAGTCAAAAATACAGAAAAACACCTGATAGAAACTTTCACCATTTGATGGGCCAAAAACGTCAGCAATCTCTATTATATAAATGACCGATCGAAGTTAAACTCCCAACCTTAAACACTTATTGTGCAAGCCGTTATACTTACAATGTACATTCGTGTGTAAGTGACACTTGCTAAATCTTACACTAAGATAATAAAGCTGCCTCAATTTGTAGCCGCTGAGGCCGCCAGCTGCGCGCTACTGAACTAACACTCAGCTGTTCAAGGCACACATACAGCAATTTCCGCGCAAATTAATCGATAAGAATGTGACCACTCGTTAGTATTAAATCGATAAATTACAATTTAAATTTACGGTCTTGAAAGATAAGATAAAGGATATAAAATAAATAATTTTGTTTTTATTGATTGCTACATTTTATCGGAACGATAAGCGTGGCAAAGATATAATTTTTGTGATAATATTTAATACTTGTTAATGATTCCCTTTGTATCCAACACAGCGCGGCAACAAATGGAGATTAGCATCACCAACAATAGCACAGTGTGTGGCAATGGCAACGAAAATGTTCGTGTTCAAGCCGACGAGTTAAACGACATTCGTATATTACCCAAGGGCATGGATCTACCACCCTGTTACGATGATCTTATCATCAACAGCACTGTTAAGCAAAAGTGCAACATGGGGTCCTCAACACAGACAATAGCCACTGATTTGGAGTGCAGCAATCCTAATCTGGCAACTGATTTAAATGAGCCGCCACCAGAATATGATCCGAGATTCACAGGCAGTGAAGCACCACAATTAACCACAATATCTACAACTGTTGTTTCGGTTACGCCAAGAATTTAATTACACAGCACTTAATTGTATTTTACAACTATATATATGTAATGAAAATAAAAAAAAAATGCACTTCTTTAAACGGACGATTTTAAAATTTCTAAACTTAACTCTAGCATCGTAGAATTTCGGCCAACTGTGGCCCAAATCTGCCATAGGGATCCTTTGGTAATATAAGTATATTATCGCACCACGAATATCCAATGACGCGATTCTCGATAATCTTCTTAAACGCTGGATTCTCATGGATCAGGTCACGATAATTATCATTTGAGACAACCGCTGCGTTACGCTCATACGCCAACTGTAGGATAAAGCTGAAATGGTCAAATATAATTAATATTATATATTGATTATACGAAGTTAACTGTTAACGTACCGATCATCGTAACTGATACTCTGTTGATTGGGCAAATTTTTACAGGGTGTAAATACAATTTTTCCATCCCTGTGCAATTGATCGAGAATCTCTGGATTCGATGATTTGGTAGCATTGCGGCGAAATAACGGTATAACGGCCTTCACATCATGTCCCATTTTCTGGAAATACTCCACACAATATTTGATGCCCTCCGACGAGAACTTGTTGGAGCAGCCATGGCTGTTAAAAAATTCAATTACAAAAAAGTGTTTAAAAAATGCGTTTTCAAAATGAGGCTCACCCGAAGGCCACATTGCTGCCATCGATGATAATGGAACGCTTATTTGAGATGGGCTCATCCGCTCCAGTTTCCTTGCCAGGATTATATGTGTTGCTATTGTAATCAGCCAGCTTTTTCCGTTCAGTTGACGTAAAAAGTTTCGGGTTCATACGCTGCCTGTACATATTTGGCGGACTTGCAGCCGTTCCCACATTATTCTTCTCCTCCAGCTGCTGCTTCTGCGGCTGATTCTCTAACTTCTTCAGTTCCCACTTTTTGTTTTTTTTATTAAGTGGCTTGCTTGGCTCATCGTCCGTTTGCAGAGGTATAAAACTCTCTTCAATAATTACCACACTATCGTCCAGCGAATTCTTTGATTTTTGCTTCTGCGCCAGCTTCTCTTTAGTCATGTTGGGAAGCTGACGATCATCGGTAATTGCAACTGGACAATCTTCTCGATTATCAAAGCTATCATCTAATACAATGCAACTACCATTAGATACACTTGAGGAAGCGAACCTTACGGGATGGACAAAACCACGTCCTGATCTTTTTGACCAAATATCAAATAATTGACGCTCAGGCTTTGTGTCCACCTTAAAATGACTGCAACTTGCACCGTTATTGTCCTCGTCGCTCGATGAAGATGATTTTACTGGCGGAAACTCGTTGGTATCGTCGTCTAGGCATATATTTGTAACATCGGGCTCCAAAAGAATGCAGTCATCGTCATCACTACTCTCAATCTCTTCGATTTCGCCCTCCTCTATTGCGGTGTTTAGTATGTTTCTGGAACCCGTTGACTGCTGCAGTTGTGCGACATAAACGAGGTTCAGCAGAGAGCAGTAGAGAACAATTGATCTTCGTGATTACCTGTTTGTTGCGATAAAACTTTTGTTTTGGTATCAAAAATTTACGCTGCTTTTGCTGCGTATCGCCTTTAAACGCAATCTTGCGTTCCAATGGTTTCGATGGTGAAGTGTTCCCGGTAAACGAATTAATTGCACGACGCTTGATGGCATTGGCGAGCTTTTGCGTGTAGCTGCATTTCTTTTGCTTTGGTTTCTTATTAATTAAGCGCTTTAGCGGTTTCTAAAAGTAAATGGAATGTTCAAAATCAAAAAGAAAGAAATATCGTTGCTTTAACATACCTTAACGTGATCATCCTTGAATTTGTGGAAGTTTAGACGTCCTGGTTGCTGTGTTGAATTATCCATTAGTTTATTATGAAACTGGCAAATAAAGAATATACGTGCATTAATTTCCGAACTTTTCTTTTATGGATTTTGAAAAGTATACAATTTGCAACTTTTCATACTTACTGCGTTTCGCTTAATAATGTTTTCATTGTGGTTCTTTAAGTAAAACTACAGCTTACTTTGATTAAATATACATCGTTTTTATTTCATTTTTCAATTACAACATTTTTGACAGGCCAGAAATATTACGTATCTTATATATCATGATGTAACAGAAAATAATTGTGATTACGTTATATTTGACTCCAATTTGCATATGGCTCCAATTTGACGGGGATCAAACAGCAATAGGATGAATATAGTTAGCTGGCGCATCTAGTGTTAATACAGCTAGTGAAGTTCTTCAAGATACTTAGATGACAAATTTCATTAGCTAAACAACTTGTAATATGTTTCGATTTTCATTAAAAGAACAAAACACGTTTACAACCCAAAAAAATCCACATATATTAAAGGCGAAAGATAAGAGGAGAAAGCGGAATGAACCCTTGGACTAACTACTCGGACAACTGACATTTGCTTTACCCCTTAAGCTCTTTAATCTCGTTGCTTATGTTGGTCCGCGCCAGCTGCTCGTACTTGTCATGGTACTCGGCTGTTGCATATATGCAAGGTATGAGCAGTAGTGTCTCCAACACCCTAATACGCATCGATTTGTAGACCCCATCATCCAGGTTCGCATACTCGTGCCGCAGCAGCTGAGTGTAGTGCTTATACTCCTCCGGCGGAGCACTGTGCGTGAGAATAGATTTTGAAATACACTGCTCCTCCTATATATATACCCTTGCAGAAGAGATTCAAATCGGTTTACTACTAAAAGTAACTCATCTGCAAGGGTATTTCAAATTCGTATTGTTTTTATTTCTATTGATTACATACGCAAGCACAACCAGATCCACATCTTGCAACAAATTAGCCTCGTCATCATGCGACCAGGTGACCTCATTATCAGGCGATTTGCGACCGAGCAGGTTACACACCAGCGCCTTGGCCTCTTCCTGTGTAACATTCAATAGCCTTGTAGAATGCGAGGGTTAAAACACAACATGTAGTTTGCCTACTCACATCCTCAATGTTGGCATCGCGGCAAAATTCATCGAATACCACGCAATTCTGCTCCACACAGCTACGATTGCCATCGAAATGATAATACTGAAAGAATGCAGCAAGTGCAATGCTGGGCGCACAGTCGGATAGATGCGAGTGCTTGCGCTGCATCATCTCCTGCCAGTTGTGATAGGCGCGCGTGGGACTGTCATCGCTTAAATGCTGTTCGATCCGTGCAAACCAGGTGCTGCTCACATCGTCGGGCACATCGTAGTGAGCGCAAACATTTCGCCAGATTTGTTCCATCTTCGGATTCCCTGTTTTTTTTGCTGTATTTCCTTATTTGAATTTTTTGGTTATTTTTTTGGTGGGTCTAGTTACACTTTTTTTGGCCACTTTTTGGTTTGACAAATTCACTCTGATTCAACTTGCTGAAAATTATCTGCTGGAACTCACTAGTTTTTCCGGAGCGCTGGCGCTTGCGCTGTCTCGACTTGCAGGTCGCATCCCCAACAAAATCTACCCCCAACCCCCCACTATGACGCGATATATACAAATATGCATCTGAATATAACCAATAACAATGAGCTGCATTTTACTTACATTGATTTTTCGTGCTGCACCAACAGGGGTACTGTGAAAAGAAGTCGGAAGAGTACTTTTTGCTTTGTCTGTGCACGTGCTTACGGCTGGAAGCGCACTTAGGGCTGCTCGGCTCGATTGTTGGTTCATAATTTTCTTATGCCGGTTTTTGTGAATGTACGCCTTTTTCTTTAGACGACTTTTCTTTTTCGTAAACATTATTCACATTTATTGCGCCACAACTAACAAAGTATTATATGCAAAATTCACTGAATATACCAGCCATACGCAACAGATGTTTGGCGTTGCCACCACGTCAGTACATATCGTCAAACTTTGTTCAGTATTTAAAACATTTTGAAGCTGTGTTGCATTTTGCGCTTTTATTTTCACTGCCACGACTCAATCTATTTTTGTTTTGTGATCAATAGCTTTGGTTTGATTCATGTCCTTCAAAGTACAATGTTGTAGATAATTACAGCATGCTGTTGCCATTTTGTAATGGGCTCCCTGACAACCCTATGCAATGTGAAATGTCAAATGTACTTGTGAAAGTAATCATTTCCAAATCTTTATTTTACTTTGTTTGTCTTCAATAGTTATTTGTTAGAAAAAAGAGTGAAGCTACAATTTATTGATTTTCACATTTGAAAACGTATAATCACTTTTCACGAAATTATCCCAAAAGTTCACATTTAGTATCAAATTGCATTACATTTAACTTAAAGTGAGTAAATCGTACCATTTGTTGCCCTTTGTTCCATGTTTCAACGTTTTGCCATGATAACTTTCAGGTTAATATGGACGTAGAAAAATCTAGCAGTAGCTCGTTTGAAGATCTTCCCAGTGCCGATGACACCAAGGACATGTGTGCAGCTCAGGCAGCTATCGAAGATTCTGAAACATCAGAAACCGAGGACGTCCCAGCAGAAGCTGCAAAAATTGACAATGCTGCAAAGGTGGACGATGAGGATGATGAAAGCGAGTGCGACATTTTGGGTAACAAACAGCTATTGAAGCGAATTATTAAAAAGGCACCAGCTAGTGCTAAGCGACCCAATCGAGGCGACTTGGTAACCATAACATACATCGGAAAATTAGAAAACGGTACCGTTGTGGAGAAGGAGGAGCGCTTCCAGTGTCATGTTGGCGATTTTGAAGTGGTGCAGGGCTTAGATATGGTACTCCCAATGATGCATGTTGGCGAAGTGGCAGAGATCACCGTTGATCAACGCTTCGGCTATGGCACTGCCGGACTTAAAACAGACAATCCGCCAGAAATCGTCATACCACCAAATGCTCAGGTAACAATTAAAATACGATCTTTTAACTATATTCCAATTTTTTTGGTTTTTTGTTTGTTTTGATTTAGTTAATCTACGAATTGGAATTGGTAGATGTTAAGTACGAAGATTTTGCAGATTTGAAGTCGTTTGAAGTGTTGCGTAAATATGGGTTTGTTTCTCGAGCTCCGTATTGAAGTTAAGTAATTCTAATCATAGTTATTTTAAACAATCGCAGATCCAGGAAAAAAGAGAGAGCCAATTACTTTTATAAACGGGTGGAATACAATAATGCCATACATTTGTATAGACGCGCTTTGGACTATTTGGATCATCGGGATGGCGATCCAGATGCAGAGTTTGGCAAAGAGGACCTAGAGGTAAATGTGATAAATAATAATAAAATCACACTTATACGCATATATATTTATGTACGCACAGCTATCAAACAGTGATCTGCAGAGTCTCTTGGAGGATCGACTGATTGTGTACAACAATTTGGCAATGGCCCAAATAAAAATTGGTGCCTATGACGCCGCACTGCAGTCCGTGGAGCATGTGCTCCGATGCCAACCGAATAATCCAAAGGCATTGTACCGCAAGGGAAGGGTGAGTGCGAGCTATTATCAACGACAAGTCAAAGATTCAACAATCTTTTTCAGGTACTTGAGGGCAAGAATGATACGCAGGGCGCCATCCAGTTGTTACAGAAAGTGGCCACATTAGAGCCAGACAATCGCACCGTGCATTCAGACCTGGCTCGTCTCTTTATAAAGGCACGCCGAGAGGAGCACAATGAAAAGAAGATGTATCAGAAGATGTTGGGTCAAGCTAAGAAAATGGAACAGAAGACAAGCGTCAGACAGAAAGCGCCATTAGTTGATAACTCAAAGGTATGTAAACGCACGTCTCAAGAGATCCAATTTTAATTTATTAATTCTTCTATAGCTAAAACTACTTGGATTTTTGATGGGTTCAATATTAATTGGGGTAGCTGGTGTAGCCATTTATCGCTACAAGTATTGAGACGTGCAGTGTAAATTGTAATCTAAACTACCGAGTACTTTAAGCCATTCAAATGCATTTTAATACATAAAGCGAAATTATTAAAATTGAAAAATAACTGCTTTCTTGTTAAGATATTTTGAAGATATTTACTATGCACACATTAAAAAATAATAATAATAATAAATAAATGCAATGGTTTTTGGATAATTTCAATTCTTTATTTTAAACATTACCTTGCGAAATATCCATAGAAATTTTGTCTCAATTAGCCACTCGTTTTCTCCTACATTTGTAGAACACTTTTACAGTTGCATATGTTATTAAATATTAAAATAACAGAATCGCAGACAACAGCCCTGTTAAACATAGCGCCGTTTGGCCAAATTCTGTATATTTTCTTTGAATTATATCAGCGCGGGTTATTATTTAGCAGATTTTTTTCACGCATACCTATATAGAAAAATTTCTACAGTACGGTAAATCCAGTTCTGTATATATTTGTTGATTAAAATAAAATTAATCTGTAAAAAATTGTTCATTATTATCAACAGATTTCTAAAAAAAACTGAAAACACTGATAACATATTCTTTTCTGTTAACTCATATTCGCCGTTTGGCCAAATTTAGTATATTTTCTTTGCTGAATCATTCTCTGCGCAATATTGAATTATCGGTAACCAAATTAATTGATTTAATCAGTCGCCAGTAATTTCTTAAGCTATAACGTTATAAAACATCGAGTTCAGTGGACATGCATAAGTCTCTGCTGCTGCTTGCCGTTTGCCTGGCCTTGGCATGGGCCGATCCAAAGTTGTTGCGAGTGCCGTTAAACAAAGCCGAATCCGTTCGCCGGTTTTTCGCTGATGTAGGCACCGAACTGCACCGCCTTCCCATCCGTCC
This sequence comes from Drosophila longiperda, assembly GCA_035042125.1. NCBI lineage: Eukaryota > Metazoa > Arthropoda > Insecta > Diptera > Drosophilidae > Drosophila > Drosophila longiperda. The sequence continues at coordinate 14,912,092 of JAWNLV010000107.1, forward strand.
TGGCAAAGACGGCCTCTCACCTGAACCGCTTTCCAATTATCTGGATGCGCAATACTATGGGCCCATATCGATTGGTTCGCCGCCGCAGAACTTTAAAGTAGTATTCGATACGGGCTCATCTAACTTGTGGGTTCCGTCCAAGAAATGTCACCTGACCAACATTGCTTGCCTTATGCACAACAAATACGATGCCACCAAGTCGTCGACTTATGTCAAGAACGGTACCGAATTCGCCATACACTACGGATCGGGCAGTTTGTCCGGTTACTTGTCTACCGACACCGTCAGCATTGTCGGGCTGGACATTAAGAATCACACCTTCGCCGAAGCACTGAGCGAACCGGGTCTGGTCTTTGTCGCCGCCAAATTCGATGGTATACTTGGATTGGGTTATAGTTCGATATCTGTCGATGGTGTCAAGCCTTCATTTTATGCCATGTACGAACAGGGTTTGATCTCCAATCCGGTTTTTTCGTTCTATCTGAATCGTGATCCCTCGGCACCAGAGGGTGGCGAAATTATCTTCGGTGGTTCTGATCCTAATCATTATACTGGCAATTTTACGTACTTGCCGGTCACGCGCAAGGGCTATTGGCAGATCAAAATGGACTCGGCTCAACTAAAAGGTATTGAGCTGTGCAAGGGCGGCTGCCAGGTGATTGCCGATACGGGCACCTCACTGATTGCAGCCCCAACTGCTGAGGCGACCTCCATAAATCAGGCCATCGGTGGCACACCCATTTTGGGTGGACAGGTAAGCAGCCAAACTATACATATAATTATATATATATGTTATATATTATATATAATATATAATATATAACTGCCTTTTCAGTATGTCGTATCGTGTGATCTCATCCCCAATTTGCCAGTGATTAAGTTCGTTTTCAATGGGAAAACATTCGAGCTGGAGGGCAAGGATTACATTTTGCGCATAGCTCAAATGGGCAAAACCATTTGCTTGTCCGGTTTCATAGGCATGGACATACCACCACCAAATGGACCTCTTTGGATTCTCGGCGATGTCTTCATTGGAAAGTACTACACTGAATTCGATATGGGCAACGATCGCGTTGGCTTCGCCAATGCCAAGTAAAGCGTCGGCTTAAACCAAAAAAATTTAACTATTGAAATATTATATCCCTATAATCAAAACAAATTTAAAATATGTGAGAATTATGCAAATCGAGAGACTTTTCTGCAATTGCGAATAAAATGAAAGCATTATTAATGTGTACTATATAATTATATTTTTTTTATTGGCCTTTGTTTTGACGGTTGCCTGTTATTGTTATTATTTGTCATCATGTGAAAAAATAGATAGCCAAATACTTTTATAAACGGGTGGAATACAATAATGCCATACATTTGTTTAGACGTGCTCTGGACTACTTAGATCATCGGAATGGCGATCCAGATGCAGAGTTTGGCAAAGATGTTATGTGGAATAATAATAAAATCACACTTATACGCATATATATTTCTGTACGCACAGCTATCAAACAGTGATCTGTAGAGGCTCTTGGGGGATCGACTGATTGTGTACAACAATTTGACAATGGCCCAAATAAAAATTGGTGCCTATGACGCCGCACTGCTGTTACTGCTGCAACCGAATATTCCAAGGGCAAGCTGTTATCAATGTCAAGTCAAAGTTTAAACAATCTTTTTCAGGTACAATCATGTTGTTTATGAAGGCACGCCGGGAGGAGCACAATGAAAAGGAGATGTATCAGAAGATGTTGGGTCAAGCTATGAAAATGGAGCAGAAGACAAGCGTCAGACAGAAAGCGCCATTAGTTGATAGCTCAAAGGTATGTAAACGCACGTCTCAAGAGATCCATATTTAATTTATTAATTCTTCTATAGCTAAAACTACTTGGATTTTTAATGGGTTCAATATTAATTGGTGTAGCTGATGTAGCCATTTATCGCTACAAGAATTGAGACGTGCAGTGTAAATTGTAATCTAAACTACCGAGTACTTTAAGCCATTCAAATGCATTTTAATACATAAAGCGAAATTATTAAAATTGAAAAATAACTGCTTTCTTGTTAAGATATTTTGAAGATATTTACTATGCACACATTAAAAAATAATAATAATAATAATAAATGCAATGATGTTTGGATAATTTCAATTCTTTATTTTGAACATTACCTGGCGAAATATCCATAGAAATATTACCTCAATTAGCCACTCGTTTTCTCCTACATTTGTAGAACACTTTTACAGTTGCATATGTTATTAAATATTAAAATAACAGAATCGCAGACAACAGCCCTGTTAAACATAACGCCGTTTGGAAAATTCTGTATATTTTCTTTGAATTATATCAGCGCGGGTTATTTAGCAGACCCCTAAATAAATATAAAGAATCACTTCAGGTTCAAATTAAGCTATAACGTTATAAAACATCGAGTTCAGTGGACATGTATAAGTCTCTGCTGCTGCTTGCCGTTTGCCTGGCCTTGGCATGGGCCGATCCAAAGTTGTTGCGAGTGCCGTTAAACAAAGCCGAATCCGTTCGCCGGTTTTTCGCTGATGTCGGCACCGAACTGCACTGCCTTCCCATCCGTCCTGGCAAAGCCGGCCTCTCACCTGAACCGCTTTCCAATTATCTGGATGCGCAATACTATGGACCCATATCGATTGGTTCGCCGCCGCAAAACTTTAATGTATTATTCGATACGTCCTCATCTAACTTGTGGGTTCCGTCCAAGAAATGTCACCTGACTAACATTGCTTGCCTTATGCACAACAAATACGATGCCACCAAGTCCTCGACTTATGTCAAGAACGGTACCGAATTCGCCATACATTGCGGATCGGGCAGTTTGTCCGGTTACTTGTCCACCGACACCGTCAACATGGTCGGGCTGGACATTAAGAATCACACCTTCGCCGAAGTACTGAGCGAACCGGATCTGGTCTTTGACGAAGCCAAATTCGATGGTATACTTGGATTGGGTTATAGTTCGATATCTGTCGATGGTGTCAAGCCTTCATTTTATGCCATGTACGAACAGGGTTTGATCTCCAATCCGGTTTTTTCGTTCTATCTGAATCGTGATCCCTCGGCACCAGAGGGTGGCGAAATTATCTTCGGTGGTTCTGATCCTAATCATTATACTGGCAATTTTACGTACTTGCCGGTCACGCGCAAGGGCTATTGGCAGATCAAAATGGACTCGGCTCAACTAAAAGGTATTGAGCTGTGCAAGGGCGGCTGCCAGGTGATTGCCGATACGGGCACCTCACTGATTGCAGCCCCAACTGCTGAGGCGACCTCCATAAATCAGGCCATCGGTGGCACACCCATTTTGGGTGGACAGGTAAGCAGCCAAACTATACATATAATTATATATATATGTTATATATTATATATAATATATAATATATAACTGCCTTTTCAGTATGTCGTATCGTGTGATCTCATCCCCAATTTGCCAGTGATTAAGTTCGTTTTCAATGGGAAAACATTCGAGCTGGAGGGCAAGGATTACATTTTGCGCATAGCTCAAATGGGCAAAACCATTTGCTTGTCCGGTTTCATAGGCATGGACATACCACCAAATGGACCTCTTTGGATTCTCGGCGATGTGTTCATTGGAAAGTACTACACTGAATTCGATATGGGCAACGATCGCGTTGGCTTCGCCAATGCCAAGTAAAGCGTCGGCTTAAACCAAAAAAATTTAACTATTGAAATATTATATCCCTATAGTCAAAACAAATTTAAAATATGTGAGAATTATGCAAATCGAGAGACTTTTCTGCAATTGCGAATAAAATGAAAGCATTATTAATGTATACTATATAATTATATTTTTTTAAATTGGTCTTTGTTGTTGTTTGACGGTTGGCTGTGATTGTTACTATTTGTCATCCATTTGCCCCACTGATAAGGTCTGTTTCACCCTGCTTTGTTTACGAAACTTGATATGCATGAATAAGCAATAGCTGATCTGATGTTTTTTTTATAATCATATTTGTATTATTATAATTATTTATAATGAACTTTTTGCTGATAGTAAAAACCCTGGTAGCAATGCGGTTAATATATACTAATGCAAACACTATCCTATAAGAAATTGTTTTGTCCAGCTAAAATGATCAAATTCCTTGAAAATAATAAAAAAAATATATATAATTCTTTAGCTGGAATATATAGATCCCTATTTTCTTTCTTTCTTTTTCAACTTTAACTGAAATTATATTTACCTTGCTTGCAACCGGCAATAACTGGGCATATATTCAAGTCGAAACCTTAAGCTTTAGATTGCATCTTTTTATTGATTAATTGTGATTAGCTGGGCTGAAAGTCAAATCAAAACAATCTGTGTATAGGCCACTGGGTTAGGTCGATGACTTCCGCGTATGGTGTGGTCTCTGGTCTGATAGACGTTAGCAACTGGAGCTGATACGAATTAAATCGTTTTGCGTTTGTTGGCCATAGCGCGCTTTTGGGCGCAGTGCTTAAATATATGACGTATCAAGTTAACATGTTTATCAATTAAACTAAGCAATGGTCAAGTGTAAAGCTTGTACTTTGCGCTGCTCCACACAATTAATCAGTCATTTACTGATTCACGTTATATAGAATAGGAATAGCATGACAATGGAATGACAACTAATGTAGATAAGACAACATTTAATACTAAAAAGAACGCTAATAGAATAAACACAAAATAAGTAGAGCTACATTTATAATTTAAGGTCGAAAAATATTGTTAGTTTTATAATTTGCGATTCACATCGCCCATATCGACAGCTGGAGTCGCCGCTGTTGTCGCTCTTGTCGATGTAACGCCTTGCCCAACATTTGGTTGTTGCTGTATTTCCACCGTTTCCGCTGCTGATTTCAAATTAGGCAGCTCGTGCTCTTCATCGGATTCGGTGGATTCGCGTATGAGCTGCAACGGCGACGATGCTGCTGGCTGTAGATGACCAACTTTGTACATATCACAGGTCTCGTTGACGTAGCGATTGAATACGTCCGGTTTGTCGGCATACACATGATGACCGGCTCCGGTTACAATTTTAATGTCCACCATATTGGTGCCACGCTGTGATTTGATTTTCTCGCCCGACGACGAGTCGATCCAGCTGCGTGAACCATAGATGAATGTGATGGGTATATCACTACGCACATCCTTGATGCGATGGATCATGGGATGCTTGGCCCAACCGAACGATTGCATCATGCTGTGGAATGCTGATTCGCCGCTCGGACTTTGGGCATTGCATTGATGTATGTACTGGGCCAGCAAATTAACGTCCTCCTCAACGGTGTGTTGGAACTTTCGCATTATATCCGGCCGCGTCTTTTGCACCACCCACTGACCAAATGGGCCAGCGGCACGCAGAGCCCACAACGGATTCAAGGGCGTCAAAATGCGGGCTAGGGCGCGCACCAGCAACGGTATTTGTTTGGTGTTCGTCGAATCGGTGGGCTTCTCGGGAAAGCCCCAAGGATCAGCCAGAATCAGATGGCGTACACGTTCTGGATAGCTTAGCGCATAGCTGGAGGCAATGAAGCCACCCATGGAGTGGCCCAAAAGAATCATATCACTGATGTTCATTTCGCGGCGCCATTCCTCGACAGATTTAACCAACTGCTTCTCGCACACCAGCGCATCCTTGCCAAACTGTGGCCTCGAGCTGCGGCCAAAGCCGAGCACATCCATCGCAAAGACCGGACGATCCTTGGCAAACGAATCGAGATTCATCACCCAGAGTGCGACGCCGGCGCCCAACCCGTGCAACAATACCAAGGGCACCTCCTTGGAATCTGTGTTCATGCTGACCGTCCATATTTTGTCAGCCTCGCCCACAGCTGGTCCAATGTCCACAAAGTAGCCTCTGTAAGGCAGCTTCAGATATGATAGAATCTTCTTTTCAACGGCGCGCAGCATTATTGGTGATGTCGAAGTCCAGTTACAAAACCAATGCCATAGGAAGAAACCTTTACTTTTCGAAACCTGTAATTGAATATATGGAAAATAAACTAAAATTTAACAATTATTTATTAAGACATGGTTTTAAACACACAAATTTTGCATAGATATCAATTATCTTTTGACAATTTTTGAATATACATAAAACTAAATGAAATATTGTTTGAAAAAAAAAGACACTATCGCGTAATAAAAGAGTGATTGCAAAATCCAGATCTGTTGTTGCTGCAACAAATACGGAAGTGGCGCCAAATGGGCTTGGATTACCTAACGGGCGCAGCGATCGCGTCCAAATTGAAACTGCGCAATTAACTACAATTCATGTCGCATTTTAGTATTGGCATTTTGCAGTTGCTAGGTAACAAAATTAAGCCTATTTCAATTTTTTTTGTATGGAGAAATCAATATTGGTCATTGATTGCGACGAGATCCTTGTGCACACTTATTTTGGCTTACCTCTACTTCCATAGTCGGATCTTCAGCGAGAGCTTTTACAGCGCCTGTGGCGTTGTTTGGCAATGACAGCGTACTACTCATTTAATTTCTTCTTTTTTTTTTTTTTTGACCAGGAGAGCGAGAATTTATAATTTCTATGTACTAACCAACAGTCAGCGTCAATGTTAAAACATTTGCGCGATATAATTTAGACGAACATAAGCTAAACAGGTTAATATACCCCTTTAGTTAAGTGCTGAGTTGCGATGACTGTGAATTTTTTCGACCTATACTGGGTGATACCATGTGCGCCTGCCGTCTCTGAGTAACAAACTTTTCTAATGGTGAAATTCTATATTGTTGTCATTTATTTATATTTGCTCACCAAGGCAAACTAGTACAACAGCTGTTTGCCCTCCCGCAGCCCTGACAGATGTTTTAAATTGCTACTCACTTTGAGCTGTAAAATGCAGCCATACCTAAAAACTACCAACAATGGTGGGCAGTTATCATATTTGAATTGTCGCGGTAAAAATCCATTTGTTATTTACTTGATGGGTAAATAAATTTATAATGAGAGAACATTTTTGTTTGCCATATTTGCATAGTTGTGCCTAAACTTATATTGTTATTTAACTTATGCGTATCGATAGTTAGTATCAAAAGCAAAAACGTCCTGATCTTTGGTATTTTGTTGGTATATATTTTGTTGGTATATTAATACAATGTGAACAACAGACCGGGGGGGACTTTTACACCTAGCACGCGATATGGATGGAATTAATAAATACAACGAATTTGTGGCGTTGCACAAGCCGCAATTGGAATCATCTGCGGTGCCGTTGCATCTGTGGCCGGCCCTATATCGCAAGCTGACTACGGATAACTTTGATGCCGGCGAGGTATTGCAACTGATGCTCATCGATTACGATGAGGATGAGGGCTTCGACGCCAATGATGACGACAACGCCAAGCCGGCGTTTGCTCTGGCAGTGGCACGCGAGCAGGGCATCAAAGCAAGCGATCCTCAGGCCATATATTTGATAGATCATGCCTGGACATTTCGATTGAATAGTGCGCGCCAACAACTGGAACAACATCCACAGCTGGCGGACCGTATGTCTGCCATCACTGGCGTGGATTTGGAGCATGAGCAGCGCATCAAAAAAATTTTGCGACGTCTGTGGCGCTATTGTCATGCATATTCCATTGCCAGCGAGGGATTAAGCGATGAGGAACGCACGCCCATCTGGTATGTCATGGATGAGGTTGGCTCCGCTGTCAATCAGTCAGATGAGCCCAGTTTCCGTGTGGTGCCATTGCTCTATGTGAACACACACACCACCTACAGCTTGCTGTTTCCCATTAGGGATTGTGAGCAGGGTGAACCGGTGACACGTGACTTTGCCGAGTATGTGTCGAAGGATGCGCCACAGCGTTCTGCTCTCCTGCTGCCCTGGAGCGACAGTGATTTAAGTGGCGAAAGTTTTTTGCAAGTGGAACCCGGTGCCAATTATTTTGCTAGTGGACACATACCGGAAACGTATCCAGAGCAAGTTGACTCGGCAGCTGTCTTCGCCACTACGTCGCGCTGTGATCCCCTCAAGGTGTATGCCCAGTATGATGTGCTGCGTGAGCATCTCACAGCGCCCGAATTTGTGTTGGTTGATAGCGCCGAGGATGCTGATGTGCTCTGGCTCACCTGCCACTATAAGAATTTTGGTGAGCTTTCGCGTGAAACCCCGCAAAAGTTTATCAATCAGTTTCCCTTCGAGTATGTGATAACCATCAAGGATCTGCTTTGTATTGTGGGACGACGTGCGGCAAAGGAGCATCACAATGCTGAGACGCTGGAAACGTATCCGGCGTGGCTGCCCACTACCTATAATCTAAGCACGGAACTGCGCGAATTTGTGGCCTACTATCAACAGCGGGCGGCCAGCCAATTAGACAATCATTGGATTATCAAACCCTGGAACTTGGCACGTGGCCTGGACACACACATCACGGACAACATCAAGCAGATTGTTCGTTTGCCCGCAACGGGTCCCAAAATAGCACAGAAGTACATCGAACGTCCAGTGCTCTTCCAACGCGACGAGATGAACGGTGCACGGGTCAAATTCGATGTGCGTTATGTGATACTGCTAAAGCGAGTGAAGCCGCTTGAGGCGTATGTGCATCGAAAGTTTTTCTTACGCTTCGCCAATCGACCCTTTGCGCTGGACACGTTTGATGACTACGAGATGCACTATACGGTGATGAATTACCAGGAAGAGGCGCAACTACATCATGTGAAATGCGATAATTTTATGGACATGTGGCGCCAGCAGTATCCAAAACACGACTGGGCCTTGCTGGAGCAACAGATCTGCGGCATGTTGCACGAGGTGCTCAAATGTGCCAGTCAAGCGCAGCCGCCCTGTGGCTTAGCACCATGTGCTCAGTCGCGTGCCCTCTACGCCGCGGACATTATGCTGGGCTGGACCGGAAAGGGGGATGAGGAGCGTGAAATGCAGCCGCAACTGCTGGAGATTAACTGGACGCCGGACTGCAAGCGTGCCTGCGACTACTATCCCGACTTCTTTAATGATATTTTCAAGCTGCTCTTCCTCGATGATCAAAACAACGAGACTTTCCGCCTGTTGACTGCCAATGGACAATAATCACTGCCATGTGGATCAACATAGCCAACCCATATTTAACATATGTTAATCTATTGAGGTGCATTAATATATGTTTTTAAGCATACAAATGTCACCAATTGTTGTTGGAATTTATAAATAAATAAACATTTTTAAGCATTTACTTAACAATTAGAAAGTGTATTTTATTTGTTGATAGTATCTTAGTTATTTGTAAACTACATATACAACTTAATTAACGCGCATTTGTACAATATACAAAAAGTATACTCGTAATCGTATATTCTATATGTAGTTGGGAACTGATCATGTACAGGCATATGCTCTTAACTAGGTGCTCTGCTCCATATGTGTGTGTGTGTTGTTTGAGTGTCATTTGTTTTTAATAACTCTATATACCAATGTTCTCTATATAGCTGCTTGATAGCTGTTTAATTTTGATTGGTTGTGTGTGAAGTGTGTGAATAGATGTTTTTTGGGAGAGGTGTAGGTGTAAAAAGTGAGCTTAGGTGTAATGTAAAAATGTGTTTTGTTTTTTTTTTTACCAATTCTTAATTGTAATGGCACTTGAAATGAAAAACAAAATGGATTTTTGAAAACTCTCTCGGGGAACAGCATTCAGATGGGCAGGTTGATGAAAATAACTTATTTAGATGATACTTCAAGTCAATATCGATTTACATTTAAGGCAATTTCGAAGGCACAAAATTAAATCTTCATTAATGCAGACGATATACAGTCTAATGAAATATGAAAAATATATAAAAATAACTTCAATAATATAAATGTATGTGTATGTATGATGAAACTTAGCTGCTAGCAAAATGAACTCAACTAATGTCGCTTAGACTAATTAATTGTAAACTTAAATCAACTACCTAAAAGCTATTAAACGCACACCTCATCAAAGTCTAAACGTATCTTCTCGTCAACGGAAGCTAACTTATGTATAGTCTTTTTAATGCGCAGCGCTGGCAAACGAACATTCGGATTCTGATGCCAGCACTCCCTCATTAGCTTGGACATGCCGGCAAGGAGCTGTTCGATAGAAAGAAAGACGACAATGGTTAAAGATTTTGGATTAGGTATATGCAAATGTACTTACCGAATCTGAGCTCCAGCGATTGGGTATGGATGGTCGATAGTTATCAGTGCAGACCACTTTTCGCATATCCTCGAAGCTGGGATCCATTGGCACCACATCGTAGTAGGGCACCTTGTACTCCTCGGCAATGCCGCACGAAATGGTGCGGCGGCACACCTCCCACAGCACCAGCCCAAAGGCGTAGATATCAGTGCGGCGCAATGCCTCAAAGCATTCCATGTCAATGCTATAGTCACCAGATGGAAACAGTTACAAATTGTTGGCTCAATAGAAATAAATAACAATACCTTTCATCGAGAACCTCGGGTGCCATATATCGCTTGGTGCCCACTTTGGGATTATGACCCATATCGAGTTGTCCTGTGACATGCGAGTGTGTAACGGCCAAACCAAAATCGGCTATGACACAAGTGCCATTCGATGTGACCAATATGTTCTTTGACTTCAGATCACGATGCGCCATTGCGGGCTTGCCCTCTGTGCCAAAGATCTCGGTATGCAGATGAACCAGCCCATTGGCAATTGACAGACAGATCCAGATCATATCGTTGTGACTAAGTGCATTTCGATTCAGATGATCAAAAAGCGAACCCTGCGGATAGTAGTGGGTCATAAGCCAAAGCTGCGTGCACGAATTACGGGACGTCATATCGGAGCCAATGAAGCCAAGTATGTTCTCGTGACGCAGTAGCACGGTGCTAAAATTTGAAACAAAACCATTTTAAATAAAATTTGATTTGTGGTTGACAAGCACGACTAAACCCTATACAACGAATTGTGGAATGTCAATTACAATACATAACTCTAAAATCGATTGTAAAAATCAACCAATAATATATAGTTATAGATAACTCCTTCTGTCTTCCACAATTGATTTTTTACTTAATTAATATAGCATTTAGAATATATCAAGTTGAATTCAATGCTTGCCTGTAGATTTCCGTTTCACGCTTCCAGGACTCCTCGTCACGACTAAAGAATATTTTGACAGCAATGCTCTCACCGTGCCAATGGCCGCGCCACACTTCCCCATATTTGCCACGGCCAATACACTCGATGAGCGTCACTTGTTTGGCCAAGGTACGTTGTACGAGCAGCGGCAAACCGCTGCCGGAACCCGAAGTCACAGAATGCTGCAAATACTCGCGCAAAGTGCTGTCGCCGGCGCTGGTGCCGCGCAGCAGTTCATCGTTAACTAAATATGATTCGGGATCCTGCTTAATGCGCGTTGCTGCCAGCCGTTTGCGATGGCTCCGTCGCATAAAATAAACAGCTACCGCTCCCATAACCATAATTATAATGAATGGACCCAGGATGGCGGCGGTCATTTTGCTAATGTTGCTGCTGTCGGCGGTGATCACCGTGGCCACATCACTGCTGACAAATGGTGGCAGCTCAGGGAATTCGCCATCATTGCAAAAATCGCTGGCACAGCATACAACATTTACGAATTTTGCCGTGTTCCGCTTTGAGGGACCATTCAATTTATTGCGAACATTCTGATTGCAAATTAAGGGCAATTGATCTGGCGCCGTGGTGCAGCCACGGGATACTTTCTCCTCACCGTCAGCATCGCGTGTTCGAGATTTCCAGCACTACAAATACGAAAAAATTTAACATTTTATTAGAAAATAATTATTAACTCGATGTACACCGCTCACCTGTACGGCATTCTGGCAAGTGTGTGCGTGCTCATTGGGATCGAGACAGGGCGGCTCACAGGCGTAACACTTTAATCTGTATATGATGCAAAAATAGTAGATTAAATAAATTATAAATGTAAAAATAGTAGATTAAATAAATAATTAATTCAAAAACACCAAATTAATGGGAAATGGCGGGCAAATGCTTGAGAGATTTACCTTCTTTTCATGCGTCGCTTACTCTTAACATGTCTCCTTTTTTATTTAGAGTGCAGCATTTGAATGAATTGGGAATATTAAAATGGGTGGTTAGAGGAGTTCTCAGGCAATAGCGATAACAAGATGGATACAATTTCAATTTCCAATATAAAAACTATAAGGCATGGCTCTAACTTTATGAAGTTTAGTGAACTAATTTTTGAGTAATTACCTGGGATGCGTTAGCAAAGAGTTTTGTGGTATTGCTGAAAATTCCTTGCCATTGCTGAGTGGTGGCAACTCCATGTCCATCTCCTGTTGCTCTTCTAGCAAAAGTCCACTAATTTCCGCTGCAAGAACAAGAGATAAATAACAGTAACACAAACACAAACAGACTAGAAATACTCCACACACACACGCACACGTTTGTGTATACACAAATGAGACACACATGCGTATGTGTGTGGGGATTAAATGCATTTTATGCTACGTTCACCCACAATCAGCATTCTTAGAAATTTATATAATACATATTTTTGTGTTTGCGCATTATTTACATGCTACTTAAGCCACTGAAGGGCTGTTTTGTTATACATTTGGCATTATACAAGGGGCAATTGGTCAGTAGAGTAGCATATGAAAACAAATTGTGGCCCAAAGCATACACACACAAGCAAACAAATCAGCAGCAGCAGCGTAAGCATCATTTTTCCAGCCCACTTTGCCGCTATTCAATCCACAGAACTTTGTTGGGAAAACGCCCGCATTTATAGCAAATGTATTGTTTGACACTTATGAACAGAATTTAACACACCTTTTGCATTTTTATACAAAAAAAATGACAACAGAAACACCAAAAATAAATTTGACTCCATTGCCATTGTTTTTTACCCAACACTAAAATGTGTTACATTACCCAACACTAATAGCTAGCCACACAGATGTGGGCACCCCATTATTTTAACATGTGCTGTAATGTTAACTCAAGTGATAAGTGTGACCCCGTTAACATTTGAGTGCAAATACCACATTCTATTGGAGTTTACTATTTAAGGCTCTTGTCGTAACCTCACTCAGGTCACACTGAGCCGGCCCTCAGCTTGCTTCGCCTGGAAAAAATTGATCAGCTGAAAAACTTCTAGAAATTCTGAATTAAACTTCAAAAGTAGTTGCACAGTAGCAATTAAAAATATATACAAATTTAACAGCGTTCTTTGCGCAAAGTATTCAACGACAGACTAATACACGTATGTATACAAATATATATATATATTTTTTTTGTTATAAGCTGTATGTGTGTTGCAATTGTATGCGTGTTTGAAGACTTGAAGAAAATTCAGTCAAGCCTAGTTATATTTTACTGCAATTCTGTAAAATCTACATGGCCATTGACTTCTCATCTTGATCAAGTTAAGATTGTCTACTTCATTTAACATGAATAATTCTCTATTTAAATCCTGTCTGCTGTAAGTTCATTCGGACCGGTTTCACAATGTGGGCCACATTTAAATGCAGCAATGAGAAAATCTAGCAATTTTTCAGTACTTCATAACGCTATTGATCAAACTATTCAATTTGAGTGTATTGATTGATTGAAGACATATCCATTCTCCTTGGTCGCGTAAGTGTAATAATATTCCCCCTATTTTTTTGTGCGCTTACACATACTTACGCACGTGTTTTGTCGACTTATTGAGCTCTGCATAAATCTTTTATTTTGATATCCCTTACACAACACATAAACACACATACATTACATTATGTATACAGAACTAAACGTAGAACGACAAACGACGACAGAAAGCACATACAATTGAGGGCAATTGGTTGACTAGTTGCCTCTGGTTATCTAGCTAGCACCTCCCATCCCCTCTCAACCACTTTTTCAACACTTTAGCATGTTGTCTCCTCCGTATTTGCCGGCGTTTCTTGCGCTCATTTATACAAATTCGAACGCAAACAACAACGCCACTCGCTCTCGCAAGCTCGGACACGAAGCAACGGCCACAACAAAACAGCAAACTACGCAGTACGTTTTTTTTACATTTGCTTGTGCTCAATAATAAAACGCATGGTTCTACTGCGTGTTCTTTTCTAATTTGTCCGTTCCTCTTCACTTATATAACAAGCTACACAATTTTCAATAATATTAAATTCTGCAGTTGATTTGTAAAATAAAAAATTCAGCGCAATACGACCGGCAAATTGTGAGCGAGAGAGCACTAAAGAGCGCGTATATACATATATGTGTACCGGTTGAAAAGAAGGTTGAAGGGGGGTGTGAACTTAATTAATGTTATTTAGTAACCTACGACAAATGAGTGATAAGCGACTGCTTGTGTGTGTTTATAAGCATACGTCAGTTCAGGGATTTTGATTTTAAGTGCATCTGTCAGCTGTAATAATTTAACTTATTAATATGCCGTGTTTTATATTTACAGAAACTACTAGAACATAATTCCCAACATCAACAACAACAAAAAACAGAACTTTATCGCATTTAACGCATTTCTGAATAACTATAATTAATTGAAAAATAAGAAGAAGAAAAAGTGTGATAAATAAAGAGAATACAGTGATAGTGTCAGTGATTCTAAGTGCTAGATTTTGAAGCAATGTCAGCCGCTTCTGCACGCAATAAACACTCAAAGGTCCACGGCAATGAAAAAGTGGACATAACCAAGGGCGAGTTCGACCGGATGCGTCTCGCCTTGAAAGACGAAGAGTTTCGCAAATTGTTCTTCGATTATGTGCAGGAAATCCAAGATCCCGAAAATCGTAAAATCTACGAACAGGAGATAACTCAACTGGAAAAGGAGCGTGGCGTCGATGTCACATTTATACATCCCAAACCCGGTTTTGTGGTTAAAACGGCTATCGATGGCGAACTAAAGTGTTTCATCAATATTTGCGGCTCAACGGTTGTGGAGCGACCCAACAATGAGGTTGCCATTAATTCGGAAACTGGCGAAAGAGGGCTCACCTGGTCCATACCGATGGCCCAGGCACCGCCTCGCGACGATATCGATGCGAACAAGAAGCTTTGCAAGGTCTACGATGTCGTCTTCCATCCGGACGCCTTGCATCTCGGTACGCGTAATTCACAGTTCCGGAAATGTCTGATAGACACCGCATTGGATGGCGTGGAACGCGAATATAATGTCAATTTGGATCGTGCCAATCTCAAGTATCCCAAACTCGATTACAAGGGCGAGCCGCATGCCACTGTGATACGCAAGCTGGAAAAGAATGTCATGGACGCGGAACGTGAGCCGCATCCCTTGGAGCATACGTACCCCAAAAAACCGGAGGCAAATGCCGGGAAGCCCAAAGTGCTGCCCCTGAAGAAAAATGTACCGTCGACCCCAACGTTTGCGGTGCCCAAGTACAGTATCAAGCACTGCCATGATGTCGATATGGCACAGTACACGGATGAACTGGACGCCAAGCTCCAGGTGACTGTGCCACGTGCTCTCATCGTCGAAATCGAATTGCCGCTGCTCAGCTCAACAGCAGACTGTCAACTGGATGTGACGGTTAAGTCTATCTATCTGCTCAGCGAGCGTTACGGAGCTAAATATCGCCTCAAGCTGGATTTGCCCTACGCCGTGGATGATAAGTCGGGAAATGCCCGGTTCGATCCTGAGCTTAGGCGTCTCTGCATCACGCTGCCCGTGGTGCGTTTGTCGGCTCGTGAGCAGCGCCAAATGCACGACAATGTGCGCACCCTTAGTCGCGAGGATAGCGGAGTGGAGCTAAACTCCAACAGCGAATCGCCTGCCGAGGAGGAGGAAGTTGGCAGCGAAGCCATCGTTGAGCTGACAACGATGCAGCAGAAACAAACTGATAATTTCGATGCATGTAAGTAATAGTTGATCATACTAACTGTGTGCTTCCGGATTGACCAGGTTTAGATATGGATCGTGCTCACTTGTATCTCTCTTTCTCTCTTGCTTATTAGTCCCCCCAATCCAATCGTTCCTAAAGAGTGATCTGCATTATCAGATGCCCAATTTTGACTGCAATATCGTGCAGAACGAGATGGCGTTTGTGCTTCACGTGCGAAATGTGCAGCCTGACTCGATCCAGACAATGATAAGGGAGGCACGCAGTGTACATTTGCAGTTCGCCTCCATGGGTAGTGGCTATTATCCCACCAACTATGCGTTCCTAGTGCAACTGCCCGATGCAGCAGATCCCCAGCTGCACATCGATCACGTCGAGGCGGATGCCTCCGATGATAATGTCGTTCTCAGACTGCTTATGAGCGAGTCCCTCATGACATCGTCTAGCTATCTGGCCGGAACCGATGGTACAGATCTCACTGAGTACGATTGCTTTCCTCTGTGCAAATACACTGAGAATGAGAACTTCGACTTGGAGTCTGATAAATCACTGCGCATTAGCATGAACCACAATGAGCTGGACAACGAATTCGAGGTGACTATTAGTCCACAAGACATCAGCGAGCAAGTTAATAAAGAGCAACAGCAACAGCTTGAAGAACAAATAGTGGAGGAGTATAAAAAAGAGGAGCAACACAAAAATGGTAACAAGAAGCAGCGCAAGGGCGAATCGCCTGCCGAGGAGGAGGAAGTTGGCAGCGAAGCCATCGTTGAGCTGACAACGATGCAGCAGAAACAAACAGATAATTTCGATACATGTAAGTAATAGTTGATCGTACTAACTGTGTGCTCCCGGATTGACCAGGTTTAGATATGGATCGTGCTCACTTGTTTCTCTCTTTCTCTCTTGTTTATTAGTCCCCCCAATCCAATCGTTCCTAAAGAGTGATCTGCATTATCAGATGCCCAATTTTGACTGCAATATCGTGCAGAACGAGATGGCGTTTGTGCTTCACGTGCGAAATGTGCAGCCTGACTCGATCCAGACAATGATAAGGGAGGCACGCAGTGTACATTTGCAGTTCGCCTCCATGGGTAGTGGCTATTATCCCACCAACTATGCGTTCCTAGTGCAACTGCCCGATGCAGCAGATCCCCAGCTGCACATCGATCACGTCGAGGCGGATGCCTCCGATGATAATGTCGTTCTCAGACTGCTTATGAGCGAGTCCCTCATGACATCGTCTAGCTATCTGGCCGGAACCGATGGTACAGATCTCACTGAGTACGATTGCTTTCCTCTGTGCAAATACACTGAGAATGAGAACTTCGACTTGGAGTCTGATAAATCACTGCGCATTAGCATGAACCACAATGAGCTGGACAACGAATTCGAGGTGACTATTAGTCCACAAGACATCAGCGAGCAAGTTAATAAAGAGCAACAGCAACAGCTTGAAGAACAAATAGTGGAGGAGTATAAAAAAGAGGAGCAACACAAAAATGGTAACAAGAAGCAGCGCAAGGGCGAATCGCCTGCCGAGGAGGAGGAAGTTGGCAGCGAAGCCATCGTTGAGCTGACAACGATGCAGCAGAAACAAACAGATAATTTCGATACATGTAAGTAATAGTTGATCGTACTAACTGTGTGCTCCCGGATTGACCAGGTTTAGATATGGATCGTGCTCACTTGTTTCTCTCTTTCTCTCTTGTTTATTAGTCCCCCCAATCCAATCGTTCCTAAAGAGTGATCTGCATTATCAGATGCCCAATTTTGACTGCAATATCGTGCAGAACGAGATGGCGTTTGTGCTTCACGTGCGAAATGTGCAGCCTGACTCGATCCAGACAATGATAAGGGAGGCACGCAGTGTACATTTGCAGTTCGCCTCCATGGGTAGTGGCTATTATCCCACCAACTATGCGTTCCTAGTGCAACTGCCCGATGCAGCAGATCCCCAGCTGCACTTCGATCACGTCGAGGCGGATGCCTCCGATGATAATGTCGTTCTCAGACTGATTATGAGCGAGTCCCTCATGACATCGTCTAGCTATCTGGCCGGAACCGATGGTACAGATCTCACTGAGTACGATTGCTTTCCTCTGTGCAAATACACTGAGAATGAGAACTTCGACTTGGAGTCTGATAAATCACTGCGCATTTGCATGAACCACAATGAGCTGGACAACGAATTCGAGGTGACTATTAGTCCACAAGACATCAGCGAGCAAGTTAATAAAGAGCAACAGCAACAAATTGAAGAACAAATAGTGGAGGAGGATGAAGAAGAGGAGCAACATCAACAGCAGCAGCAACACAAAAAGGGTAACAAGAAGCAGCGCAAGCGCAACAAGAAGCAACGATCGCTCTCCGAATCGGCATGTGAGGATCTCAAGGCGGAACAAGAAGAAAAGCAAAATCGGAAACAGCAGCAGCAGCAAGAAAAACTGCCTGAGAACTTGTCGCCAGAACGTCACAATGCCGCCATTTCGGAGCCAATGGCAACGCTGAAGTTGCCACAGCGCAAGCAGCGTAGCTACTCAGAGTGCAACGAGAGCAGCAGCGTTCAACGTGGCATATTGAAGCGTTTCAGTCGCTACGGACCGCGTCCCTCAATCTCCGAGAGCAGCTCCTCAATCGATGACTGCTCCTCTTCGTATTCATGTTCTGTGGATGCGGCTGGCATCGGTTTCTCCCAATCATTTGGCGACATACCCGAGGAGCGGGTTGTCGCTGATGCAGAGCTTTCGGAGAGCTGCAAGAAGACTGTTAGATTTAATGATCACATCACGAAAAAAATGTTTAGGTGCGTCTAAGAATAGATCGCAAATCTCAATTGACGGTCTAATCAAAATCTCGCATCTCTATTTTTAGGCTCGACTCAAGTATACTGGGGCAGCGGAAGAAGAATCAGAAGCGTCGCGATTGCAAATTGCGCGCTCAACAACGCCGCGTCAGCGAGGGCGACTCCGCCGACTACGAGGAGGTGGAGCACGCCTCCAACACGCAGCAGACTGCCAACAAGGTGAATATATGACTTAAGATGATTTCCTGATCACTTTGTGTTAACTCGCCAAATGAAGCTAATTTAATTTATAGACGCAAATATTGATTCTAAAGTAGACCGCTAAACACCAATTCATCTTTGCTTAGGCAACGTGTTAGAATCTATTGTATGAATTTTTCTAGCTTTCGTTGATAAGTGCAAGTAAATTGCGAATCAGCTAGAAACTAAAGCAAATAACTAAGTAATTTAAGCTATTGCGATTTAAGGTCGCTTAGTGGAAAATTGCGTTTTATAAAAGTCAACTAGTCAATTGATAACAATTGTTTTTATCCTTGGATTTTATTGCAATTTATGTGGCATATATGTAAATCAACCTGTAGTTGAGCGATCAACTTTTCGCTTGACATAACAAATGTTTGTATTAGCCGCTTGTCGTGAAATCTTTGGATAAATATTTCAAGCTCTATTGAGACAAGCTATACTATATTTTTATAACTAACTCTTTCTGCTTACTCTCTCGAAACAGACCGCTGCCAATGCACAGTATTTTAAGCAGCCGCAAAACAACAATAATTGCAAGAATAAAAAGAACCAGCCGCTGCACGATAGTGGTGTGGACTTGACCAACAACAATAATCACAGCAACGAAGAGGACACTAAACGCAATGAGGCTGACGCTAAAAATGCTCTGATCTTCGAAATGGATGACGATGATGAGGACATGTAAGAGTTGTAACAACAACAAGAATTGAAAAGTGGACATCTACTGCTCTACTGCAGGTTGTCGAAGAATTTTTGAAACAATTAATGTACTGAACTATATTTTTTTTTTGAACAAGAAATGTTTTCATTTGTAATCAGAAAATGTTGTTGTTTATAAGCAGCAAACACGCGCTCAATTTAATATCCATATACAATTGCAAATTGTTTATATACATGCATAAATAGTATATAGGAATAAATGATAAATCAGGGCAAAACACCTTCAAAATCAAAATCAAAAACTGAGAACTAAAAGCTCTACTTATGTACATGGTTATACATACATACATACAACCATCGAATTGTTATTAAATTTGGTTAAACACATCGGCGAATTGTTAAATTTCAACGTTTGTAACTTACTTATTTAGTTTTAAATGTTCATTTTCATTTGAAATATATATTCACAAACACACACACACATGCAAAACATACAAAATAATAATAATTTTAATGCGAAAACGAGTCTCTGATTGAAACAATTGCAAACTACAAATGTCAACTAACAACAAAAATCAATATCAAAAGTTAACAATGCATATAATAATAACAGAAAAGAAACATAATGCATACTTAGTATGTAAGCTATTTACACACACACACACACACAAACTGGCTGCCGACAATGAATTGTACGTGTAGTATTTTAACTTTTTTAGTAATTCAAAAGTTAAATATATAATATATACATATATAAAGATTTAGATATACTTATATACGGATAATCTTAGAAACGCTCCTCGAGCTGTTTGCGTATGTGGGGCATTTGCTGCAGTTCCCGTCGTTTTACCTCCAGCACGTACAGCACCGGGCAATCCAAAGAGCCGCATTGCAGTTGACCCAGCCGACCACAGCATGCCTGGCATATCTGCTGGGTCAGTCGATAGCCACGTTCCAGCTGTGCCAATTTGGCCTGCAGGGTCACCACACATTTGCTGGCATTGCTAGCACAATCCGGGCAGATGCCCGCCTTCGTCTGGCGGCCACAGTCAATGATGCAATTTGTTGTGGAAAAATATTGCGAAATTGTGGACTTGGCGCTGCCGCGATTCATTAGCTCGCCAGCTGTAGACATTGCCGGTGTCATCAGCAGCTTGCGCGGCAAATTGCTAAACCTGCCAACAGTCCAAACAGATTAAAGATTTGTCTTCTCATCTAGCTAAGCCAGCAGCTTACCAATCATTCACATCGGCGCCAATGAGGAGCAGGCAGCGATTCAGGGGCGGTATAATGGCCTTAGTTATGTAGTAAATCGCGTTCACCTTGTAGCCCTCGTTGGCCAATAGCTCGTGGGGACTGCGCACCAGGCGTATCAGCTGCATTCCAGGCGGCCCATTTACTATGCAAAAGGGCACACGTTCGCCGCGACGCGGCACACGTCTTGGATCCTTTTGCATCCATTTGCTGTGGAATGAAAACATTTTGTAATTTAAAAATAATCGCCAAACTAATTGGGTTTCTGAACTCACCGCGTCATCTCAAGTGCCGGCACACAGGCGGTGGGCTTGTAGCCGTTGAGGCCACGAAACTCTTTGGCGAATATCAGATCCTGCAGATTGGCGCGTCCGGAAAGCAGCTTGGTGAATTGCCTGCACACATACTGCTTGATCTGGCTAACGTCGGCCGTTTCGAAGAGTAGTCGCAGCACCTTTTCGAGCATCTTGGCCACCGCCGGGCAGCCGTCGCGACGTACTGTCTCAATGCCCTTGGCCTCGTAGACTGGCTGCTGCTGGTCAGTCGATTCGTACATGTAGCCGACGTAGCGCTTCTTGGTCTGTAGCATGCACGGCTGATACACCTTCTCCAGCTTTAGTTTGACCGGATGTGGATTCATGTCGGTGACAGCCTGTGCGATTTCCTCACCAATGCGAAACGCCTCCGCTCGATTGCGTCCCGGCACCAGGACAAACATGGAGTCCGTGTCGCCATAGACGACGCGCACCTTCCACTTCTCGTTGCGTTCCACCAGCTTGATGGCGCGCTCCAGCGTTTCCCTGCCCTTTGACACCACCGAGTCGCCCACCTCGACGGCGGGCATGCGACCACTGAAATTGGCCGCCGTATAGCCATAAGTCACGTTCGCCATCAGCTTGAGGCCCAGTTGGCGCGAGTGCAGCACACGCTGCAGCGCCGAGTTGTCCCGATGCAGTTTCATCGACTGTTTCACCATTTGTCGCGTGTCCAGGATCTCGGTCAGCATGCGCGGTAAAATGCCTTCGCGCACCTCTCGCTTGACGAAGACAACGCCACACGGTGACACCGTCACCAGGTCACGTTCCAGCAACTGTTGGAGCAGCTGACGCGAGACGCGCAACTGGGACGCACCAAACTCAAAAGTGCCGCTGCTGCCCAGATGCTCCACACGACCCAGGCATGTGGAAAAACAATAGTTGTAGGCGATAATCATGCTGGGATACAGGCTCTGAAAGTCCAGCACAATCAAGGGATCTGCATAGAAACGTGACTCCGGCTCCATGATGAGCGCCAGATATTCCGGTGCTCGCATATGGGCTCGTTGCTGCACGCTGGGCGACAGTGGGACCAGGTTCCTTGGCTTCGCAATGCTGTAGAAAAAGATTAGAATAAACACATTAATTAATATTAAATATATTATTTAAAGATCGCTTTTCACCCACCGAAGCATCATGCTCTCGACACGAAACTGTGAACCACGGGAGAGCACCTCGTAGAACTGAATGCCAATCAGTTTGGCCATCTCACTGGTGCGTCCCAGCAGATCCAGTTGATCGAGCAGCGCCAATGTGCCGCGCACACGTTCCAGATAATATTCTAGCACAATCCAGCGAGTGCAGGGCGAGGCGAACCAGTCGCTAAGGGAGCGTGGACTGTGCCAGGGGCAACGCTTGTGCAGAATGTGATACATGACGTTCTCGAAGGTGTACGAGGTGAGCGCAATTTCGGAGCGCATCAGACGCCACACGTCAAGCAGGATGCGGCCACAGAGCTTCATCTCCACATCCAGGTCGGTGAACTGTTCGCGATCCTCATCAACAAAGTCGCGCACCTTTTGCGTTGGCACACGCGACAGCAGCGGAGCGATGTTGAAGCACAGATACTTGGCACGCTCGATGACGTAGCCCCAGGAGCTCATTTCGATCTCGTAGCCAGCATAGATATCCGCATCCCAGCGCGTGCAGAGTGCCAATAGGGCCTCGAAAGCCTCTGCCTCGCTCTGCACGACCTGCACTTGAATATCCGCATCCAGGCCATGTTGGCGTCCCTCGTCAAGCAAATCCTGGGCATCGTTAACGATAATATAGCCGCAGTACTTGCTAGGCAGCGACTGCTCTGTGTCTGCACTCGTCGGCAAACTATGCTCGATGGCATAGAACAGGCATCGTATCTCGTCGTGCAGCGGATCCGGCTGCAGTTCCTCGCGTGATGGCACAAACACCTCCAGCATCATGGTGGTCAAATAGTTGCACTACAAATGAAAAGACTTGAAATGTTGGCCTGCAAATCTCCACCCGGCTTAGGCTCACCTCAATGTCCGCCTTGGCCTGCTGCAGATTTTCCAGATTGACCTTGAAGCCAAAGGTGTTGTCCAGCGAGGCCTGATTCAGTCCAAAGCTGAGGTCGTTGCTGTTGCGTCCGTTGCTGCTGACGCTCTCCAGCTGGCCCACGAACGAGCTACGCTCTAGTGCATCCAAAGCGGCGCTGCTGGCGACACTCTGTTCACTCGACTGACTGCTGACCGGTGCTTCATCCTGCACAGCTTGAAACTGCAGCTTGGTGCCGCGCCTGCTACGCCTTTCGTTGCTGCTGATAGGCGTACCTTTGGCCTGCTGCTTGAGCGATCCACTGAGCTGTGGCGTCATAGGCGTTAGGGTTAATCCACTGCAGCTGAGCTCCAAATCTTCCTCACCACTTGCATTGCCGTCGTCTTCGTTCAGCATCATGGTTATCTTTTGACGCTTTATTTTAATGGGACTGTCCACATCATCAGTGGTCAGCACGCGCTCCTTTTCCTCCTTGAGCAGCTGCCTGGCTTTTAGCCAGATTTTGGCATCCTGTTTACTCGGCGGACTCATTGCCGGCTCAATCACCAGACGCTGCTCGCTGCTGAAGTACGCTCGCAACTGCTCCTCGTTGCGATAGCGCTGCAACATGGCCGCTCCACCAATGTCAACCAATTGCCTGCGCCGCCAGGCGGCCAGACCACGCTTGTTGTCCAGCACGCTGCTCTGAAAGGCCTCCAGATCGCTGAGCTTGTTGCCCGGTATGCGCAGCACCAGAAAACCAACCTCCGTCATTTTACTGACATCCGCCGGATTGCTGTAGAATGGCTCCTGGAAAATGTGTTCGGGTATGTCCAGTTTATGACAGCTATGCAGCACCTCCTCATAGGTGGGCGGTTGTTCTAGCGGTGCTATCACAATTGCATTGGGATCGGCGGAGCTTGACTTGGAAACAATTTTGGGCTGAGGGGGTAGCTGTGGACTGGACAAATCATCGCTGAATACGGATGGACTGTTGATAATCAGCGAGTGCTCATAGAAACTCTTCATCAGTTCCGGTGTATTACTCGCACTTCTCAGTGGACTACATTGTGGCGAGTCATATGCTCCATTTGCACACTCTGTTTGTGCCTGCTGCATTGGACCAAATAAACCCGTTGGCTTTTCCCTCGCTGGAGTTTGATTCATAGGTATGATAGGGTCATTCTCTGGACTTGGACTTGGTAGACTCCTTGGAGCTTGTCTCGATTGACTGTCTTTTACATTACTTGCTGGAGTGTAACTTGTTAAACTTTCTTTCACATTACTCTCTGGAGTTCCAACTGAGACCCTCTCTTTCACTTTACTCGCTGGAGTTCCAACTTTGAGACTCTTTTTGGCTGGAGTTTCATTCGTGGCAGTCACTGCTTTTTTACTTGTTGGAGTTTCACTTGATATACTCCCTTTCACATTTCTCGCGGAAGTTAGATTAGCAGCACTCAGTGCACTTTTACTCGCTGGATTTTCACATGACAAACTCTCTGCAGCTCTACTCGCTGGAGCTTCATTAGTAGCACTCATTGTTGCTTTACTCGCTGGATTTTCACATGATTGACTCTCTTTTACATTACTCGCTGGAGTTCGAACTGAGAGACTCTCTTTTACATTACTCGCTGGAGTTTGGTTAGTAGTACTCAGTGCACTTTGACTCGCTGGATTTTCCCTTGACAGACTCTCTGCAGTTTGTCTCGCTGGAATTTTATTAGCAGCACTAGCTGCTCTTTCACTCGTTGAATTTTTACTTGACAGACTCTCTTTTACATTACTCGCTGGAGTTTGATTAGCGGCACTCAGTGTACTTTTACTCGCTGGATTTTCACTTGACAGATTCTCTGCAGTTTGTCTCGCTGGAATTTTACTCGTAGTACTTGCTGCTCTCAGAGGAGTTTCCTTATTCACACAGTCTTTCACATTACTCGCTGGTGTTCTACTCCAAATACTGTCTGCTGTTTTAGTCGCTGGAGTTTGAATAACAGGATTCTCAACCATTTCACCGACTCCCATTGGACTTGCTGGCTTCGATCTTTTGGCCAGCAACGAATCACGAAAGCTGCTACGTAAACGTCTCAAATTTGGTGTTTTACGCAGCTTGAGAGTACTTCTTTCGCTTTCCGTATCGGAAACGATTGCCTCATCATCGCTGGTTGCAGTTGCGGGTGAATTCTGTTGTTGGACTTCCACGTGAGAATCTGCTTGAGTTGGCACCTCCTCCATAACCAGTCTGCTCATATGTCGAGTACTGCGTCGTGGCCTCTTGGACTCTGATGCAGTCTCAGGTGAGCTTGTTGTATTTTCTGCCGTTTCCTTAAAGATCTCCGAAATACGCGCATTCTTTCGTCGAGGTGTTAGGGAGCAAACGATGTTTGTTTTATCCAAATCTCGCGTGCGATTTCGGCGGCTGCGTCTTAGGGGCGTTCTAAACAAATTGGCAACAATTAAGTAAAGTTAAATTTGAGTAATTTAAGTAAAGTTAAATTTGATGATTTGATGGACTTACGCTTCATCCGACTGCGTTGCTAGTTTAGATTCCTGAGTGGTTGGCGGTGCCGAGATGGTTTTGCGACGCAGCTCCGTTATGGCCAGCTTCTTGCGCAGTGTTAGCGCTGGACTGATTGAGAGAAGGACATGACTTTTACGAAGAGCTTAGATTTATATAGAGTATATAATAGAACCTTCTGACGCCGGTTTCTAGCTGCTGACTGAGGCGTGTCTTCACGCTCCTGCCCGCTGATATTGCAACTGTTGCTGCTGCTGCGGTTTCTGCATTCTCTGCAACGTTTAATTCTAGTTAGAATTAAGAATTTACTCTCAACACAGCAACTGCAACTTACTCTGTGTTGATCTGCTGGTGATGGTGAGCGGCAGTGGTGCATATTTCTTGGCCGCACTGTTAGACTTGGGTGTGCGTGGCTGCTGCATGCTTATGCGACTCCTGGGCGTGGTGGGCGTACGAGGCGGACTGCGTTGCGTTTTGGATTTCAGTTTGGTGGGTGTCCGCTGCAGTTGCTGATCATCGGCGCCATCCATTTGTGGCAGTTGCAGTTGCTGACTGGGCTCGGCTACGGGCTTCGGCTGACTCTGGCTAAGTTTGAGCAGCAGCTCGTCAATGTCATCGAGTGCCACAGAGAAGTCAAGCAGATTGCCGGCTGCCGTCTCCTCATCCGAGTGGTCGCTTTCGTCATCGGAGAGCGGCTGCTGTGCAGCTGCGGCGGCTGTCTGTTTGTCCAGTAGCTCAGGAGTAAGTTCAACTAAAACCAAATAATTGACAATTAATTATTTAAACAATTAAGTATTAGTTTTAAGGCTTTACACTGCTTGTGCTGCTGCGAGAGTTGCGCCAGCGAACTGTCCAAATCGATGTGCGGTTCATTTGCATTCTGCTCCTCCAGCTGTTGCAGCACATCGAGCAGTTCCAAATCCTCTTCGCGCACTGTTTAAATATTGTTTGTCAGCTTTCTTTAATTAAAAAAAAAAAAATCAAGCAACATCAACTCACAGGTGGCATCATGGGGCACTGGACCCTGCGATTGAATGAGCTGTTCATCGATAAGCGTTTCATCCAAAAAGGCAGCCTCATCATTTGAGTTATTCTGTAGCTGTACGACGCTCTGCAAGCTGCCGCTGCCCGACAGATGATTCTGGATGACGGAGGCGTTCATCAGCTCCTGTGTTTCCTGGGTGCATTCCTCGGGGTACACGCAGTTGACTAACAGCTTTTGCAGATTGAATTGTCGACGATGCTCCTTGGCGCTCGTTTGCAGCGTCACATTTGCATGACTCACATTGCTAATCAGTGTCTGATCCGCGATCGTTTGATCCGTGCTCAATGTCTGCTCCATAGTGAGCAGCTTGCTCTCCAGCGCTGCTCGAAAGAAACTATCGCTCTCAGCTATTTCAACATGGGGTCGCTCCTGTGTGGGCGGCACTTGCAGCACAGGCAGCTGAATAACAAATAAATTTAAATGATTTATGAATAGCAAAAGTTGCATTTCAGCATTTACCTCTTTTAATTTATGGCTATCCTCGCCAAGGCTTTGAGCAAGTTTCTGGCGCCGCACATACTCATCATGCCAAATGGCCTCAATGCCCGGATTTGAGTGTGTCGTATTGCTCTTGGTGACCAATTGAAAGCGATTCAATATGAAATTTGAATTAATATCCAGTTCCAAGGCACTGCAGGCCATCTTCTTAACAATCGATGTGTCCAGGAGCTGTTCGGGTTTTACATCCGCATAGGGCACAACTGGAAGAGAGCACTCAAATGGATTATGCCGCATGATAATTGCGAGATAATCAGAGATATACCATCCTCATCTGTATTCCTGCGAAACTTGACAATCTCGAGCGGCACATGCAGATAGCTCATGCCATAAAGATTGTAATCGATCATAAACTGCAAAATATACGGCACATGCGATTCGTGTGGATTAAAATTCCTGCTGAGTATGGCGCCGCTTTGCAGCAAATTGGCAGCGCGCCGAACAAATCGTGGATTGAACATGTAAATCTTAAAAAACTGATGCTCGCCACGATGATAGCCATAGAATGGTCTAATTATGGGAAAGAGATTACAATCATTGCTTTTTATTAAATTGCTGAGCCATACTCACATTCCCTTCACTAATTGTATTTTAAAGACATGCTGCGCATTGGAGCTGCCCTGGCCTAACGATATATTGATGGCCTTGTCCAGATGCATCGCTATCTGCAGTATTCCCCGCTCCACAGATTCAAAGTCTTTCTTGTCGAAGGGTATGTAGAAGTACGGGAATACTCCGTGCACATGCATGCAACTCTTCTGGCCATTGCCATTGGCCCCAAATATGCGCACAATGGGCACCTTTCAATTCAAGTTACATTTAAAATGATCATATTTTCAATAATAATATTATTTATGTTATTTACACGTTTGATTTCCTTGCCGCGCAACTCGGAGTAGCAGGGATCCAGGCCAAACACCGGCTTCTCCATATAGAATTCGGCAATTACCAGCCGCAATGAATAAATGCCATCTATACTGGACATTTTTGATAAATTCTAGCAGCTGAATATTAGAAATTCATTCAAAACCAGCAGCAACTTTATTTAAACTAACTTATTTACTTTTGTGCTGATAATTTCCAGGGCTGGAAAAACACGATACTGCAACATTGTGAAATTCGCAATTGACTCGTTACAACTATGGGTACTTGTACGCAAGTACTTTAATTCAAGCTATTGGCGCCAATTGCTGTTAAATTAACTTACACAGATTTCAGCTGCACTGCCAAAACACTGTTGGCAACATTGTTATACTTTGTATGATTCGTGACAAATATAAATATCTGGGAGTAGTTGGCGCTTAATTCAAATTTAAAAACAGAAGTCGACCAATGTATCTTGTTTTAAAATACGTTAACTATCTTATAAACTATTTAATGTAGTTGAAGAATACAATTTTATTCAATGTAGTTAAACAACGTAACTGCCTCAATTGCTACTCAATAACGATGGCGGCATTAAATAAAGGAATAGTTATTGCAATACTTGGATAGTTTTATTGAACACTTTTATCTTTAATTATTCACAATTATGCTCATCTGGCCTGATTATCCTATCACTATATTTATAAATTCACATTTGATAAAAATATATCGACTATCTATATCTTAGACTTAATATTATTGTTTAAGTTTGTCAGCATCTTACGAAAGCAAAGATAACGTCAAAGTAATTAAGCAAATTAGTTATTATTATTGCAGATGTTGACAATTCTCGGAGTTACTGCTTATCAAAAGAGCACGTTTTAAAAAAGTCCCCACTCCGAGTTGTGCTCATGCATGTTAAAGATTCTTAATAAATTTCCCCATTGTGAATCCCTTCAGTAGGCATAACAAGAATAAAGGCAAACCATGGCTATATAAATAAAATTTGCAACACGGTGTAACATTATCATTTCCAATTCAGTAACCCAACCAATCACAACCATAATGAAGTTTATCGTGTGCTTCAGTCTGCTAGTGCTGGTGGTCTATTCAAGCCAGGCACATCCTGTTGCACAGACGCAACTCGTGGAGCAGGTGCAGGTGCAAGCCCCAACCGAGCTCCACAAGGATGTGACAGAAGCTGTAGAGCCCGAGTTGCATTCACGTCAAAAGCGTGCCACCTGCGATCTGTTGAGCAAATGGAATGTGAATCACACAGCCTGTGCTGCCCACTGTATTGCCAAGCGTTTTAAGGGTGGCTATTGCAACAACAAAGCAGTTTGCGTTTGCCGCAAGTAGATGACGCCGGGCAGACGAATGAATAAAGAATAAATACATTGAGCATAACGCATAAATAAATTGTTTAACTTGAAACGTTTAGTAGTATATATATAATATATTTATTTATTGCTTCAACGAGCCGCCTAACTGAGTTTCCCTTTAAGACTTGTTGTTTTTACAGCTTTACTAAAGAGCATTTCGTATCTTTGGCTGACTTACAAATTGCATTCGTTATTAACGTTTGGTATTTCAAAAAAATTGATTAGGATTAGCTAACAAATTGAATGGCGATTGTGCAAAAAATTTGCTAATTGTAAAATTTGTAACATGCATATCAATAATTCTTTTAACTAGATGTATTTTTTTTTTGTTTGTTTAGTTTTTTTTTTATATAAGTTAAGTATAAAATTTGTTAATCAATCGTCATATGTATAAATTATTCGATTTTCTCGTATATTGATTTGATGTAATTACTAAGTTAACTTGATTAGAATTAGTTGTAAGTATGTATGCAATATCAATATACATATTAAATATAGATATATATGTATATATATATATTATATTATAATTGAGAAAATGTGTTATCATTATTAATATATATCATATCATATTTGTTGTTTCCCTTAATAATTTCATATTAAACAATTTGTTTATTAGTAAAAAAGAGTTAAGAACATAGCACAGTTTTCTTTCGTGTTGTTGTTTTTGTTGTGTATTAAAATCTCCATAAAATTGAGTTTTATAAAGAGTATATGAATATATAATATAGTATGTATATATTATATATATATAAGAGGCTAGCAGAGTTCATTGTTTTTGTTTTGTTTTGATCTTCATGCACACTTGTATAGATTTCGTTTTTGGCCAAATCACAGGAGAATTAGAAGTAATTAACAAAATGAGACATACAAAAAGTTAGGTTCCAAGAGAGGAAGATTGTAAACAGATATCTTAATAGCATAAAATTCCACAACAAACACACACACACACACTCACAGATATACATTCGTACAAACACACACACACACACACACACACACGCACACACAAATATTTTAAATTAAATATTATAGTTTATAGCTTATGAACACTCTTTTATTTTGTGCTTTACCAACTTGTTTGTATTTAATTTTGTTGGGCCTCGCTTTTGATTATAGATTGCATTTAATCCGAATTGAAAAGTGCATTCAAAAATTGTTGATTAAAACGCTCAACTTGTTGCTTTATTTGCTTATTCACTTCTCTTCAATTTGTTATATAGTTTTTGCTTTGATTCAATTCAATTCAATTCGTTACGTGTATATTTTCTTGTATAATAAATTATGACTATATATATTTTTTTTAAGAAGTATGTAAGTAGGAGGCGCACAATTTTCATTATTTTCTCTCTTGCCTTATATATGTATGTGTATATATATATAAATATATATATAGTAATACATATGTATATGGTGTATGCAGCGAATTTTGTGTTTTTTGTTGTGTTCGTGTTTCCCTTTTATTACTTTACTTTACTTTACGACTTAGAGATACAACTTTTAAAAAATTGTGTTGCTTTTTTGTTTTTTTTTTCTTTTTGTTTTTCTTTTAGAAAATGTGATATATATTATTTCGTAGGAGCGTTAAAGCGAGTGATTGAAATTTGCTCACTGACAGCTGTGTAAATATTTCGTTACTCGTTATGCAACGCACAGCTGGTTAACAACAATATGTAAAAAAAAAACAATTAAATACAAAATAAAGAGAGAAAACAAGTAATATACAAATGAAAATAAAAGTAATATTAAAGAAATAAATAGTAACTATTGACAATATTTGCATTATGCATATATATAAAAAAAAAGTACACGTTACTCGTAAACCTATATGCAGCAATTGCCATCATCGCGGATCAACGCACAGCTAGCTTTAAACGTCGACAACCATCTTCTTGTGTATATCCGTATTCCCAACAACCGAACAGAACTCATCGAATGAGATTTTGCCATCCTCATCCTTGTCCGCGAAACCGATTGTCTTGTCCACAATCTGTTGCAGTTGCGTGTCTTTCAAATTGTTGCCCACCATCATTTTTAAGACCTGTTACAAAAATCAATTAATATTTGTTTTATCAATTGGATTTAAATTCGAACGCACCTGAAACAGTTCACCATTTGAAATGTAGCCGTCATTGTCCATATCATAGATGCGAAATGCGAAGCGCAGTTTGGACAATTTATCACCTTTAACACTGAACTGCGAGACGCCCTGAATGAACTCTTTGAAGTCCACCTCGCCGTTACCATCCGCATCAAAAATGTCGATAACACGCTGCACGAGCGGATTCTGTTGCAATTCCGGCAGCGACATAAACTCATCCACGCTCAGTGCACCCGAATTGTCCAGATCCAGTTTGCGGAAACGTTTGCCCAGCCGACGTATTTCATCCGCATCGACTGTGTGTGATTAGGTGTGTGTGTATCCGATAAATATAAGAGCTGATTAATTTTTGCTTTTGTTATGATTTTGTTGTTGCTGCTGCTGTTTGCTCACAAGGTGATTTCATAAGCTAATTATTCGAGTTGCACGTGTGAGTGTGCGTGTGTGTGTGTGTGTGTGTGGCTGTGGCAGTGGCTATGCCTCTGGCAGTGGTAGCCTCTACGAAAATGTGACCGCTTTATTTTTAGACTATCCCCAAATATGAGATGATAAAGAACAAAATGTTATTGATATTCACGGAATGCATAGCTCGATCAACAAGAGAGGCTGAAAGCTAACTCGCTTTAGACAAATTAAAATTACACTTTTTATTCAAACTAAAAACACAAATATTGAACTAGTTCCGTGAACTGTAAACAAACAGCTAACAAGAGCTTTATATTTATAAATATGGGAATGTTGTTGTCTCGCTCTAGTAAATCGCGCAGCACTACTAACAAGTGTCATTTCAGCATAATTCGTATTCCATAGACAAATAAATTGCCCATAAAAGCTGCTGCTGGCGCTGGGTAAACATTCAGTTAGCCAAATAACTGTATTTATGTATGTATCTTAATGTGGAAATGCAGTTAGAAACGTTGGAAAGCAATTACGGAGCACGCGTTCATTTGACACATTCCACACAGAATTATTAAAATTTAGCAACGTGTTTTAATATGCATATTTATGAGCAACAGCGCCTGACCAAATTCCATTCAAAAATGGCATTGACAACCGTAAATTTACTTACAATTCGAGCACATTTCCATTGGCAGCGACGTTTCATTTCCCTGCAAGTAACAAGCAAAGTTGTTGCCAAATAAGTAGGTTTTTTTAATTACAAGCAAAAGAAGCAGCAGCATTCGATTAGAAAAAGCTTCTTGAATGTATGTTGCCAAAAACCTATAAAAGTTGCGTATTTTTCGCGCAGCATTTTTCTAAAATTAAGTTTATTTGCGTGTGCGCTCACGCAATTTATTACCATTTTGTGTTTGGCCTTATGTGGTCGATTTCCTTGGAAGCTAAAAATGTATAAACACTAACAACGATCTTTTCCTTTGCAATTTATAAAAGAATTGGACTTTTCTTTTTTGGCGACTGCGACAGCGACACACTTTTGTACACAATGGCGTCGGACTATTCACAGATAACGCGCACAAGAAGTCAGCTGTTCGACAATCGGTGTGACCAAATATGGAAATTCTTGCTTGTATGCACTCATGGTACTAGGCGGCCAATTTAAATAAAAATGTTTTCTGTTATATATTAGATTCTCTGCTATATCTCTGCCATAATTAAATTCATTTGGGCATTCGAAATATTAAAGTATTTAGTTGGTTGGGAAGATAACACTAAAGAGCTGTCCGTACGCAAATAGGAGCATGCAGAGCTGCAAAAGCACTCTCAAATGTCATCGATTACAGGGTATCGAATCTGCAATCGATTTCTTTTTTAGTGAGCTTAGCTCGTTATTGTAACGGCTTTTTGATTTTCTTTATGTCTTTCTGTGGCAACATTAAATTTATTAATTATTTATATACTGTACAGAATTACATAATAGTCAACGAAAAGCATTAATTTGGATTACAATATCTTCTCTTCTGATTTGAATTATCACAATAAAATTGAATGTGATTTCTCTTTAAACACTTTTGCTGATTTTTCTCCTTAACTAAGTCTAAGAAAATGGAAAAAAGACTTTGTCCAGCATTGTATTTAATTATTGACCTACCCTTTGTGTAAGTTGGTAATATCATCATAACATAATGTGAACAAGAGGTCTTAGCTCGACATTATGACTATCAAGTCTTTGTAAATTGGATTGCCCATTGATAACTGTTCCGCGTAATTGCAATTGAAAGTGAAAACGCTGTTTGCAGTCTGCGGCGTTTGCCCCATTGACGGGAATTGCGGCTGCAGTTGTAGAGCTTCCCCGCCGTCAGTGTGGAACTCTTATTTAGTAGAGTGTACTGTCGGTGAGATAGCATTTACTGCCTTCGCGTATTTTTATCATAATAACAAAAACTTGGTAACTATGTGGTTGCAACTGAATCTCATTACCCGTGCGACACCCCAAGCGAACGGTCATAAGAACTCGAATCCAAGTCTTCCAAGTCAAAAACAAACCCAAAATCATGTCACAGAGCATCAGCTACTCAGATAGCAACGGAGTCGCAGCAGCGCCAAGACGAAAGGTAGCCATTGTTGGTGCCGGTCTGGTAAGTATATATTACCTCTTATCTAGCATACTAAAGCCCATTAGGATTAGGTTGCCCAAAAAATTTTGTGTGGTGTTATCAAATACGAATATTAAGATATAACAAAAGACATTACATTGCGAGCATTATCATTAAAAAGAACAGAAATAACATAAAAAAATGCTGTTTTTTGAGTTGTAAAATTGGCCTCAGAAGCCACAAGCAAATCCATTTTTGAGATTAAATTTTATATGCTCAACAAAATTTAATAAGTGAAATGCCTTGAATGGATTTGTAGGTTGGTTCCTTGGCCGCTTTGAACTTTGCACAGATGGGCAATGAGGTGGATCTGTACGAGTATCGCGAGGATATACGAAAGGCGGAGTTGGTCCAAGGCCGCAGCATCAATTTGGCGCTGTCGCAGCGGGGTCGCAAGGCACTCGCCGCCGTTGGGCTCGAGGAGAAGGTGCTGGAGACAGCGATACCGATGCGTGGACGGATGTTGCACAATGTGCGCGGACGCACCAGCATCGTGTTGTATGATCCGTGCACCAAGCAGTGCCTCTACTCGGTGGGCCGCAAACAGCTGAACGAACTGCTGCTGAATGCCTGCGATGCATTCCCAAACATCAGCTGCCACTTTGAGCACAAACTGTCCACGGCCAACATTGCCGAGGGTCAAATGCAATTTCGGCGGACCAAAGAACCGCTGCTAATCTCGGCCAGCGCCGATCTAATTGTCGGCTGTGATGGCGCCTTTAGTACGCTGCGTCAGCAACTGGTCCGCACTCCGGGCTTCAACTACTCCCAGGAGTACATTGCCACGGGCTATCTAGAGTTGTGCATTCCTGCCAAAGATGGCGAGTTTCAGATGCCGCCCAATTATTTGCACATTTGGCCAAGGGATTCGTTCATGATGATTGCCCTGCCCAATCAGGACAAGTCCTTTACGGTCACGCTCTCTATGCCCTTTGAGCTGTTTGGGGAGCTGAAGACGCATCAGCAGCTGTTGGATTTCTTTCGTTTACACTTTGTGGACGCACTGCCGCTGATTGGCGAGGAGCAGTTGATCAAGGACTTCTTTAAGACACGGCCACAGCATTTGCTGTCCGTCAAATGCAAGCCGTATCATTTTGCCAACAAGGCTCTGATCCTGGGCGATGCTGCGCACGCTATGGTGCCTTATTATGGCCAGGGCATGAACGCTGGCATGGAGGATCTGACGCTGCTCAGCTCTATACTCAGCCAGCAGTTTCCACTGGATGTGGCACTCGCTCAGTTTACCGAGTCGCGCTGGCGTGACGCCTACGCCATCTGCGATCTGGCCATGTACAACTATGTTGAGGTGAGTCAGCCACAATTAATTGGTAAAACCAAAAAAAAAGTTCTTATTTAATCAGCATTTCGCGTTCATTTTTTCGAATCGAGAAATGTGTTTTTTAAAAGTGATTTCAATTTATGGTTAGATCCTTAATACGGGTTGTTAAAAAATTATAGCCATATTGGCGTGAGATCCATTAAATATCAGTTAATTCTTAGTGCCCAAAAAGAGATTATTTTTTCAATAACTAAAGCTCATAAATTTGACAAAAATAAAATAATAAAAATTGTGTAGACTAACAATAATTTTATTAATCATTAGATTTGAATAGGTTATTTCCGGTAAACAGCTCCAAGCTGTAATAATAATAATTTAGATAAAGCTGTTAATTTCGAAAATATTTATTTAATTTAAAAGCAATACACATTAAATCATGTTTTGGCATCCAGATTATTACTAATTTTTTCTTTTGTATAATGAAATAATCTTAAAATTGAATAAAATGACTTCACAGTTATAAATAACTCGCTAACAATAATAACTTTTGAAAACTAATCTATTTAATAGCTTTATCTTTTTATGTTTACTTTCATAATAAACAATTTTGTTACGATTTATTGCAGATGCGTGATTTGACCAAGCGTTGGTCCTTTCGCTGCCGCAAGTGGCTGGACACGACACTGTTCCGTCTGTTCCCACACTTCTGGGTGCCGCTGTACAACAGCGTCTCCTTTAGCAGCATGCCCTACAGCGAGTGCATCGCCAATCGCCAGTGGCAGGACAAGCTGTTGGGCCGCGTGATGAACTTTACGCTCCTTGCAAGCCTGCTAGCCTGTGGCGCCATCTATGCAAGACGTTTGCGCTAATATTTAATCTTACACTAATTGTATATTTGTGCTAACTTTTATAGAAACCATGTTTGCATCTTTTTTGTGTTTTACAATTTTCTGAGTACTCTTATTGTGTTTCACTCAAGAGGAATACATATCGGGATTTTTACATATGTATATATGTGTTAAGTATATTAATTGTATTTAGCGCGTGGTTTGATACTACGCATTTAATTTGGCAATCTAAATATGTATGTTTTATTTATTTCTGTTTATTTACGGCGTCTAAAAAGTCGAATAGCAATGTGCAAAGCCAAAAATATTTCATGCCAATGTACAAATGCATTCATACATCACACACACACACACACACTCAACTAGTATCACGTGTACAATCGCATGCTTATGGCGGATATTGCAGAGAAGAACGCATTTTGTTATGAATAACGTTACTCATTGGCTGAGACGATGAAAATAAAACAAAGGGCTTGGCAGCACTGAAATTACAAATGGCAGCACTGTCAAGCAAGGCCGAAGCTTTCTCTCGTCGAGCGCGCTCACTCACGCTCACGTTCTCTCACTTAATTTCAATGCCGACGCCGGCCGGTATTTTTTTTATGACTAACGCTTGCAATAACAACACATTTCATTTACACGAAGTGCGTGCGCTGATCTTCAAATTGAAAGTTCGCTCTCTCATTCTCACTTTAAATATTTCGCATAGAGTTGCCAGCAGCAATAAGAAACTTTTGCAAAACTAGGCTTAAAAGTGAAAACGCCGCCACAACAATGAGCTGACCCAGTGCTGTTAAATGAGGCAGAGCAAAGTAGTAAGTGTGAGCGAGAGCGGGAAGATGAACATTTATTCGACGCTCAAATTGACTATTTGTTGTTGTTCATTTTGATACGATTAAAATTTGAATATTTAAATGTATTATATATATATATATATATAAATATATGTATACATTGATGGTGTGCTTATGTAAATTTTTGAGTGTATAAACATACATAGATGTTGTTGGTATATGCCGCCGGCGATTTAGTTATTTGTGAACATTTCGCTGCTCACTTTTTATATTCCGTTGTTTTTTTCTTGCTCTCTAGAAAAGTTGTCGTTGCACAGTGGACTGCCAATTTTCTGATACGACAGGTAGGCAAATGTTATAGAAAGAAAAGCAGAGTCGGCGTCAAATTCTCAAACTGACTATTGACAAAGTATTTAAATTTTTTTTTGGAAAAACTATTACATGTGAACAATTTCGGATAATATTTATGGCGTGCGCCCATACAATTTAAATTCAATTTCGATCAATAACATGCGCATTTGGACCACTGTGCGTGGTCGACATACGCGACGCGTAGCTGCCGCGATTTTTCAACAAACATACGGTTTTGCTTAAGCAGCGGTCATCAGTTGCTCGTCACATGTTCGACACTCAAGTATAGAGACCACATCAAGATACAGAATTTGTGCTAAACAAA
This sequence comes from Drosophila longiperda, assembly GCA_035042125.1. Lineage (NCBI taxonomy): Eukaryota > Metazoa > Arthropoda > Insecta > Diptera > Drosophilidae > Drosophila > Drosophila longiperda. The sequence goes on from JAWNLV010000107.1 coordinate 14,949,751, forward strand.
TATAAAAAAAAATAAAACTAATAATTGGACCAACGATCCACGCCAAACAATAGATTCTCCTCTCGCAGCAGTCTGCAATTGAAAGTGAAGAGATTTCAGATTTCGAATTGAAAGTCGAAAGCCGCCGCAAGCAAATAAGTTGAGTGAGTGTGCGATATATTTACACATATAGGTAAATCAAGTTCTTAGATTATAAACCCACGTAGTAGTTGCCAACGCGCCGTTTGCTGCCCACAACATTCTCGAAGCTTTCGGGCAACGTGCTTTGTGTGTTTCTTAGTGTGTGGAAAATCAGAAAAGCGAAAATTTGGCAACAAAAAAAAACAGTTAGGGTTTATTTGTCAGCCATTAGGGTGGTATAGCGGCTGCTGACGGTTCACGTTCACGTAATTTTTTAAACAACGGTAGAAAAATCAAACTACAATAACATCTTGAGCTTGATCGTCGTCGCTGCCGCAGTGCTTCCCGCCTGTCATTCATCACTCGCCGCCAAAGAACACGGCAAGTGTCAGCAGCTAAGAAACGAGTTGCATATTTCTTACTCTGCATCGCCCTTTTTTATTGTTTTATTTTAATACAGTGAAACCACAATTCGATTTTCTGTGTGGGTGTGATGTCTTGTGTGTCTATATTGCCAAATATATTTGGCGGCAGAGGCTTTGCAATAGTGTAACTAAATAACGGCAGATTAACAGTAGCAAAGGACAATAACTGTATCTCGCGACTATCACCCTCTGCAACTCTCACGCATTTGCAAGAGATTTTCAAAAGGTTAGTTTATTACGTGCTCGCCCTCTTCTTTTGGTGGTCAACGTCGGGTCCTCGTCGTGGCCGTAATGCTTTTTCTCTCTCTCTCTCTCTGATCTCTTTGCTATTGCCCCTGCTTTCGTTTGCAGCGCCGACGTGTGTTATTAGAAAGCAGAAGGCAAAGCAAAGCGAAGCAACCAAATCGTTTAAAACAATCTTCGTTAAATCGCCCAAGTAACACGATCTTGTAAATTGTGACAACAAATTCCCCTAGGTAAATATGCCAAGAAGCTTATCAAAATATTGATCTTGTGATTTGTGTTGTGGGGTACGTGATAGCTCTGCAAATTATGCAGCCGGGTAGATAAAGAAAATTAAATAAATAAATAAATAAATAAATAAAAAAAATAAAAGCGATCACCCAAACAAAATGCACTCTCGCTCTCTGTCGTACGTAGAACGAATGTGTACATTTAGTATTTTCACATAGGGATTCTGGCATTTCCGGCTAAATTTTCAAATCACCTTCGGCCAGATTCTTTGTGATCTTGAGCGCTGACGGAAATTCGAACGTTTTCCTGTTTTCATTGCTATTTTTTGACATGCAAATCTACTAAAACAAGTACCTTAAATACGTATGAGTATAATCGCTTAATTTATGATTAATTATTAATTACACTTAATAAGTGATTTAAGTTCTTTGCTGAAGTCACATTTTTCCAAGCCATATGAGAATAGTTCACTAAAATTCCTTTAATTTCTAAATGAAATTCATATTTCTTTTATTGAGAAATCACTTGATTTTTATTTACTTTATTTGACTCATTTATAGTTTTTTTTTGTCAACGTTCCTATTTCTGCTTATCCAATGTTTATTGATTGGATATTTATAGTTTCAATTGTAAATAATAAGGAAACTTCTCAGGAGTGATTTCTGTTTGAGCTCTATAAGTGATAGTTATATTTAAATACATATAGATGAATGTATATACCATATACATTTATCATTCTACTATCCAGACTTATACAAATTTAAGTGCACTCAATAAATTTGTTATTCGTAAACAAATTGTGAAACAATATTGCACTTTATGGGACAATAATCCCAATTCTTGGTGGCAAACTAATTAAACTCTTTGCCAGTGGCATAACAAAATCAATTGTGAATGCTTACATACAAACAGACATACACCCACATAACGTAAATTTTTAAAATACATACACATACATACGACAACTTTGCATTAAAAGAAACTTACATCATCTTATCGTGGGCTCGTGAGATATAATTCACACTGTGATGAGGACAGAGAAATAGATAGGAAGAGAGAGAGCGAGAGAGAGAGAGAGAAATAGAGAGAGGAAGAGCGAATGAATACCAGAAATGGTAAGCAATGTTGTTGTTCTGTTGTCGCGAAAGTAATAGAAATTGCGCGTTGGAATTGAAAACGACAGCACTAACACCAAAATAACTATAATAACAAAAACAACTCCTAAAATGCCGCGCAATTTGGTGTTCTTCCTTTCAGCCAAAAAAAAATAGAAATAATAATAAATCAAATAGACGACAAGTGAAAAACAATCGTTATAAAAAGTGACAGCAGCAAGGTTAATGCGAAGCGTTAATAATTTGCGTTATAAACAAACAAACTAATCATCTAAAAAGAATATCTAAAAAAAATATACGCTGGTTTCTAATTTTTTAAATATTTCTTTCTCTTTCGTTTTTCATGTGTTATTATTTGAATATTAGCAGCAAGAAATCAAAGAGGAAACAGTTGAAACAGATTACATAAACTGAACACAACGGTAGTTGGAACAACTATGAAATCAACAACAAAAAAAGTTAATTTATGATTTTTTTAATTACAAATATTTGAAAAGTACAACAAAAGCTCATTTAATAAAAAATCGCGTCGTCGATCAGAACGCCAAAAACGGCCAAAACCACAAAATTCTAATAACAATAACAAAACAGAATAGATAGATAGAGAAATAAAAATAAATTAAAAACAAACGCACAACAACAAACGTGGCAATAAACGAAAACACAAAGCTGTGCCTAACAACAGCAACAAACGAGAGCAGTGAATAAAGAGTCAGTGAGAGAGTGCAAGTGCCATATCAGTGTGTGCGCCTTAGTGTTTGAATGAGCGAGATCGCGACAAGTGCAAAAGAAAGGGAGAGCGCAAAAGAGTAAGCGATCGAGAAATCGAGAGCGCACAGCAGAAGCAGAAGCAACAATAACTTCAGAGCTGTTAAGCAGAACCGCGGTTAAAGCCAATTGCTCATAGAACAAGCACAGAAGCACATTTGCAAGCGCATCAGAAGCATCAAAAAATTGTTAATAAATCCACACAAAAAAAATCAATTAAAATTAAAAATAAATTAAAAGAATAAAAAAAAACAAAAACGGAAAGAATAGTTTCAAGTGTTAGGACTACGACGACGATAACGTTACCATAGTGAAAATGGTAAACAAAGTCAATGGCAAACAGTCGAAGGCGGACAAGGACAAAACGGCAACGCAGCAGCAGGATCAGGGCCAGCCACAGCAGCAGTTGCAGGTGCTACAGAGCAACAAAATCAACAGCAACAACAATAATCAAGTGAAAAACACCGAGAAAATTAAAAATGTAGGCAACAAATGTAACAATAACAACAATACCAACAACACAGGGCGTGCCAAGCAAGGCAACAGTAAAGCACAACAACAACAGCAGCATCAACAGCAACAACAGCAACGCAGCAATAAAAAAGCGCGTCCACAGCGGCAACAGCTATTCATTCAGCCGCTGACGCGCAGCAGCAATCATCAGTTGCAGCTGCAACGTCAACAATCCACACGAGATGGCAAAAGCTCTAGCAAAAGCAACAGCAATACCAACATGACAACAGCAACAATCACAGATCATGCAGATGTAAGCAAAGTGAATGCCGCTGATTTATTTACCGCCATCTTGACCACGCCCTGTGCCAAATGCTCCAAGCCTGCCATGGTGCTACCCTCGTCCGCCTCCAGCAGCAGCGCCAGCTCGGAGGCAGGCAGCTACAGCAGCAGCAACAGCAGCGCTCTTCAGCAGCAGCAACAATTCGAGACAGCCGTTATTTATACAGGCAAACAATATCGCAAATCCAAATCCTATATGGGCGCCTCACAATATGCAACCAAAGCAACCGCTGCCAACAACAGCAGCAACAACAACAACACAAACAACAGCAACTCTGTGCCTTATCGAAGATCACAAAGCGATCGACGCAACTCCTTCGATCGCAATTTCGCTGAGCGCAATCGGGATTTTGTGCCCATTGTGCAACCGTTGCGTCCCGTTCTCTCCTCATCCAATATTGCTGGCGTTATCGCCAGCGCCAACAAGCTAACAATAATCGAGCGTTTCGGCAAAGGTCGCGTCGCCTATCCCAGTATGCAGGTGAGTCAAGTATTAATCTTATGATTAAGTTGAGATCATTTGAGATACATGTATTGTATTTTATAGCTTGTTCATCAAGTTTGGATTTCGTTTTTTTGTTTTATGTTGAGATCTTAGTTAAGTCTCTTTTTTATGGACACATTTGGTAGCCAAACGTGAATATTTTCTAAAGATAATAAGGTACTATATAATAGCTTGAACCCATCTTAAAAGGTATTTTAAGAATTGAAGAAAGAGTAAAACAAAATTTATATATTTTCCTGTTCAGGACGAACATCTGACTAAATATAGTCTTATGCGATTGTCCATTATTTGGAAAAGAAATCTTCGCATACCATACGCAAATCTAGTTAATTTTATTTTATCATACCTTCTATCGATATCGATGCATTGATGTCCGATAGCAAAAAAAGCTACAATCTAATCGGTTGTTTATACCCAATATAATCATCATAATACTGATTATTTGTAAAAAATTAATCAAAAACCTTTAAGCAATATTGAAGGGCAACATTATCTGTATACACTTGAACACATACAAATCTTTATATATATTACCTGAACCTAGGTCTTTACTAATCACACATTACAAATAATTTTTATATACATATGTGATTGGTAACATCTTATCTCTTCGTTACTTAATAAATAACAAGAATAATTGAACAAAAAAATATATATATGTATATAATCTGTCAGTCAGTTCAGTTGTTTTTGTTATAGATAATGTTGTATGTATGCGATCTGTGAGTCCCGTTCAGTTATTCTGTGTTTATTGTGGGGAAATCCCATCAGATTATACTCTCTGATAGTCTTGCTTGCTTAATGACTCACCTACCCATTTAAATTGTATTGCAAATTGAATAGAATGTTATAATTATTATGAGCAGATTTCATCAATCATGGCAATTGTTTTTTTGTTTTGTTTTTTTGCAATATTTTGCGTAATCTTTCGTAACTTTCCATTTATGTGGTGTTTGTCCCAATAGAAAGATTCGAGAAGTTCTTTCTAATCAGCGCATACGGCGCTACCAAAGGCAGCGATTCTAATTAATGGAGCAAAATCAGTTATGTGATAAGGGTAAAAAGAGAGATAGATAGAGAATACTATTTTAGACCAACAGCAAATACAACAATAATGTACATATATAGAAAGAGAGAGATGATGTTTTTTGTTTTCGCTTTTATTGTTGTAGTTATCATTGTTATTTGTGTATTTATTAGTCATGATTATATTTTCAAATGTATATTGCACTCTAGTTTGAACAACGTGTTTCTAATATGAACTGTGCTGTTTAAGCAATAAGCTCTTTTTGAGAAAGTTCAACCGCTCTCAATTGCAAAATGTTCTAGTGTAATTATTCTGATATTCTTATCACAGCTTTTGTGATTTGTATATTTATATATTTGTTTGTACTAAGCTCTCTAAAAACACGCAGGTTCAGGTTATTTCCGGCTATGTAAGGACAAGTCTAGCATTGCGTTGATTTAAATATTGTTTTTTTTTACATATTTTTTTTAGCTTCTTGCTTTAAATTGTTTATGTAAATTCATTGTTCAATACTAACGATGCAATTTGTTCATTTTGTTCTCTCTCGATTTGTTTCGATTTCAACTTCTAGTTGGGTATGCTGATTTTGACAGACGAGCTTTGGAGTTGGTAGATATTTTCTTTAATGCGGAAATTGATCAGCCTTCGAATATTTTCGAAATCCAAAACAAAATAACGAATGTTTTTTGTTGTCTGTTAACAAAAACAAATAATAAGAATAATATAAAAATTTCTGTACACCTTATTTTATGTATGCTAATTATTCAAGTCGCAAATAAGTATGTATAAAAAACCAAAATATCGAACTATGATCAGCGTTGATTAGCATCTGCGTCACTTCCATTAGTCTTGGTTGGGCTGGTTGTTTGATTACCTTCAAAGACCGAAACTAGTTCTATATGTATGCGAAAAGGGAAACTTGTTTATCCACCTCTGGGATTCATTTTAAAATCGAGAGTAAAAAACGCACATAACGATTCGTTTTTTTCTTTTTTCGTTTCAAATAGAATCTAATTTTATGTGTTCCGAAAGAGATTGTTGAAAGAATTTTTAGTTAAACAGTTTGACAGACTTAAGCTGAAATTTCAAGATCAACAGGGCGACGAGACACAGTTTAAACAACTGTCGAGTGAAAAGTATACAAGAACGTGCGTAAACCAAAAAAAAAAAACAAATACCAACCTTGAGTAACACTTTACAAACAATGTTAACACACATTTATACGTTGGCTTGAATTCCCAACATTCAATTAATATTTGCTGTTAATTGTGAACATTTTAAGCTTGATCGCACTCTATTTTCTAAAAGAGATCGTATTTTAAAGGGAAAAGGGAAAAAGGCGAAACTATTTTCACGTTAGCGCAGCTTTAAGAGACAAATTACTCTCCGTTCTTCGGCTGTCTAGCGCTCTCTCTCTCTATTCCTCTTCGTCTTCCTCCCTCTTCAAGCTCAGCTTTCAAAGCATAGTGGTTTGAGTAGTGTTGAAACTTGTTTACACAACACGTGGCAAAAGCTGCTCAACTGTGCAGCGGAAACGAACTGACTTACGTACAGATAAGATAAAATAGGCGACATTTTTCACTTGTCATAACAAAACACCAAAAATCAACTTGTCACTATATATATATATATATAAACAATATATAAAAATATAGAATATAGGGGGAATTTCTGTTTTTGTGTGCCTCGCGAAGCCATTGAAGAGCTTGCAAGATTCACGCATCGCTAGCTCTATATATATATTAGAATAATGAGGTTTGGTTATCAGCGTTTGTTGCCTGCATCGAAGCAAAAATAAATTAAAACAAATTATAAAAAATTAAAAAAAAAAAACAACACAATATAGAAATAGAAACAAAGCAGCAGTACACAGGTTGTAAGCAAGGTAAATATTGGGACTTGTCGCTTACGTCAAGCAACTGACTTCAATCGAAAAAAGTATTACACAAATGTATATACATCTGTGCATATTACATACACATGTGTATATATATATATATATATATGTATATTTAACTTAGTTTGCAAGAGTAAAAAGCTCATAAATTTCGTGGAAACCTTCAATGGGGCACAGGTTTTAGGAGAACCTAATTATATTTTAACACAAAACTGAAATAGGTTCGTCTACGGTTTTTTTTTGCTCAACTAACTTTTGATTTATTGACATTTATGTTGACTCGAGAAAACAAATTTGTTTTTTTTATCATATTACTTTAGCATTATTGTTTTTCGTTATTTTAGACTGTATGTTTATCAACGTTTTTCAAATAACATAAATAAATGTTATAATCTCTTTGACATTCCCGTAATTGTAAAATTTGATTTGTTTTTGTGTTATTTATTTTGGTATGCTCTATAAATATTTCGAAAGCATGTTTTAGATTGTTTTCAAGTGTTTTTTTTTCACTATCGATTATCGATAACTGTATAAAGGCTATCTTTAACTTGACAGCTATCATTTTTAATAGAGTAATATTATGTTGTTGGCTACCGACTTATAAAAGCAATTAAATTGATCAAAAATGTAATATATTGTTCAGTTTCTTGTTTCCGACACAATAACATAAATGATGATTAATGTAAATTATACTCCCTTAGGGTAATTTTTCAACCGAGTTTACTTAATACTTCAAATAGAATTGTTTTTATTTAATTTAGCAAGTGGCAGATGTGTATAAATTTTGCAAATACATTTTAACAGCTTGTGTTTATTATATTTGTATATATATATATATATATATATATATATACATATATTATTTATATATTATTTGCGTCGCAAAAATTGTTGCTAAATTAGGATTAAAAAATGTCAAAAATCAGCAGTTGCAGAAAAAAAAAAGAAAAACTAAGATAATACTAATATTAATAATAATAATGAGAATGAAATAATGATCATGATAATGATTATCATATAATATAATTTGTTATCACGTTTTCAACGTTCTGCTTATCAGCAGTGAAACCCGTGCAAAATTATATATAATAAATATTTAATCAGAACTGAAAATACTTTAAATTGGCTTAAAGTGAGATTTTCTGTTTACCTAGAAAGTGCCATATATTCAACAACAGTTGTCGAAATAAATTGTTTATTTTTATTTTGTTTGTTTTTCTGTTTATTTAATAATTTTATTTGCTTATTTGTGACTGTTCAAATATAATTATTTACAATCACTTGTATTTCAGAAGTAGCAAAGAACCAGCAAATTGTTTTAAGAGGTGCAAAAAGCAAAATGCTTGACTTTTAAATGTGAACTTGAAAAGATTGTGGATGTGCTGTGATTTTTTTCTGACAAGCTCCACAAATCAATTCATTTACCTCAGATCTTCATGATCATGTGTTGATATCCAATTCTTATATAGTCGTTGATTTTATTAGTTAAACTAGCTTTATTTGTTAAATCACTGCGATAAGTATGAAAATCTTAAATAGCTCTATAAAATATCTACAGCGCTGAGCAGCATTCCTTGTATACTGGTTTTTTTAATTGAATTAACTTTTAAAGATATATCCAAAAATAAACATATAACTTAATTAACATAATTAGTATATTTCTACATATTTTGAAATTTGTATTATATTTTAAGCTACAATGCTAGAATCTCCAATAATTATTCATTTAACTTTGTTTCCAACGAACCGTTGAAATAGCTGCTGATGCCATTAATTAACTACAAATAACAATCGAATAAACTAATTTATAAGTCACACGAGCCATAATTTAATCAAACGCAATCATTTAATTAAACGTTGCAGCTTAACAACTAAAAGTATGCATTGAAATAAATTATTGCCTAACTATGCATTTCTGTTTTTAAAGCCAACCTGAAATTATGCAACGAATATCAAAATAACTTCGTTTGAAAGCGTCGCTTAACAGCTTTCGAGCGGCAAAGAGAATAATATAATAATCGGTAGCACATTTGACGACTCAGTTGACAGCTTAAAGAATAACCCAAATCGAACTTTAACTAAAGGCAGCTAATTAGCTGGCTTTTGGTAATTTGAGGCATGCCACATTGTGTGGCTAAACAATGGGCGACACACTCAAATATCGAGTGCCATTAGACAGCGAAAAGACAAAGAAACCGAGTTCGATTTTATGTCTGACTCGCTGCTGCTGACCCAAGTTGACAACACATGAAATAAATCACTCAGTTGATAGGACAAGTAAACAAATACTAGTCTACTATATATAAATAAATATATGCATATGTTTGTAAATATATAATTGTTTATATTAGGTAAATACACATATTCAAATCATAATTCTCAATAACTAAGTGTTGCTACATGTTTATGTGTACAACAAGTACACAAAACGTACAAAAATGCAACGACATCAATTTCTTCTGATAAGAGTGGCAAATGAATGTGAAACGAAATGTTTAGGGTCTTTTTAACATTCTAATGATAAGAATAGAAGCCGCCTCGCCATTGTACCATTGTATAGAAAATACACAATTTCAATATCAATTTTTTGATAAGCAATACAAGACTGAGCTTTGCTTTTTTTAAAAGAAATGTTCATCGACTCTGCCACAATTCTAAATTAAAGTTTTTACTTTATCAATTCTAAGAGTATCACTTGAATAATTAAATTATATATATCAAATATATAGATATATATTATATATATGATTACAGATTGTTTTCTTGCCTTAATACTTGGAACTGCAATTGTTGTTTATTTATTATTGTTTTTCTAGATAATTCTATTCATGTAAACTAATTAAAACTCATGGCTTATTTTTCTCTCTCTCATCTCACTCTTTCTCTATAATTATTTGCTTAGAAATATACAAGTCATTGAGTTGTGCAGATTATAGTTGAAACGTTGAACAAGTTTCTTTAGCTTGTGTTATTTAACAAAAATGCATATGTATATATAAATATTTTATTTATATATATTATAGTTAAATAAATTTGAATAATTTGTGCAACTGGCTGGTTAAGCATTTGTTAATTGTGGTTAAATATATACCTCGATAATCTTCTTGAGTGCTGTTAATAATAATAATAATAATAATATATATGATCAAAAATTAGGATCTGAATTCCTCAAGTGAAGTGAATTGAATCACATACATCAAATGTATGCAAGCTATGCAATATGGCTGACGATGTTAATGCTGATGTTGTTTGTCTATGTTTGTGTATAAGCCAGAAGACAGCCAGACGCACAGACAGACAAACAGACAGCCTGATGGACAGACGAAAAGACGGACTGAGGCAGAGAAGGAGACAGACACAGAGAGTTGTTGTAGTTCTTTGTTCAAAATGCTTGCAATGCACATTTCGTGTGTGCACCTTTCAAATTTTTTCGCCTAATCTGAGCTCGACTTGCAATCGTCGCGTTGCTGTTGTTGTTGTTGTTGTTGCAAGTAGTAGTTGCCGCCGCTGTTGCAAGTTTGCCACATAGCAGAGGCGAGAAGGCCGTGTATGTTTTTGTTTTTGTTTTTTCTGTTTTGTTTTTCCTTGCAAATTGGTAAATTGTTAAAAATATTTCTAGTTTTTTTTTGGTTATTTTGTTTTTTTATTGTATTTGGTGTGTTTAAAGCGATTCATAATTATGCACAAAACTTTCAAAATTTAAACTTTATGTGGCGCTTCTTGCGCACGAGCGTTGAAAGAGGCGCTTCGATTGGTATTTAAAGACATTTAACATTTTATGCACGGCTGCCGTTACTTAGCCGTCTTGTCTGACATTTAAGCCTAACAAGCAATCGACCCGTGCGACAGCGCTTATGCCTCAATGACACTAGGCTCAAGTGCCACTCAAGTCGCATTAAAAATAATACAAAATTAAACTTCAGCCACAAGAGCAGCACTGAAAAGTGCCTTTGAGAAGAGCTCAAGTAAAACTTAATTCCGTTTAAATGGTTATAAAAGCTTTAAAGTGTCCAACTCAGCGTTTTTTTTTTTTTTGTGGCTTTAACTGATTGAGATGAAAGTCTTGAAGCAAGCACAAAGCTCATGCCTCAGCTGCATTTTACAACTTTCAGTGAGCTTCAATTCTTAAGTTGCTGCTGCATTGCTTGTATTTAAGCCATAAGCTAATTTCATTGGCGTATCACCTTTAACCAAGTTAGAGCTGATGCGGCATTTGAGTTTAGTTCAGTGCAGTGCAGCTTGTCGACACTATCTCAAGGGCTTCTGCCTTTTTTTTTTTTGAGGTGCACTTTAATGTTGATTAGTTGCTTTTCTTGTTTACCATTCCATGGGTTCATTAACTGTGGCGCAGCCTTGACTGTTTGTCGTTGACTGCCTTTGCTCACAAGTTGGCTAACTAAACGGCTTATCAGTGCAAGTGTTTGCCAGGTCTTAAGTGTTAACAGTTTCAATTGATCTTGCTGCCAAACTAATTGTACTGTTTTTTTTTATTTTGTTTTTTTTTTTTTAGTTATCAGTTAAAGCACAAATGTAATTTTTTCTAACCGCGTTTCCAAGAAATGTTTTACATCAAAAAGTCTTGCCAAATTGCGTTTGATAAAGTACTATTTTATCTATTGTCGAAAACGAAAACCACTAAAAAACCAACAACAAAAATGATAAATTTGTATTTGTTTTTACTTCCGCTAATTTCTAGTCACAGTTTCTATACTTTTGATTGTCTCTTCCTTCAAAATACGAATAGCAACAATCAAAACAAAAAAAAACTCCAAATATTAAAGGTTAAATCGAAATTGTTCAACAATAATAATAAGTATGTGGGCTTATTTCGCTGTATTGTCCGGGTTATTATTATAAACATGACTTGCAGAATAATGACAAAAACAAATTAAAAAAATAAAAACAACAGGCGCACCAAATTCGTAAACACTATATTTAAAATTAATTTAAGCCAATTTGGAAACGATTATGACAAGGCAAATATGTTGAAATTATTTTTATTATTCTTACGAACTGGGCCAGTCAATCGAATCAATGGCCAATGTACAGTTTTGCATTTTTATTTAAAACATATTTTATTAGAATATTATTTTAAGTCAAATATTATATGGATTGTTTATTTATGCTGTTATTAGAAAAATCTTTGAATAAAGCGAATATTTTATTGTGCAGGAAAGGTTTTTTTATTTGAACCATTTTACATTTAAATATACTGAATATTTTGTGTTACTTGTTACATTTTTAAATCTAAACTTAAATGTTTTTTATAATTTAGAAACAATGTTTTTTATTAAATTGTAATCTTTTTTAAGTTTGCAGACTAAACTGAGATTAAGGAAGTCACTCAATAACGCTTTGCAATCCAACGATTTCACACACTCGCTGACAAAAACAAATAATTTATTTTTATAATTATTTGATAGACATCACTAAAAACTAAACGACGTTGAGGTCGATAATTGTTTAGCGTCTATTTGATGGGTAAACTTGAAGACCTGTTGCCAGCCAGCTTCGGTACAAACACAGTACATAATACATACTATATAACAGCAGTTTCCAACTGACAGCTACACATGTCGAGTTGTCAGTTGTGTTTTCTGTTTTTTCTGTTTTTTTTTTTTTTGTTTACACAATCAAACTCAATTTAATCGAATCGTTTTATAAGTACGCCACAATTATAATTGTGCCCGCCGTCTTTCCAGGTATTGTTCACTTATAAAAAACGTTAGATCAATTCTAACTGACTAACTGAGTCATCTTTCTATATTTCTCTCCTGCTGCTGCCTCTGTTTTAGAGCGGGGGTGTCGGGGAGTATATCGCGTGCTACTATTTCGCAGCTTCAATTAACATTGAAATAAAATTCAGGAAAACTATTAATCAATTTTTTTGTTTTAGGTTTGTTTTTTTTTTTTTATAAATTTTTCAAATTTTGTTTACTTGCTTAGCTATTTAGAGCGCAGAATGCGGATGTTGAAAAGATTACGTTTCGATCGGTTTGCATAAACGCAGTTTAAATGTATCTATTGTAGTAGCTAAGTATCTAAAAGATACATACACTTACACACATCTATAGATATGTGTATGCATGTGTGTGTGGCATCCATTTATTAATGACGTATTTATACCAAATTATTTGCCTTGTTCCGCTATTATGTGTGTCTTCCATTGAAAAACTTCTCTATCAGCATTTGAAATAACAACAAACAAATACCTCAAAACATGTGTTTTTTTTTTCTTCATTTGTATTATTATATATATATATTTTTTTTAGTTACGCATGCGTATTAAGCGCCGCTAATTCTATTATTGCGACTGTTATTTGCCATGAAGCGCAGAAAAGAGCTAAAAAAAAAGAGTTCGGAAGACTACCTGCGGCAAGGTCGTTCAACACATACACATATACTGCAGTAACTGTCAGAGTTATTTGCCAAATATACTCTCTATCTATAGAGTATATTAGCTATGTAGTCATATATGCATATTTATATAAATATATGACTACTATATACCCTTTTTATAGAGTCCATCGAGTTTAAAAAAATAAAATAAAGCTCACCCGAATTCCTAAAAATATTATTAAATCCACTGATATTAATTTCGGATTTATTTCTAGGGTATTTAATGGAGGACATATATTAAAAATAATTTCAATTTGTGCATTGGTCTGTTCATTATATTATTGAACGATTTCTTCGAACTTGTCAGTGTTTCCCCTAAATCTTGAGGACGCAGCAGTTGAAGGCGTATATTTATTTAGTATATCTGTTACTATACGTGTATAAATACTTAATATCGGTTTATACATTATTAATTGGATTTTTTTGTTTGTTTTATTTAATATTCGCATTGCCTTGTGGCATTTTTATCTGTGTAAAAAATGGCCAGTTATGATTTAGACTGATTGCGTTATTTGATAGGTTTGCGAAAGCGTTAAAAGACCACTTGAACGACGGTGCCTTGGTTGGTATGCGCCTTTAAAGAGAGACCTCAAACCACTGTTTTTCATTTGTTTTTTGTTTTTTTTATTTTCGATTCGCGTTTTTGTACAAGCAATTAAAGTTTACCTTATTGTTGGTATTTCCAAGTCAAACGGCTGGCTAATTTAATTTTGTTGGTTTCTAATTGGCGTTAATAGTGTTATTTCGAAAGGTAAATACCTTAAAGTCTTGAAAATAACATAAGTTGAGTTGAGTTGATATTTTGTTCTAAATGCTTACTTAAAATATTTTTAAATTTTTTATTTTAAGCTGGAGTGCTGAGAAAGTGAGAGGCACTGCTTGAGTTAATGGAATCATATAAAGATCGGAATCATATAAAGATAAGCTTAGCCTTACGCAGAGATAGAGCCAGAAATCGTAGTTTGATATACCAAAATATTTTTATATATATATTTTTTTTTTAAATATCTCTCTGAATTCCATTGAACTGGATTGAATTTATAATTATCAATCAAAGGCATTTACTTATCGAATACGTTAATAACCATAATCTGATTAAATTTGTCTGCATATTTACTAGCCTAGGTATACGACTCGGACTTTAGTTCAGTGAAGTGGACAAATTAAATCGCCAATTGCAAGAAATGAAAGGCAGGCAGCGTCAGCCGCAACAACAACAAGACACTTTTAGGTTGGGTCTTGCAAAATAAAAAATATAAAAAAAAAATAATAACAAAAAACTTTAAAAGATACAAAAATAATAACAAAAACCAAGCCAATCCAATAACCAAACAGCTTCAATGTCAATCCAATGCAGGTGGCTGCGCCCCAGCTTTCAGTTTTAGTTATTGGTCAAAAAATGGAAAACCAAAAATCCGAAATACAAAAACAAAACAACGGCACTTTGATTTATCTGTAACGCTTGTTAAACTGAACACAGATACAGATACAAATTGTATACGTTATCCACAGACTTGTTCGGTTAATTGTTTCGCTTGGCATTTTGGGTGTTTTGTAATCGACTACGCTTATTGACTTAGCCAGGGAGAGAGAGAAAGAGGGGGATATTGTATCACCATTAAAGATAAGTAAAAATTATATAATGAAGTTCTACAAAAGTATGTAGAAGACAGAAGAAACAAATATATATATATATATATATATATTTTATCAGTATGCACAGCCATGTTTGTCAGTCTGCATATAAGTTCCTGTTTACTAAACGCAGCTTAACTAAATCGATAGATTTCTTTGTTTTGCGAATATCGATTCAAATCGATTTCCAATCACAATCCTGAATTTATAAAATACATCATTCTAAATCTGTTGATATATCTAAGAGTAGTAAACTGAACTATATGTAAGTCCCTGGGTATACCAGAGTATCTCTAAGTCAAGCTCTATCTGCTGGACTTTTGCTACTTTCCAGTTAAATTTTAGCATATGTATTCTTTCTTATGTGTTGACTGTGCTCCACAGATTCACAGATCCGGTTGGTTGCTAAGGATCTATGCCATGTCAGCATTTGTAATCTCTTTATTGTATTTTATTTGTGCACTTTAATTCTTAGACATGAATATAATTCACATGTTTTGCAACTCGAACCGCACCCAAAAGCAGCAACCCAAATTCTTGACAGGTAGCTGAGCCTACACTGAACCAAATTGTTGTAAACATTCAATTATTTATGCGTGCGCAAAATATTAAACTTAATAACAATTTTTTTCTTGATATATTTAAATGGCTTACATTTTAAAGATGTTCTCAGTTTTATTTAGAGTTGTCACTCTTTGAATCAAGTTTTTGAACTTAACTCAAGGTCGTTTCAATTTTATAGAAATTGCATGTTGAGTGATTTTCGCGCAGTGCGTCACTTGTAATTTGTTCAGGTGCCCGCTGAAGGATTACAGTAGCTTTAAATTGAATTGGATTGGATTGGTTTAAGTTGAATTGGATTGGTTTGGCCAGCCAAAGCAATAGCAACAGCAGAGCAGTAGCAGCATCTTGGCAGCAAGTCCAAGTTTTGAGTTCGTTGTCTGGCAAAATTGCAGCACAAGCAACACTAGCAGCAGCAGCAGCAGCAGCGGCAACTGCACTCAGCTTGTAAACTGGAAAGATCGGTTTCAGGTTTCAAGGACTTTTGGTGGACATTCACTTTTTTTTTTGAGACAGCAGCAGCAGCGACGAGTGGAGCATAGAATCACTGGCAAAGCTGACTGACGACTACAACAAGCTCAATTCACTCGCATTCGCTTGCTCTCTCACTCCACTCAGTAGCAGACCTGCTCTCTTTCTCTCTCTCGCTCCCGCTCTCTCACCCGCTCACTGACTGAATGGCACACTGAGCTGCATTTTATGCCATTCGAATTGCGATTGTGGACCACGAGCGCAGCGCATGGTCTGACAACTATCACCCCCTCTTTGCTCTACTCAGCCATCATTCTTCTTTGCTGCTGCTGCTGCTGCTTGTTTGCCCGTCTCTCTTCAACAGGTTGCGACTTGTGCCACTCGGCAAAGTATTTTCATCAGCCCAACTGGACCAGCCCTGGGCCCAAAAAAAACACAACTAATTTGGCCCTGCATTGGTCACTCAAACTTAATCACAAGCATAATATACACAAACAGACTAGCATATACACACACACACACACCAGAAAAAACACGCAGTGTTGCAGTTTCCATTAAAAAGGTTTTAATATTTCAGCTCCCTCTTGTATGTGCGAGTTTTTGGGTTTTTTTTGCGTTTCGCTTTATTTGAAAGTCATACTCGTTGTTATAAGACTTAGTTGCTGTTTTTGTTGTTGTTGTTCTTTGTGGCTGCAGCGGCTGCTGCTGTTGCTTATAAAAAGCAACGGTATTTTGTCTGCTTGTGTATTTTGTGTATCGTAATTGCGGCTTTTTTTTTCATGCGTAAAATAGTAGAGTATATTGGATTTTGTCTGTATCTTGAAACTGGACTTGAAAATATGAATAGAAGTGCCTCGCTTGTAACTGTAAATTTAGTTTTAATCCTGATGTGAAACAAAGAAACAAAAACTCAGCTTATTGAAATTCAGACTTTGTCTACCGCAAGTTTTGACCCGAACCAAACATTTTTCGGAGTATTAATTAGTCTTATCAGCTAAAAGAGTATACTGCAGTCGCCTACGACCAACTGCAAAGCTCTCATTTGTTTTTTTTTTGTTGACTTGCAAATGTTTTGGATATTGCACACTTGTCTCGTTATACCCAGCACTTCTTGGATTATAGACACAGGGTATGTGTTTCATCAGACTGTTATGTAAAGAAATAAATGATTTATACTGAATCCTTTTAAGCTAAAACACATTTTTGCCTTGGTACAAATCAATTTGAGAATAATTTTAAAAAAGGAGCTCTAAAAAAACACCACAAATACAATTACGAAACGTAGATCATTTTAAATTGTAAACATAATGTAATAATTATACATCAAATTAATCTAAATGTTATATACAAACTCTCATATTAATCATTGTTTAAAACGGTTTCCAGAGGGTATAAAAGATATTTTTATTTTTGCAGTCTTAGTTATTGTTGTTGTTATTGTTGTTAGTAGTATTCATTGCAATCATTACACAATAAATTATAATACGGGTTTGCCAGTTTGTCGGCTCGAAAAGGTTTGGAATGTCATGTCTGAAATCGCTTGCTGTGCATCATCATCATCATTATTAGATAATCATTATCATTTCGTATGTTTGTGCTTGTTCTAATGCTCTTTAGCAACTTGTTTCGATTCGATTCGTTTCAATATGATATTCATTAAGTTTTATGTGGTTTTATGACCAAGGTGCAAACTCGATTCGCATTTAGCGACACATCTGCAATTTTGACATTTCGACTCAACCTTGAAATCATTTGAAATGTGAACTGTTGTCTACCACTTGCTTGTTGCATACCAGCCTTCCCAGCCCCCACTGCCTCCCATCCATCGCAACCCATTCACTGCTGCCTACTTGTGTAAGAGACTCTTGTCAACCACTCGATAAGAGTCAACTCAATTTGGTATGCGCCTCGACTTGGGATGTGGAATATGGAATGAGGCTTTGACTCGTAAATTCTACGGTTTATGAGCCGATTGCCATGCAACAATATGTTTTGATTGGGTTTCATGTATGCTGCTTTTACTGCTGCTACTGCTGTGGCACCCCAGACCGGCTAACACTTAGACCTGACCGCATAACTATCTGGCAACTGTCAACTGTTAACTGTCAACTAAATTGTTGCCATAAAGGTCATTTGACCGACTGACTGACTGCGTTTATCTTTGCGCCTCTCTTGGCTTTGACATTGTGCAGCTCCTCCTTCGTTAAGAACACCGCCCACGCATTCAGCTACCGCTTGCAGCTCTCACTCACCAAGAGAGCGCTTTCACGCATATTGCGCAGTTCTTATTCCAAACTTTGAGCTTTCACTCCAACTTGAAGCTTGCTGTTTGCTGTTTGTATTGCTTTAATTCCACTCAGCGCTTGCGCTAAGCCAAAGGTCAACAAAGGACTCAGCTAACTCTTGTGAGCTTTCTCACTCTTGCTGGCCCTCTCGCTCTCTCTATGTGTGGGAAATTTTATGAATGAAATGCAGGCAAGCGCACAGTTGAGTTGGGCGCACATTCGCTCACCCACGCAACCTACGACAATCTGTGTGTGGTTTTTCTTCTTTTTTTTTCGCAGGAGCGATATGAATGAATGACGCAGTTTGTTGCTTCTGGGAGCTTTGCTGCGACTCATTCACAATGACGTCAGCATGCGTAATTTTTGCGCTTTGTAACGCAAACAAACACCTACACACACACGCATACTCATATAAACCACCCTAATCTAAAAAAAAAACAGCTCCTCTTTCCCCAGGTAATAGCTGATTTGTAATCCTTTACGTTGGTTGCGTGTGGCGTCTGTTTGACTTTCCTGATAAGATATGGTGTATGTGTGTGCGTGTGTTGTACCCTTTTATTTTTTTTAGCACAACAGTCGCCTTAGCAACTAATGTGGCCAATTAGTAACCCTAACATGTGCGCTATGTTTTGCCTCTTACGTAAGTGCAAGCTGCTAGCTTCACTTAAATTGCGCTTAATTGAATGCCTTGTTTCCCTTCCGATGATGTTGCTCCAAACTACTCCTACACCTAATCCCATTGCTACTGTTGCTGTTACTCCTGCTGCTGCTGCTGCTGGTGGTAATGCGCATGCCGACGCCTTGTGTCGCCATATGGGCGCCACGCCCATTGTTTTAGTAGGCGCCAGCAGTCGCCACATGCTACATGCTACATGCCGCATGCAGCTCACTCCACAAAGAGAGTGCTTCAATTGCCGCTTGCCATCGCTTCCCATATGCCCAATCGACAACTAACCACAAACAAAACGAAATGTTTCCAGCTGGCTTGGCCAACGGAGCATCGGCTGGAGCTGGGCGCCTGTCGGCTGCCCCAGTGGTTTGCACCGAGCTGTTGCTGCTTCATCGATTTTTCATTAAAGCCAAGCAGCATTAATAGAGCTTTCTCGAGGCTGAGAGAGATGGACTGGCGTCATCAAAGCATCAGCATCAGCGTCAGCGTCAAGGATCTGTCGATGGGTAACGAGCTTTGTATCTTGAGCAGCTGCTCCTGACTCTTTCCACTTGCTGTTCCATTTCTTTTCTTTTTATTTAACTAACGAATACTCTTTCCTCCGGCGAATAACTTTAGATTTTCTATGCGCTTAGTCACAAAATATGTTTTAATCAAGTTTACTCGTTTTTATCTTAATTTCTGAATAGTTTTTCAAATTTTGTTTTGATACATTTTATATAAAAGTATTTATTTTTTTTATGGATTTCAACTGGTTTCATATCAGAAACAAATAATCAGTAATTTTATTAATTTTTTTTATGCGTCCAATGTTAAAACTTTACCAGTTTGATTTGATTTAATTTGAGTAAAGAAATCATTTGATGTGCAACCTTTTGGAACCAGTCTAGACTACAACTGAATATCAGGTTTATTTTACAATCGCTGCGCATAAATTTTAGGCATTTTGGGGTATTAATTGTTATATTGATAGCATCAACTTAAACATAAAATATATACAAGTCATCGATGCTATTATGTAAATGCATATTATTATTTAGTTTTTGTCTCTCTCGCATTGGCAATATTACAATGTAATCATTAATTTGAATATGTTGTGTGATTAGCTGGAAAATTAAGAAGCGACTCCACAGAGCAATTATTGCATATTCATATTAATATTTACAATAATTTCATAATCAAGCTTTGGGCTTTTTTTTTAATAGATTTGATTATTGATTGTTTGTAAAATCTGTGGAACTGATTTTATTTTAGGTTTCTTTGATGTGATAAACCATTAAATTTTAGAATAATTTTATGTGTTTGTAAGCGTATTTGTTATTCGACCAAAGGTTTTCTTTCCATTGAGCTTATTTGGCTAACTTTTCCTTTTTTGTCTCATTTTATGTATTTTTATTTTTATTTTTTTATTGGTTTGAAGAATGCAGGCTGTCTATTTTTAGCTGCCATTTTGTATATAGACTGACTGCCAATACGGAGGACTCTCAATCAAGTTAAGTCAAGTGTGTGTTGGTGTGCGTTAAAGTGTGTGTGTGTGTTTGTTTGTCAGTGAATGACTATTTGAGCTGTGTGTGTGTGTGTGTGTGTTTCTTGCTGATAAACATTAAATGCTTATCAACCATTTTGCAAGCAGTTTTGCTCGCCCACACAAAATTCGGGCAGGAAATTGTTTGTCGTGATTCTCAGCACCCTCTGATGACGTATTCTGCGTGTGTTTTTAATGGTTTTTTACATACCCTATAATCAAAGCACATTTTGGCCAAACAACATGCAAAATAGCAACATTTGATGGACTTGGAAAACTAGACAAACTAAGTCTAATTTGCCATTTTTGCTGTTTGCAGCAAGTTTATATTTTAAGTTATAAATATGCTATTTATTTAATAATATTAGCTATAATATAATTAATACTACAATTAATAATACAAGTATTACTTCCTCTTGATTTGATTTGTTGTCGTAAATTAGAGTTTTTAATAAATTAAATACAGTTTTCGGGAAACTTTAAAAAGTAATCGTGTATTAAATTATAAACTAACGCCATTGAAAATGGATTTAAACCCTATAATGAAGCTGTGGCATGATGGCAGCAATTTCAGCATATTAACTATAACTGTATATATACACCTGATCAGTCGGTCGGACGATCTAGCCAAGTCTGTCTCCGTCTGTCTGTATAAAAGTCGCTTTTCCAGAACATTCTTAATTCTTATTAAATGTGCAAATTATCCAAACAATTTTGTTAAGTTTAAGCAGAGTAGTCAAACTATTTACAGGGTATCTATTAGTCGTGCACTTTAAACTAAAACAAGCTTTTTTGGTTTGACTGCATTACTTTTATTTGGGTCTTTAACTGTGGCGCTTTGACGCATGCAACGCGACAGGACATCAATTTCACGGTCATTTCATTTAGAGGTTTGCAGAGGGAGTGAGGTGAGGTGAGGAGAGCTGCGGATCAGCAGCAGCAGCAGAGGGTGGGGTCTTGACTGTTGCTAAAATGGCATAATTTAGCGTTTACCGTTTTATGTTGTTGTATTTGTTTATGTTCTTGTTTTTTGGTTGCCTTTGCAGCGGTTGTGTTCACGCTTCGACAAGTTTTCAAATGCGCCACAAAACGTTGACGGCAACTTTCAATTTTATTTTATTTTTTCGCAGCAAATAATTGTTGTGCGTGTGTGTGTGTGACGATTTGTGTGTGTGTGGATGTGAATTATCAAATTGGTTCATGGCAATTCTTGTGCGTTGTTGTGGCAGCAGCACGAGCTCGTTAACGCCGCCTAATGGAGGCTGCATGCCACGGAGGCGTTGCGCCAAGTGTTAGGACACAATTCAGACTATGACAAATGAATGCTGCAGGCAGCAGCAACAGCAGGCAGCAGGCAGCAGCAACAGCCACAGGCAATGCCAGAGTTACAGTTGCAACCAGTTCCATTCTAATGCGCCTGCAAAGTGAGCCGTTTGCCACAGATGCAAAAGCCAAAAGGTACACTTGCCGAAAAACTCGAAAAGTTGCTCCATTAAATAACTTGTTTTTAATTGATTAATTACAGTTCTTAGCCACAAGTTGTTTTTTATTTGATATATGCGTATTTAGTTGGTGTAGCTATAATTAATTATATATATATATATATATATATATATATATATATTTATATTTTTTCTTGTCACTAGCTGCTGGAACTTTAATTATTGCAGTGTATATCGAGATATGGTTTTGAATACTAAGTTGCATCACTTACGTTTTTTTTATTGTCTGTGATCTTTATGTTGTTTATACTTTTTATTTAGCTTTTTATTATTGTTATGTAATTTGAAATCAAGCAAATTATATCTGTCATATATCAAATTAATCGAATTTAATTTTATTTACTTTTACCTTTAAACAATTTCACATTTTTTTTAGGGATTAATCAATTTATATCTATTTTGCATTATTATTATTATTTATTTATTTTTTTTTAATTTATGCAAACTTATTTTGTGTGCTTAACTCAGAAAATGTTCACAATATTTTATAGATTTTCTATATAGTCAGATATATTATCGAATTTGCTTTTTCAAACTTGACAAGTTTAAGTTAACTTGACTTATGTTTTCTCAAAAATTGAATTTTGCTCGAGGCTTAAGTAAAAATTTGACATGAAAAAAATAATTTCTTAAACGTTTTCCTTTGTGTTTAGGGCTTAAAATTCGTTGAGTGCAAAACTGTTGCAAATGGCATATGTATATGTTGTATATATGTATGTATGTATATTTTGTATGTATATGTTGTATGTATGTATGTATGTATGTATGTATGTATGTGAGTTGGCCATAAGTATGTTGGCAAGTTGAGAATGCATGCAGCATTGTTGCTGCCCTTGGAGTCGTTTCTTGACGATGTTAATTCTGCTGCTGCTGCTGCTGCTGATGCTGCCACAGAATTAAGGTCGTTGTTGTTGTTGCCACTCATGGTTGCACGTTTGGCTCTGGCCTTTCGTTCTTTCAGTCGTAAATTTGTTTGGCAGCACACGTGTCTGGAATTCAGGATGCGCCAACACTTATCGCTGTTGGCCAAAAAGCATCACAGCAAGCGGCCAAGTCAAAAGCAACAATTCAACTCAACGTATACGTAATGCAATATGTGTGTGTGAGTGTGTGTAATCATTTGTGCTATGTGTGTTGGTGGCGCTGTTGTTGACTTTCACTTTTGCAATTGAAATTCTTGCATAAAGCCAATTTTATTAACGTTTCTTACATAATGCCCCAAAAGACTGCAAAATAAATATAAAACAAATGCCTGCGCCAGATGCTGCTGTTTGACGTTTATTGATTTTATATATATATATGTATAAATTTATATATATATAGATATAGATCCTAGAGGGCGTCACTTAGATACACTCCCTATTTTTGTTGCCTGCTGCTTGGTAACTTGAGGCATTTAAACAATTCACTTTGCACTCGGTCAACAATAAACGACATTCTTTTAACTTGTTGGCAACTGCAACTATAACAACAACTATAGCAACAGCTGGCAGCCAACACCCAAAGGCACACACACACACACACACACACACACGCACACTGGAACACACTCAAGTCAAGCCAAGAATTAGTTGTTGCATTTAGTTGGTGCCTTTTAGAAGTCACACAGCAAATGAGCTGTAACAAGAAGCCAGCCAAGAGACTAACACACACACACACACACACATTTACACACAATAACTACTACTTTTTGTGTGTGTGTTTGTGTGTGGCCAACAACTAAACCAGTCTTGAAAGGTGTCTTTTAACCTGGCATAGGCCGAACAGGGCACTCAAAGCAAAGCCAAGCCAAGCCAAACCAAGTCAAGCAACCAAGCAGCCAAGCAACCAACCAACTCAGCCAAGTCAACAAGTTAAATGTAAGCAAATTAAACAAGTTGGTAGCTCAACTAACATATACCCTGTAATGCTTCTCTTTTTATATGTAGGCAGAATATTAATGTTGAATCAACAAACAATAAACAAGAGGAGAGTTTGGGAGAGAGCGAGAGAGAGAGAAAGATAAATATAGAGTGAACAGAGACAGAGAGAGAGAGAGAGAGAGAGAGAGGGAAAGTAGCCACTTTTTAAACTTATATTTATTTCAAATATTAATCAATCATCTAAATTAATCGTTATCGACATGTGCTCAATATTTAATGCACATTGAGAGCATCGTCATTCGATTATTATCGACATCTATATAATTGTCTATTGGCTTATCGTTAAATATATAGATAATTCAATAATATAAACATGTCTAGCTATAATATACATTATTTCAGTCTATACATATATATTCTTATCAATATTAAAACATGAGTCTACAAATTTCAAGTTATTATCGATTTCTATTTTTGTTCAGGCTATCTTAACCATTTTTGTGTTTTATACAATCGTCCATAGTTTTACAGATCCAAATATGATTGCGTTGCAAGCTTTTTATATTAAAACTAATTATAGCCAATCAAAAGTAGTCAATTTTATTATCGATAACAATTATTATTTGTGTATGATTAAATTTCTGCGCTGATTGCATACTCGTTAAAGTGTTTGACTAGTTAACAGGGTATTCGAACTAAAACATTTTGGCCAACAAGTTCTATAAACAACGTCGACGACGACGCCGACGACGATTACGAAGCTTGCTGCTGTTGCTGCTGACGTTGACGTCGACGGCGACTGCGGCGCATTGAAGCGTGCTGCTATCGACAGACTTCGACGTCGACGTTGTTGTTGTTGTTGCTATTTTTGTACATTTTGGCTTGACTTGGGCTTGGACTTGGGTCTCGCTGGGCTAGCGAAGCAGTAGGCGTGGCTGAATGGGGGGGAGAGTAGGGAGGCGGGTGATTGCTGAGAGGTGCGAGGGTGTCAGTGGGGCAAAAATAAAAAGCATTGATACAATTTATAAATGAATTTGCTTTGTATCTATAACAAAATGCTCGCCTGCTGCTGCTGCTGATGTTTTTTTTATTTTATTTTTGTTTTTTTTTTTTTTTTGTTGTTGTTTTCTTCTTGTTTTTATTAATTTTTATTTGCGATTTTGGTTGTTGGTATTCCATAGTCAGATTTGAGTGCATAAAATAGCAATTTAAACGTTTACTTGTTGTGTGTGCGACTGACTGTGACTGTGTGTGTGTGTGTGTGTGTGTGTGTGTTGTGTGTATGTGCGTTTTTGAAAATCGAAAGCAAGGTCTTTTTATTCTGCGCAAAACACGCAGACAACAACTCAGACAAACAAGACGGACGACCAAGTTGCCTTTGTTGTTGTTGTTTTTGTTGTTGTTGTCTTCTGTTCTTTAAGCTCCACTTTTAGTTTAGAACGTAATTAATATATGTATACACATATTGTATATATATATATATATATATATATATATATCTTTTATTTTTGTTTAACGCCCCAAGTCACATGCAGCAAACATACGCAGCCCAAAGGAATTCGCTTGTCGCTTTCTGCATTTCTGGCTTAAAGCCCTAGAAGCCAATCTCAAACTATTTTTAACAGCAAAAGAGCCAACAAATGTTGTCTATTTGTCTGTCTTTTATTTGTCTTGAGTTTTGTTTGTTTCCATTCCATTTCACTAGTTGCATCTATTTTACGCTTGGACACGTGTGTGTGAATGCAGTCGGCCTAATTGCAATTAGCGTTGTGCCCCCAACTTACTACCAACAACTATTAATAGGTAGCAACAAACACTCTAACACCTACAGGCACACACAGATAGCAATTGTTGTCAAGGGCGTTGGGGCACAAATCTTCGATAAGAAGCAGCAGCAGCTCCCCACCTCATAAATATAACTGTAAAATGCATCCTGTTTGCTGTGTGTGTTTGTGTTGCTTGCTACTGATAGCAACAGAATGCAACAGTAGCTATTTATTTATACATATATATATATATATATAATATATATTTATATAATACTTGAAGTCAAAAACACTCGAGTTCAGCGTACTTTTCATTTACTGCTCATTTGTCTTTGGTGTGTACAAATAAAATAGTATCACTAAGCAGATAATAACATTGTATTAGTGATTATATTTTATTTATTTTTTTTTTGTACTTAAAAAGTTATATTATCTATTAATAACATTTATAATATCGATAATATTGAGAAACAAAGTTTTTAAATCCACTATTTTGCTTGATTTGGGGTTTTTTTTTTTACTCGCAATAAAATATTTTTTCGCCCTACAATCAATATTGATAAGAACTTATTTCACAATTCCAGAAAAATACAATAGAACTAACAACCAATATTGATAAGAACTGAGTGTCTCTTTGATGTAACGTCTTTAAATCTTTGTTAACTTTTACCAAAATTAATGTATTATAAATATATACTCATCGAATTTCTATGATTTAGGATATGACAGGATATGTAAAGCTAAAAACCTAGTTAAGATAACGTTTCAATTGTTGTTTATAATCAAAAACATATCTTAAATAAAATAATTTCATTTGTTTAAGCTTTTAAGATTTCATCTGCAAATATCTAAAATGACAAATCTTAGATAATTATAACAGAATTTCAACAGAATAATTAGCAAGTCAAGAAGCAGTTCTTCTGTCATAAACCCAATCCACTAATTTGTCAATCAGCAATCAAAATTAGTTGCCAGAGTGCACACAATAATTATAGAAATGTTGCCTTTGGTATTTCACATTTACTAAGAATTCATTGGCAGAGCTATAAACTTATTCATTGCCATTGACTTTGACTTATGATTATAGTAATTCTCGAGGCATTGACTACAACGATATCAAAGAGTCTACAAGTCTACAATCTATTTATGTATGTATTTGGCTTTAATTATACTAATTGAGTGGATAGCGAATGATAAATTAGCCAATGTCACCAAATACGCACTAATTAAAAAGATGATTGCCATGGATAATAATTAAAATAAACTTCTTTCGTTTCTTCATTGCGTCAGCTTTGATATTGCAGGACACACTTCATATTTTGTTGAAATTTAGCTAGTCAGCAATTATTCAAGATGTTTCTATCACCTTGCATTTATACGCATAACATTTATCCAAATGTCAAATCAAACTCGAGTGCAATATACAATTTTATGATGGTTAATTTTTTGTTTGTTTATTGAATGCCTCTCAAGCAGTTAGTTAGTCTGTCAAACTTGCTTAAGCCACATAAGAGCAAAAAAAAAAGTTCACACTGCGTATTCGCGATTTTCAGTGTATTTACATGCATTTTGAGAGATTTTCGATATTCGATTGTATTAAAATAAACAAAATAAAAGAAAAAGCAAAATAAAAATAGTTAACTTCTTGCAGTCTATGCAAATAACCAATGCCAAAAATAAGGCGACAAAACGGAGAAAAAATAACAAGCAAAAAAAATTAACTAAAAAAAAACTAAAACACTCAACAAAGGTTTCGTTTTCAATTTTTACAGTTGCTTTTGTGGTTGGGGCGCTAAGCTTTTTTTGCGTTGAGTTGTTCTTGTTTTAGATTTTGTGGCTGATATTTCGATACACATTCAAAGTGAATTGCATTAATTGCGCGCACACACACATTCAAACATTCGCAAGTTTGTGCCTGTGCACAATATTTATTTCTAATTAATTTAATTTTTGTTTTCGCTCGCCGTTTTGTTGTTGTTGCTGCTGCTTTTTGGTGAACGCTCTCAAACATATACACATACATGAATTTGTGTGTTGGTGTGTGCCTATCTGTGTATTTTTGCTTGGGTCGCCATGCTTTGGGTCGCGCATAATTGAAAAAAAGAACGGCGCACGAAATTCGTACAAGTAAACTTTTAGTGCAAAGCTTAACGGCCTATCGTTGCTCTGTGTTTGTGTGAGTGTGAGCACATCTGACGTAATAGTGCTGCCGCCGAAGCCAAATCGCCAAACGCACCAATACACACACACACACAAACACATGTATATACATATATAGGAGCACCAAAACAATGAGCGTGTATAATTTGTTGCTTCTTTGCTACTGATCGACGCAGCGCTGTTGCTGACGCTGCTGCTGTTTGCGCCTTGCCGGTTTCGAAAATCCAAATAATAAACAACAACAAAAGCAACAGCAGCATAGCAACTAGTGTCGGTGGCGCAAATATAATTAAACTTTCGAATGGGATCAGCAGCAGCAGCAACAGCAGCAACGGCAGCAACGACAGCAACAGCAGCAGCAACGCTTGACAAGTTTTTTTTTTGTTTTTATTTCGTTTTCGATTATTTTGTTTTTGCTGTGCTTTTCACTCAATTTAAGAGTCGCGCTTGTGCTTTTGAGAGCTTTACTGTTGCTGCTGTTTGCGGCTGCTGCTGCCGCGGCTATTGCTGCGTTTTTTTTTTCACTCAATTGCTGTTTGCTTGGGAACGGCATAGTCAAGTTTCATGCCACCAACGATTGCCGTTGAATTCAGTCGTTCAACGAGAGTGACCGCGCACGAAAGCCCCAACAAGCCAACAGCGGAGCCGCACAAAATCATCAATAACAACAACAAATTGTTTATACACATTTACAGTGAGAATTTAACACATATACAGTACCAGTTGTAGTAGATCAGAAAAAGCCACAAATAAATCTGCAGCGAAATTTGTGCAAAAATAAAGAGAAGTAACGTAAAAAATAAAGGAGACCGAATCAAAGTTCTAGAACAATTGCCCTCGTCTCTAAGAACACCCTAGAAAACAGCTTTGCTTACTTTTAGGAAAGGTACTCTCGCTCCTGCCGTTAACTCTGGTGTTTTCTCCTACTCTTCAGCACTCTCTCACTCTCGCTAACTAAATCACCTCAGATTTTGTCACGTCACGACGACAACGACGACGACGACCCTTCAGAAGTTGCGTACGTGCCTGGCTGCCCAAACATATGTTTGCTAGAGCAACACCAGCAACAACTGCAATTAAAGCTTCTTAGTCTGTCGACGACTGCTGTTAAATCTAACATATGTTTGGCCGCCAGAGGCCGCTTTTGTCTACCAAAGTGCAGCTGTGTGCGTGTGTGCCCAAAAAGCGTTTAACTTACAAAATTTAGAAAAGAAAAGAGAAGTAAATAAAAAGTTGTATGTAAATTCGTCGCGTTATACAAGTATATATTTATAAATATATATATATAGAAACGTATGTAAAAGTCAACGGCGTGTGTGTGCAGTGTACAAAACAAGACAACAACAACAACAACAGCAAAAACCGTAGAAGCAAAATAAGAAGAAGAAGAGCAGCAAAAGTGAGTGCAAGTGCAATTGAAAAAGTTGTCACAGCTGCCAAGCCCCGCACCGCACCCCAACTGAAGTGTGCGCACTTGAAATATTTGTAACTCTCTTTTTTTTGCAACAATTTGTGCGGTTTGTGCCGCCCACAACAGATTTTTAAATGAAACCGGAAAATTGGCTTGAAACATCTGCCTCAACATCAGCAGCAGCAGCAGCCGCAGCCGCAGCCGCAGCAGCATCATCAAAATCGGCAGCAGCAGCAGCAACGTACAACAGCAATGCAAAGGTAAATGTCACGCCCACAAAGACACGCCCCACCCCCCACGCCACACGCCCCGAAGTACCCCCTACAAAGCAACCCACAAGTGGTAGCCACAGCCACACCCACACATAATGTCACACACACACACACACACACAGCACATTCGCAATTGTAGCATATGTCGATGAAAAGATTTCCCGATGCGTAGCTCGTTAAAAATGTGTTTTCACATACCCCATGAAAGCCATCTCAATTGGGCTATACCCAAAGAAGGGTAAAATAGAAATATATCTCTTTTTTTCAACTAGAAATAACTAGCTTATGGCATCAGTCATATATACATATATATAAAATTTTATAGATCTTTATGTGCAACTGGGTAACTGTTAGTCAAGCATTGCTGATATTTGGGTTTGTTTCATTTCTGGCATTTTGTTGCTCTTGTTTGGGGCCCATTAAGTGGCAAGAATTTAGTTTTAATTTTGAACAGCGTAGTTATAAGAAAATAAAAAAAAGACACGGAGACACATTTAAAATACAGTCAAATTGAATTTCAATTCAAATTTCAATTTAAAATCAATATGCGACTTTGATATTCCAGCTCGATGCAAAAATGCGTGTCACAAATATATGTACATATGCTTAATTTATAAACAAAAGCAAAGCAGCTATAATAATACACTTATATATATATATATATATATATATTTGACTAGACACTAAATACATGTGTATATATCCGGGTTCATTAGCGTGCGCGCAGTGAAACCAAATGACTTGGTCAAAACTTTGATGGGGCGCAAATAAAAAGGAGGTGGAGAAGGTCAGGGTGGTGGAGGGAGGGGGTGTGTGTGTGTGTGTTCAGTGATTGTTGTGTCACGTGTGACACCCAAGAGTTAGGCCCACCCAGACACATTTCACAAGCGCAAATTACATTTTAACGCTGCAAAACCTCACTAATTACATTACATTGCTCCTCATAATGTGTGTGCGTGTGTCCGAGTGTGTGTGTGTATTTATATATATATGTATATATATATCTCTTGGCACAATAGTTGCACCTATTTTGTTTTATTTTTTTTTGTTCGCCTCTTTTTCTATGTCAACTTTTGTGCAGGCAGCGCACGTTGCCAAACGCCATCCAATTGGGCTGACTATCAATTGTGGGCAGCGTGTTTGCTTCTGCTTCTTCTTCATCTTCTTCTTCTTCTTCTGTTTCACATATAGATTACACAAAGAAAATGAATTTCAAAATTTACACAAATAAACTGTTGAGTTTACCAATTTGGGAAAGACTTCAAATTTTATTAAAATCTTGAATTTTCTTGTAACATATTTTCTTGTGAGAATATCTCATTTGCAGAGTCTGGCAACGCCAAGTGATATCTGCAATAAGAACTATAATTTTAAGCAGAAATCTTTCTTATATATAACTTGACGTAATATTGAAAATATAATGAAACTAGATTTAACAAATTATATTATATATATTATTATCTGTTTAATTGAATTTTCTTGTAATATATTCTCAAGATTTGTGAATGACTCTTCAGCAGAACTAATCCAACTAATCCCTGTTAAGGCCAACATAATTTTAAATTTTACCTTGTAGAACTCTATCCTTTTAAGTCTAGCTAAAATTTGGTTTGTAATACAATTTGTAACTCATAAATTTCGCTTAGTGTGTGCGTTGTCATTCAGACCCGGGCAGCAATTATGTAAACCATTTATTGCCTAGTCGATTTGCTGAGTGTCTCTTTTATTTTTTTCTTGTTTTCTATGTTGTTTTTTTTTTTCACTTTTACAGCTTTTTTGCGCCTATCAATTGATAATATTGATTGTTTGCAGCCACGTTGCATGATTCTGGAATTCAATTGGTGTGTGACTTATTATTGTTGCCACAAGTTACAAATGGCAAATAAACAAACAATTTCAGTTTATTTGCTGCAAACATGCATATTTCACTTAACCAAACTATAAATAGACGAATCTAGTTAGAAATGAATTTATAGATAAATGTTTATACAACACAATACACCAGATGTGTTAAGAGGAGGGTTCTTATGAAACACTCGACATGACAGCTGTGGGCACACGCAATGCAATCAAGATATATAAGAATACATATATATATATATAATCAATGATTAACAGTTCAATTTGATCTACCTGACATTTATGTATCTTATTTTGTATGTTATTTTTCTTATTTCCTTTTGTCGATTGCGAAGAGTTCGTTAACCCGTCTTAAAAATTGGCCAATCTTTTGGGCAGCATCTACCTGTAAAAACATTGACGATTAAGTGTGTGTTGGTGTGTGTGTGTGTGTGTGTGTGGCACACGCTTTGCTCTCGATGTTTCTTAGCATCTGACCCCATTCAAAGCCATGTGGCAACAACTGTCGTTGTTGTCTAAGCTGCTTCTATTTTTAACTCTTGCCTGAAGCTATTACATCTTTCTCGTTCGAAAAATCCAATAGGTAAATGGCCTACGCATTGTATTATCAAAGTTTTCTTTATTTTAATTTTTATTTTAATTTATTATTATTTTTTTTTTTTTTGTGATTTATCTCCAGAAATTACATAGAACAAAGTTTTGTGCCGCATAAATCACAATACAATATTTTAAGATATGCGAGTTGAATTTGTGCTTTCAATGCAATATTTAATTAGAATTCTCAACTGGCTTAATTAATGAGATAAATGTGTATATTCGTATTACAACAATACCTTGGCATACATTAACCTGTTGGAATTTGCTCCAGTGGAGAGTGCTCGACTAGGAGAATACCCTAAATAAATAAAGCCTGAATTGTTTAATGTTCTGTAACTTAGTAAATATGAATTTGCAATGTTTTTTTTTTTTCTTTCTCATTTTTGTACTTTTTATTGCTATTTGTAATCGATAACTTATTTAAATTTTACCTACTTCATTTACCAATTTCGAGTGTTTTCAGGGTACAATAAATAGAAAAGCCCCAGCTGGAAAAAGTCCCCATTGATAAGTAATTGTGACAAATTAGCAGATAGTAAAAGGGGTTAACCTAAATTTATGCAAATGAATTCAGCTCAAAATAATGTAAATGGGCCAAACTGAAGCATTGATAATACTCCAAATTTGTATGTAAATTGGTTTTTAGAGTCGCATACGAAAACAATTTGAGTTTGCTGCTGACGACGAGTTAATGAGTTTGTAATCATAATCACAATTACAACAAATGCTTCGAGTTACCATACAAATATATATTGTGATAGATGTTGCACAACCAACCAAGACACACACACATACACAGAGACAGACAACAGCTTACGGGGAGTGAGAAACGATGCTGCAACTGAAAAGCTGCTAGCAAAAGAACTATTAAATAGTCTGTGTGTGTGTGTGTATGTGTTGTGTGTGTGTGTTTAAGTGTCATAAAAACTTCGTTTAACAGTTTTAATTTTTTTTATTGTTGTTGTTATTGTTTTGTTTTGATGCTGCTGGTTACAAGTCACGACGCTGAAATTAAAGCCAAAACGAAATCGCACGCAAATGGTTTGTTTGTTATTATTTATTGTTGCAATGTGCAATTTAATTTTTCGGCCTAACGTCTCACAAGCTAAGCTGACACAAGCTGCGACTGTTGCAGCAGCAACAGCAACAGCAAGCAAACAATGCAAGTTGCAGCTTTGTTTGGGGTTGGGCAATCACTCAAAATATTTCGTATAATTCGAAATAGTTCGTTCGACGCTGATAGAAAAAAAACTGAAAAAAAATCCATAAAAACTAATTGCTGTAATCTTAAAAAAAAATATGCTAGAGAGTTGTAAACTTTTAAAAGACTTTGAAAAGCATTATAGGAATATAAAAGTCAGCCTAGAACACAAAATCCTATTAATATCCATCAAGTTATTTATTTATTTAGCTAACGTCAACTAAATTTAGTCGCTCTTAAAATACACTAAGCAAAAAATTTAATGAAATCACTCAAATTAGTTCGTATAATTTGAAGCTAGAAAAAACAGGTACAAAAATGATATAAAAATTAATTGCTTAGATCTAAAAAATAAACTATGCTAGAAAGTTGTAAGCTTTTAAATTTCTTAAGAATATGAAAAACATTTGTGAATGTAGAACTCAGTTTAGAACATAAAATAAATAAAATATTAATGTCCATCAAGTTATTTATTTATTTATTTAATGTCCACTAATACTGAGTTAAATTAAATTTAAAGTCAATTTAAAAATGTATTATACTAAAAATAAAAATAAGAATTATTTTCTCTTACAAATAATTCTTATTTTTAATTTTTAGTAAATAAATAAATAAATTCTTATTAATATACAAGTTATTTATTTAGTTATTAAATGTCAACTAAAATTAAATCAACAATAAAAATAAATTTTAAAATAATATGTAAACTTAAAATGAGAAATATTTATAGGATTTCAACATTTGTTCAACATTTCTTAGATTGGCAAAAACCCAAAATCAAATATTCGTATGAATAAGATATGATTTTTAATAGATTACAAGTTAAAATCTATTGAAATCATTACAATAGACTTATGACAGCTACAAGAAAAATTAATAACACTTTAATATAGCATGCATAAATATATTATTTTCATAATTCAACTCAACTTTTAGTTAGAGTATCTTTAAAAAGGCACTATTAAATCAAAGAAATAATCTATTTGTTTTCTGTGTTGCAAGAGTATGCAGTATTCGGCGGTGTCTTATAATTATCTTAGCAAAACCAAGCCCATTTCGAGTACCCGGATTTAGTTCTCTTCAAGTGTTTTGGCTTGTTATTTTTTAGCTGTTTTTGAAATGCAAGACAGAGCCAAATAGCAGGCGGGGGTCAGCAATTGCTCTACTTAATGCGCTTTTATCTTTATTGTAGCTGCTGCTGCTGGTTGTTGATTGTTGTTAGTTGTTGTTGGTTGTTGTTCTTGTTGTTGTTATTGCTATTGATTGTTAACCTTGAGATAAGTGCGAGGCAGTGTACACGGCGAAGGTCGCCAAGTGCGTTGTCCGTCGGCTTTTTCATGCACAAACTAAATAGCTAAGCAGCTAAATAGCTAAATAGATAAATAGATAAATAGCTAAATAGCTGTGAGCTATACGCAGATACATAGAAAACTTTATACATACGTCTAACACATGTCTACGTAATGCATTAACATATGTGTGTGTGTGTGTGTGAGTTGGGTGTGTGTGCTGTGTGTGTGTGTTTAGCGCGATTTGACTTTGATTAAAGTGTTGTTGTTTTTTTTTCTGTTGTTGGCTGCGTTCTAATTAAAAATGGGCGCAGTTTTGTTCGATGTTTTTGTGTTGCATTTGTTGTTTATTGCTTTTCGTATGCAGATGCCAAAACGTCAGTTAAGGACAAGAGCACAATGAGCAGAGCCAAATGCTAATTAAATTAAGACTCAAACACAAACAGGCAGCAAAATGAGACGGCGCCTAACACAAGGCTCTGTTGAGATTGAAAAAGAGAGACTGGCAGAGGGAGAGAATAATAGAGAAAGAGAGAGAGAGAGAGACAGAGAGAGAACTCGACCCAGAGAGCTGCAGTCAAGTTCCATTTGTAGACAAATTATTAAGTGACTCTCCAAAAGGGATTTAATGTTGATTTAGGCACTCGATTTGGCTCTTTGATGGCAGCTGAAATAAAAACAAATATATATATAAAAAAAAAATAATTTTACATATAAAGAAAACAATTTAAATTAGCCCAGAGTGTTTTGAGAGTGAACCCAAAACAAAAGTTAACAAAAAAGGCAGTTGTAAAAATAAATTACCCTATTTATAAATAAATAAAAAATATTTTCTCTTAAAAGGTTGTTGAAATTTACTTTTTTTGGTTTTATTTTTGAGTTATTTATTTAAGTTGACATTGAGTTCAATGAGATTATTTTTGTACAAAACTTATAATGTATTTATTTATTATTGATTATATATTTATTCATTATTCCAAAAGTTCTGCAAATATATACAAAAAAAAAAAAAATTTGATTGATAGCAATTAAAACTGATGATCTAACAAAATGTAATTAATTACAGATATATAAGACTAAAAGACAATCTGTATTAGCATAACCCAGACTAATAAGTTGGTTATCTCATTTCTGGTAGCAGCTGTTTTGCTTATTTTTGTGGTTACTTGCTGATGTTTTTCAGTGCCCCCATTTATGAAGATTATTGAATATGAATATGAAAAATTCCGATCACATTGAAATGTGCAATCAGGCCCAAATTATAAAAAGAAATGGGAAACAGCTGTGACAACAGCTGTCTAAATATAACCCATATAAATAACTGTTAACTTAACTGAAGTAGTACGCAAGTTGTTTGAGTTCAGCTGAGCTCAATTCAATTGATGCCCAAAAAAGTATTGTTCTGAAATGCGGCCAATTTATTTTATTTGCTTTTGCCTTTATTTATTTTATTTTATTTTTTTTGTTTGTATTTTTATCAAAATGAAAACAAAATCAAAATTAATTATTTGTGTTTGTTTATTTATTTTCTTATATTTTGTGCTCGTTTGCCTTGAGCACATTAACAACATAAATTTGCGAATTTTTATTTAAATTTGTTTGTTGCTTGCGTACAGCAAATTCCATTCCCCCCCCCTCACAGCATCGCTCAAAAATTCAAATTAGCGTCCACCTTTTCAATCGTGGACGGTTGTCAAGCGCCCAAGATATATATTTTAGCAGACATCGCATTTGTTGCTGTTGTTGTTGTTGTTGTGTATATTTTTAAATAGCATTTCACATTTAGACACATCGTAAATGATTTTATTTTAATTTAACACTTTTTGTTGGTGTTTTTTTTTTGTCGCTGACATTTACATTGAGTTTTGTGGCGCCTTTTTTGACTACACTTTTATTGCAGGGTATTTGCAATTTGTCATGAATTGTGCAACGCCTTTTTGAGCCTCTTTTCGAGTTATTTTTCTATAATATAATTAAATATGTATAGAAAAATAGACGCTCTTAATTAACAACAGATTTTTAAAAGTTTATTTTTAAGCTTATTCAAACAATGATATATTTTCGGGAAAACACTTGTTGTTGTTGTGCTTGTTTTTAGAATATAATTTGAATAGAATTTGAAAACTGTTTATTGATGCAGCGTTTTGCATATTTCTCTTCTATTTGCAGGTAAGCCATTTTCCCCTGCGCATTGAATAATTTTGAATCATTTGAATAGCGCGAATGAATCATCTGAATGATATTCAATTGGTGTGGCGTAAGTAAACAAATCAGAGTAAACAATTTGACGACATTATTTTAGTGTTTGTAAATATTTTGACGACTATAAAATGAAGAGGAAAACATAAAAAAAAAACAGTTGAAAAACAAACAAAACTCACTTTAATGACCGCAAACAGTCGTTGCGTTTCTTTTTTTTTGTGTGGCTGCAACAACAACAACAACAACAACAAAAGCAAAGAAAAGCGCGTTTTCAAAGATTTCACTTTCACGCTGTAAACAACAAAAGAGGCACAAAATGCAAATACCGACAAAAAGATAAGCTTCACAGATCTTTACAAGCGCCACTCACCTCCTCTCGTTGTTATCGTAGAATTAAAATTATATATATATATATTTATATATATATATAACATCGCATAATAGAATCTGTATATAAATATCTGAATCATGTTCTATATGCAATTTGTTGATGTTTTTTTTTTTAACTTAGCTGTTTAGAATTTGCAAATAGACTTGTAGATTAAATATTGAACAAATTTGGAAACGTAAAATTATAAAATTATTAAAAATACAACTATGAAATTGTGCTAAAAATATACACCTAAACTTTAACACTTTTACCAATCCAATTATTGATTTTAAATATTCGTTTAGCAAAAATTTCCTGATTGTTGAGCGGTTTTTTCTTTGTAATTTTTTGGCTTAATAAAAGCGCAGCAAACTCAAGTTTTAACTATAATATGTGCCTTCGATATAAGAGCAAAGGCAACAGCCACTGTCACAACAACAACAACAACAATAAAATGCCACAAACTCGCAGCACAAAATCTCACGAGTTTGTTGCAGTTGCAATTGCAACTTTAGCTACGGTCAGGTGGTTGGTGGTGCGACTTTGGCTGTTGTTGTGGATTGTGGCGCAATGGTTTGGCATGTGCATGTGCATGTGCATGACTTGGGGGCATTGTAACAAACACACACACACACAACACACACACTCTGCTGCTGTTGTTGTGCATGCTCATATTTTGTGGTGTTTTGCTTTTTGCTTGAGAGGCATTCAATTGCCACAGCGGCAAGCAGCAAAAAAAATGCAGCAGCAGCTTTTTGTGGTTTGGTTTTGTGGCTGCTTTTGGGGTTGGGCATTCCGTTGTTTGTTTGTTTGTTTGTTTGTTTGATTGCTAAGTGAAAAGCGTTGTTCGCTGCACGCAGTTGTTGTTGTTGTTTGTTAGTTGTTGGTTGTTGGTTGTTGCTTGTTTGCGGACAACACACTTGCTACTTGCTTATTTTCACCGGCAATTGTTGTTGTCGCCGTTTTGTTATGACCAAGGATCAACATGCTTTTTTGCATGTGGCATCAACATAAACAAAAGCTTAATAAGATAATTTTAGACGCTTCTTAAACCAATTAAAATCTTATAAAAATATTTATAAAGTAAATGTGACAGGCAAAGAAAACCGACTTCAAAGAGTATATCGAATCTTGATCAGCAGCAATAAATATCAATTTTAGTTTAATTCTCTTTTATTTTTTAATAAACTTAATTCTTTAACTTTATTTTGTTTTCCCAATCGATTAACTTAACTTAAATGAAAGCCATTAATTTAAAAGTTATATATTTGATTACATTAATCATTTACAAAAGTTGCATCAATATCGATTTGGAAACACAGCGAGTCAAGTCAAAAAATATTGAATTACTTCAATTTGTTTCGAGTTTTATTGAACTGTAAATTGCTTAATATTTTAATAGAGCTGTCATTATTTATGGCTATTACTTTTTTAACCCATTTCGTACCTTTCACCCAGCAGGACGCCTACCAATTGCTTAACCCAATTGTTTGGCCAATTGGGTTGCACGTTTTTTTTTGTTGCTTTGCCTGCAACTCAAGGAAGTTGCTCATAAAACTTTACAAATTTTATGGCCAATTATTTATTAAAAAAAAAAAATATAACTATAATAAAATAATATAAAAAAAATAAATTTTAAATGCATTAAACAGCAAAAATGCAAGATAAATGTTTGGAAAAAAAAACTCCTTTCACTTTGTTGAAATTAAACGAAGCGCGGTTTCAGTTTCAATTGTTGCCGCCGCTGTTGCTGCTGCTGCGGTTGCTGCATTTGTGTGTGCAGAATGTTTGCCACATTGCCACACACACACACACACACATATTTATATATATATATATATATATGTTGTAGCTGGCATTTTTCAAAGTTCGACTGACACAGAGACCAACTAAAGCGCAACGAGCAAAGTCCACAAAAACCAAGACAACGAACAAAAAAAAAATGTATACAAAGACGCGCCGCCGCGTTGAATGAACTTTCAGCGAAGGCAGTATTTGTGGATTGTTTAAATAAATCTCAAAATACCCATTAAAAATATGTAATGCGGGTTGTAAACAGTATGCAAAAAGCAGCCAAATCCGTTTTTTCTTTCTGAACTCAGCGAAAATAAAAGCTAAAAACAACCAATTTTGAAATATAAGTTTTCAGTTTAAATAATATCAGTCCTAATTTAAATATATATATTTCTTGTCGCTGCATTAATTGTTATAATATTGATTAACTGCCTAAATTTTGAACAAAAAAAAATAAACGCATATTTAAATTTGCTAAATTTAAGATTTTGATACAGGGTATTTCCCTGTCAACTAACTCGTTTTGTATATTTGCTTAATCACAACTGAATATCGCGGACTCAGTAAAGATTATAATTTACAGCTAAATCATTAGTCAGTACAACTAAAAAAGGAATCTGAACCTGTTTTTTTTTTTTAGTTTATTGCGAATATGATTAAATATATATTTATAAAAATTCGCACTTAAACGCTGCAGCAGCGGTTTAATCAACTCGGCTCCAAGCAGGAAATTTTAAAAAATTACAATAATAAAATTTAAGTCAGCTACAATTGTTGCACGTGGCGTATGCGTAATTTGTAAAGTGACTAAAAAGTAATGCTTGACTATGACGAACCGGAATACAATCTGTGGTTGCACTTGACTAACTTATCCGTTAAGTGGCAAGCAGAACTATGAATTGAAATTGAATTTCTATTTTGCAAGTTGCGCTTCGTTGATTTTTCAACACATTCGCTTTTCACGCCTTCTCAGTAAAATAACCTGATTAAATTTATAACTCAGCGCACAACGTGCAACATATGCAAATGGGATAGTTGGGCTCCAAGTGGCATCATCACTCAACTATTTTTGCTCTGCACAAATGCTGTGGGTTGTCATCTCAACATTTTGATATACTTTACAATTAAAAATTCTTTTTTGTTGAACCTTTTTTTTTTTTTGCTTACTTTTTTTTTTTAGAGTTGGCGTTACGTAATTGGTAACTTTGTTGTTTGTGTTTTGAGTGCTATTGAAATTCGTTTGTTTCTTTATTTGTTTCGCGCTCTTCTCAAAATTAATTCAATTTTAATTTAAATTTCGATTTCCATTTCGATTTCATTTCGCTTCGTTTGTCATTTTGAGAATTTTTGTCGCTTATCGTTGAGAAACGGAAGCATCATCAAAATAGAAGTACTCTAAAAATGTGATTTATGTTGATTGAGTATGGCTTTGTCCAGGCTCATTAGGCAAAGACATTTCTCAAAAGGTCAGGTTAATGATTGTCTCAACATTTGAGTCAAAGCTAATTTTGCATGTTCATTTTTTAAACTATGCATTCTAAACTATTCATTGTTTAATGTTTTTATTTGTTATAAGCTGAACTCATTAAAAATGGAAGAATCTTTATAATAAAGTGGCACAAAATGATGTGGGAAGCAGCTCTAATGGAATAAGCTATATAGTCGAGTCGAGCATGATTTATTAAGAATATATTATATAATCGAATGAGTTAAACTTTCATATTTATTTTTGTATATGTTTATTTAACTTGAATTTAGTTTAATCAGCACAAAGAAATACAAAAATATATAACGACTAAATTTAAAATAGAATTTCAAATGAAAAGATAAGGCATATTTATAAAAATATCTGCCAGTATTAAATGCAAAATGTTTTAGTTTTTTTTTTAATCCAACTTTATTTCCTCTAATTAAATGCTTGAGTATTTTTTTTTCTTCATTTTTGTATAGTTTTTGTGGAATTTTAAGTTCAGATAAGAGAAGACTTAGAAATATATACGCAAAGTGTTTATCTGCCACATATATATATTATATGCCTATCTGAGTGTTTTATTTAACAGAAATTTCATTTGTTTTTTGTTTTGTTGTTTTTTTTTTTTTTTTTTTAACATAATTTGATGCACTTACTTATTGCCAGACAGTTCACGCCGACGATTGCATAATGCTCGTTATAAAGTTTGATGGCCATAGCCAATTTTTGAGTGGCACGTAGCCAAAAAGTCCAGCGAAGAAAGTGAAATTACAAAACTCGCCGACTTTGCATAGTTTCGAGTACCGAAAATTATGATAAAAATAAATGAAAAACAAAAAAAAAGAAATGGATAAAAATATACAAACATATAAAAAAAAATAAAATAAATAATTGTTATTCAGTTCTGACAATGTGTCGATTGGGCAATCGAATATTTAATACGCAGATCATCTGACCCGGCTCCCAACTGCAAACAGTTTAGTAAATCGTTTACTGAATGAAAAAATAGTATATAATATATAGTAAATTCTATAGATTTTAATGGGTTGTTTTTAGTGTTTGATTGGGGGCCAATGAACGCTGAAAGTGGCTCCATTCTGGAAGGCGTTGCACGTGCTCAGACTGAGCTGGGATGATGGGCCTGTGATTGATGTTGATAAGCACAAAGCCTGGACTATATATATATATATATATATATATATATAGTATATATATAACGATTTATATATTGCTACATATGGAAATTTATTTACAGCGAATATTTGTTTGTCCCAGCACTTTATAAAAAATGATATGTTTTTGAAAGCTGTTACTGTCTAGCTGCATCTCATTCGCACAGCTGCACACTGATATCTCTCTCTCTCTCTCTTTCTCTGACTACATCTCTGTATCCTATCTCTTTCCGTCTATCTCCATCTCTGCCTGGCATTGGAGTGCATTAAACTCATGCCTCGGCCTGACATTTTGCGCTGACAAGCGAATGAAAGTAGCAATGGCAATAAAAGTCATAAGAAAATAAATTAAATAATACACAATAACAAAAAAAATAATCAAACTTATATTTAAACCATTTAGTCACAAAAAGATGGCGACTTTTTGTGAGTCTTTACTTAATTCTAGCTGCAATTTCAAAGCCGCATTGATCACAGAGGAAGCCACGTGTTGGCAGCGCCGGCAATCCCCAGATTCTCAAGCGTTAGTCATGCAACAAGCATATGAATAAATATATAGTGATAGATTCATAAACATATTTATAGATCTAGCCATAAATAGAGGCGCCCAAAGCAAAACACAAAAGCACATTTTGTGTTTTTTTGTGTGGGTTGCTGTAACTCAAATATTTCTTGTGCACGCAACACAATCCGCAATGACATATATATATATATATAAATTTATATATATATAT
Source organism: Drosophila longiperda (assembly GCA_035042125.1). Classification (NCBI taxonomy): domain Eukaryota; kingdom Metazoa; phylum Arthropoda; class Insecta; order Diptera; family Drosophilidae; genus Drosophila; species Drosophila longiperda. The sequence goes on from JAWNLV010000107.1 coordinate 14,992,086, forward strand.
ATATATATTTATAGATATGTGTATATATATTATCTCATTAAATTGTTGCCCATCTCTGTTCAGCTAAAACAACATCAACAACTAAAACACCTGAGAATATATTACGCATATAACACTAAATACTTTAAAAACAATGCATAAATAGATAAATATATATATATGCATATATATATATATATATATTGTTCAAGTGAAACTAGCACACACTCGAAATATGTTGATACAACTGTTGTTGTTTTCCTCATTTGAACAGTCAGCTATCTGCTTATTTATTTATATATTTTTTTTAATTGTTTACCAAACTTGCAACAAAAGTTGTGCTGAGCTGGCAGATTCGCATTTAAAGCACAGATAAATGCATTTCGATTAATAAAGCAGTTTTGTGGCTTTTCTTTTGTTAATCGGGCTGATTGAAATGTATCTGTGAATCTTTTAGTATTATTTTTAGCTACTGTAACTATTTGCATCCCATTACAAGGTGCGACACGTGCCTATTGTTGCCGCTGCAACTTGAGGTTTATTCAGTGAATTCAATTAAATAAAATTAATATGGCGCAAACTCTTTAGTATTTATTTGTTTATTGTCTATTTGTTGTCTGTCGCTTGTCAGTTGTTGTTATTTTATTGTTTTTTAGTTATTTGTGTCTAAAGCTGAATTGTGTTTTGCACGTTTTGGCTGTGATATTGGTTTTGATGTGTGTTTTGTGTTCTATTCACTTTTTTTTCTGATGTGTTCCATTCGTTGTTTGTTTGCTTGGCATTGTTTTATCGCGTGACTCGACACAAAAGTCATGCAACCTGTAATTACAGCTATGAAATGACAGATGAGTATCGAAAACTGTATAACATACGATCAACCAAAAGATACAGATACATATATATATATATATATATTTATATTAATTCACATATACAAATGTATCTGAAATCTTTACACAGTTTAATTTTCAATGGTAAATACTCTGAAAATGGTTAAAGAATATTGCTAAAAATCCTATTAAATTAATTACAAACTATTGTACTTATTTTAAAGCAAGCTTTTTAGCTATCATTTAAAAATGATAATTTTAATTTAAACATTTTTTTTATAACTGTAAACATGATTTAAATGTTTCATATAAATAAATTAGGAAAAAGGGTCTAAAATTGATTCTCTAAATTGACATTTGCTCATAGACTTGCTCCAAATCTATAGTTTATAGTTATACAAAATTTTTCTTGAGAATTGCTATTGTTTGTTGTTGTTGTCAATTGTTGCTTTTTGTTTGTAATTAAAATTGATAAATGATTTCGTTGCTGCTATCAGCCACTTCCTGGGAAAACAACTGTTCGCAAATGTTTGCCTGTTCTAAAATTGAATATAATAGCGCAGTTCAACTTGACACATATATATATTTATTAGTTTATATATATTAAAATACAAATATATACGTCTAGTTAAGATCTCCCACAGTCTAAAGCTGCATACACTTTGTAATTATTAACGTGATCATCTTAATTGCTGTTCGTCAAATGCTCACAAGCAAATTTAACGAGTGGCAATCTAATCAGTCAATTGCATAGGCCATAAACAACCAGATTTCACAATTAGTTAATTACTTTTAAAGGCCAAACAATCAACTAGAAACACATATAAAATAAATCGGAATATAAATATGATTATTGTTAACTAAATTATATTCAAATAGTAGCAATATAGTTTCCTTATATGCTGTGAAAGTCAAGTCAGAACTGTTGATTTTGTTCTTGTATTTTATATACTAAAAGCCAAAATTGAATTGTGATTGATATTTTAACTAATTAATTAGTAGCAAAATTCGCTTTTTCCTATTATATGATGCTTTCATATCCGCATCATATTTTGAAGTGGTTTTTTACCAGTTTTCGTGGCATTCTTATCTTGAAATATTCAATTTCCTGCTAATTCCACGCTTTTGGTTAATTTTCTTGCTTTTGGTTAATAAATAAAAGTGTTCTAGTAAATACATATTTATCAAATTGTTTTCTTTCTTGCTGCAAATACGCGCCACACAGGTGTTGTTTTCTTCGATCAATGTTTACACAAACTGAAATCGAAATGGAAACTAAAATGTTTTTTAATATTTAAAAAACATTTGCACAATTGCGGCGACATTTGCACATCTGTATTTGACTAGAATCGATTTGCTTACTCTGCCTAGATGTGTGTGTGTGTATTTTTGTGTGTGTGTGTGGCTGTGTGTTTACCTTATTTACCAGCTCAATGTATATGTGTATCGAAAAACAATCAACTGTCTTTGTTTTTTAGTTTGCATAATATTTGCTTTGTTGGGTTTTACAGCTGAAATGAGTGGCAAACTTTCGAATTATTTGTAACTTTTACTTAATATAGCAAACAAATGCAGGTTTTTAAATTTAAATAAGCTGCAATTAAGTTTTCGCACAGTGCTAAACAATTTATTTAATTTGCCAATCTCTCTCTCTCTCTCTCTCTCTCTCTCTCTCATCTGATGTGTGTGTGTGTGTTTGTGTTTGTGTTTTGTAAATTATGTTTTCAATTAGAGAGTCTCTTATTTTTTTTGTAGATTGCATAACGATTGTGTTTACGGTTCAAGTTAGGTTATCTATAAATAGGCATAGGACACAGGGACAGACCCGCTGCGAAATGACCCCATAAAATACAAATGCAAAAAACACAACAATGAAGGCGCAGTCAGCTAATGGAAAAAGAAAAGCAGCAGCAGCTAGTGAAACAAAAATATGAAGTAATTTAATTATTCAAAATTTATTTTTTTTCTCGTGCTTTTGTCGTTAAATATAGACTCGAGTTTACAATTCCATTTAAAATCAATGAGCGGAGATGTTACAGGGACTGGTCATGGGGCTAGGTAGGGGGTGGGGGAATGTCTGAGCACTTGGTCGCAACAGCTCTGCACGACGGCGGTCACGTTTTGTGGCGTTCGGGTCAAGATTAACTGAAAACTAAAACTGAAATACAAAACACAAAAAGCAACGGCAAAGCAAAGCAAAACGAAACGAAAAAAAAAACGAAATGACGACGTCAAACGAAAGCCAATCAATAACGTCAATGCTTCCTAAAATGCAAAGCCTACCACCGCCACAACCTGTCAGCCTACCCCTCATTTACATAGCTAAAACAAAACGCAAGACTGAGAAAGAGAAAGAGAATGAGAAAGAGAGAGAGAGACAGTTGCGGGCACAGTTGTTATTAAAGCTCCACAAGCATTTCCGTCATCATCAAAAACGGTTCCAAATTCTCGCTTTGCGCTGCACTTTCATTTTCGGTTTTTCTTTGTAAACCTGATACCCTATCTCCCTCTACCATCCCTGCCTTTTGTAGCTCGTCTTTGCGGTATGTGAAACTATGCCAAAAAACGAAAACAAAAAAAAAACGCAAGTGAATCTTTGACTGTGTCTGTTCGTTGCCCTGGCTAAGCAAGGTTTTAACTGTGTGTGTGTCTGTCTAACTGTCTTTGGACACCTGCCCTCCTTGCCTCCTTGCCTATGCTTTGCTTCTTGGCGTAGTTGTATAATTGAATTGTAGTCGGTTGCGCGCTTTGCGTATTTGAAATGTCGGTCGAACCGGTTTCAATTTGGCACTCGGGTTTTCGGGCCCGGCATAATAATTAAATCTCATTTGCATTGGAGAGAAGGCTCGCTAGAATTTGAATTCGACTCAACTTTATTCGATTCGATTCGATTCGATTTGATTCGATTTGATTCGATTCGAATTTGATTCAATTTTGGTATTGGACTTGGAATTGTGCTTTGTTTGTAATTGGAATTGGAATTGGAACTTGGTCTGCTCGCACTTTCCTTGGCATTTTATAAAGTACAGCAACAATAACAACAATAGCAACACCACAAGTAACGAAAATGGTCTCAAACCATATCGAAAACTTTTGGGGGACACTGTAAAAAAACCAAATTGAGTACGAATTATGCGTAAGAATGTTGAGAGATTTACAGGAAACCAAACATCAAAATAATATTTTTGTATAAGAAATTAATAATTAATACTAATATTTTAATCAGAGCGTAAATATATAATGATAAGCGGCATTTATAAAATGATAAATTATGAATGAATATTAACGCTTATCTTATCTATATTCTCAGTGAATTGTAAATTGCGATATAAAATATTTATTACATATAATGATCAAATTATTATACCCTACATGTATATATATATATATATATATGTGTAATCACAAAACAGATGCTCTTAAATTTTTCTGGAATTTCAATGCAATGCAGCAATTGCAGATGCAGCTACAAGATACAAGATACAAGATACACGATACATGTGACTTACTCTGGCTGAATGAAAAATTAAAGAAAAGAAAAAAAAAAACAATGCCAAATGCCAAATGCGTCAAACGGACAATTTGCGCTTGCGCATACTTATTAGGTCAGGGTCAGACTGAATGTGAATCTGAATTTGAATCTGGCTGACTAACTGACTGCCACACTGACTGCCACACAGACTGCCACACTGTCTTGAACGCGAACGCAGACGCGCCAATCTCTTGCCAAAGAGCGTAAAGGCAAAGCCAGCAGCAACATCATCATCATCATCATCATCATCATCATCATCATCAGCAGCAGCAGCTACAAGTGGCATTAGATACAGCTACGGATACAGATACAGTGGATATTAAGATACATGGATTACAGATGCAGACAATAAATGGCATTAATAACAAAGCGAGGGCTGCCACAGCGAGCGAGGGGTGCGAGCGACTTCTAATGCAGTGCAAGCTATGTACACAAATACTCATGCACAATTGTGTGTGTGTGTCTGCGCGTGTGTGTGTGTATCTGCAAGATACATTAACGTAGCTGTCGCTGAAATTAAAGTTTTTTGCTGCTGTTGTTATTGTTGTTGTTGCTGTGGGGCATCCATCAGTTGCCATCATAATATTAAAGGCCTGCAAAATAAAACAACATTAATCTTTTTGGCCAAAACTGGCTGTTGAATTGCGTTACTTGCTGCACATCTGTGTGTGTGCGTGTGTGTGGCTGTCTTTTATTTTGTTTTTGGGTTGTGTATTGTTAGTAGCTGCGTTTTTATTTTTGTTAATTTTTGACAGTTCGATCCGCTGATTAACATTGAACCACAGGCCACCAGCAGCAGCAGCAGCAGTTAAAAAATAATGCCGATCATTGCGTTCACCGCACAAAATGCCAAATTAACGGTAAATGTACATGTATACATATATATGTATATATAAATGAGTACATAATAAAGCTCTGTGTTTACGATTTAGACTGCCTGAATTTAAAAGGCCAGCGATTTAAATGAGTCGAAACAAAAAAAATAATAATCATAAAGACAGAAACAGCGCAAGAATCATTAATACATAAATAAAAATATGGCAATTATAAAATAAAACTGTATATTTAAGTATTTAAAAATAAAAAAAATAAAATAAAACAAAACAAAACAAAAGCAAACACAATCAGTGTGTGTATATTTAAGTGCTGTGTGTGTGCTTTGCAAGTGCCGTTAATCTATTTTCGGCAGCGCATTATTGTGTAAAAGCTGTCGAGTTTCAACTTTGCACACTTTGCATTACATAATTCTTCGAGCTAAGTCGAGATCAGCGCCTGGGATCTTAATTAGAATTCAAAGCTCATTGCTCGGTGAATTGTGCCTGCTGTTGCTGCAGCAGCAGCTGCTGTTGTTACTTGTGCATTTAATGCCTTATCTGCTCTTTTGGTTCATCTTCTGCTACATTGTGTCGTCGCATCGAGCTTTGGGCAGCGTACATTATGTGTATGTCTTCTGTTTGTATATACTTTGTACGTACTTCCTTTCTAAGCGCGCTCGGCGCTTATCAGACTTTGTCAGCATTGTCAGGCCCCAATGCGGTTGATTTTTTAGCGTTTAACTGAGGGGTTTGGAGAGGGCATAGCTGGTAATTAGTAAAAAATAAAATAAAAATAAATATAAGTCTAAAAATAGAGTGGACACAGTCAAAGCAAACGGTGCAAAAGAAGTATTTAAGCAATTTGCGTTGTAGCAGCAGCAGCACCAACACTAGCAAAAATATAATCAAGCAGAAACAAAACTTGTTTGCACAAACACAAAAGCTCTTGATTTGTTGTTGTTATTTACATGAGAATTTAACGAAAAAATTGTACAAATAATGAAATCGAAAACTCGCAAGCAAGCAGCAAAAATGCATTACAAATATGGCATAAAAGCAGCGCACCACACACAAGCACTCACACACCAACAAAGTGCATAGATCGTCGGCCGTGTCAGCTGAGCGTGCGAGCGAGAGAGCAACAATAGCAGCAGCAGCGGCAGTCGCTGCAGCAGCAGCCGCATTGCATCGGGCAGCGACCGACTAACCGAGCGGCCGTCAGAATTTACCTGCAGCGCCATGCAATGCTTGCCCTTCTAAAAAAAACACTGGCACATATACAAACATACACACCTGCACACACATGCATATAGACAAGACAACCTCAACACAAAGGCACTCAAAGCTTGTGCAGCGCATTCAGCTGAGCAACGCCTCTCACCATTATACACTCACTCAATGCCTCAGAAAAGTCACTCGTTGAGCGGCAAAAGCGTTGTGACGTCAGCTGGGCAAAGCTTTCGATTTTGGTGTGTGCGCGTCAGCCGCTCACTCGCGAATATTCTAATAAGCATTCGAATTCATTTGGTTTTCAAACGCGCAACGCAACGCAACGTAACTGAACAACGCGCGGCGCACTTCGTAGCTTCAAAATTTCAAAAGTCTACAATAGTGTTAACAATTTAATAAGCACACCAAATACATATATAAGTCGTGTAGTGCGTGTTATAAAGTGAAAAGTGCAAATATTCGCATAAATATATCTAGTGAATAGTTGTGATAGAAAAATAAAAAAACCCCACAGCTGCTGCAAAGTCCCCAAGTAATAAAAAAATTCAAAAGAAAATCAAGATTAAAACAATAGTCGCGGGTGCGTCGTCTTCGCTTGTTTTTAAAAACGGTAATTGCTGTCCGCCTGTTTACATTGCCTCCAACCCCTGCTGCATCCTATATTTATACATACATACATCACTACATATCTATCACACATGCGAATGAATACTTTTGCTTCTTCTACACGGAATCCATATTTGTTTTTGCATTTGTTTTTTCTTCTTTTTTTTTGGACATCACACGCACACAGCTGCCTGCTGCTATGTTACACTTGTTTGAGCTTTGCTTTGCAAACACTTTCTGTTGCTGCTGTTGTTTTTCTCTTTTGTGCTGCTATCAAACAAAAAAAAAACAACGGTTTTCACTTTTATTTGAGACCAGTCCGCCAGTCCAAGTCTGTCTAGGCCACCAGGCTCCACCAAAGACCGATACACCTGTTTGCGTGTCTCTCTCTTTCTCTCTCTCTTTTGCTCTGTATGCGTCTGTGTGTGTATGCAATCCAACTGCAGCCAACAACATAATAATCATCATGTTAATACATAATGAAGTTGAACCGCCATTCATTTCTGCTTAATAATCATAATAAGCAGCAAAATAAATGCCGAGAAGAAATTGGTGAAAATTGCAGCGTTAATTTATTATTTGTGGAAAAAGTACACACACATACGAACACGTTAAAGTACATATGTATATATATATATATATATAGATATATATATATATATTTATCTGTGTTAGTCTATGGGTTCAGCAAATACATTGTGAAATTCGCCACAGCAAAAAAATTAAATACAGAAAAAAACTGTTGTAAGTGCCAAATCACAAAAAATTGTTTTTTTGTCTTGGCTTTTATCGCAGCTTGCGGACCAATTAAAAAGCCTTATCTGCAAATCTGCAACAAAAATAAATTAAAAATTATTTCTTGAAGCACAGCCAAAAAAACAGCTTAAAAACTGTGTCAAAATAAGTAAAAAGCAAAAAAGAAATGCACTATAGAAATTAAGAAGTGTGAATACAAAAAACAAAAAAAAATAGTGTGCTAATTTTAGTTATGGTGTGAATTTCAGTTACAAATTTTGTATTATGCATGCGTTTTGTGTGTGGAGAGGAGAAAGTAAAATTCCAACTTCAGAGCTCTGTGACATAGATTACGATGAAATTCCATTAATGTTGAGAAGAGTTACGAAAGGAATTAAATACAATTTTGCTATAAGCTGTAAATTTTACGAAATGTGCGCTTAATTATTGTGTCTTGATGTTGTTGTTGTTGTTGTTTTCAAATGGAAATTGAGCACACAATCAAAACAAAAACAAAAAAAAAGTTTAGAAATAAAATGAGAAAATTGCGACTGTAATAACAATTATAAATTACAATTCCATGCAATAAATGCTTTTCTGCCAGCCAGCGCCAATTAATAATTAATTGCAGAAGAAAAACGCCAACTACACTGGGCAACATTGAAACAATTTCACACCCACCCACCCTCCTGCTCCAGTAGACACTAGACTTCAACACTCAGCTAAAAGCTAAATCACATTAATAATTCTGCTCCTGCAAACGCAGCAATTTGCAAATTCCCAAGTTGATCACAAATAAAACACTCAGCAACAATTCCCTTGAGCCAACAAATGTATTCGAAAATTCGCCAGTGGTTCCAGTGTTGAGCTCTGTTCGCACCCAATTCAATTGAGTTTATGCGGCAGCTAATCATCTCTCTTTCTCTCTCTCTCTCTCTCTCTCTGTGAACATCAAAAGAATAACCGAAAATCGAGATATTTATCAAGTGGTTAATAAAAGCACTTCCTGTGTATTTTATTTAAACCTACTTAAATCAGCTCTACTTAAAGCTTGAGAAACTAGAGATAATCTAATGCTCATTGTCTTTATCTAATATCTATCATTGGGTTTATGATAGCTTAGGCAGTTTCCGCTAATTAATGTGTTGACTTAAACATGTGCGTCAATTGTAAATTGTGGTTGCGTCTCTGTTTTTTGTTTGCCCTTTCGCTTTTAGTAGCTGTATTTCCATATTTATCATTCAAATTCACACGCAACCACAAAATCACGATAATCGCTAAATGTGTGTTTTACGAAACGAGTGCGGTCAAACTGAACTAATCTATTCTTATTTAGTTACTCACTCGAAATGCAAAACACATAAAATGTTGCAGATAATTCTAGTTACTCGTGTGTGTATTGTGATAAGCACATGAAATATCAGTAGTCAAGTATGTAAGATAAAACACACTAATCAGCAAATCAGTAAAACAATACAAATTATTACATATGCTTATTAAGATCTATATATTATTGCCAAATATATAAGAAAAATATATAAATACGTGTATCAGAAAAATAAAATAGAAACTTAGAAGCAAAAAACCAAAAGAGATAACCATTATTTGATAAGCATTAAAGTTTGAATCAAAGTTATGTTTGCTCGTGTAAACGTTGCATACTTTCTCGAACTTTCTGCAGTATGGCTGCGTGTGTGTGTGTGTTTAACTATAAAGGGTAGCTTAGGCCAGTGAATCATTCGCACCAGCCAGGCATCTATTTATTTTGGTTTATGGCTGTCGGAATATTTGCACGCAGACATAGACCTACAAACACACACACATATATATATATATATATATATATACATCTAATATCTACATAAATGCACGAATACAGCAGCAGCAGTTCGTTATGCCAGATAATTTAAATCAAAAAAATACAAAACAATACGATAAAAAGGTCTACGCACACAGCAACAACAACAGTAAAGTAGGCACGCAAATGTAAATGCAAAGAGAAAAAGAGAAGTAGAAAATAGAAGAAAGAAAAAAGAAAAATTGATAGAGCTAACCGATAGGTATAAAATAAGCATAGCCCCGACCCAGACCCAAATGCCGATAGCCGCAAAGCAGAAGGCATACGAGAAAAAAAGATGTGTTGAAGCGGGGGGAAAGACGAAGAAGCGGCGCCGTCGATAACAACGCGGAAATTTCAACTCGGATGGCTGAAAATTCTATTTTAGTTTTGTCAAACTGAATATAATGTGTACGTAAAGAAAAAAAATCGGAAAATGAAGAAAGAAAAAAATGCATTGAGCCCAGTGCAAAGGCAAACGTTAAACGGTGAGGCAGTCGGACAGTCGTTGATAATAAACAAATAAATTAGTAAAACATAAAAAAAGCCGAAATAAACAACAAGTTGAACATTATATTTAATGTGGGAAATTGTCTAGCTCAAAATAATATACATATTTGGTGGGACTTGTGTGGGCGAGGGGGACGCACACAAACAGATACACCCACACAGCCACAAACACCAACACAAGCGAAAATTGAACAAATTTAAAGCAAATTAATTAATTAAAAGATGCCCCCGGGGCTGGGCAATTTAGCTGGCATTGGCGCAATAAACTGTCATAAAATCAACAACAACTATAATATTAACGAGACCGAAAACAACAAACTAAATAATAAAACAAATACACAGCTCAACAAATTGTGTGTTTTCAACTAGAACACACATCACTAATTGGAGCTGAAAAAAAGATGTTCAGCTAAACGTGACACGTGATTTAAAGCCTGCTCAGGCTTTGAGACACTCAATATTGCCACATTATATGCTTTGAGTGTCTGTCATCTGTGAATAATGTAATAAATGAAGACTGTGAATAATAATAAATGCTTGGATGACTTTATTTGAAAACACTTAACTGAAACTATCTACAATTATGCTTATCCTATAACAATTTACTGCTATTTTCGTTTAATATTTTTTTAATTTTACAGTAAGATTAAAAGAGTTTTACATATACGATTGAACGTATTTTACGACTTTGACAAAAATTCCCTTCTATGACTTAGTCAATTTTTTTGTGTGAATAATATTTATTCATTAATAAGTTCAAAGCCGATATGATTAAAACATTTGTAGTAAAAGGAAAAGGAACCCAACAAAAACCCAAAGAAAATTAAAACTAAATCAATTTCTTCTTTATTATTGTTTTTTAAGTAGTTTAAAAATCTTAAAGTCAAGCTTTAATGCAAATCTGTTCATATTAAGGCTCTCTTATTTATTTTATTTTTGTTAAAGAGTTTCATTACTGACGTAAATCTTTTGTTTCTTTTGTGCTTGCAGTGCGGGACACTAGACGGAGCCGCCGAACCGTTATTTCATCAGCAGCGCAACAACAGAATGGACGTTTATCAGATCGACGACGGTTTCCATTCGGATGGTGGCACCGAAACGCCACCGCCATCGCCCAGTTCGGGTTCGTCGATAGCATCGACCTCGGACCATGGATCGCTGGAGAGTGTGGACACTGGGGGAACACAGCGGTTGGCTGTGCTTTCGTTTGAGCAGGTGCGCAAGCTGCACGACGTCATGGACGAGAAGGTGGCCATACATGGACGCGGTAATTTTCCAACGCTCGAGGTGACTCTCAAGGATCTGGTGAATCTTGTGCGACGCAAACTCGAGGCTGATGTGAACAGTGGCGGTGCTGGCGTCTTGGTGAAGGATATACGCCTGAATGGTGGCGCTGCTAGTCATGTCCTCGGCAACGAGGATCAGCAGTATAACGATCTGGATCTGATCTTTGCCATCGAGCTGAGCTCGCCGCGTGTCTTCGATCGCGTCAAGACCGCCGTGCTGAACACCCTACTCGACCTGATGCCCGAAGGCGTCTGCAAGCGTCGCATCTACACGTGCTCCCTCAAGGAAGCCTATGTCGGCAAAATGGTCAAGGTCAACAATAACAACGATGGCGATCGCTGGTCCCTCATCTCCCTGGGCAATTCCCCAGGCCACAAAAATGTTGAGCTGAAGTTCGTCGACACTATGCGCCGTCAGTTCGAGTTCTCCGTGGACTCGTTCCAGATTGTGTTGGACTCGCTGTTGTTGTTCTACGATTGTGCCGCTCTGCCCATATCGGAGAACTTCTATCCGACTGTGGTCGGCGAATCGGTATACGGTGACTTCCAGGAGGCGCTGTATCACTTGCAAAAGAAACTGATCTCAACGCGCCAGCCGGAGGAGATACGCGGCGGTGGCCTGCTCAAATATTGTAATCTATTGGTGCGCAATTATACAGCCGTCGATTCGCAGTTGATAAAGACATTGGAGCGCTATATGTGCTCCCGATTCTTCATCGATTTCCCCGACATTAACACACAGACAACGAAACTGGAGGCCTATTTGCGCAATCACTTCTGGGGCATCGATGAGGAGCCGCTGCAATATGAGTACCTGATGCATTTATACAATGTTGTCGAGATGTCCACTGTCTGCCTCATGGGGCACGAGCGTCGACAGACTCTGTCGCTCATCCATTCGCTGGCCAATCAGGTGAAGCAGGCACAGGAGCAGCAGCAACAGTATCACCATCATCATCATCACCAACAGCAGCAGCAACAACAGCATCATCATCATCACCAACAACAACAGCAGCAGCAGCAACATCACCACCAGCAACAGCAACACCATCACCAGCAACATCTACACCAGCAACATCAATTCCTACACCAACATCAGCAGCAACAATTGGATCCGCAGCAGCAACAACAGCAGCAGGGCGGAGTGCAAACAACCCAAGTTTTGACACTCGTTTCAACAACGGCGCCGCAACAGACGCAAACAATTTATGTGCAACAGGCGACGCCGGTTTGCTGCACCACAACAACAACGGCCGGAGCAGGAGCAACAGTCGCTGGCACAGCAGCAGCAGCAGCAACAACAGCAGCAGTTGTCGCCGGCACAGCAGCAACAGCCGAGCAGCAACAGCAGCAGCAGCAAACCATACAGATTCAAGCTGGTCCTCCTGGACTGATCTATGCCAATGGCGTCTACTATGCACCTGTGATTCCCAGCACCATTTGCACCTGCAATTCCACCTGGCTGAGCACGTGATTAGAGCAGCCACAGCCGCAGCAGCAGCAGCAGCCGCAACAGCAGCAGCCACTCGAGACACAACAACAAGAGCAACAACCACAACAACAACAGCAACTACAACTGCAACTACAACAGCAACAGCAACAGCAAAACTATTACAACCACAACAACAATAAAGCACTGGATGAGGATGTGGCAGCCACAGGCAGCTTGGTGCTGACGCAGCAGCAAATAAACAATTTGCCCGTTTACCAACTGAACAGCAGCAGCAACTATAACAAGAAGAAGAAGCAAAAGAAGCAACAACTGTTGCTGCAGCAACAGCAACAGCAACAACAACAGATGGGCACCTACAGTGGTCAGTTTGCATATTTCTATCCGCATGATGGATCAGCGCCCAGTTTGCTTCTGCTCGGCGAGGACTCCTATTTAAATGTGACGCAGCAACAGCAACAGCAACAATATCTATAAGAAAACATAGGCAATGCAGTTTATGATATAGCCAGGAATTGGACATACTTGATGTGCACATACACTATATATATATACATCTATATAACCATATACATATATATATTAATACGTCCTGTTGGTTTCTCGAGAAAACTTTGTTTGATCTGTTGCCGGATTTGATGATGCATGAATTGATGATGTTGTTGTTGTTGCTGCTGCTGCACATGACACAAACACTCAAAACAAGTAAAAACAAAAACAGAAAAATATAAAAAAAAAACGAAAGGAGCCAAGTTTCAACTAGTTTTGCACTGAAGTCAAAAGCAATGAGGCAGAAGGAGAGATGCAACGAATATGAAAAGAAAAGATGCCACAGTCCTCCCAGACAAAAGCAAGCAGCACACACAACCATCAAAATGCAACATCAAAATTTCCACAAAAAAAAAAATTCCAAATTGTCTCTTTTGCGTCGTAAAAAAATATTTGTTTATTTTCTTGTAATCTTCTAAATGCTCTAACAACAAACATTACATTTTTCGATAGGCCACGCCAAAAAAAAACTTACCAACTTAACTTCTGCTCGCATTAATTTCAATACTGATTTTGTACTAATAAAAAGAGAGTTAAAATTGCGGCGCAACACACTTAAAACTAATTTTTATTTACGTTTCCCATTTGTTGTTGTGCAGCTCCGTTGTAAGCCAGCCAACCATCCCATATTATATATATATAAAAACAACGATATATTTATATATATATATAAATCGCAGATAGCCCATTGTTATCCAATATTTTAGTTTTTTTGAATTTGTTCTTATGCTATTAGGGGAAGCTGCCTCCGCGTCGCATCATAGAAATTCCAAGCAAATTATCTACGTATCTACACACACATACATATATCTTAAACAAATAAATAAATAAAATACAAAACATAAATATATTTAAAAATCAAAAAAATAAAAAAAAAACAATTACTTATCAACCACAAAAAAAAAACCAAGAAAAAACACATAATTGCAAGGCAGAAATTATGAAATGTACATAAGCAAAAACAAAAACATAAACATAAACAAAAAAAAAAAACACAGAAAAAACAAAAAAAAAATAAATATTAGTCAAATTTTTAGCTGTCGAAGTTGACATAATGTGCAAGTAAAAATTGTATTTATATTTTGTATATGATTTAACATTAATTTTTAACTCTTAACTGTAAACTCTAAACTCTTAAAACTTAACTCTTAAATCTTAACTGTAAATGTGTCGCTCTTAAGTACGGTACAATCATGCAATTACAGTTATTGAAACCGAAACTAAATGTATCTCAGCGTGAGACGACGATGCTCAATGTAAAAGCGAAAAAACTGATAACTGTAAAAAAAACAATGTTAATGAAAACGAAGCAAGCAGCTCATAATTCAAAAAAAAGCAAAAAAAAAAAAAACTAAAAACAAAAAACACTTGAAGCATGTCAAAACAAGAACGCAAATCAAAATCTCTAAAAAAAAAAATTAAATTTTGTACTTAACTGTATTTTAAAGCATCAAACAGACCACTTTGCTATAATATTTTCAGTGTATCCTTTATATATATATATATATATATATATATATATATATATATATATATATATATATATTTATATATTTTTACTTAACTGTATTTTAAAGCATCAAACAGACCACTTTGCTATAATATTTTCAGTGTATCCTTTATATATATATATATATATATATATATATATATATATATATATATATATTTATATATATATATGTATGTATGTATGCGTGTAGTTGTAGTTTATATACAAATAATAATAATAATAATAATCTAACTAAATATAAAACTAATGGTATCTAGTGAAGTTTAACGGCAGCAGCAACATTATTGATTGATTGATTGATTGATGTATTGTGATGTTATGTGATTGAGTGACTGTGTTTTTGGCTTGTCTATTTGTTTGTTTGTTTAAATCTGCTGGGTGATAATTTATGAATGATTCAACTGATATACATATAGCGCATATTATATATGTATGTATACGAATATATATATATATATCCATATACATATATACATATATATACATACATCTATCCACAATTAACCATACTGATAATAATAAAAGAATAAATTCGATGTAAGAGAAATATATATAAATAATTGTTTATTGTATTGAAAACAATATTCAATGAAAGACAACAAAACGAAACAAAAAAAAAACTGAAGTCCAACACAAAATTATACATATATTTTTAAGTGTATATATATATATATATATATATATATATATGCATGCATATGTATATGCTATGTTTCCTCTTAACTGTTAACTGTACTATTTAATTTTACTTGATTGCGTTTGTCATTTTATTTTTTCCACTTAACATTTTTTTTGCATAGGCTCGAGAATTGTGTTTTTGAATTTTTGTATTGTATTAACTTTAGTTTAAGCAAAATGTGTGACACTGATTGATGTTTATTTATAAGTATGATGCGTATGTATATATATATATATATATATATATATATATATGTGTGTGTGTACCTGTGTGTGTTTGTATGTATGTAGTGTATGTATTCCAAACGAAAACATAATGTAAAACCAGATAATTCACAACACGTTTTCGACCAACGAGAAAATGTTTCAACTTTGCTCACAACCCGGCTTCATTTTTATATGTAACAATTAAAACATATATATATATATATACATACATATACACATATACATATACACATATGCATATACACATATACATATATATATATATATATATATATAAATATTAGTAGCTGTAAGAAAACGAAATGAGAGCGAATGATTGAAGCAGATAATGATGAGAATGATGATGAAGATGATGATGATAATGATAATAATGATGATGACGGTAAGGATGATGATAAATAGAGCGAATAGTCTGTAAGTGTGTAGAAAAATACATAAAAAAATATATAAAACAAGTGAAAATTTTTTGAATAAATATTGCTTGTAATATTAAATGTATACAAAACACAAGATAAAATAATAAATGTAAATGAAAAGAAAAAGAAAAAGAAAAACCGAAAGGAAATCAAAATGAATTCAAATCAAATCAATCAACAATCTATTGAGATTTGTATATAATATTATAATTATTAGTTATACTATATACTATACTATATCACACTATACAATATATGTATATGTGTATCTAATTAATATACAAACAAACACACACACAACACACACTATGTACACATACACACAGACACACACACACACACACACACACACACACACACACAAATACACCATACACCATACACACCCACAATATATAAATATTACTTACATATTACATATATATATATATATATATATACATATATATATATATATATATAAATAAATAATCTTAATTATTATGTATGTATCTACAACAACAATTTACCATATACATATTACTTCTGTGCGCTTCTTGCGATCTAAGGAATTTCAATAAAAATAAACAAAAAATACCTAAAAAGTATAAAACCAAGAAAAATACAAAAAAAAAATTGCATTTATTATTATTTATCGACCACTCGATGAATATTTCTCTTCTTTTTTTTGTCCACTGGCGATTTCCTCCTTTCCAATTCGGGCAAACATCTGCTGATTATTACAGAGACATGCCAAGAGTCTGTGATCCAACAGCTGCAGCTGCATCTTCATCTCCTCCAGCTGAGGACCGAACTGGAACTGAAAGTGAACCTGGCGGCTTTCGCCTGTTCCTTCTTCTCCTCCTCTACACTCCTCAGCAAAACATATTTTTAAATTGCCTGTTTGTTGTATAATTATTTGTTTGGCCAAACGCAGCAGCAGCAACCAACTTGCAGCATCCAATGCCCGTATCATATTATAATGAATCTTCAATCAAGCTTAAACCCCAACCCGAACCCGGCTGTGTCGATAAGTGTTCGTAATTGCAAAATTTGACAGATATTCAAATATATTTGCTGTTGACATAATTTATGGACTCTGATTAAGTTGTGTCGGCAGCACACACAAAAAATGGAAGATATTTATTGCGGAAATTGTAAGTGCATATTAGTATTATTGTTTTTGACTTTCGGTTTTAGATTACGTAACACTGCAAAAATTGATCCTATGCAGCTGTTTATCCAAACTAGCTTTTTAAATTTGTCAAGTCTGCGCGCCACTCTATGCAAATGGACAAATGCAGCTAGCTTTTGTCATGCAGCGCGTATCTAGTTTCAAAAGCGCGTTTAGTATTTTTTCTCCACTACCTTACCATTTGTCAATTTTTAGCGTTAATCGTTGGGCACTACCTCAAGCCCCCAAAAAATGTAAGCCCGCAAAACGAGAGCTTTTTAGTGTCGAACGTGAATTTGTGACGAGCGGTGGGCAGAAGCGACGAGCTTGACGAGCCAGTTTATTTGCAACACACACACACAACACACAAAAATACACACATTAACACCCAAAAAGTGCACAAAGTGAAGTAATAAACCAACAATAAGTGAGACATAAAGATCGAAGAAAATATCAATCAAGTGTTGGGAAGTGTGTAAATTGTTCAACGATTTGAATATCATTGAGAAAAGTGCGTAAAAATTAAGCAAGTTTTCATTTGAGTCAATACCAATACAATAACGTTCATATACATGCATACACACATTTGTAGAGTTACCTGAAATACACTCGCACTCTCACACACACACACACACACACACACACACCGCGCCTAACACTGACTACCGCATTTTCTTTTTACTCCCAACGCCTTCATCAACCCCGCACCCCACACCCCACCCCCTCTAGTACGCTTGTGTGTATTGATGTAACTGAGCGTGCGAGTGTAAATTTTAGATGGCGCTTGGCTGTTCTTCTTTGTTTGGTGTTTTCATTTTGAAAAATGTCGCCAACGTTGTCGAGTGTGTGTAAAGTTTTTGCAGTCACTGTAGTTTGACACATACCAATGTATTTGTGTATATGTAAATATATATTTTAATACATAGCACACAACAGTTGTGCTTCTAATTCCAGTTATAGAACAAAAGTAGTTTTCAACTAAGTAGGTCTTAAAATAACAGCCTTAAGCCTCTCTTACTTGATATGTTAGAATAAACACACACATACACATACATACAAACAGCATAATAGAATAGACACACACACACACACACATGTGTGTCACTAGCGTATCAAAAGGTAACCTTCAAAAGCTTGTGCAACGGTTTTGCAGACCAACTCTGCAGCTGCAGCAGCATCAGAAAGAGAAACCAAAACAACAAACTAACTGTAAGTGGAAGCCATTAAAGAACGTCATTATTTATTTTTGGTCGCTGGTCACTCTGGTCGCTGGTCGCTACTCATACTGGAGTAAGTAAGAAAGTAAAGAAGATAATGAAGTTTCTTCATTTCTCTTTAGGTGCAGAAAAGTTTTCTTTTTCAGTACGTGCAACATTACGTTGCATTAAAAACTTTATAAATAAAAAATCGTACCCGGACTTACATAAAACTTAAGTGTGCAAAACGACGACCTCTATAAGAAGTCCAGGTGCAAGAATGCAACAAACAATGCCACACACAAATGGACACAGGCACAAACTCCCACAAGGGCAGCTGATTAATTGTATGAATTGGACAAACGTCTGCCTGTCCTTGCACCACTCAAAAACCCCCCATTCCCCCTATTAACTGTTTACCATCTGCTGTGCATACATGTGTCTTTGTACTTTGTACGTTGTTTATCCAATGCACACAACATACAGATACAAATGCATGTGTGTTGTTTTTGTGTGTGTGTGTTTGATTACTCTATGCACCCTGAGCCATTTCCCGCCTGAATGCGCACTAGCAGCTCAATTATCAAATGCTTTTAAGGCCCTCATACCCATAAATGTGGCACTCAGTGGATATATCGATCATAAAGAGTTCAATTAGATCTAATTTCTGATAATCAGATTACATGAAATTGAATTGACTCCCAACGGCCTGCTATAACAATTGAAAACCATTTTCCAGTTGAATTCTTAAGGTATGTTACACGTATCGTATACGTATTTTTTGCATTTACAGCGTATACGCCTAGTCCGGCAGACGCTGATAGACCAAAAACCTGTTAGGAACTCTATTAAATAGTAATATGATTAGATTACTGTGCGATACAATGGGCAGCAGCAGTGCCAAGTGAAACTCTGAATAAATAGCATGAGGCACATTTAATAAAATATATTGTTAAAGGAAATATAAGAGTTACTAATGATTGTGTCAGATATGCGTTATAGTTGACCCGCTATGCTATGCTTATTCAATACAAATGAATGCTTTAATGATTATATTAGCTATTAATAAGGCACTCGGCAAGGAAAACGTCAAACTCACGAGAATGACACTGAATCGACTCTAATCGATTACAACAGCACACACACAACCACACACACGCACATACACTCGCAGTCAGGCATATTATTATATAGCGTGTTTTTACATATATAGAAAGAAATGCGAACATTATGTAAATGCATTCGTATGTGAAATTGATATCTAACCAACCAAAAAGCTTTTGGCTCCGATGAGAATAGCTAATGATCGTCGCAATGGAAATAATGGTGATGGATGTTGCCCACTGCTTTTTGGAGAGAGAAACAACTATATAACAATTCTCAGATTAGTTTGTTGACTGAATGATTGAAAAGAGTCGGACACTGAAAACTAAAACCAAAACGGAGACCGAGCCCAAAAGGCGCAACGAATGACGCATTCAAAATAAATATAAACATTGAAACAACAGACGAGACACAACAACGCAATAAGAGAGAAGAATAAAACAATAACAACAATAACAAATATAAAAACAATAACACTGAATATGGTTTGACGTTTGGCGTTAAGCGACGAAACTCGAAGATAAACAAATCGAACTCTCGCGCTGACTGGTACAAAAAAACGTTGGCATTGTCATTCGGAATGCCCAATCACCTACCCCTACTCGTACTCCCATTCGCAGCGTCATTGCTTGTCCCTTTCACCTTGCCCCTTTGTCGCTCCGTCGAGCACAAGTTTAGTTTAAGCCTCGACACGTTTCTTACGTTTGCCTTTGGTCTCTCTATGGACGTATTTTCGGCCAGAGATCGCAAAAAGGCAAAAGGACAATGCCAAAAGGCCGTATACGTAATGCTTAGTTTCGTGCCAAGCGCAGTTACCACACAGAAAGATATATATATACATTTATATATATATTCTGTATATAGGCCATATGTGCAGATATCGGAGGCATTAGTCCTTGCCAGTCCTTGGCATGTGGGCGACAATTTCGCATTGATTATGCAACAGTTTTGCGGATTGAGCGTGTAGCGTAAACAAAACTCTGCAACGCGACCCAAAAAATACAACAACAAAAAATACACAAAAAAAAACCAACACTGCACAAAAATCATACAAAATATTTACAAGGCGAGCACAGGCATAACAAATGTGAAATGTGATTCTCAGGAGTAATCACAACAGCACACGGAAGAGTTTCCACTGCACTGTCAGACGTAATCTGTCATGATCGACGCAGCAGATGCCCTGTAAATATGGTTTTCACTTGATGTTAGCTGTTCTTGTAGCAAAATTTAAGTGTTATTTTGTTAGACATTTTGAATAATAATCAACTATAGATTCAGTCGAAATTTTATATATATGTATAAAAATATTATATATATGTGTAATCTTACTATTCAAATCTGTCAATTTGATTAGGAAATTAAGCAATATTTTTGTCAATATTATATTTTGTTGATTATCTTCAGTTAGCAACTGAACAATCAACAAAATGACAAATTTAGGCAGCCTCAATCTATACACACAATATAAACATTCATATTAACGTTCAAAACTTTCCACTATGTTTTGTACTTGTTTTTTTTTTTTACTGAAATTGTTGTTAATTAAGCATTTATATAACAATTGTCAACATTGTTATTATGCATCAAGTATTTGTCAGCGCCTGAGAAGTTGAGAATTTCTGGGGAAAGCATAAACATTTCTAGACTGAAAAGTCTGACATTTAAGCAAAACCACAAGTAAAAATGGAAAAATAACAGTAAAAAACATGGCATGCATTTATAATAATAATAATTGACTGAAGCACGTCAACTTCAACTAGACAAGAAATAGTAACTACAACAACAACAAGAACACTAACTAATCCAACAACAACAGCAACAATGGTTAACATTCTTTCATTGAGTTGGGTTGCTGCTCACTGGGTAGATAAAGGCGGGGAGGTGGGTGGCTGGGCGTGACATTGGCGATTGTATTCTCATATATAATTTAATTCGATTTTGACATTTAGCTATTGTGTTGTGTGTACGCTGCGTATACGTAATGTATCCAAATTGTCAGTTTGCTGTAACTAAATATCAGTCAACTCAACGGGCCAAGCTTTAAACTACTAAGTGATGATGTGATCGTCTGACGCAAACACACACGCACACACACACACACCAACACACACAACAACAGCACACGACTCCTACACTGCCGCTAAGCGTCTAGCACATAACGTCTAAATTTTTGTTGACGGCATTTGTTTGCCTTAAGTTTGAGAGCAGACAACGTGCGACAACGGCGGTTATCAAGCCTGACCAAGTTGAGACGTAGTTCATTTAAAAGTCAACACACCCACACACACACACACATACACATGCATGGAGGGGGAGGAATGGGACATAGAGCCAACTACTTAGTTAGTTTTTTTTTTAGCAAAAAATGAGCAATTACAATGGTTGTCATTAACAGCAACAGCTATTCACAGACAAAGAACTGCACATACAACTGTACCCTCACACACACACACACACACACACTCACTCTTCCCCTCTTTCTCTTTTCTCTTTCACGTAAATATTTGTCAATTTTGATTTACCGGTATGAACAGCTCGACGTGTTTACAGGGTGCGCCCTATTGTGGCGCAGTAACAACAAAAAACTGTAAACAAACGACACAAATAAATCACGATGTGTGCATTAATAGTGTGCACAACACATATGCATATATATCTGTGATATCTGACTATATAATATATAGATAATCTGATGCATTCTCTCGTCATTCCAACTAGCAAATTTATTTAGTTTAGTCAGATTTAAATATAGCTTTGTGTATATCTTTCGCAAATACTTTTTGAGCCAACTGTTGACTTTTCCATGGTTGGAAGAATCATGAACAATCTGTCTCTGACGACATTAGAGATTCTTCCTCCCCACCAGAACCATTAAATTCCTCCTAAATTTGTAAACCAAATAGAGTTGAAAAAAAGAGATTGACAGACTTTTGTTTAGTCACGACTGACACTGATGATAATCTACGGCATGGAATTAGAAGAATATTATAGAAATACAAATTACGTGCGGCAAGTCACAGGAATTAAAAGATCACATTAAAGTCAACAGACTACAGTCTAAACAAATAAACGTCTCATGGGAAACTGTTGAGAGTTATTTAAGATATATATATGTATATAAATAGATGATTAATTCACATTTGAGCAACAGCGAAAAGCCCCCACTTCAATTATATATAACTAAATGCAAATTTTAATTAGATGGCTTAGCAAAATCTAATTAAATTAAAAAATAATTGCTAGAATGCAAGATGGAGAGCCGATTTCCCCTCCCCAAACAAATTCTAACTCAAGGCTAAACATGAAGTGAATAATAAAATAAGAGGTTTTTTTTCAAAACCTGTTTTCTATATACTTACAGCGAATATTTTAATTGAAGGCAAAGTCTGCGAAACTATATAGTATATATATTCTTGATTATCATCACTAGCCAAGTCGATATGACCTTGTCCGTATCTCCAAATTCTTTATTTTTCTTCTTGTTTCAAATATGAATATTTACTTCAAACTATATATAATAATAATTATTATGATTAACTCATTATCTACAAGGGTATGCAAACTTCGGTTTGTCTAACGTTATTATTTTCTTTCTTGTTAGTAAAAATATTCCTATTGTGGGTTATTCCCCCCGTCGAGATCTCTCACAATGCGCCGACACATCTGGTTGTTATTTCACATTAATGTTTGGTATTTGTGAATTGAAATGCAAACATATTTGCAGATTAATTTATCAATGTGCGTATTGTCTACAATTGAATATATAAATCCCCTACATGTGTTTGTGAATATTACAGCTCTTATATAATAATGGCACATAAATTTATGAGTTTACTGTTTGCGCACATGTGCCTAACGGGTGTATGTGTGCGTGGTGTGTGTGTGATGTGTGTGTGATGTGTGTATTTGTTAGCATGTTGTTCATTGTGCTGCGCTTTTGTTATTATCAGCACTCAAAAATGGCACCTTGAGCCAGATTACTATAGCCAATTTAGGCCAGTGCCTGGACTATATACCATATAACAGTTATATATATACCAGATACTATATACCAGATACTATATACTATATACCAAAGCACACCTGCAGTTTGTTTTTACTGCTGTGCCAAAAGGCCAAAGTTCAACTGGTGGCTGCGGGTTGCCATAAAGCAAGTCGTAGACAGATGGTGTGAAGGGGTGGGGGGGGAGGACCAGGTAGATAGATGATGCACTCAATGTGCACGCAGTGTGTGTGGATATGGCAATTAGGCAAGAAAGCGGGCTGCAGCTGCAGCTGCAATGGTTGCATGTTGCAGGCTTGAAAAAACGCTGCAGGCGCTGCCTTTGTTTTTCACCTGCCTCACAGCTGCCGTTCGACGTGTGACGCACATACCAGAAATAGCAGCAAGTAAATGGATTGTGGAGGAGGAGGATGAGGCACTTTGGAGGCTGCCAGTGCATCATTTGAGATAGGCTCTGCCACTAAATTTTTCATTCGACTTGAATAAAACGCAAACGTAACGAAAAATTTAAGTTTTTCTCTCTGCTTGCTTTTTGCCGTTTGCTTGCAAATTGGACAGCTGTCGTCAACTGGGTTGACAGACGTTCAGCCAGACATCTTGTTATTCAGCAAGTTCGTTGACGTTTCCGATCGTGACTCACACCGTTCCCGTCTGGTCTGGTGTGTCTCGTTAGCGCCGAGATAAGGCAAGTGTTTGCATAGATTTCGTTGAGCTTTTGGGCCAGTTTTAAAAATCAACGGCTGACCCCAATACAATATTTACTGCAACGTCTGAATTGTGTGCAAGAACTCTTTCTGTCAAAAAGGGTATCTGCAAGTCGAGTTAATTTGTGCAACAGATAGCAGCAAACACAGTTGAGCTCATTAATTATATATACATTATTAATCGGCAAAAACAATCGTGTTTATATTGGCAACATGAGAAACAGTGACTTACAAATGTGGCCTTAATTTACTCTTATCTCAAATATATTCAACTTTTAAGGGTGAACAATATATTATTTTTGGATAGAGCACACTTACAATACTCATCGATCTTTTGAGAGTAGACTGTAGACCAAGATGGATTTTCATGTCTTAAGCTCCAAAGACATTTGAAATCCACAACTTGACAAAGTTTGAATAAGAGTTAAGGGTTGTAATTGGGGACTCTATAGATATATAACTATGAAAAGTATATGATTCATCTTAGGAAGAAATCCTTATTGGATTTAGTGTATTGCTTAGTCAGTTTTATTTAAATGTAAGATTTTTATTTATATTTATAATAAATAACAATTTATGGTAAACTTTAGTTAACCTTTTGTCTTATCGACTTTTTGCTAAGCTCAAAAACTTGTTTGTCTTATTATCTTCTTTACTTGATCCATCACACACATTTCTCACTTACTAAAGTTCTCTTCTTCCTTCTAACTCACACAATCCCAAATTCATCATTACACATCTTCAAATAAATTGTTTTTATAACCAATTCCTGTTCCATTGTAGCGCAATGCGTCTCGACACGAACTCAAATGTGGACTTCAAAGCGTTCGACTCCAGCTCCAGTTTTAGCACCAGCTCATGTGTAAGTCTTGGACAGACCTCTCAATAAACCAGTGATTAATTGCCTTTTCTAATTCGTTTCCAATTAGCTTGTCAAATTGGATAATTTGGCCACTTGGGGTGGCTCACAGAAGACGGACACACGGCTGCCCTTAACGGATTATTCCACACTCGGCGGTCCGCGCCACAATTGCAGTCCCTTTCCCCTGTCCAAAGATGTCAACAATCGCCTGGTGATTTGGTGAGTCCACCACTTTGCTCTACCTCTCTCTGTCTAACAAGCTAACTTGTGCACCTGTGTCATTCACTCAAAAGGGATGGCGACATGACCACACTGGAGGTGGACGCCATCACGAACAGCAGCGATGAAACCCTGACTGAAAGCAATTGCATATCGGAGCGCATTATTGCCGTTGCGGGCAATCAGCTCAAAGAGGAGCTCAGCACAACTGTTAAGGGTAAGGGCTAAGGGTTGCAATATATTCCCCCTTTGAAATCATTGACGCATATCCTTGTTTTTAGAGTGCCGCATTGGTGATGTGCGCGTTACGCGTGGATACAATCTGCCAGCCAAGTATGTTCTGCACACTGTTGCACCCGCCTACAAGGAGAAGCTGAAGACGGCCGCCGAGAATGCGTTGCACTGCTGTTACAGGTGAGTCTGCCTATAACATACACACTCCCTTTGGACAACCCCTCTAATGCATTGCCAATACTATCCAATACAGAAACGTTCTCTGTAAGGCAAAGGAGCTGAATCTCCGCACAATCGCCGTGTGCAATGTGAGTGGCAATCAGAAGACATTTCCAGCCGATGTAGCCGCGCACATTGCCCTGCGTGAGTAACGACAGCAATCTTCATTTATTATATATATATTATTATTATATATATATATTTATATATAGTCATCTGATTTGATTGGCTGTTAAATTTACAGTATGAGTTGTGTTATTGCCTTATGCGTTTTGCTGCAATTGAGTTGTAATTTTAAACACGATTTTTTTTTTGCTTAAAATACTAGTTTTATTTATATAACAATATTTACTACTTGTTGAGCTGTTTTATTGCCTAATACGTTTTGCTCTGTTTAAGTTGTAATTTTAAATTGATATTATTGCTTTAAATTCTAGTCTTTATACATAATATATATATATATGTACAAATATCTAAGAAATGTTTTCATAAAAAAAAGGTTTTATTCTTGAAAAATTCGTACTCTTAAATGGAGTATCTTATATAGTTCTTATCATTATGAGTTTTTACATAGAACATAAAGATAAATCTTTTCATTTACTATTTATCATTTTTAACTTGCAATGATTCCACACTTGAGCTGATAGTCAGTTTCTTCTGTAGAAAAGACCATCAAATCAGAATTGTTTATAGACTTTTTGCGAGTCAACAATCTTTAATTGGAGTATATCTTTTTTATTCATACACACACACACACACACACACATACACACACAGGCACCATTCGTCGCTTTCTGGATAAGTTTACACAACAGGTTGTGATACTGTGCGTCAACAGCAGCGAGCGTGGCACCTACGAGGTGCTGGCGCCGCTCTACTTCCCACGCGATCAGCTGGAGGAGCGCAGTGCGCTGTGGCAGCTACCAAAGGATACCGGTGGCGAGTTGGGTGAACCTCAGCATCCCGATCCGGATCGACAAATACGCATCATACGCAATCCACACCACAGTCACAGTGTGCACATGCGTCATCGACACGGTAAGTGTTGAAACGATGACGTTTCTGGTCTATCGATTATCTTTTATCGCTTATCAGTTATCGCTTGCTTATGTGTGTTGGTTTGACTGTGATTTTGATATCGTTTCATTAGGCTTATTGCCTTGTTTAGCTCGTCAACAGCTGACGATAATGTCGATGTCGATAAGATTAGACCAAACACACATACGCATACACACACACACACACACACTCTCTCTCTCTCTCTCTCTCTGTTACACACACAAACAAATATTTGATATATGCTTGTGCGTTGGGCAAGTTCCCATTCCCAATCCGAATCCATACACATTTCTATGGTTTCAGTTACGTTTTCAAGACGCCATTGTGTAGTCATCCATCCAACGGCAAACGGCATCAATTTTACGCTTTTCTGCATCGTTTTTCATATTGCACAACTGATTAAGCAATTGCGCTTCAATTGAAACGCGCCAAATAAAACAATTTAAGGCACAGTTGTAAGTGAATATTCAAAAGTTTGCAACAAAAAAAGTGTTAAATGAGTGTTCATAAATCTATTCAGAGATCTTAAACTATAAACTTGTGTACAAACGGCATTAAATTGTTCTAAATTATTCATATTTGTTAATCTGATACAAAGTTGTGACGATCTGCAACAACTCACGCGACTGACGTCAGCTTCGAGTTTGCCATTTAATATATAATATGCGAAAAGGTGTTGCATACTTTCGGGCTGTTTGAAATTAGCTGGCTGATATGAAATGAAATTTAAATACGTAAACAGTCAAGGCAAAATAAAATGAACGCTTAGTTCAGGTGTTTAAAAAAGGGAATAGTCTGCTACTTAACCCATCTCATCTTGGCTTAAAATTTATAATAAAATATCAATTTCCATAGATCGATTTAAATACCATTTATGATTTTGTTTATATTTGAATAAAAAATGGAGTTTCTAAAAAGTTATGTTAATAGTAATATCAGCAACAGAATTTGCATATAAGAAGTGATGCTAGATAAGCTTCTGTTGTTCGACGACAAAATGTACGTGTTGAGGCTGTTCTACGTTTTAGATGCTGCTTATCAACTACAAAAACAAAAAAATAGATCATAATCAAACATTTAAATTAAATGTGCAGCTTATCACGACAGTTGGCTAAGATGAGTGTCGGCCATGTTTTAGCTGCTGCTGTTGTAGTTTTTGATGTTGTTGTGGCTGCTTGTTGTCTTAGCAAAGTTTCGTTTTGGCCCACTTAAATCATGTCAACGTTTCAAAACAAACGCAACTCGCTTATCGCGCCCAACTGACGCCCCTCCCCCTTGCTGCTTATCCACTGCTCTCTGATCACCCTGCGCCCAGCAGCTGCTGCAGGGGGGCGTCTCGCTGCTTTCCCCGTACGCTTGCTGGCTCAGTCAAGCGCTCAACGCTGTCGCTGTCGCAGTCACAGTTGGCGTCGGCGCCGCTGTCACTTCTGCAGTCACAAAAGCGGCGTTCAAACGCTGATGGCGCCGGCGTCGCTTTCAGTTGATATCAAATTACGCAGCGCTGAAGTTGAAGGCATAAGAACAAAGTTTCCGACGCTTAACAGCGAATTGAGTCTGAGCTTTGATAACTGATGAGTGATAATAGATAATTCAGCAGCAACAGAAACAGCAACAGCAACAAGAACAAAACAATAACATCAACAAATATGATAAACAGCTCATTTGAGTTCTCATGTAAATGCAAAAGCCATCTCTAAATTACTCTCAACTTTAACTTTAATTCTCTCTCTCTCTCTCTCTTTCTCTCTCAACGCACAGCTGACGACGATTCAGACGTAAGTCCCCACGATATGGAGGGCAACAGCTCTGATCTGGAGTACGGCGGCCGGGATATGAATGGCCTTAGTCTCAACTCCTACAGCAGTGGTCTGCAGGCACAGTTACAGGTTAATTCCCCGTTAATATTCCTCTCTCTCTTTCTTAATCTCTCTTTATGCTTGTGTTATTTATACTTACATTCTCTTTCCTTAACACAGCTTGATCTGGACAGGCAGCATTTGCTGAGCGATCGGCCCAGAACTGGCGTCTACGAGAGCGTCGTTGCCGAGGGCATTGAGGGCATGGAGCATCAAGAGCGGTAAGTGTTGGAAGAGCATTCAAAGCTAACAGCTAAAATATACAAGAAGATATTTGCTCACCGGAGTTTTATAGCTGCATGCTATTTAATTACAGGTAGCTTAATTATGGGAAATAGCTTTCAACTCAAGTATATCATAAATATGCAGATGCAATATTTTTACAGATAGACTGTTGTACTTATGTATTATTATATGTGCTTATAGTCCTTGTAATATCGTCTTTAAAATCAGTTAATATAGAGTGAAATCAATTTCCTTTTTGCTACTTCTACTGCTGATATTTCTGGTTTTATCCGGCAAAAAGATAAACAGACGCATTCATATCTGGACATGTCAGTTATTCACTGCTTGCGTCATTAAATACATTTCGTTCCCCGTTCACAATTACTATTTAGCATGTCTTTCCAACTGCTCCAGCTGCCGCTCATAAAACTGCCACAAGATCTAACAACACCTGACACCTTACCCCATCCGCCGTGCTTAGGTGGCCACATAAACATTTTCTTTAGGTATTTCTCGTAATACTCGTAAATAAATAGGTTTCGTGTGTTTAGGTGCTCGTGCCGGAAATATCTTAAGCGTCTAACAAATGACTTCTTTTGACCGGGTTGCCTTTGCCTCTGTGATTGCCTATTGGCTGCCCAAATGCCACTGCCTATAGCTAAGCCTATGCAAATTTTTACAGGACATTGGCACGCGAACTAGTTTCGTGCAATTGAAGTCAAGTCCTATCCCCCCAAGCCTCAAACTGCCCGCATCCTGAAGCTTCTCGACGTAATTGTGACCAAATTAACTACGTCATCGGTTGCATGTCCAAAGACAAAGTACATTTTTGGACAGTTCCTAAATATAAGTGCCTAATAAGTCGGCTAAAAATAGTAAAACAGGTGCCCAAATGGCACTTGGAACCCTTTGAAACCGTTGCAAGAATGTCAAGCGATAAATACTAAATAATAATAGACATTAGTTAGGTGGCTCTCAAAGGGTGACTGACGAAAAGAGAACTCATCTATTTATATATCTCAATTTTAATTTGACATTGTCTTTAAGCTGCCCTCGAAATATCTTTTGTTTACCTTTTTTTTTTGTCGTTTTAGTTTTAGTTTGCGTTTCGCAATTTATATTGTGAACCCAAAACGAATCCAAGCCAGATACAAAATATGAATAGCAAATAGGAACAATAAAAGAAAACAAAACTGAAAAAGTTTCGTATAAAATTTAATACCTTTGACTTTTTAAATTTGATATTCAGCTATGCTACGCTTCAATGTCATTGCGATGACATTAATTTTGTCAACTTAATTATAATCATTTCAATTGTACATTCAATTCATAACTGCGATTAACACGTGAATGTTGCAGTTCATTGAATCTAACCGCACATTTTGTTCCTTTTGTTCGACTTGTTTCCTACTCAAAACTCGCTCGGATCTGGTGTCATCGCATTTTGTAGTCATTTAAATCTTAATTTCATTTTAATAAATTACATTTATTTATGTACTTATTCGAATTGTGTGCATTCGCAAACAGGCCAGGCCAGCCACACAGTCAGTCACAGTGACGATGGGTTCAATGCATTCAGCTGGATTTAGTTACAACTTATACCCTGTACAAATATAAAATTGTTATATCTAAAATGATATTACTATGCACAGGCATCATTAACTATGAAGTATTTAATTAAATATCATATTTTTGTTTTATTATAAATTTTCTTTATTAATAAATTCTTCTACAATAAGAATGAGCTCTAGGCGATTTAAGGATATCTTCTAGTTTATCACATGTTTTCTTGCTGATTGTTTGTTTTGCTTGATGCTTGGTTATTTGCTTAGGTTGAAATAGAAATTACGCATACGTCACGTTGCGCTGTCCAAAAAGTGGCACAAAAGAACTTTAACATTTGACGGCTCTCCACTGATTCATTGAGCAGACATGGCATTTGCATTATGCGATTGGCGGCTGTCAAGCAACCAGGCAGACAGGCAGTCAGGCATGCAGTCAGGCAGGTAGGCATGCAGGCAGGTAACATGTCCTTGGATAGTTGTATCCTGTGCACCCACAATTGTTATTATTGTTTTAGGTAATTTTGATGTTGTTGTTGTTTTTGCTGTTACTGTTGATGTCATTGCACAGCTGAAAAAGCGCAGACGCAAATCAGATAGAGAGAGAAAAAGAGCGCAATGCTAACAGTTAGGTAAATAGTTAGAAAAAGAGAGGGAAGGGAGGGAGCGCGAACTTCCTGCTGCTGCTGTGAGTTAAGTATCTTGGTGTAGACACGTACCATCGATACGATTTGTGTGTGGCCGTGGGAGAGCTTTTGCGAGAGAGGCATTTCGGACTAAAGAGCAGCGAAGAACAGCCGCCGAGAGTCAGTCGAGAAACGCAGCTCGTGGCGAACGGTTGTGTTGTGTTTGTGTTACGGTTCGAATAGATTGGCCAACTGATTTATATAAACTCAATACTTAGTCTCATATACAATATACACAAATATATACATATATATTTGTAACAGTAAATGTTTATACATTTTTCGGCTTGTCATTATTAGTATTATTGACGCGGCTTCCGTACGAAACGCAAAAGTCTGGCAAAACTAGCTGCGACATTTCGGGCAAAAGTTAAATATTGAGAAATCTATTTATAAGCGAAACTGAAAGAGGCAAATCGCCTGCGCCATTTGCGTCAATTTGCCGAGAAAGTGCACCCACCAGGCAAAAACGCGAGTTCCGTATAGTTATTCGTTCAACGTTTCGCTCGATCGATAAACCTTTAAAAGGGTACAAAAAAAACAACAACAACAACGTAATTGAACAACAGCTAGCAAAAGCAGGGCAGCAAAACAGAAACAAGTCAAGCAACCAAATAACCAACCCACCCAATCACCCAACTATCTAAACCACTCAGCCACAATGACAATGCTCGAGGGCATGACGTCCATTGACTTGGGCTCCAGTCCCATGCAGGAGACCACAGGGGATATGATGGCGCCGGATGAGCTCATGGAGACTCCCGAGGAGAGGTAAACAGACGAAAGACGCAAGAAATCAATTGAACATTGCCACTCAGTCAGTCCGTCACTAACAGTCCGAAGTGATTGAAACACTTTTTAACCCACCCACATACATACCCCCACACACCCACAGTGAAGTAATCAGAACAGTCTTCTCTGACGGCATTTGGCTTTTCTTTCATGTTTATTTTCAAATTGATTTTTGTTTTTAATAGCGTGACGTCATTGGCTGTCACCCCCCCAACTGCCCAAATCCACCAAGAAATTGTTTTTTCGACTCGATTATTGCTCATAATTTCACTAGTTGTCATTTATTTATAGCGCTCGATATGCCACATGATTATAGTCGTTGTCGCTGCTAATGCCGATAAGGTCCTGTAGGCAGCTCATCAGCAGTCATGCATTATTGAAACCACGTTTACGACCCTGGGACTTGCCTTTCTAGTTGCCAATTCAACTGAACAATGGCATGCAATATGCGGTTGGGCCCGGAGAGGGTAGTGGGTAGTAATCAATGTATTCAGTCGAGAAGAATATTTCCGGGCTGCGCTAAGAACGCAACTCACAATCACAATACAATATGCAAGTCTTAAGTTTATTTTTCGCATCTAAAGCACTTCTTAATAACTGAGACATAAAACTGCATGCCAAATTAGCACGTTTGTTAGCGAAATTCACACGGGAAATAAACATTTCATGTTCCTAAGTACAACGTATAATTAGTATAGTTTATACAAACATATTACTTACTCTTATATGGTGTACATGCATAATTATCTTATTTGTACGCTGCGTCACAATGCGTCACTTTTGGTTGTAGACTCTTGGATGCTTCTTATCTAAATCTGCTTTGGGTCATGCGTTGCAGATGCTGTCGCTGCTTTTATCATTTTACGGTTTACACGCTTATCTCTCGCAGTCAGCTGCTGCCGGACAAGGTTTTATTAAATGCGTCGCATTGCCGCAATTTAAGGCACAAACAAAATAATGCAGCCTCAACGATTGCCAAGTCGTGTGCCAACCATAAGCCCCAAAACTATTTAATTAACACCTGAATTGAAAAATATACCTGGATTCAATGAATTAGAAATTAACAAATAATTATTAATGTGTGTTAACAGTCTGAGTAACTGGTAACAGTCTGTTAAACTACTTGGCTGTTAGATAAGAAATTTTAATTAATTACTAATGTGTGTTAACAGTCTGAGTATCTGTTAACAGTCTGTTAAACTACTTGGCTGTTAACGATCGCTGTAGTCACGAATATCCCCAGAAAAAAACATTGCAATGCAAAGCTTATTTTTATATATATTCAACATTAATTAATATTTAATTAGGCTGCTCACTTTCAAGCTTATCGCACAAATATTTGCGCTAATTTTAGCACAACAATAAAGCAAATCCCCTTTAAAAGTCATGCACTCATAAAACTGGTACACCTTTAAAAAAAAAAACAAACAAACAAATAGACGTGAATGCGAATTTCGAGCAGTTAACAAGGCAAACACAATTACGATTCACGAATATATTTGGGGTACTTGTCATCATCACTATCAACAGCTACTGAATCATTTTGGCTGACAGTTAAGTAAACAATTAGCTCAGATGCTGGATATCTAACCAGCAGTTAAGCCATTATCACATTATTAGGAATAATTAGGAGCTATAAGAAATTTTTCAAGTGCTTGTAGGTTATTGAATATATCTAAATGCATATTTGTTAACGTGTTTTTGTTTATTATTTTTCTTTACAGATATGAACGCCTTTTGCAGCGCGCACAGGTTGAGGATCTGAACGAAGTATCTGGAATCGGTTGTCTATATCAGAGCGGCGTAGATCGCTTGGGCAGACCTGTGATTGTATTCTGTGGCAAATGGTTTCCAGCGCAGAATCTTGATTTGGAAAAGGTAAGCCAACATTTTAGCTAATCGATGCAATCGAAGATGATTAATATATATTGTTTGATTCTTCTAGGCACTGTTGTATCTGATAAAACTGCTGGATCCGATTGTCAAAGGCGATTACGTCATCGCATACTTCCACACACTCACATCCACAAACAACTATCCATCGTTGCATTGGCTGCGTGAGGTCTACAGTGTCTTACCATATAAGTAAGCAATGGGGTTATAATGCATTTTCTTAAATAATA
Source organism: Drosophila longiperda (assembly GCA_035042125.1). Classification (NCBI taxonomy): domain Eukaryota; kingdom Metazoa; phylum Arthropoda; class Insecta; order Diptera; family Drosophilidae; genus Drosophila; species Drosophila longiperda. The sequence continues at coordinate 15,026,280 of JAWNLV010000107.1, forward strand.
AATCTACTATCGACCATCTTTCGCATAGATACAAGAAGAATCTGAAGGCCTTCTACATAGTGCATCCCACGTTCTGGACTAAAATGATGACCTGGTGGTTTACCACATTCATGGCGCCTGCCATCAAGGCCAAGGTGCACTCGCTGCCCGGCGTGGAGCATTTGTATTCGGCCATCACAAAGGATCAGTTGGAAATACCCGCCTATATTACGGAATACGATATGGCAGTGCGTATAATACATATTAATTCTGATACATTCTATATTCTAAATCGATCTCTTTCTTTTTACAGACCAATGGCCTGCATTATTTTAATCCAGTGCCGACTGCTTCGTAGATGGCGGCCATTGTGGCTGTTTAGACAGCTGTATCCACCAAGCATACACATATATACAAATAAACATACACACCCACACTCACACACACATACACACTAATCGACAAACGTATAATGCAATTTTTTTATAAATTTTATAGAATTGTACTATTGTTTTCTTTACTAATTATAAGTGTATTTTTTGTTGTATTGTTGAACTAGATTTTTGTGTAGGTTTAAATTTGAAACTAACCAAATGGAACGCGAGCTGATCATGTGTAGAACTAGAAGATATACCACTATATAGAGTGTAATCCGATAAAGCAAGAACAAAAGGAACACGCAACCTGATAGCTAAAAATTAAAATATAATCCCAACAAAAAACAATACTACATGTAAAACATTCTTATGAAATGTATGAAATTAGTAAGCTATCAAATTTTGTTAATTTGCTACAATTAAACAAAATTTATAAATTAATGAAATTAGCAAATCGTTATATGGCCAATCGAGGAGCTAAATTTGCCAGCAAGCTGAACAATATGATAATTCGATTACAGAACCTGAAACATTGTTGTAGTTAAACAAAATTTAAGAAAAATAATTGTATCTCTGAGATGTACTTATCTACATATAATGCATATGTTATCTCCATAACAAAATTATTGGCTGAGAAGCGTATTTAATGATAAAAGCGAGCCCCACTAACAAAACAAATACGTACATATTATAAATTCAATTGTAATTATACAATTATACAAAATACAAGATTATATATATATAAATATATATTAAATATACACATTAAAAACCAAACAAACTAAAAAAAAATATATATATATATATACATATATAAAAGCATACATATATATAAATATACATATGTCAACATGAATAAAAAAAAAAAAGAAAAACCAAAAACGGAAACAAAATTAATATATATTTTAAAGTTGTTAAAGGAAGGGCGTAAATAAATCTTTTGTAGATACATACTTACACAATTAACAAATTAAATTAAATTAATGAAACTTAATTAGAGCTCACCGTTAGGCCCACAATTGAAACACCAATAAAAAAGAACCGCCTAACGATTAATAAATGTTAAATGTTAATTGGCTTAAGCCAAAACTGAAAATTAAACACACACACACACACAAAGACACACACTCACACACACATAAGTCCTTGTTAATCTTCCATGCACCTTTTGCGCTCAAAAAAAAAAAAAGAAAAACATTAAATTAGAAAATTACTTAACGTTATTTCTTTACTTAACTAACACAAGCACAAGCCACAAAATTTTTGAGATTGGTAAAACTAAAAATGTAAAATCTTCGTATCTAAATGTAGTTAAATATAAAAAACTTTTTCAATTAGGGCACTCGCGCGCAAGCAGCACACAACCAATTCAATTCTATAATGCTGAAAACTGAAATCTTTCTAGACAAGAAAAAATTAAAACAAAATGTTTTTACTTATTACATAACAAGCAAAACACCAAAAAAAAAACCAAGAAAACCTAGCAGCAATAAAGCAAGCAGAGCATTAAAGCGGTTACAAACAAAAAACAAAAAAAAAAGTAAAAATGCACTCAGGGATTGATTTAAAGCAACCAAAACCAAAAACAAAAACAAAAAAAAAACCCAAAAAAAAACCATAATTGAAAAAAATGAAAACCAATTTAGATAAAAGAAGTACGCTTTTTGGAACCACAGCAAATATCGTAAACCTTTTTGCATTGTTGCGCCCAATTCGCAATTCGGCTGCCTGGCTAGTACCTAAACCGTAGAAATAATTTAAAGAGAGAGCTAGCATTTAAACGATATGATATGATATGATATATTATGGAATTAGCAAATGTTTTTAGGCTCTTTAATAATTGATAGCAACCAAATGAAAATCCAATTTTGAAAAATGTTAACTCATCATCATACAGCATACAAAACATATATATTAATTATGCCAAAAACTAACTTAAACATTTTATATTGCTATTAACAAATTAATCAAATTATATTTATATAGTTAGAATGTATAGCAATTGAATTGCTTATAGTATATCCTATATACATACATAACACATATATATTTTTACCACCCACACACATACGCAAAACTAGATTCCAAAATATGCAAGAATATATAGAAAGTGATTTAGAAAAAATGAGCGAAATATTCAACTAGCCGCAATATACAAATACTACGAGTACTTTTTAAGCAGAAGCCCACAGAATATATTTAGTTTTTACTACAGTTACAGAGATAATCATATACATAAAGCGAGTACATATGTCCTAAAAATATATACAAAAAGAAATATTTGAAAAATTGTTGTTATAGCCGAAACACAATACTATTTTTCGCATGTATGTCAGTAATGCATTTTCTATACCCAGACGTAGGTGAGCTGTATGGTGTCATATGCCACGACAAAGAAAAAAATACAAAAACCCTCAACTCGTACTCACATAACTAAAACACAACCCAAAACCCAGTTATGCCAAGTGTTCCTTCTGATATTGTATTGTACGCGTACTTTTACAGAATTCCCTAATAGATTTGAGTACCTTTTATTTTGGAAGTAATATTTGTAGATATTTTATATAGTTTAGTAATGAAACAAAAGTTTTATAGGTTATTTCATATGATTTAAATCCCAACTAATTGTTTTAGTCAGTACTTATTGCAAAATGGTGATTTGTTGCGAAAAAAAAATAAAAGGAAATGAAATCCAAAATTAATTGTACCTTACTCGAAAAATTCTGCGATTGAATTTAGTGTAGCATAATATTGTATTTTTAAAATTCCTTATATATAGTTGTTAAACCAAAATTCTATATAGTATATACAAATGAAAAGTTATAAATTAAATGAAAAAAACGGGATTTAAGATCATGGCACAAACATAAAAGCAACATTTAGTTAAGTTTTCCAATATGAAATTCGAATCCTACTTTTCTTTTTGTATATAATATTTATGTACGAAGTAACAATTTTAATTGGTAAATTAATAATAATAATAATAATAAAAAAAAGAACATACGCTTTCGTTAAAATTAACCAACTAATCTTCTTTATTGTGTACAATTAACTAGCAAATGCTTATAAAACATTTAATCTAGATTATAAATCATTTTTAATCACTGTAGAACTTTATATCAGTAATGTAATAAGTTTGAATTTGTGCTTATTTCATCATAATTAATATTTTATGATTGGATTTGCAATTTTCAGTTCAGACGCATTTGAAAAACTCAGTTCAGTTAAGCTTTAATGTGACCTTATGTCTATGATATAAAAATGCCAAATACGAGGCTCTAATAGGAGAGTTGACAGTCCCAAACAGCTGGGTGTGCATGTGTATGTGGGCTTACTGTATGACCAGCTTCGTCTTTGTTGAATTAGGCGCATATTTTTCCTTGTACTGATCGAACATTTGCTCAAGTGCCTCCATTACCTTGCCATGGATCTCATCCACATAAGCTGGGTCCGGCTGCTCACTTCGTTTGACATCAATTGGCGCGCCAACTGCAATGGATAAGTTCGCAAGTTAAGAAACAAAATCAAAATCAAGATCAATTATTACTTACCAACTTGGACAATGGGTCGCCTATAGGGCAAGAAGCCAAAAGTATAGTTGAAGAAGCCTCGACCAACGGGTATCAGCGGTGAGATGCCCGTAATCTTCTTGACCATCGTCTGTATGGTCCGCAGCAACGAATCTGGCGGGTTGTCCACCTGATTAAAGATATCGACTTCACCAAACGAGATAGTGGGCACAATGGAGGAACTGTGCCATGGAATAGTGTCAGATTTCTTTCGATGCACAGTATGAGCTACACTTACCCCGTGCGTATGGCCATTTTCACAAAGCCCTTGCGATTCTTAAGGGTTAGAATGTACTTGCCAGGATGCGAATCGAGTGCCTCCTGAGCGCCGCCCACCAAAATTGCCACTGCATTGGATGTGAATCCATCGCGATTGTTTGGATGCTTCGGGTCATTGGGCTTGGTGAGGTAATATGTCAATGATTCCTTTGAGACCGAAATCAATCCAAAACTGCGCAGAAAGTCCCTGAAAAAGGGTATCAAAAAGTGCTGATCGAGTGTGCCCACCTTGGGACGCACTTGGGGAAAGAGCTTGAGCCAATGGCTAATGTCGAGGCCCATATTGATGGTGATGCCTGTGCTATGAAGTGAGTATTATAAATATTATATGTATATTATATATATAAGTGTAATATTATTTGATAAGATATCTTACCCAAGAATTCCATGTGGAAAGCTGGCTAGTATATAGTTTTTATTGGCCGGCAAATCGACGGTTTTCACCAACGACACGGGAAAATAATTACGATAAATACGATGTATGGGATTCGTTCGACTTATCATCCAGCTACAAAAATTTAAGCGTAAAGTTAAAAATCTTGAGGGATAATTAGATATGGTAGACATACCCAGTGGTGTCCATGGCTGAGTGATTCCGCTTGTGATCTACATATGTGTAAACGATATAGATTACCAGCAGAGTGCGTCCCACAAGTCCGCAGTAGAACTGTACAGCATAATAAATAATCAGTGACTCTTAACAAATTATTGGAATTTTATGCAACTTACCATGAGTGCAGCAATAAACAGTATTGACGTAACGGGTAGCGTGAAAAAAAATAAGGTAAACATGCCTGTGATGAAGGTCTCCAAGCGACGCTTGGGCGGCACATTTGCCGGCGCCCATTCAACTTTCATCTCGAGCTGATGTTTTAACGGAGATGAAGGAAGCGAAAAGTGGAGCTTAAGGCGGAAGCAAGCGACTGGTTAGAGGAACCCTTAGCGACTGAATTGTCAAACGAATGAATTTAGAATGATTTCTTATTCTTATCGCTACCGAAATGTTCATCCGAAATCGCGTTCAACACTTTAAGAACAAAATACAGTGATTATTTAACGATAAGCAATGCCTGATAAACAAAAATCAACTTGCTTTCTATCGACTCAATGGAGAATTACACTTGTTAATCTTTACGGGTTGTACTTGGTATACAACATATATATAAATATGCTTATGGATTTTAAAACGTGTTAGCTAAATCTTATCAATATGCTGAGACCAGTCTGGCGTCTTTATGTTAGCACTTATCAACTCAATTTAATTAATTGAACTGGGTTGTTAGTATTACTTATCAACGAACATAGAGTCGTATATCAGATTTTTAAACTAGTGGGTGCAAAGGGTATGTTTCAGCTGTATTTAAGATCTGTAAAAGACACACATTTTCGACATTACATTATAAGTGCTTTGATAAGGATCTCTGCTCTCACATTTCTTCTATCTTTCTCAAGCACTCTTTATATAGCTCATCCCTTTAAATGTGGTAGTTTTATAAGGAATATTGTGTAAGTCATAATTGAGTGAGCTTATAAGCTAATTTACTCATATAAAGAAAAGGAAACTATTGTACACTTTCACTGTTTGTCATGTTACTATAAACATAAAATAATGTATGTGTCACACATTTTATGCATGTGTTTTTACGCAATGTTGAACTTTAGATTGATACTATTTCCAGAACTATAAACACGCATGTTGTACCTTATATCATTAGCTGTTGTTCACAACAGTCCAGGGTTCTTCTGTACGTGAGCATTGATATGGGAGTGCAAGTTACGTTTTTTCAATTGTTTGCCTGGTAAAATACTGGTCCTAGTCTTATCAATGTAGGCGAGTGAGCAAGTCTGTTTTATCTGTCTGATACATTACAAATAGGCCCAGCCCACAATTGTCTCATGCATGCCGCATGTCGATCGCTACACACCTAATGATCATATGAGTAAATAATATACTATAGTCAATTGTTGTTACAATCGACTTGTTTTATCATGCGAATAATAGCCGCACTTATTTAATTTACTTATACTTGTTATTGATTCAATTAACAAGCAACCGGTGCAACTCGATTAGAAACAAGCTCCGGCAATTAAAGATATTCACTACCTTTACTTAACACAAAGTCAGGTGTATTGCCATTGACCTTAGTACGTAGGTAAATTGTTATACATTCTAAGCGATTCGTCAACACATTTGCAAATAGTTGTTTATTGAATAGCTCATTTTTGGTTTCGAAAGATTCACAACCAGTGACACTTAATTATTCAGTGAAAATAACAGCTGATCAACCGTATAATGATTTTTCGATTGCATACTCTGTGGGTTTTGAATTTTTACTCTTTGTTTTTAAAAATGTAACCGTTTAGCACGCTGAAAGTGAGACCTTATAGGCAAAAACTGAAAATAATTAATTAATGTACCTTCATGTAGAGCTGGTCATACTTTTGTTTATGTGAGCTGTTGCGCTTTGGTGGAAAATATAAAGGGGCAGTGTATACATTTTTTTACAGTGCCGTCCAAATTAAAGTGCATCCATCTGAAAATATCGTTCATAGCGAATATACACACACATTTGTTGCGCCTCGGGAGAAACGATATAAAAACCATGGCAACCGAGGAGCATCAACGTTTGGCCAACATTGTGAAGAACTGTCACGACAGTTTACGTCAACTCACCAAAGTGTACGGTGCCGAGCGTGCCTGGCAGGAGCACACTGGACCCCATAATGCTGAAAAGCTGGCAGAATATGCGGATGCAATGCAGCAATTGGCTGGCATCTGGGAAACGAATGCCAGCAAGACGGAGCTGCATGCACGCAGTCGCATCAAGTGGGCCATCGACTATATAACCAAATACTTCTACATCGAGGGCATCTATCTACAAAAGCGATTGCGCGAGCAGCGTCTGCTGGCCTCCTATAATGAGCTGGCCAATGCTGAGTGCGCCTACATGGAGGAGCCACCCGACAAGCTGCGTGTGCTGGACGTGGGCAGCTGTTTCAATCCCTTTGGCAACACCCCGCACCTGGAGGTGACAGCCCTCGATCTCTGCCCCGCACCCGGTGCATTTGTGCTGCAGGCAGACTTTCTCACGGTTGGTGTGGATGGCAAGCTGACGGAACCCGAGATCAGTGATCAGAGTGTGAAGCGATTACCTGCTGGGTACTATCACTGCGTCATATTTAGCCTACTGTTGGAGTACATGCCTAGTGCAGATCAGCGATTGCTATGCTGCCAGAAGGCCTATGAGCTGTTGCGACCCGAGGGAATCCTAGTCATTATCACACCCGATTCACAGCATGTGGGCAAAAATGCCAGCATCATGAAGAACTGGCGCTTTGCCTTGGCCAAGCTGGGTCTGTTGCGCATTCGATTCGAGAAGTTGCCTCACATCACATGCATGGTGTTCCGCCGAGCCATCTGCCAGCAATTGTCACAGCACTGGGCCAGCGTACACCGGGAAGAGGGCATCTGTGAGACAATTCGCATTCCACAGGATGAGCATTAAATTTAAAAATAAGTTGTAATTGTAATTGTATTCTTTAATCTAATGGATGTGTCCTTATGCCTAGAGTATATTTATGAGTTCCTTCCTTTGACTTATCACTATGACATAAATATTAAATACTAAATATTAATGCAATTGTTGTTGTATTTGTGCTTGTGGCTGTTGTTGCGGTTCCAGCTTCTGGGCAGCTGGTACAGTTGGCGGCTCTGTGGATTGGGGGAAGAGCGTTGGGGCGGCAGCCTTGCTGCCCTGTCGCTTTTTCATGGCTGCCTGTTGCATTATGTTAGGTGGCAGTGGTTTCTTACGATCCGCCTCCCATTCGGCGCGATGTAATCGCTGGCGATGCTTGTACATGTTGGCATTTGAGAAGAACGTCTGCGGACAGTTGGGACAGGTGTACAATACCTCGCCCGTGTGCGTCGATGTGTGCTCCTGGCAAGCGTACAATTATTATATTTCCATTTGATCTATTAGATTTTACTTACTCTCAAATCCTGTGGCCTCTTGAAGGCCTTCTCGCACATGGTGCAGCGGAACTTTCTCTCGCACTGATGATTGTGGTAAATGTGCCGCTTGAGTGCTCGGGAGTTAGTCGATGTCTTATCGCAGATGGGACAGCGGTGCTCGCCACACGGCGGTTCATGCACCGTTTTCATGTGCTGCTTGAGGCCGGATAAATGGCGCAACCATGTGCCGCATATCTCGCACTGCACCGGATCAGGTTTGGGGCGTGGCTCATCGGAATGCTCCAGTTCGTGGTGTTTTTTAAGATTGGCCTGGGTACGCAGCGTTTTGCCGCACTTGTCACAAATGATTGCCGTCTCCGGATCGTGCATATATCGTCGATGCTCCTTCAGCTTTCGCTCTGTGGGCAGCCTGTAAGCAAAACCAACGATTTCAATTGGAATCAGCGATGAGGAATGGGGAAACTTTTGCTTACTTCTTATTACATTCGGGGCAGGTGTATTTAAAGTCCGACTTGGGCACATGTTTGGACATGATGTGATACTCGACAGCGGCCTTTGTGGTGAAGGTCTTCGGACATTTGTCGCACGGATAAATGCGTTTGTCCTTCGCATCCGCCAGGGGATTCGTGTGCGTTTGTTCATGCGCCTCCAGCGTCTTGGAGTCCTGAAAGACGCGACCGCACGGAGCGCACATAAAGTGATCCGGGTTATTATGGACCAGTACATGCTCGGCCAGACCTCTGCGTATGTGAAACTTGCGACCACAGCAGGCAATGAAGCCACTTTCGATATTGTGAGACATGCGCAGATGGCGACGCATGTCTCCGAAATTGGGCACTAACAGATTGCATACGTGACATGGCAGCTTCTTGAAAAACTCAAATATAATCTCATCGTATTTCTTTTGTTGCTCTCGTCGCTTGGCGAGATCATCGCGACTCATGCGCACCGGTGCCACCAGTGGCTTGGGACGCTTTCGATACTTTTTAGGCTTGACTACAACCCGTTTGGGTATCTCCGCATAGCGCTCCTCCGGCTCGACATCGGGCAGACTGTCGCCAGAGTCGCTGTCGCTGCTCTCGCTGGAACTGGCACTGTCCTCAGTGCCCAGCACTGCTTCTGCGGCCACAAAATCCATATCATGATCATTATCATTATTTTCATCATCACCATCAGGTTCAGCCTCATCAGATTCCGATTCTCTTTTCAGACTGGTTGCAGGAGATTCCGATGGGGTTTTCTCTCGGCGACCACGTCGAGTGCTTCTACGCAACTGTCGTCCAATGAGCGGCGATACTGCTGCTGCTTGTCCTACTGGCTTTGCAGTAGTTTTCAGATCAAGGAACTCGGCTAGGGGAATGTCCCCATCCGAGTCACTGGAGATTCTGAGCAGCTCATTTTTGATGCGCCTCTTAGTAGCTGAACGTTCGACATTGGCATGTTTGGATACCCTGCTGTGCTCCTCGACCACTGGCTCATCGAGCATTTCGAGCTTGGGCAGCGGTTCCAGTTCGTTCACCTCCACCTTGACATCGCCGGACGCAAAGAAATCCTCGGCCAGTGCATCCAATTCACCGCCAAAGGCTAGCGGATTCGCTGCCTCCGCCTCGTCACAGAACTCAATCGTCACGTTCTTTACATCACAGAGGCGCTCCTGGTGCAAGTTGTAGACGCGCTCGTATAGTTTGTTAAAGTTGCTCACGACCTGCCAGCACTGGTGACAAATTTCCTCGCGTTCGCTTCCCGCTGCGCTACTCAACTGCAAAAGAGATGAACATCATTCGAATGCAAAAAAGCAAGTATAACACATTTTTACCTCCAGCCAAAAATGTTTGTTTATTGTTTTGCAAATTTTGAGCCGCATTCCGGCCTCGGAAAATATTTTGTACGACTCGCCGCTCTTGCAGCAGTCGAAACATAGCACACAGGCTGCCATCGCCTTTTTTTATAGCTTATATTTGTCGCTATCACTATGCAATCGCCATTTGTGAAAAACATAAACAAATAAAAAATTCGTTAAAAAAAAATTGTTTTCTATTTGTTTGGTATTCGGCAAATCTGTGGAGGCCGGCAGATTACAGTTAACAAGCCATCGATTACAAAACTAGTGTGTGCACACTAAATAATATTCCTTACTACGGTCACGCTGATTGGAATTCAAATAACGATGCGATAAACATCAGTCAGTACGTTTTCAACGGTCGTCCGGTGTGGTTGTGAAAGAAGAGAAGTTTGTCCCAGCATCAGATTAGATTTAGACTTTCTAGACCGAGATTAACGTACAACAAATGCCAAAAAACGTGCAGCAGCCAGACATGTAAACAAAGACATAAGAATTAACATTAAAATAATAAAACGATAATGTGCATTCAAAGTGACAAAATAGAATAAAATAATAGTAAAATTCGCAATTTGTATCCGAACAGTGGAAAGCCACTATTAAAGGAATTTGTAACTGAACGAATCACTTTTGCGTTTTTTGTTTGCTTCTGCAGCTGTTTCTGTCTGTCTGCAAAATTAACACTTTTTTCCAGCTGCTTGGATTTCAAATTGGTTGCTTGGTTGGCTAACTGCTGATTTTCATTGCCTGTTTTTCTACGTGGTAAATGGTTAATAACTTGTAAATTATTGCAAAAGTGTGTGTCATAAAATATATCGACTTCCTTCATTTTGCATGTGGAAATATTTATATTTTCTCCTATGCATTTGCTTGGATAATTATCAGCTATCTTGAACTTGCACTAATTCAATTAAATCTGTCCGACCATGGATAAATGACGCTTCCAAGTGTCTCGCATATCTGACATTACACCGGATCGGGCTTGGGGCGTGGCTCAGTGGCAAAGTTATGCCGTAAATAATTGCCATCTCCAAACTAAAACTTCATGACACATTTGCGAACGAGAGAAACAAAATCAGACTTCCTTTATTAGACCTTTTACTTTTGTTTATGATGAATGAATGCGCAATAGCTTTGAGCTGCACTCTAAAACACTGAAAGTGCGCTCACCCATTCACTAACTGCAATTAACTAGTAACCAGTTGCCGTTGCATTCCGCATATGCTTGGGAGTTGGAACGGGCTCCACTCTAGGTGGCGGGATCTATGCGGCAGCCGCCTCTCCTCGCATCGCCTGTAACTTTTTAGCCTGGTCTGGTTTTCGGATTTTCTTTTACGTAACGCCTAGTCGGGCACGAGCCAACCTAGTTAACAATATTTGTATTTGTTTTTATTGTTTGTTTTGAAGACCGACAAGTGTCTGCTTCGCTTCATTTTCACTCTTTGTCTTGTTGTTTGCTGCACTTGCAAAGCCAACCAAGACAACCCTCCCATCCAAGCCCATTGCGACTCGAGGAGCAGCACGTTTTGATTATCGCACATTTCTTATGCGGAATATTAATAGGTACACAGAGCAACAACAACAACACTGATAGTAACAATTACAAGTAATAAACCAAGCAAACACCAACCAAAATATAATACTCGCATCGCTTTTGAGGAAATGAAAATCCAACGGTTCCGTTCATTGGCCAACTGACATCCAAAACGGAAGTTGCACTGTGCATATCTAAGTGAATCCATTGCCCACGAATAAACCTTCTACTCAGAACAAACAGACGCATAATAATAACAAATACAAAACTAAAACTGTGCCAATCTTCACCCAAATAAGCAATATTTTTTGTTTCCGAATTTACGAAAATGAGCAAGCAAAAATGTTGCACAATTGTGCGGGTTTTAATGGTGTCGTCTGTTTTATTATTGACATTTGTTGAGCAGAGCCAAGCCTATGGATTTGGACGTTGCCCGAAATATCCGTCGATGCCAAAGTTTAATATGAGTCGCGTAAGTTCCCAATAAATATTAATACGTATTTTAATATAATTTTGGCACTTTAAGTTGAATAATGACAAAAAAAAATATGAGCAAAACAAAGAGCAGCTCGAAAATGTACCATTAATTAATACAATGCGTCAAAGGCGATGGTATTTTTATTTTAGTTTTATAGATTGTGCATAAAGTTGAACTTGAACCAATTTTAACCGTGTGCAACAATGTAAAAGTGCAAACCAGTTTACAGCAAAGGAGATAAAACAACTTAATAAAACCTTAAAAACAAATGCGTATATCTTCAATCGTTATGATGGTCGTGTAGTTGCCAATGGCAAACAATCCACTTCTTTATCATATTTAAGAAGACTACAACTACCACTATTGGCTATTGACCATGTCCAAGCAAGCGGCTAACGTCTTTGGCACGCCAAGGACAACAACAATGAGACCAAAGCTCTTTTCACGTTGTCGTTGTTGTCGTTGTGTTTTGTTGTTTTTAAGTTGGACAAACTAGAAAATTGCCTTTATCAATTTAGCAGCACAATTACATTAATCATGTGCGGAGGGAAAGAGAGGGGATTGGAAACTTACACATAAGCCCATTTATATTCAGTTGACCGCCTTGAAATCACTTAAAGTTCCATTTGCTCAAAACGCAAACGAAATAATAGGAAAAAATTACCATATCCAACATACAACATCATAATAACCGAATGAGAGCAGCTAGAGAAATTAAGAATAAAATCAAATTGCAACACTATTGGAGAATGAATGAAATGAAATGAATGAGAATATATCTTTGATAATTGTATTGTACACTATTGGAGAATGAATGAAATGAAATGAATAAGAATATATCTTTGATAATTGTATTGTATTTTATATGGGCTTATGGTTTATCTTGGGGTTACAGTTAAGTCGAAAGGGACTGTAAGGACTATGACGGTTTAGATAAATATATATAGTGACATATCCAGATCATGCAGATCTCTCATGTCCACACTCACTGCGACAACGCCAACGCCACGCGCAGATCACTTATGCAACATCAGCATATTTCGCCAATAACAAACCCAACAGCATATTTTAGCATAAACAATCAAACCCAACTGCATACTCTAGCATAAACAATTTTACTGTAAACAAAAAGCTTTCATAAGCCAATAATGAAATAAGACGCAAATGCGAGCTTTCATTACCAGCATGAACAATCAAACCCAGCTGCATATTCTAGCATAAACAATTTAACTGTAAATAATGAAATAAGACGCAAATGCGTCTGCTGAACAGACGTGTTTTGATGAATAAAGAATTATATTTTTTAAATTAAATACCGTAATCAGACATTCAATTATATATATAAATACATAACTATATCATGTTAGATAGTGCGTTTTTCATTTCACATTGCCCCTTAAGCAGCAATGCGTTTGGGATGCAGCTTCATTGTTTGGACTTTGGGGTCCAACCAATTGGATAAATCGTCGAGTCCAATTGAGTTGATAAGCGTGAGCGTTAAGAGCACTTTGCCATCGTTCAGTTGGGCGGGGGCAAAGACCCCGACCCCAAGAATAATGTTGTATATAGTGAGGGGACAGCCCAGAGCTATCTGTGGAAATTGCTACTGGGCAATGTTCGGACTCCGCGCGCACTAAAAACCAGTTTACCAAAATAACAACAAAATAAATATAAATGCTTGAAATGTTTATGTTTTACGCTGGGAGTGGAGGCAGTTGTTGTATTTTTTTTTTATGTCTTTTTGGTTTTGTATAATAGTAACCCAGTTAATTGCTTACTCATCGCCTGAAAGTGAAACGTAGGCAGGCAAGCAGGCGATCTTATTGATCTTGTTTCTAATACAACTATGCCATATATACATTTCTAGGTGCTCGGCCACTGGTTCGAGGTGGAACGTTCATTCTATTTGCCCGAAATTGCATCGGGATGTACAACTTTTGAGTTTGAGCCCTACAACAAAGCGGATCTGTCTAAGTTCAACAACTTTAAGCTGGAAGTGGCCATTAAAACCGTCAATCGCATGTAAGTGGCGGGCTTAAATTGATGTAAGTGAATAATCCAATTATCTGCATATATTATAATTATAGCACTGGCAATCCCAATGTAAATCTAGGCTATGCCACGCCGGAGAACAGCAGATCCTCCATTATGGACTTTAAGGTATGTCCAGCAAGCAATCTGTCAACAACAATCATACATTATTAATTCAACGAATTTGATTCCATTAGTTCAACACTCGCTTTCCCGAGGTGATTTCCCGCCTGTTGCCCGGTTCTGGTAAATACCAGGTGCTCTACACGGACTACGAAAACTTTGCCATATTGTGGTCGTGTGGCAGCTTTGGCTCCCTGGGCTATGCCGATCAGATCTGGGTACTCGGACGCGAGACAGACTTTGTGGTTGAGATACGAGAGAAGATCTATGATGTGCTCAAACGACTCTCTCTCGATCCCGAAAGACTTGTGCTCAGCAAGAATTCCAACTGCCCCAAAAAGCACTGAATCCACACCGATACACACATCCGTTTAGATATAATTGTTATTGTTTAAGTATCATATTGAACATCATATTGATAGATCCTAGGCTTTAGGCTTTAGGCTGCTGTGATATCGCCAAGTTAAGCTCTGTTTTGTATTGCCAAACAACAAATATATAGATATATAGACATATAGACATACATATGCGAAAATTGATATTTGACTGCAATGCCGGGGATTTTTAGCCCGATGAGTTGAGTTCACGCCAATTATAGCCAATACTCTAATTAATTTGGTATATGTATTCAAAACTTGCCAACGCAGAAATCAAATGGAATTGTTTTAGTCGCAGTAAGAAAACGGAACACGAAAGATGTCAAAACTTTGGATACTTTTCTTACTCGCCTTGCTGCTCGATTCCCTGCAGATTTCGTTGGCCCGTGGTGGAGGAGGGCATGGTGGTGGTGGAGGACACGGTGGTGGTGGACATGGTGGTGGTGGACACGGTGGTGGAGGACATGGTGGTGGTGGACACGGTGGCTTTGGCGGCGGCGGCTATGGAGGTGGAAGACCCGGTGGTTGGGGTGGAGGACGCCCAGGCGGCTGGGGCGGAGGTGGCTTCGGACGACCCCACAGCGGCTATGGAGGCTACAGACCTCATGGTTACGGCGGTGGCATAGGCCTCGGAGTCGTACCGGTGCCCGTGCCTGTTCCGTATCCATGTCGTAGTCCGTATTCCTACGGCTATGGCTACTATAATAGATACTATTGCTAATCAGTTGAAATGAGTAAGGGAACATATTTTTTGGTTATGAAAGGTATATTGTACAAATTACATCAACATATTAGTTACAAGATTGTTATGTAAATGTCCTAAGAAATTGAGGCTGTAGACAGTTCTCTAAATATTTTATATTTCTTATTGTTTTGATGGTCTTCGGTGTTTTGTGAATTGTTTTCAAAATTGATAAATGTGATAAAATATCCCGAGTATAGCGCACCTTTCACAAGGAGCTCTTAAGCTTAAATCTAGTAAAATCCGATTGGAATTCAATCCACTGGGCATACATACATGCGATAATATTATTATTACATATGTATTTATACTATATATATATATATATATATATATAAATAATTAAAGTTATATTGTCTACGGACTAGATATGAGTACCAAAAAAATGGCTGACTAACTGCGTTCGTTGTGGAAAGAATATCATAATGATAATTGTCATAATATTAATCAATATCTTCAAAGAACATCATACTAATATGTTATATTAATCAAAATACTTGTGTATATATGTAAACGAGTAAGAATACGAGTTCGACTATGGATATTAACTGTCTGAGGTTCCATGAAATAACTAGCAAAAGAATAATTGTAGAAAATCGAAACAAAAAAAGGCAGCGAAATAATTGCCTCACAAATATTTAAATTATTATTAAGCAATGAAGATTTAAATAACTATAAGAATTGATAAACTTTGAACCTTTAATGCATTTTTTTTGTTTTTGTTTTGGTCATTCAGTTGATAGTTAATTCATGGTACTCATGGCTCCGAACTTTGATTATGTGTGTGCTTAGTGCGTCTGCTCCGGAAGACAACTGGAGAGCATTCAGATTTCGGATACGGATACGGATCCATTTCAAATGGCTGCAACATGACGGATTAATTTCGATTAACTGTGGTTGACTGGAGTCCACAAAGTTCAATCTAGAGCATCGCCTTGCACTCGCACTCGGCGATGCTGTGCTGAATGCAATGATTAATCTCCGCAAAGCCTGGTCGCTCGCTGGGTTTGCGGTTCCAGCAGCGGCGCATCAGTGCATAAACCGACAGCGGCGTATTGTCCGGACAGCCGAGCACGTTGCCCTCCCTTATGTACTTGATGACCTCCTCGTGCGTAAGACCGTAGTAGGGCTGCAGGGCAAAGGAGAAGATCTCCCACAGACAGATACCAAAGGCCCACACATCGGACTCCAGCGAGAACTTGTTGTAGAGAATACTTTCGATGGGCATCCAGCGTATGGGAATGACATCGTTCTCATCCCCTTTGTAATAATCCTGCAGATAGATCTTGTGCGAGAGACCAAAGTCCGCAATCTTCACCTGCATCTGCTCGTTGATGAGGCAGTTGCGCGTTGCTAAATCGCGATGCACAAACTTGCGCTCGGACAGGAACAGCATGCCGGCAGAAACATCGGCCGCCATGTGAAGCAGCTGCAGCTCCTCCAGCTGCTGGCGATTGCGCGGCTGCGCCTGGTGTGTAGCATATGGCGAGCAGGCACGCAAGAATTCACTGAGATCACCCGGCGACATGTACTCAAACAAGAGACACATGGGCCGGCCCAAGGCGCAGACGCCGAGCAGCTTCACAATGTTGGGATGATCAAATTCGGCAAGAAGGCAGGCCTCACGCTCAAAGTCTGTCTGCATCTGATCGCTGGCATCGTCCTTCAACATCTTGACGGCCACCAGCAGCTCCTCATTGCCCGACACCAGGCCAGGCGCCTTGGCCTGAAAGACGCGACCAAATGCTCCTTGCCCAAGCGAGCGTACGTAGACAATCTCGCCACGAGGATACTCCAACTTCTCGAGGCGCGCATTCAGCTTCGTCTTTGGCTCCTGTACCGCTGCTGTGGTGGTCAACATGATGCAGTTGCTGTGAATAGTTGCAGTGCTCCTAATGGTGCCGCATTTCGTAGCGTTCGTGGCAGCAAAAGCGTTTGAACCGAGCGTCTCGCGACTGGCAGACAAATTGCAATCACCTCGCATGGAGGCACCGCATTCGCCGTGCGCTGCTTGCGACGGTTGCGTGTAATCCTTGTGTTTGGACAGCTTGTAGGCGAGCAGTATTATCAGGTGCAGTGCCACAATGCCAATGAAGCCAATGCCCGCCAGCAGAAATATCATTGATGGCGTAAAAAACTCCTCCATTTTAATAGGCGTATTTATATCCTTGGCACTAGGATCCACATAGTCAGCTGCAAGGCAGAGAATGCAGTTACTTCCTGCTGCAGGAATCTGTTGTGGAAAATAAACTTACGGCAAATAGGAATATCGCAATGCTGCCAGCGCACAGATTCGTCCAGAGTGTAGCACCAGGGCTGCGGTTCCTCACCTCCCGCATTGCGGCAGTAGTTCTCGCCCTCAGTAAGCTGGGCAAATACCAGCGGTGGCTGGATGTGCTTGTGCGGATGCTGGGAATCCCACCTTTGGCAGGGTATGCCCGACTTGCTTACATTCATCGTGCCCATATAGTATCGGCCGTTGCCATTGCGACAGTCATCTATAAGAAGCAATGATCTAGAACAAGCCCATGCCAAAAAATGTTTATACTCACAGCTGACTTCTGCCTCCTTAATCTCGGTTAGTCCTATGTAGGAGCAGCTGGAACGCCGCATGCTGGCATCGTAATGTAGCAGCGCTGTGCAGTTGGGTAGCCTGAAATGTGCGCGACTCTTGAGGAACATGTTGCGCTCCCGCTTCTCCTCAATCAGCACCCAGTCATTGTAGCAGAACTGCAAATGAGTCGCCTGGCAATCCTCGAGGCAGAGCGGCGCCTTAACGGCCCGACCGTTATCCACATGGCAGCGTGGGAAGGCATAGGCGCACAGCATTTTCTGCAAGGGATGCGAGAGATTAAACTGGGTATTTCAGAAAGTTTAGAAAATGTTAACCCACCTCGGCTGCCTCACGGCACAGACCAGTCAAGTCTACTATCAGCTCATCCCAGAGCGCTGTGGTGATCTGCTCGTTGCGCCAGCCACCAGTCGGATCTTCCAGGCTGTACCACACGGGGCCAGTGATGAACTGTTTGCACACCTTGCCATTGTACGGAGCACAGTAGCCCTTCTCCTCGCGCTCACCGCGTTCCCGATCACGCTCGTAGTCGCCGTGGTGCCGCTGATGATGGCGCCGCGCCGGCTCCTCAATGTCGATGGCGTTCAGTGAGTTGGCGTCCACTTCGCAAGTAAACAATAACACGCTCAGACCGAAGGCAGCTACCACAAAAACATATACAAAAGTTTGGCAACCTCTGCACCCCACACGGCCAACCCCCAGCCTGGCCATGCCAGCCATGGCTGCACCCCACTCTCGACACCTCTTTCGAATGTGAGTGTGTGTGTGTTGTGTCTCTATATGTAAATAGTTATGGAGCAGGTTTCTTTTGCGTTTTGTTTGCTTATCTTTTCCGAAGTTGAAATCGGTCGTCTTTTACGCGCCTTTAACTTATTTTAAAATGTATCTTTGTTAAAATATTGCGATATTCTTCTTTTTAATAGCAAATTTTCTAATTAAAGTGTAGGGCAGATCAAATTTGCACTCCTTACTCTGCACTCGCCTCTGTCAACGCCTTTTTCAGAATACCACAAAAGTTGACAACCCAATTGGGCGAAGCGTCCCCATAGGGGTGGTTTTTCCGAGCACAAGCTCAAGAACAGGGTTGTTTGTTACGCGACAAGCGTTGAGTTTATTTCACATACATACAAACATACATAAATATGCGATTGTTTACCATTAAGTAACCTTAAGTCAGAAGAAATCAAAGCAATTAAACAGTTAACTATATTTTAATCTACTTTTTTTTCTCGTTGGTTTTTTGCTTCTCTTTATTCGGATCATCTGTAGGCTCATCTTCAATATTTTCTAGACCCTGTAATGGAATGCACTTAAATGTCGCTTATCAATTGCTAAATAATACAATTCTACAAGCTGTAACAATAACTGAAATATGTGCCTTAAGAATTTTCGATTTTCAATTTCGTACTGTATATTTATTCACTTTTGCACTTAAGCTTAATAGAATTTCAACTACATAACATTTAATTTTTGGACTCATCTGGTATAGCATGGAGACCCTGCAAGAGAATGAGAAGTTTCTCAATTTTTGACAATCAAAGATAAGCATATCATGTATGAAGTATTAATGAAGTTAATTGGGAAACTTGTGCAACACAAAGGTTAAATGAAGATAGTTTGAATTTCAATTAGAAATAAATGATTGTTTATCTGTGAGATTAAACCAATCCTGTTTTTTATATTTCATATGAATCAAAGAAAGTAATAATAATAAAGGAATAACACCAAATTAGACATGTTAAAAAATTGAAAGCGACTCTTGGCAAGTAAAATTAATATTATAACATAGGAAAATAGACTTACATTCATAATGTACGGATTGTTGGTCAGTCGGAAATCGCGTTGATACATCACACGATCAAATCGCTCGTCCATATTACGGCGATAGGCCTGTAAAGTCGTCACAAAATTAGACATTTTAGTAGAATCAGTATTTATACAAATTCCATTTATTTTGGTGGGCTTTCAGCCGTTGTTAAATCATGTTTCATAAATTAAATTTAATGCACAATCAAGGGGCAATGTTATATAAGAATATCTTGATGCTGAACCAGACACTTACGTTGCCAATCGTCAGCTTCTGCAGGCCGTACATGGCGTATATGGGCACGGACAGGGCCACGGTGATAATTCCGGCGGCTGGTAATATTTCGAACCACATTTTAACTGTGCCACACACAAATTATTGTGTTATTTTGCTTTACGAAAAAAAAAATTACGGCAAGTGACAAAAAGACTTACAGCTGTTGTGTTTATCGATATATCGATAGATCTTAACATAAAGTGGAATACTTTTTGTATGAAGCGCAGTAAAAATTCCTTCTTTAATACGTCTTTATACGTGCTATACGTGCCAACAAATGCCAATTTTAGTTCGATAACTATCGAATTTTATCCTGGCTAGCGCTTATACACTGTTCAATTTGAGCAGCTGAAGTGCTTAAGTATGGCAACGCCAGCGCTTACAAATATACATACGTATGCAAAGGAGAAGTCGAATTACCGCAAATCATTCTATTAAAGGTGCAGCAAAGAACGCAGAACGCGGTAGACAGCAATCCACCTACCAAATAAGCAAGCATCAGCGCAAAATTTTGGGATTGCGCACAGACGAAACTCAAGAATATACTGAATTGCAAAATATAGATAACGACAATAACAGCGGCAATAAATTAGTGGAAAATATGGCTAGTGATCTTAACGGAATTGTCGAGTCATCGTTTCCCACGGGTGCATTGGTAAGCAATAATCTTATATTTCATGTACTCTGTGCAATTGTCATGTGACAAAATTCATATTATTCGCCATCACTCAGGTGCCAAAGGTGGAGACGGGCGTGCTGAACTTTCTGCAAAAGTATCCGGACTACGATGGTCGCGATGTTACCATTGCCATTTTTGATTCCGGCGTAGATCCACGCGCTTCAGGACTTGCGGTTAGTTTTTGTAAATGCAATTATATAGATATTAATAATATAATACAATTATATAATTATTTGTTTATCTATTTAAATATGTATTTTTCATATTTATTTCCAGACACTGTGCGATGGCAAAACTGTGAAAGTTATTGAGCGCTTCGATTGTTCTGGCTGCGGTGATGTTGACATGACCAAGAAGGTGACACCCAGCGAGAAGGGCACCTTCAAGGGTCTGTCTGGACGAACGCTGCAGCTCAGCGCCGAACTGTTGGCACTCAACACAGACAAGGATCGCGCTGTGCGCGTGGGCCTGAAGAGCTTCAACGATTTAGTGCCGGCAAAGGTGCGCGACAAGATTGTCGCCCAGGCTAAACTGAAGAATTGGGACAAACCGCACAAAATTGCCACTGCAAATGCCAGTCGCAAGATCGTTGACTTTGAATCACAAAATACGGGTAAGCAATCATCTGATATGTTTCAACAACTGGTTTAGTTTAAAGATTTTCTGTTTTCTTTTAGGTGATGGCCCAAAGCTGCCATGGGACAAAAAGATTATCAAGGAGAATCTGGACTTTGAATTGGAAATGCTGAATACATATGAGAAGGTGTACAATGAGGTGAAGACCTCATTTGACTGTGTGCTCTTTCCAACCGACAATGGATGGATGACCATTATCGATACAACGGAGCAGGGAAATCTGGACAAGGCGCTGCACATCGGCGAATACAGCAAAACGCACGAGACCAAAAATGTCGACGATTTTCTGTCGATTTCCGTTAACGTTCAAGACGATGGCAACGTGCTGGAAGTGGTTGGCATGTGCTGTAAGTAGCAGTTTCACCGTCTCTTGGTCCACCTGCGCCTGCCATACTTATTTTTCTATGCCTCCTAAGCCCCGCACGGCACGCACGTTGCTTCGATTGCCAGTGGCAACCACAGCTCCAGGGATGTTGATGGCGTGGCACCAAATGCAAAGATCGTTTCGCTCACCATTGGTGATGGCCGCTTAGGCTCCATGGAGACGGGTACAGCGTTGGTTCGCGGCATCTTAAAGGTCATGGAGCTGTGCCGCGAGGGTCGCCGCATTGATGTGATCAACATGAGCTACGGCGAGCACTCGAACTTTTCCAATTCCGGGTAAGCAATCTGACTCATGTTCCTCTGGATAAAGATATTTGTTAAGGTGTCGTTTATATTATTCTGACAAATTCGATTCCTGTCTTTGCAGACGACTTGGTGATCTGATGAATGAAGTAGTCAATAAGTATGGCGTCGTGTGGATTGTCTCGGCGGGTAATCACGGACCAGCGCTCAGCACTGTGGGCACTCCGCCGGACATCAGTCAGGATAGTTTGATTGGCGTGGGCGCCTACGTGTCGCCGCAGATGATGGAGGCGGAATATGCGATGCGTGAGAAACTGCCGGGCAATGTGTACACTTGGACATCGCGCGATCCCTGCCTTGACGGTGGGCAGGGGGTGACGGTTTGTGCACCCGGAGGCGCCATTACCTCCGTGCCGCAGTTCATGATGAGCAAAACGCAGTTGATGAACGGCACCAGCATGTCGGCACCTCACGTGGCTGGTGCGGTGGCTCTGCTCATCTCTGGCCTAAAACAGCAAAATATCGCTTATTCGCCATATAGTATTAAGCGCGCCATTAGCGTTACGGCCACCAAACTAGGCTATGTGGATCCCTATGCCCAAGGCCATGGCCTGCTCAACGTGGAGAAAGCATTCGAGCATTTGGTGGAACACCGAAATTCCAAGCATAACATGATGCGGTAAGTGGGAATAATCTGATTGTGGTTTGATATTCAATAGAAGTTATAAATCTCTGCTTCTCCTTTAGTTTCTCAGTGCACGTGGGCACCCAAAAGGCGAAGGGCATCCATCTGCGGGAGGGCGTGCAGCGCAATTTTATTGACTGTAGCGTGGACATTGATCCCGTCCTATTTAATGACAAGGAAGTGGGTAAGTGATTGCACCTATAATTGATATGTTGTATAATTTAACTTTTTGTACATTTCACGCAGATCCAAAGGATAAGTTCAATTTCAATGTGCGTCTTATTTTGGTGCCGTCGCAGCCTTGGGTGCAGTGTGGCGCATTTTTGGAGCTCAGCTACGCCGGCCGCCCAATAGTGGTCAGAGTTGATCCGACTAGCCTGCAGCCGGGTGTGCACAGTGCCGTGTAAGCAGCAAAGCCGAATCAAATTAGCAATGGTATTTTACTATTAATAAAACTCCGACTCTCCAACTTGCAGCATTCGCGCCTTTGATACAGACTGTGTAACGAATGGTCCATTGTTCGAGATACCTGTGACAGTGGTGCAGCCGCATGTTCTGGACCATGGAGAGAATACGCCCATTTATGAGCCTGCCTCCGTTAAGGGTGATAGGAGCATTGAGTACCAGCCCAACACCATAACAAGAGACTTTATTCTGGTGCCCGACAAGGCCACCTGGGCATGTGCGTGAAAGCGAATCTATTGATATAATTAAACATTGTTACTATATTATATTCATTCATTTTGATTTTAGTGCTGCGCATGCGGAATACGGATCCGAGCCGGGGCCACGATATTGGCAAGTTCTTTTTGCACACGAATCAACTGTTGCCGCATCAGTCGTGCCGCAAATTGGAAACAATGAAAATAGTTGCCGTCAACTCGGAATTTGAGACAACAACCACTTTTCGCGTTCAGGTAAATGTTCACAAATATGAGAAACACACTTGACTGATCCTTTTTTGTTTTCTTTACTCTTGCAGTCAAATAGGATATTGGAGTTGTGCCTTGCCAAGTACTGGGCCAATCATGGCCAGACCCATTTGAAGTACAGCCTTGAGTTTCACGGAGTCGCCGCTTATAATCCGGAAGCTTGTAAATATGAATCCATACTTGAATAATTTTTTTGCTACTATATTTACTGTTCTGTTTCGCCAGATGTCATGCAC
Organism: Drosophila longiperda; assembly: GCA_035042125.1. NCBI lineage: Eukaryota > Metazoa > Arthropoda > Insecta > Diptera > Drosophilidae > Drosophila > Drosophila longiperda. The sequence goes on from JAWNLV010000107.1 coordinate 15,050,032, forward strand.
GCCGGTCGTGGCATACACAGATTGGAGATTGACGCGTTGGTGGCGGAGGAGATTCAGCCACTGCTGCAGCTAAAGAACGCCGCCGTCGTGCTCAAGCCCAGCGAGGCAAAGATCTCGCCGTTGAGTGGCACACGCGACGTTGTGCCTGAGGGTAGGCAGATATATCAGAACTTGCTCGTCTACAATCTCAACGTAGCCAAGGCGGCGGAGGTGGCGCTCTATGCACCGATATTCAACGAGCTGCTATACGAGTCCGAGTTCGAGTCCCAGATGTGGATGCTGTTCGATGTGAACAAGTCATTGGTGGCCACCGGCGATGCGCACTCGCACGCCTTCTTCACGAAGCTGGAGAAAGGTGAGTATACGGTGCGATTGCAGGTGCGGCACGAGAAGCGTGATCTGCTTGAAAAGATCTCGGAGGCAACGCTGATTGCGTCATACAAGCTGCCAAATATGCTGTCGGTGGACTTTTACGACAGCTACAATAGGTGCATTGTCGGAGGCAGCAAAGTCGTCAACTTCAAGGTGCGCCAGATTACAAAGATGCTCTACCTCGCACCTATTGCTCAAGAGAAGCTGACCAAGGCGAATCTCCCGGCGCAATGCGCTTGGCTGAGCGGGAATCTGGTGTTCGCCAAGGACGAGGGCGGACGGCGCATCGCTTTGCATCCGTTCACCTACATACTAAATCCGGCAGAGAAGAAGTCGTTCTCAAATGGGGCCGCCAATGGAACTGTCACAACCAATGGCAGTCCCGCAGCAGCAGCTGCTGCCACACCCAATTCGGTCAAGCCGAAATCGACAACGACGCCTGAGGGAGCCACAAGTGCTGCCAATTCAACTAGTGGCGATGGTGTCACGCCGCAGAATGAGATCCCAGCCAGCAGCGGCAATGGTTCGCCCAGTTCGCCACAAAAGGGCAAGGCCAGCGCCGATGATTATGCAGAGAGCCTACGAGATTTCCAATGCTTGCACATAGCAAGGTGTGGTAAGTCCGTTAACCAATCCAAATTAATCGCTGCTTTCCTTTATACATTTTTAAATATTTATATTTAGAACTGGATAAGGCGGAGAAAATATACAATGATGTTGTGGCTGCACATCCAAAGCATCTGTTGGCCCATTTGCAGCTAATCCAGAACATTGAGTCGAGCGAATTGAAGTCTCAATTGCCGCTGACCTTTGTCGCTGCCCAGAAAAGACACAAAGAAGGCGGCAGCCAAAATGTGGATAAGCCAGATGATACTCAGAAACAGCGATGCGCCTTAGAACGCATTATCAAACTGGCGGATATTGTAATTGGAGAAACAGATGCTGATGCTCTACTCTCCTATTATGGCATTAAAAACGACACTCGTCCCGATGCGGCCAAGATCAAGACGTAAGTTAAGCAACGCTAATTCTAGTTCCAGCTGCATATTAATAATATTTGAGATTGCAGAGCCATGGACAAACAGAAAAATAATCTCATTGAGGCGTTGACCAAGAAGGGCATTGCACTGTCCAAATTGTGTGTGCTGAATGACAACCTCAAGGATCATTTGGCCGAACTGAACGAGATTTATACAGAAATAATTAAGTTTGCGGATGCGAACGATTCGAAGACCATTCAGTTCTCCATTTGGCACGCCTGTGCACATAATCACTATGGACGCATGTACAAATATGTAACAAAAATGATTGAGGATAGGCGCACACGGGAATTGTTCGAGGAGATGGCGGCCATCAATAGTGCACTGGGCTACGAGCATACCCGATCCGTCATCGATCGCATGGCCGTTTCTTTTTTCCCAAATAGCTTCCGATTGTTCTAAGTGTTCTAAGGTATCCTTCTGGCGCTTTTTGTGTATTAAGCTGGGGAACATTACAAACAGCACATTTTAATCTTGTCACTGTTTTATTTGTATTGCAAGCCGTGAAGTAATCAATTAAATAATATGTACATGAAATAAGTATGCTTCCAAATGAAGGGCCATATATGTTTTAGTTTGTGTTTATCTGAATTAGGTGGTGAGCAGCTGTTTTTGTTTAACAGCTGCATAATCTATACATTTGTTAATTGTTTACATGTTAAACTCAAAATGGCGCTGTATTGGTTAAGCTTAGAGTGACCATACCAAGAGTGCAATTATCACGTTGGTATTTTTTATAAGAGCAATGTGGTGTTTTTGGTGCTGGTAGTTTTAGCTCACACTGGTTAAGATGCAGTACTCCCAAACAATGCACACGCGAAAATAAAATGGGTAAGATTGAGTTAAAAAGTGCAAAAGATTACTAAAAAGCTGGTCCATATTCTATATGAATGTTGACTAAAACACTTAATAGTGATAAATGTTTGAAAGAAAAAAATGCAAGTGTTTTCGCTGCTGGAAAAACTGTCTCTTCTACGTAGTATGTGTAGCTTCTGTGCGCTGTGTGTGCGTAGTGAGTGCGATGTGTGTGTGTGTGTATTGGCCGATCGATTTTATTTTGCAAATTCAAGGACAACTGCAAATCCTGTGGGATAGCTATGCCGATTTAATTACAGTGCAAGCAATCAGTTGAATTTAACCCTAAAATATATAGTTGCACAGTTGGTTCAACAACTACAACAACAAAAAGCCGTTGAGCGGATATGAACGATTTCCATGGAATTTATTATCTCAAAGAATGTCGATTGCCGCGGCTATGACTCAAATTGCAAATCCAGAGGTTAAACCGACATTATCAGGCAATCTGTGTACACACAATTGTATACGAATGTGTGTGTGTGTGTGTATTTATATATATACATGTGTTGCGCTGTTTCTTTTACAAAGGCAAACAAAAACACGACCGAATGACAAATGCTGCGGGTTAAGCGGCAGATTTCTCTCTCTGTGTGTGCACTGGAAGATACAAATATTGAAGTGAAAGAATGAAAATATTTTAAGGCCTGTGTGCCACATGAGGGCGCCGCTCTGCCAATGAATGGGAATCAAAGTCGAACAAATATGTGTTGGCGTCAATGCTGCTGTTTCTGGTGGTGGTGGTGGGTGTTAAAATCCATGCCACCCACACACACACACACATATATATATATTCCCTATGGTATTATTATGGAGTGCAGCTGTTGTTGTTTGGTGTTGAGACACCACATGCATACTTAAGTTAAATATGCATTTATATAGTCGTATTTATTTTTATATTTATTTATGTGTATCTTGCAGAGTGCCCACAAATTGATTTATATGAATTCCTCACCGAGTCCGAACTGCAGCAATATTACAATGCCATCAAGTGAGTTCTGTGACCCAAATTGACCATGGTATATGGCAAGGCTGGTATGCTGATCACGATTAATGCGAGCAAAACAAAAACTGTTCCATATGTCAACAATGATTGACAGAGATAGTGAGAGAGGGAGAGCGAGAGCATGAAGGCAATTGTAAACAAATAACTGCTATATTTTCTTTCGTATCTATAATTTAATACCAATGTGCAGAAAGTGTGTATGTATTTAAGATTTAAAATAAGCGAAATACGCAAAGAAATTGCCTTCAACAGTGGTTTTTGTTGCTTCGTCATTAATTGTGATTCTGCATACCAGGCTTAGTTGACGACGCAACTCAATTAATTTCCCCCTTTTACACAGAAACGAATTAAAAATAACAAATGCAGCACAATTTAAATATGCAGCGGATGAGGATTTGCGTTTCATTGGCCTGTCGAGGCCGGAAATCCGAAGACTGCGTAAATTCTATGAAAAGCATTTCCCCCACAGTTACCTCAGCAAAATCAAGCGTATGCTTCAAACTCCAGCAACAATCGTGAAGCGCGAGGATGGCGCCGCCGGCGGGCAGGCAACAAATGAGAGCGGCGCCGCAACTGCAACCGCAACAGCGTCGCGGAACGGGGCCAGTTCACCGGGCAGCAAGGTGCCCAACAATAAGCACATCATACCAGCTGATTCGATTAGCGTTAACAAGCAGCTGGGCATCGGGGAGTTCGGTATTGTGCAGCAGGGCGTCTGGACGAATGGCAGCGAACGGGTGAGTGCAGTCGTTTCTCCCACCCCCTTCCTCAAGGGCTTCCGCTTGAAGTGAGTAATTAATTTTGACTGTTGCCGTTGCACAGATTCAAGTGGCCATCAAGTGCTTGTGCCGCGAGCGCATGCAATCGAATCCCATGGAATTTCTCAAGGAGGCAGCCATAATGCATTCGATTGAGCACGAGAACATTGTGCGACTGTATGGCGTTGTGCTGGCCACTGATTCGCTGATGCTCGTCACGGAGCTTGCGCATCTACGTTCCTTACTCGAGTGCCTTAAGGACTCCGGTTTGCGTGTCAGCTTCCTAACGATACCTACCCTCTGCGAGTTTGCGCTGCAGATCTGCAATGGCATGCGCTATCTGGAACAGAAGCGACTCATCCACAGAGATCTGGCTGCACGCAACATACTCGTCTTTAGCAAGGACAAGGTGAAAATCTCGGACTTTGGGCTGTCGCGTGCACTCGGCGTGGGCAAGGACTACTACAAGACGAATTTCAATGTGAATCTTAAGCTGCCGATCGCTTGGTGTGCTCCAGAATGCATCAACTATTTACGCTTCACGAACGCCTCCGATGTGTGGGCGTTTGGCGTCTGCCTCTGGGAGATGTTCTCGTATGGATTTCAGCCATGGGCGGCGCTGACCGGCCTCCAGATACTGGAGGCCATCGATGCGCCTAATTATCAGCGTCTCGAGCAGCCGGACTGCTGTCCGCGTGAGTATTACACGCTGATGATGAAGTGCTGGCAGGATGATGCGGCCAAGCGGCCCAAGTTTAGCGAAATCTATGAACAGCTGCCCGACATGAAGCCCGAGCAGCTCAAGGCCGTTGTCAACTGTGTCGAGCCGAAGAAGGATCATCTGTTGTATCGCCAGGGCGACATCATCAGTGTGCTCGATCGGAATACGGGCACGCCCTTCTGGAAGGGAGTCCTCAGCACCGGCAAAACGGGCTACTTTAATCCCTCAAATACTGTCGCATTTCTTGAGGGTTTACCCTGTGCCTCCAATCGTGACTCCTTCAGCCGAGTTGGGGATCATCGTATTAGCAAGCGTAAACTGCGCACGGAAATGATTTCGAAGCCACAAAATGATTTTAAGCACACCGGACATGTGGGCATCGATGGCGCCACATTTGGCGACATTGCCTTTCTCGGCAGTTCCCAGAATGTAAGCGAATCGCAGTCCAATGGAACTTATCTATTAATTGTCTTCCTTTTTACAGTATAATCATGTACCCAAGCAGATTGTGACGCCCTACAAGCCGTCGGAGGACATTGAGCAGACGCCGCTGCTGTTGCCACCGACACCGACCAGTCCCGATTCGCTGCAAACGGCAAGTGGTTATTTTCCGGAGGGTGCTGGCACCTCGATGAATCCCACGTTTATTCCCTCCACGGAGCACACGCCCAAACTGATACCAAGCAATGGGCACAGCTCTTTTGATTTTGCCGGCTCCACAAATCCCTTTGCCACCCACAAACTGGACAAGGAGCAGCTGGCCTATGCGCTGCAGAACAACAACTATGGCGCCGATGGTAAGAGCATCCATTCCGAGCCCAATTGGCGTGCCAGTTCGCGCAATACGACCGACGACCCGCACGAATATCACGAGATATCCGACGATGAGATCACTGGCGACAAGTTGGACTTTGGTCCGTCGCTGCTCGATGAGATTAACTCGATGTTTGGCTCAATTAGCGGCGCCTCTGGCAGCCAGCCAAAGTCGCCCGATTTTGATCATGTGAATACGAAAAACGAATTTGCCGAGATGTCAGCCAAGTTCGGACACAAAACGGCCGGCGACAGCAATGGCAACAAGCAGCACGGCCTTGGACTGATGTCCAAGAAGAAGGCGGCAACGGGCACAGTGAAGGCCATTTCGGTCAAGGATGAGAAAATACTGAATCATGCCATCGAAATGGCCAATGAGATTAGCGCCAGGTAAGCCAACAGCAGGATTTATATTATAAATATTTACATATTTCTGATTTACTAATTGTTCTTTGCAGATCGATGATTAATTTGGTTTCGGATCAGCCGCCGGCGACGCACAGTCCCAAGCGAAAGTTCAGCTTCCGTTTTCCGCATCTGAGCAGCGGCGGTGACAAGTCGAGCAGTGGCTTGGGAGGCGCTGCTGGCAGCTCTGCGCATACGCCCACTCATGGCACTGGCTCGCCCTTCTCCACAAAGAAGAACTTTACGGAGGAACTGCAGAGCATACCCGATATACAGGTAAGCCAAGATGATATGCAGATGATGTCTTAATTGTTATATTTAGAGCTACAGGCATTGCTAGTGTATTTATTTTATTTTGGCCATTTTTGTCTGTTGCTAATCCGGACGTCTTTTTTTGTCTACACTATGCTCTCTCTTTCTTCATCATCGGTGCGCTCCAATCATTCCCCGTTGTTTTGCTCTTTTGGTTGCCCGCTATTTGTTTCGTTTGTTGTTTTGTGTTCCTCTTGGCTTTCGTTTTGTTTCCGTTTTTACACACACAACACACCCTTCACACACATACAAAAACATATCAAGCAGCGCTTTCGCTCGCTGAGCGAGATCAAGAACAGCTCTGATCTGCGCATTCCCATCTTCGACAAGGAGAGCTCCGACTTTCTGTTCGAGAAGTCGCGCGAGCTGCTTAGCCGTCCCCTGAACCGGGAGCCGAGCAGCGAGGAGTCGCGCGAACCGAAGAGCATCAACGATAATATTATGGATATTGAGAATACGCTGAAGGCATTGAACTTGGACTTTATGCACACATACACGGAGCTGGACAAGAGCGACTCGAACGACACCATTCTAAATGATCAGTTGCCGCATCAGTTGGTGGGCTCGCTGGACGATGGCATCAGCAGTGCCACTGGTAGTCTCAAGTCCGCTGTTTACAGCTACAGCAACGGGGTGCAGACGATGTTCGACTTCAATGCGGCAACCAGTCACCTGGACAAGCATCTGCAATACATGCACAACCAGGCGCAGGCGCAGCTGCACAGCCACAGCCAGCAGCCCGAACAGAAACTGGTCGACGATAAGCGCAGCAGCACCCCGGACACGGGCTTCGCTTCGCGGGACACAAACATCTCGCTGTCGCGTCGCAGCAGCCAGAAGAGCAGTTACAGTCCCCAGGAGAGCTACTTCCCGTTGAAGAGCGAGGTGCTCTTCAGTGCACCGCCCGTGGTGATGAACAGCGGCTACGAACGCTTTGGCAACGGGCATACCAAGCAGATGCTGGCCAGCGCCTCTCCGGTCAAGTCGTGCTTAAATGCGAGCAGCACTTCCGTTTATGCAGCGGTCGCCAAGAGCTATCGCCAGCGTTCCACATCCTTTAATGCGAGCTTTCAGCCCATTTCGCCGGTGCTGTCTGATGCAAAGCAGCGTCAATTCAGACAGGAGCCACTCCACCAACAGCAACAGCACCAACAGCTGCAACAATCGCAGAAACAGCTACAGCAACAACTGCAGCAGCACCAGCAGCAGCCACTGCCCAGACGCACTGCCTCATACAAGCCCCGTTCGATACGAGCGCGCACTTTGCGCCGTCTTAGCTACAATCCCATGACGCTCGACTCGAGCAGCTCCTCCAGTGGGGGTGAGGACGGCAAGCCCAGCAAGCCTAGCCTGGCGCGTTCCGAGTGCGATATACGCGCTCGTGTCGTCGCCAGCTCCAGCAGCTCCCTATGCCGCCGGCGCCGCGCCGGTCTCAGCCGGCAGGTGCAGTCCGCGTGCCACGATGAGCGCGAGGCGATCATTTCGCCGCGTCAACTGTACGGCTCCAACTCTAGCATCAAGTCGGCGCCGCACTACAATATGGGTGGAGGCAATAGGCGCAGCTTCCATCGGGCTGGAGCCAATCCTGGCTACGAGCAGTTCCACTACGATGAGCGCATCTACGACTTTGGGGGACGTGGTCCGGGCAACAACTATACGACGGCCCAATTGGCACAGCATGCCCTGTTGGCGGCACCAACGCAATCGCAGAAGCTCAGCTCAGGGTCTGGTTCATCCTCGGCGGCCTCCTCGGCAGTGGCCACATATCGAACGGCTGCCTCCGTTGCTGCTGCTCCAGTGGTGCGTCCGATAAGCGGCGCCACGTTGCATGAGTTTGATATAAGTCGGCTCACGGGCAAAAGTCCGACGTCGACGAACTTTGTGGGTAGCTCACCGGATGAAATAAAGCAGCAGCGACAGTCGCAGTTAATAACGGTAAAGCCGCAGCGACCCACAGAGTTCCACTGGCCGGAGAAGATTCGTGTGTCCGCGGTGCAGCAGCACGAGATGAACTGGCGCCAGTTCCAACAGCAGCAGCAGCAGCAACAGAATCCTCAACAGCTGCCATTGGTAACGGCGGCGCATGACTCAAGTGACAGCAGCTCATCCTCCAGCACGGAGAGCGGCGATGAGTTTCAATTCCGCCGTGAATTCGCTGCGCCACGCATTCCGCCCAGCCCAGCGCCATAACTAAGGAAAATGCTGAAATATGTTCTCAATTTACTATTCGGACATGTGTTATCGGATTAGGATACACACTTGAGTGGGTGGTGGGTGTGTGTTGGTGTGTTGTAGTGTGGTGTGTGTGTGTGTTTGCGTGTGTGTGTCGCAAGTTGTGTCGAAGAGTAAATTGTAGAAATATTTACAGCCACATATATTAGCCGGTATTAATATATATATTTTTTGGATTTAAATATATATATATACATATATACATATATATATATATACATTTACATAAATATATTTGAGAGTGTGCCTTATTCGGAAACACGGAAGACCTCTCAGAACAGATGATAATAATGCTCGTAATGTGCAGTTACAATTACAGTTACAGTTACACAGAGACAAAGAAATACAAATACAGATACAGTTACAGTTACAGTTACAGTTACAGTTACAGTTTAAAGATACAGATACAGATTGAGTTGCAGACAAAGAAAGATACAGTTGATATTTAAGATAAGCAATATGCTAAAGAAGTTCAGAGAGCACCTGGAAAGGGAAACAGGCTCTCCTCAGAATTATAACTAAAAGCTCAATAATAATTAAAGCAATATTAATTAGTTGACATACATATAAAAATAAAAGAAAATTAACTTCGGACCGCCGAAGATTAAATACCCTTGCAGACAGTTGTTAATATGATTATAATATTGACTCACATTTCGCCGAGTATAATTATCAAACATGGTTGATGATTAATAAGTTTAAGTTTAATTAAGCTTAAAAACCACAACTTTTTGTTTATATTTATATTTTATGTTATTGCCGAATATTATCGTCTGCGAGGGTATGAAAATAATTGAGTATTACTCTGATACCAGTTCCAAACTGCAAATATGCTGACTCCATCTCTTTAATTGTGGCATGCAGAGTAGTAAACTGTTTTAACTTTGTGGTATATCAAAGAGTTCTCAATGTGACTCAGACATAAAAGAGAAGATAATATATATTAATATTTATTTTACCATCGGTATCAGAGTATAAATAAAAAAGACTCGATGATAAACACTCAGCGTAACACTCGTAAAGGCTTCCAGGACAAGGCTACTCAGTTCAGAATAAGTCATTTTTGTTTGAATGACGCTGGCAACAACCAAAGAATCCAATTTCCTACAGATCTCAGATATCATCATAATATCATCCATTAACAGAGCTTGGTTGTCGGCGCTCTCACAGCAAGGTGACGAAGAATTTATTGAATAGAGAAAGAGTATCAGTATTAGCATTTCATTAAACACTAAACACTTGAACAATTCGAGAACACCTCATATAAGGGACAGGGTATAAAAAATAACAACACACACAGCAACAACAACAACAACAGTCATCCTCTACACACAGACACGCAAAACCGTTGACAATCCTCCATCGAAAACAACATCACCAAAAAATAAAACTTGCCTAATTTATAAATGAAAATTGTCCAAATCAAAACAAAATAAGAAAGAAAGAAAAAAACTAAAACAAAAAATCGTACATATGCAAATGTGTATTATGTGCCATATCCTTACGCTTGCATTTTTACTATACTATATAATTGATATACTTACTATATATATATTTAAAAAGAAATCTGATTAGAGCACTCATACGACTTGTATGGAATTGCAGGAGATGTATCTCCTCGAACATATTATAAGTAAAGAATATTTGATTCTTCATAAACGATGTACTAAATATGAAATATGACAAACGATTTGTAATCAGAGTTGTTCGTTTTGTCGAAATTTAAGACGTCTACATTTTTATAGAGCTCTCAAAATGAGCACCAGATACTTGTATTATGTATTCGTATTAAAAGATTTGTCGCATTCTATGCATTTATTGATCAAGTTAACCAAAATCGAAGATTCGAAGTGAAAAGCAAACACGCGAAATTACTTATATACAAAGTTTATATACCTACGATTAATCGTACTTACATATATAATTACAAATTCATATACATATTCATATCTACATTTAAAACCAACAACTTATACTACAAAATGATATTCTAAAGCATGCGTTCGAAGCGTTTCACAACCCAAATGAAAACAAAAAAACCAAACCTAAACTTAAATCTAAACTTAACTTAAAATCTTAATATTTAAAAACTAAACTCTTTTTTCCAAGTATTATACATACATATTTATAAACAAATGAAATGAAAAGAAAAACTACAAGTTTGCATTCTAAGAACCATACAAAATGCCAATTGGTAATCAAAAAACGTTGTGTATATTTAAAGGGATTCAATAAAACAAAAGGAAACCAAATAAAAACAAAAACACTTAGAAATTGTCCATTAATTAATTTAACTGATAAGTTGACAAAGTAATTGCAATTAATTTAAATTATTTTGTATATTTACTGTTAATTATTAATTTAATTGTGTTAAGAAGCTTTCCTTGGTTTTAATTTGTTTCTTATTTTCATTTCTATGTTTTTATTTTCGTTTCTACCTCTTTAACCCGCAACAACAGACACTGATTGGCGAGGAGGGTCGCGAGGCGTACAACAGTCTGATTGAGCGCAAGGGCATGCTGGACATCGGTCCCAGTCCGGCAGCGACACTGCTGCGCCACATGGACACCGACGAGTTCGAGCTGATGAACGCCAAGACGCTGCCGCGTCGCCTTGGCAGTCAGCTGATGAGTCATCAGGGCGTGGCGGCGGGTCACTTGAGCCTCGAGCCTGTAGCAGCCTCGAGCTGTGTCACCGCTGTCGAATCGGAGAATGTTCGTCCCTTGCAGCAGCAGCGACAGCCACGGCCCATGACTCTGCCGACACGTGGCGCTGCTGCCCAGCGCGTTCGACGAGCGGAGCAGACGAGCCTGGAGCGACAGAACAATGAGAATCGCAACTCGCTTGGTCCCAAAGAATCCTGCGAGAGTCCCAGCTACATGACACACGCCAGCTACAAGTTCCCCGATCCGCCGCAGGAGACAAATGCCCTGCCGCTGCCATCGCGCGAGGGTAAGAAGCAGGTGAAGACAAGCGCCAAGCGGCACGTTCGCAAATATCCGCTTATCATACCGGCCAACGGAGTGCAGCGCACTCTTAGCAAACTGACTGATTTCGGCGAGGAGGCGGGAAACAGAAGCGGCGACGCCTCGCCGCAAGAGCAGCACCAGCTGCAGCAGCAGCAGCCGTCGGCACGTTCCATAGAGGTTGTGGCGGCCGTGCGCTCGAGTAGTGTGCGACGCCGTTACTCCGAGGCCAGGGAATATGAGAATATGCCTGCTGCGACAGGCGGAGCAACTGCGCACACGTACCAGAATTTGGACAAACTGATGCCGGCTGATGCTGCCGGGCTGACGGACAGCGCTTCGCTGCAGTTTGAGTCCATACTGGAGGCGGACATGGGCAAGGATGGCGTGCTGCAGTCGCCAGACGTGACCGATGGCTTCTACAACTTTTCCATTCAGAAGGAGCACTATAACAAGAGCAAGGATGTCGGCTTCGAGCCAGCCCAAATCTCGGGTCTCTATGTAAACGACGATGAGCTGCGCAATTTGGATAAACCACTGGCGAGCAGCAGCAGCTTAACTACACTGGACTCCGAGGCAGTTCCACAGGAGATCGCGCCAACAGCTGCCTTAGCAGCAGCGGCAGCTGCAGCTGCCGCAACTGTTGCTGCTGCAGCAGAAGAGCCTCAGGAGAGCTGCAGCCGTCGATTGGCCATCGCGGACAATGAGCTGGCGGGTAATGCACTCTTCAAGAAAGTGCGCGCCTCTGTCAACCTGGCCATGAATCGCAACTCAATCAACGGCAACGATACCAGCACCGCAACAGGTCATCTCACATCTACCCCTGAGCCCAAGCCGCAAACGGAGGCCGAATATTTTGCAGCGACAGCAGCTCGCTTGGCCGATTCCAATTCCGTGAGCTGTGAGGATTTGCTTGAGTTCTCCGACAAGAAGCCGCGCGGCTGTGAACGCGGCGTCGACTCGGATGAAGTGCGTATCATGGTCAAAGTGCTTGGCAAGGATGTGAGTTAAATGACGAATTTAATTTTAACTTTTAATCTTAATTGAATTCATTACTTCACCCCACAGAGCACACCAACACGTTGTCTGGGCGCCTTGGAGTTCATCAACTGGGATGTGCACAAGTCCATCAAGCTGATTAAGTTACAGAATATTCTCGCCGATGCAAATCTCAGCCTGTCTGCCGCGTACGAGGCGCTGCAGCATCAGGAATGGGATCTGCACACAACTGCCGTCAAGCTGAAGGGTGTCAAGCTCTAAATAATGCGCATCTGCTTATATATATGTATATAAATATATATATATATATATATATACATGAATAGCTGTATAAGTATATATCCTACACGCAAACCATGTGCCTGTTTAAAACAACCATATTTGGGCCTTATCGTATGTTTCTAATTGTATCTTACAAGCATTTCAAGTTCGCTTCGGATATTTTGTATCCTACAATATATTAAATTATACTATAGCTTATAAGACATTTTTATATTGAACTCTTCACTCAATCACTGCTCAAAAAATGTTTCTAATGTAGCAATTCGTACACTTCGCCTATTGTATGAAGGAATCTCAGCATGTACTTATCTAATAATGCAATGTTTCTAGTTTTTAATTGTACGCCAGTTTCACAGGATCATATAACATTCACAAAATAAATACATCTTCAAAAAACATGCCAAAATAAGAGTACTTAATAATAATCGGAGTAAGATATAAAATTTGTTCTCTTTGTATTATGAAGTCCATCACATTTCCTAAATTAAACAGTTCTCATCAGGAAAATCCCTCAAACGATTATGAGTTTTAAGTTGGGGTTCGAGATATGCTTCCTGACACAATGTCATTGGAAAAAATGTTAATTACTCGGATCGAAGCCAGCCGAGAGACAGATAACGTAAATAAAATACATTAAACTTCGTTCCACAAGGGTATGTAGTCGTCGGCGTGCTTAGGAAATCCCTTTCTACTTGTTAGTTTTAGAGTGTACTAAACAAATTTTAACGTAGTAATATTAGCCATTTGATTCATCCTTAAGGTGTGCTTTAAATTTTTTAGCAACTTTGTAAATGTTCATCAGCTTTTTAAAAGACATGATCGTCGTTATATAGGTCAATTTAATATATATATATTTTACCTCATTGTGGACATATTTGCGCACATTGGGTTTAAGTTTAAAATGGGTTTATTTAAACACGACTACGTAATATACATCAAATATACAAAGTTGCAACGAACATGAAAATCTTGCACAACATTTAAATATAACTTAATGCAAAAGATACAAAAAAAATCAAAAAGTCAAATTTCTAATTACTGAGAAATGGGTTAGGGCGGGGAGGGGTAATTGCGTCGAGTGCGATTTCCCACGGATGTTACTTCCAATCTGGGCGGCCGCAACTTTCGTGTTGTTGGTGTCCTTGAGCTACTTGTATTTCCTGCTTTGTCCTGCCGGACGCGTTTTGGCGTGGACATTCTCGGATGACCCTCGGTCATACTCAACTCCTGGGACAAGCGCTTGCGGGTCATAACCATGTTGCTCAAGCGGTGTTTACGTGCCGAATTTCGCGTTACAACTCTGTTAACCGACGTGCTGGTGCTCGCCTCCGTTACGGAGGAGCGCTGGCTCGTCTGCGGCGTTTTGTGGCTCGTCTGCGGCGTTTTGTGGCTCGCCTGCGGCGTTTTGTGGCTCGACTTTGTTGCTAATGCCGATGCCGGTGCTGGTTCTGTGTTCTCCTTGATGGATGATGTGCTGCTGTTGACTTCCTCAGTTCCTTTTGAAGTTACTTTCATGCTGCTCAGCCTTCTGGGTGTTTTGCCATTTACACGCTGCTGTTTACGCTTTGGGGAGATGCGCGAAGAATCGGAGCATTGCGACATCCGCGCTGACGTTCCACCCTTCGCGTTTCGAAGCAAGCGTTTGCGACCATTGCGCAACGGCGTTTGGATCTCGAGATGTAGAACTTTGCGCTGCAGAAAAACAAGAAGAAAATAACTCAAGGAAGTGTAAAAGCAAATGCGAAAAAAAACAAACCATCGAAAACTTAATCCTAAATCATATGCACGAAAAGGTCTTCAGATATCGATTACTTAGTAGCTTAACAGATCCGAGCAATTTTATATTATGCGGATAGCACTCGTTGGTTGAAAGAAAACAGTTTTTTTTGTTGTTGTTTTGATTGTTGTTATATGTTTTTAACTTGTCTTTTTTTTTTTTTTTTTTTGAGTTTAAGACTACTTTCCTTGAGTAGAAAGCTTTCGAATAATTACATGCTACATATTAAAATTGTATTTCGAGTTTTTTAATGCGCCGCCCGAGGAATCTACTGCTACTGTCTGTCTGGTGTGGGTTTAGACTTTGTTCTGGCTCTGTGCCTGCCTAGAGGTGCAAACGCAAGCGCGTGGTACTCACTTTGCTGCTGCTCGGTGGCGAGTTTCGAGAGATGTTGCCGCCGATTGCATTTCGCTTGCGCATCGAGCGCAAACGCCGACGACTCGTATTTTGTGTTGTTGTCGCCTCATCAGAGGATGCGCATGTGGGCGAGTCCACAATCACTTCCGAATCATTGTGCTGCAGAAAGGACCCGTTGAGATAAGCATGGCGTGAAACTCTAATTTTTGCATACAACTTACCGTCTTGTCTCTAACAGGACTGTGACTATCAACAGCTACTGATTCCGGTTCAACTACTGTCACCGCCAATGTTTCTGGGGATTTTGGAGTCTCTTGTTGCTTTTCGGGCGTTGTTGAGGCACGTGCTATTGCTTCTTTTAGTCGATGTTTTGATTTGGGCCTACTCATCATGCGTCGAGTTATTGCCCTAGCTCCCTCTTTCTGCTCGACTATTTCCGCATTACCCACTGACGATGCTGGCGATTGTGGGCCGCATATGCTCTCCGCATCCGAGTTAGTGATAGAATTGTGGAGCGAACGCCGTAGGAAGCGAATGCCTACTTGATTCTTTGCACCAAAAGTGGTCAGCACAGGCTCCATAGGTGTGGGTGTGGCTGTATTTTTGGGTGTTGGCGTTGGCGTTTCCACGCTATCTTCTCTTGCTGCGTCTTCTATTGTAATTGATACTTCGGTTATGTTTATGGCTGGTGCCTGTTCGCTCTCAGACATCGCTGTCACTGCCCCACCGCCCGTGGAAGCCACCGCTGGACATTCACTGCCGGCTGCTGTTGAGGCCGTGATGCTCTCATATTCCTCTGCATCCACGTCGCTGTCGTTGCCTTCGGGTTTGCCTGCAGGCGGATTTAACTTGCCGTTAAGTATATCCTTAAAGTCCATAATGTTTTTTAACATGCGCGGCTCCAGTTCACTCTGCAAAAACATTATAATTCAGAAATAGTTGGTTTTCCGTTAAATTCTGCTTACATTTATCAGCTTGTCGGCCAGCTCGAACATTTCATCCTTCAGCTTCGGACAATTGAGCACATTCAGCTTGAGCGTGATCAGCTCCTTGGCCAGCAGGCGGCACATCTCCTTTCGTTCCGTATAGTAGTCATGCATGTATTGTAGAAAGCTGAGCGCAATGCGATTGTGCAAATTGCTCTGTGGCGTAGTGTGTTCCTGCAGAGTGAGATCGATGAAGAACCGGGTCACATGATCCGGCAGAACATCGTGCAGCACTGAGTCATAACTGCTGTTCATCACGGACCACACAATGGGAAGCAGGCAAGGCTGAATCAAATGCTGCTGCTTCTGCTCGACAATATTCTCAAAGAACATGCCCAGTACCTGGTGAATGATGGGCTCTGCGCATAAAAAATAAACCAAGGAATGCTGGTCAGTTTGCACCAGTAATATATATTTTGTTTTCTTGTTGCTTACCCGTATTTGGATTGAAGTAGCGCTTAAGCAGCTTCTCAATCACATCGGTGCGATTGTCGAGCTGCCCGCGCAACACTAAGCGGCACAAACCGCGCACAATGGCCAGCAAGATGCCCTCGTTGACGACCTTCTCGATGAAGAATCCCATCATGCTGATAATGTCCTCATTCTGGTCGCTGCCCTGCGTTTGACTGCGGTCTTCCTCGCCATCAAAATCTTGCATGGTAAACAGCAGACGACGCTTCGATTTCGATGGCTGATTTTGACCAGCGGCCACTGGCTGATTTAGATCGATCAAATATTCCACACCATAATGGTCCATAAGCTCGCAAACGCATTGCGCCGATATTTCACAAAGTCGTATATTGTTGTTCTTGGAAAACTCCTCAATGAGCACGTGGAAGACCTCTTTCGTGTACGCCTCGTACATAATGCTGAACGTTGTGCCACACTTCATGGCCCACTCACAGGTGTCCGTTTCTGTCGATGCCAAATGTCGGCATATGAAGTCCTGCAATGAGAATATTCCATAAGTAGATTTTACACCTACACAACAAATAAGAAATTTTCAACAATCTTACCTTATAGAGCTTGCATAGGCTGGGATTTAGGGAGTGCACATGCTCGGAGGCGACCATGTAAAACGATATGTACAGGCCCTTGAGCACACGCTCCAGCTTGGACAACTTGGGCCGTGAGGGCAGCTCCAGATCGCCATGCTTAACAAGCAGTGGCTGGATCAGATCCTTGTACTGGTCCCGCACGGCCATTCGCTCATCCTTGACGGCCTGCGCACGAATATACTCCTTTTGCCGCACAAAGTTCTCCTCCAACTCCTCGAGCTCAAGTATTTTTACCTTTAACGAACCGATCTTCATGACCAACGAGGTGTCCACATTGCCCAGCAGCTTATCGGTTAGCTCGCGATCGTGCACTAAATCATTCTGCTTTGCATTCAGCTTGCAAATCTCGTAAATTATCTCGATGAAGTATTGCATACGTGCACCCACATCGATGACCAGCTGCTCCATGCAGCGCACCAGCACGGAAACTATTTTGTGATCGAGCAGGCACTCCTTCAGCAGATGAGTGATTAACTCCTTGAGGTTTTCGCGTCCAATCTCATCGCCCAGATCATAGGACTGTAGTATTTCCACCAGCGATAGCAGAATGCACTGGAACTCAATCTGTGCGAATTTTTCCATGTCCGGCTTCTGGAACTGACAGTACCTGCGAAAACAGTCAGTGATTATATGTTTATATATAAAGATTATGCATTTGGAACCTACTTTTTTATATAGTCGCAGAAGACGCTCAGCTCGGGCAGCACTTCCTCAAACTCGTCGGCTTGGTCCTGCTGCAGGTAGGTACTGAGGCACTGCCAGTAAAGTACAAGCTCCACAGTGAGTGCCTCGTGCGGCACACACCGATGCAGATCACAGTCCTCGGTCAGCGGCAGCTGGGCAAGTAACTTGCTGTTGTCCTGCTGCTTGAATATTACGAGCAGCATTTGGCGAGCGACGCGTTTGAAACGCTTCAGTTCCTCTTCATTGGAATCCAGTTTGAGTGCACCCGTGAGCTGTATGTAGTCCTGCTGGTACGCCTCTAACCAGGATTTGAGCATATACTTTAAGACATTCTTTTTCACACTCTCCGCGCTATCGTTAAGGCCGCGCTCGATAAGTGTCAGGCGCTGCGATACCTTGTAGGAGCGCACCGGATAGTTGCACAGATGAATGTAGGTGTGGCGTCGCACCCTCTCGTCCACATCCCACAGACGCTGAAGGATATGTGGCAGAGTCAGATAGTTGCGGCCCATGCACGAAATGATGCACTGTCGCACACTGGATGAGGGATCCGAACAGAGGTGATATTGATAGGCGCACAGCACGGGATCGTTGGGGTGATCGGGCACCTGTAATCGCTGCATGGCAAGCACTGCCTCCTTGCGCACACTCGCCGACACATCCTTTAGACGATCCAGCATGTAGTGCAGAATCTGATCGCATTTGGTGTCATCCAATGCCGCATATGGCCCCATATGCTTTAATATGAGGTTCACCGAGAAGCAAATACGATAGCGTATTTTCGGCACATTCGAAATTGTCTACGAAAAAACACACAAAAGTAAGAGTTGTAAACAAAAAAAAGTACAGTAAACACTCACCGATAAAAGCCAGGAGAATATTTCGGCCAGTATGGGATGTGTTTTCTCTGATTCGAAGCTAGTGACGAACTTGGCGAAAAATGCAAGCGCCGTATTGCCATATTCGTTGCCCTCATCCGCCTCCAGCACAGTTTTAAACATCTTGATGAATGTGAACATAAATGTTTCGTGGCCGAGCTGTGGCAGAGTTGATCACAGATAAAAAGAAAAGATAAGTTAGTATCCCAACAAGAAGTGTAGCGTATGCCACATGCCACATACCTTGGAGTACAGTTGCTGCAGCTCTTTGTTATAGCGCTTGTGGAAGGTTTCGTTGAGCTGCGCATTCGAAAAGATTGTGAACATAGGTCCTTGGCCTACGGACCGATTTTCGTTGTTGTTGGCGGAGGCGGTGGCAGCAACAACGCCTGGCGCCACTGGGACGCCAATTTCCTGCTGCTTTTCATTTTCTTTCTCCTTAGTTTTCTTGTTCCGCTTCGTATTGGGCCGACCTTTTTTGATCATTTTGTTTTTATTTTGTGATTGCTTGTCCCGCCAACTTATTCACCTTTTAGATTTGCCTTAATGTTAATGTTTTTAGTTAAGCGAAAAAACTAGCTTTCTGTTTGGAAACTCCCTTGTCCATTAAATTGTACGCAGCTCAATTTAAATTATTTCCTTTTCCTTTTTTTTTTTTTTTTGTATAGCGAACAAACACAAGCGTCGCGTTCTTTTGCGTTCCGTTTTGCAACCCTATTCGTTCTGCCGTTAATACGATTTCTTTGCATTCGGCGCTGCCAACTTGGTGAAAATTAATGCTTTCATCGATCAGCACAGTTTTCAAATAAATGTTAATTAAAATTGTGTAAATTATTTGAATAAGTTAATTTTATAATGGAGGTTTTAAATTGTGAATATAATCAACGTAAACGAAAATTTATGCGACCAAGACTCGGTTATTGTGGTACTTAATTCACTGCGATCAGATATCGTCTGCGAACAAGACTGTATGACAAAATGCTCACTGCTATAAAATATTACAAAATATCAAATAATTTAATTTTTTTTCGTTAAGTAAGTTACTCGTACTGTATTGCTTTTTCAATCAAATAAATTAATATACATATAGAAGTGTGAATATATATTTAATATAGTTTATTGAAAAATGTCGGGCGGAACTAAGCGCATATATGATGCTCGATCGCAATATTCAGATCGTACAACAACCAATGAAAATTCGTTTTCGCCGTTGACTGTGATTATGAAAAACCTTGATACAACCCTGTTGCTATTAAGTTCCAAGGAGGAGCCAGTAGTGCAACAGGTACTCAATCACTTGGCGGAATTTGCTCGCAAATCGGATCAGAATATTGAGGATCTGAAGCAACAAAATTTGTTTGAGTTGCTATTATACAAGGAACTGTTTATCGATGCGAATAGTGTGATTATCCGTCGTTTCACTTTGTACCTTATAACGGTGCTCATGGACTGCACGCAACTGGCCGAGTTTCAAACTAAACAAACGGCAGAGCTGCTCGAGGTGGGGTTCAGGTTCTATCTGAAGGAGATGGATGAGTTTTGCATCGAGTATCTGACGTACATAATAAATATGTGCCTTCGGGATCCGAAAATCGCTCAGAACACACTTGCAAACGGTGAATTTCTAGACAAATTCAAGATGATTTTCCTTAGTTCGGATAATCCAGATACTGTAGTCAATTCCATCGAGGCAATGCATAAAATCCTACAGGTTCAAAGCGCCAATGAGATGCTTAAGTTTACCACAGTACCCGGATTTCCCATAGATCGCATCATCTGTGAGCTGACCAACGATTTCCTGCAAATACGCCTGACCGCCATTAAGGTGCTAAAAATCCTACTGGCCGACACTGGCGAAGCGAGTGCTTTTGAGCCACTGCATCGTTGTTTCTTCGTGCTACAGCAGCTGGTCAAAGCCTTCTGTGCGAATCCAAAGGCACCCGATGCCCTTGACATTATCGAGGTACTAGCGACGGCGTTGCGGTCTGAAAAAATGACAAAGCTCTTCTTCGAGCAGAACCTTTTTGACCAGATGGTGGAGCATCTGAACGAAGTCGTTGACATACTGGCCCCGGAAGTCGTTTGTGCCATAATTTCCATATTCGCCGAGGCGGCCAAATATCAATCTTATCTGACACGCATCCATAGTGCCAAAATTACTGAGATGTTCCTCAACTGCCTGATGAAAAGCAAACTGGAGCCATCAGCATTCGTTATTATGGGTTTAAATCGCATGACTGTACACCCGGAAGCACTGCGCACCATTCTCTCCGCGTACAAGCAGGGGACACTGGACCGGCTTATGACCCTGGTGCAAGCAACGGAGGTGTCCATTAAGACCCGCGAACAGGCCGCTGACCTCATTGGGAATCTTTTGGTCAGCTCTTTCCGAACCACGGCTGACCAGTTAATGGTGTTGAACATTTCTGAAGCACTGACCAAGACCATAGAGCAAGGATTGGCGGAATTATCGATAGATCTAATATTGTCGGTTCTGGCGATAATCGAGACTTTGGCACAAAATGATGAGCATCGCAAGATAATGGGCGAACATATTCCACTCACTGAGCAAATTGCCCAATTACTTATGGTAATCACCAAAACATCGGTTATCGATTAACTAATATCGACTACAATTTATAACTTTACAGCGCTCATATGCACACTCCATATTGGTTCACAACATATTCCGCTGCATGTGCACCATCGTCGACGAGACGACCGTTCGCTCGATTCTTCTGAATAATTATATAGTATCCTCGATCAAGCGAGCACTAAAATCCGTATCGAATCTTGTCAAGACCGCTGTTACCAATTTTATACTGCAGACCACACGTTTCAATGAATTCGTATATGCGTACATTGATCGCGGCATTCTCGAGGTGTAAGTGCATCATTTATCTCTATTTATAGATTAACAGCTTCTGGTTTTTTGCCGACAGACTAATGAAATTCCAGAAGCATGCGTTTTGTGTGTCCACCTGGAGTCCGGCTATTGAGAGCATTCTGGCCAAGTCCCCCACCATGAAGTTCTGCATTCGCAACTATTTGGGCTTTACGGACGTGACCGCTGGAAAGGATTTCTATGTATCCAAGCGCAAGTTTGAGGATTTCCGGTGCTTTCAAGATATATTGAGGCAGGACTGCTCACCACTGGATACCGTGTTTGTAGTGAACTTTGACCGCCCATCAGCGGATGAGAAAGATCTGATTTGTGTACCGATAAATTGCCTGTATTACATTGATGTCGGTGGCGATCAGAAATGGTCCTACTGCAAACGACCTGGTGACTGGAAGCTACACGAATTTCTGGAGGCACTGAATGAGAATTTGGCAGTGAGTACCACAATCAATCCAATTAAGCAAGTATGCTCGGATTGCTATAATTAACTGTTAACTGCTCGCATCCAGTTAAATGGCCTTGTGGAAAATCCTGATAAAATCAGGAGCAGCATTGACTTTGAGAACGTGGCCAAGCGCAGCAAGATCATTGCCGAGGCAGTGAACAGCGTGATGAACGTGGATATTAAGATACTCGATCTGAACACCACAGAGGAGTGCTCCCGCCGCACAGTGCGCTGCCATCTGGAGAATCTGCGTCACGTCTTTCACACCAACTTCATACCACTGGGCGAGGTGCAGAGCGGATGCCAGTTTGAGCGTGCCGTTCTTTTCAAGTGCTTCGCTGATCAGATTGGTCTGCCCTGCACTCTGCAGCGCAGTGTGGACGGGCGGATGCTGTACAACGAGGTGCCGCTCCCACTTGAACTAGAGAAGGACATACACTGCGACGAGAAGACGCTAAAGTTTATGCCATGGCGCATGCTGCGCCCGACCCATATCGTAGATCTTATGTACAACATTGGCGAACTCTATCCCATGCAGTGCCGTCAGGCACTTCAATACTTGCGTCTCTACTAATGTCCAGCACAGATTTTATCGTTGTGGGAGTTTCAAAATTTTAATGTTTGCATATTAAATATTTTGTATTATTATATTGGGCGATATGATTAAAATGCGGCTTTTATAATTTTTTTCCTTATTGGATTGGCTTTTAAGAATAATGACAAATATTTTGAAATGCAAAGCCGTCAAGTTCCTTAATTAACAATTTTTCAAATAAATGAATTTATTTTTTTTTTAAATAATTATATTAAAAGCAAAAATATATTTTTATGTAAAAACAAATGCGCTGGTTTGTGTCTATGCTAATAGTTGGATTGGGCTGCCAACCATTGGCAGTTTGCTTGCAGTACGCATGTCCTAATCGCCGTTTCTGCTTCGGTTGACATTCGCTGTTAAGTGTCAGTTGCTGGCTTTACATATAAACAAAAGTTAATCGGCGGCTGCACGGGTATATAGAATTAGTTTTTTAGCTGGCTGGGAAGGCGTTAATTGGCCCAGTTGGCGGCCAAATCATGTCCAGAGCGCTGCTGACACTCGCCTACTTTGTGTTGACCTCCTGCTCCATTGTGTTCACCGCCTGCGTTAATAACGGTAAGTGTGCCGAACTGCGATTTTCGTTTGGGCAAAATCAATAAATTCAATGCAAAAATCTGATTTGGCAGTGACTGGGACGGGCACCAGCTCGCCAGGATCGGGCCCCAGCTCGGCGGTCAGCCTGAGCACATCGTTGACCAACAGCGGGCATATCCATCGCACGGCAGCGGCCATTGAGCGGGTGAACAAGCTCTGGTGCTATGCCTGCGATACAATGGACGATGGCCCCGCCTGTGTGGAAGTTCTCGAGCGCAACGAGACGACGCTAATGAAGAAGTGCCAAGGAGAGGAGTTTATCTGCATGGTAAGAAGTACTAAACATATATATGCACCGATTTCTGATGTATTCTGCCGTATATATGTAGGTCAAGCGATTCTCGTACACAACCAGCACTGAGAACTCGACTAGTCCGCCAAAGATGTGGTCACTGGACCGACGCTGCGCTGTTAACTGTGAGCCAGGTTGCATTATCATTGGTGAGCGGACCAAACTCTATGCCTGCACCTCCTGCTGCGAGGAGTCCTTTTGCAATACGGGCCGTGGCGGCGCCTCGGGCATCTTTCATCGCGAGGCAACGGGCATTGGAACGCGCATCTTCTGGCTGGCAGCCCCGTTCCTAGTCAACATATCGCTAATGCTATACAAAAGGCATGCCGGCCATGCGCTCATCCAGCTGTAGTAATCCCTCGACAGCGTGTGTACCTTATTGAATTTAGCCAATCTAAGTAGCTACTAACTAAGCTCTCCACTTGCTCAAATCTATTAACTAAACCAATTCAACTCACCTTAATGTAAAACGTTGTTTGTCTGATTACATTTTACCTAATTATAGATTATAGCCAAGCGCACACAAATTCATCCATGCATATTTTAAAATATGTACTGCAACACAGCCAGGACATTACTCGTGTACAGTTAGCCAATGATTATGGTGTGATAATAAATGAATCCAAGTGCCAATCAGTGCGAGTATTAATCAACTTTTGTTTATTATGTTTATATTATTTTATATAAATATTATGGCATAATTTACATATTTCACTCATGTGTCGCTAACAGCTATTAACAAATTTAAACGCATTTGAAACAAACGGCGACAGTTGGGTTTTCCATTTCCATATATTCAGTTCGACGCAGGATTATATTATATTATATTTTTATTAAAATACGTTGCCCACACCTGATTCAGTCAATACACTGAATCAATGTCGACTCAAACCAAATTAATCTTTTATAGTTGGATAAATGTGTAGTTTTCTGTTTGGTTTTTGCTGCTTCTCAGGCTCTTTTAGCCGTTGATTTAGAGTCGTGAATTGCATTACATTTCCGTTTCCACTGTATTGTCTGCCACTCAGCAGCTGACTGCATCCGCAACGGCACTCCACACCCACAACCATCATTCACAATCATCCACATCCGTAGGGTGCACGCCCAGTTGGCCACTCGAGCTACACTCTGGGCGGCATTTCCGGGCAGACAACTTACTTGCAGCATGAATTATTTATTGGACAAAGTATTCATAAGCAGACAAAGTGGGTTAACAGTATGGGGAGGTGAGTCCCTGCGCTAGCTGGAGGAGCTGTGTTCCTAATCAGTTTCTCTCCCACTTCCCGTTCTCCTCTTTATCTACCTATTACTGTATCTCTTTTTCTAATAGGGTTGCCATTAAGAGCAGATACTTGGCTACATATGTGCCTTGTGCCTGGTCCTGGGGGTCTTTCACGCCCACTCATTTGAGTTGCTCTGATTGTACACAATTCTTCTTCATCAGGATGCCTTCTGCTTCAGATTAGTCTGCTGTCTCCTGGGCCCAGTTGCAATTGGCTTTGGATGCATGTAAGTTATGGCCAAGTTTTGGCTACAGTTTGGCTAATAAATACGAGACAAATCTGTTCATTTTGTTGCTTAATTTACATAAATGGCCAGCAGCAAAAGCCGCCTACTTGGAGGCGACAGCCAGCTCAGCTCGATAGGGTTGTCGTCTTGCGAAGCCGCAGTGCATCCATCATTTAGGATTGAAGGCGGGGTATGGGGGGTTGTGTTCGCATCCTCTAGTCTATTGGCTTTTTACTTTATGTACTTTTGTGTTTTTGGCGTTTATTTTGTGGCTTTTATGTCGTAAATCTTCATCAGGCGGCAAATTACGTGGCTGGCTGGCAAGCCGACGGCCCAAATACCCCTACTCTCCCTCTTTCCCTCCCTCTTTCCACCTCTCTGAGCGCGTTCCTGGCCACTTTTTCAGCTGGCAACTGTGTTGGCCATATCCGGCAAACAATAAAGTGACCGCAATGCCAGGCATTCAGCCAGTGGGTGGTAAAACAATAAAGCGGTGACAAAAAACCAAACAACAAGTATTGCAAACAGCAGCAACAACAGATACAACAGATACAACAGCAACATCAACATTCCATTGACAACAGTTTCATTTATGAAAAATAATAGCCGAAGCGGCAGCAATATGCGAAATTTATTATTATTATATTTGCGTTGTGCCGCAAAAATGTGAACGCTACCGTAGCCCTGCCCCATAACACCCACCACCTTCCGCCTTCCACCTTCCCATCCCCAACACACATACCGAGAACCCCTAAAAGCCCCCTCAATGCCGACCCCGAACTCGATACGATACGGTTGAGTTGCCTTTGGCTGTCATTGCGTACATTGCCAATGGGCAGCTGCAACACGGCAACACGGCCACACCACCAACATCAACAACAACAACAACAACATCAGCAATAAGCCATAGCAATGAAAGCAAATAACAATTGTTGTTGTTTTTGTTGGTGTTGTTGGTGTTGTTGGTGTTGCTGCTGTTGTTATTCGTTTTGTTCATTCATTATTATTGCTACTTTGGCGTTGTTTCTTCTCTTTTATTTTTTGTTGTTGCATTGTGTGATTGCTGGCGACACGTTGTTGTTGATGTTGTTGTTGTTTTTGTTGTTTTTGTTGTTTTTGCTGCTGCTGTCGCTGTTCTGGTTTCTCGTTAGTCTTGTTGTTGTTGCGGAAAGTTCACAAAGAAATTTCAATTAAAATGCAACAATGCCGCACTCCATCATCAACGCGCCAAGCTGACAAACCGCGTACATACCCTCCACCCATCATTGCCATTGCCCCAATGGTTGGCAACGGCACACTCTATATAACAAACTAACCCAAAACCACCCATTTAGTCACCCAAACCCAACCAAAACCCGTAAAAACTGCAACTGCATAACTGACTGTGAGTTGCGTTTTTAAGTGGGTTGCTTGAAAAGTTTGCCAACGGTTCAAAATTGTTTTCAATCAAAAATGTGAAATCTTTATCTTTAGCTCATTACTATATCAAGACTACTTAATAATTTTGTTTTATTGGTAATTATTATGTCTTATTTCTGAACATGGTTTTTTATTTATTGTACAAAAAACTATCTTATTTATTTTTTCCATTTTTGGATTAAATTTTATTTATATAGATATAATCTGATCATTTCTCTGTAATTTTCCTAATTTTAATATTTCAGCTTTCTACCAGTTAATTCTAGTGGGTTTACAGTCAATTTTTCAAGTTGTTAGGCAACCATCGATGCTGATTTGTTGTTGTTGCTGCTGTTCCTGAGTGATAAATCTTTGTAGCCAAGCAAACATGGCGCTTTGCATGCAGCTCTGGCAACAACAGCTGGTTACAAGCAACAGAGAACCGGAACGAGCAATGGCCAAGGCCAAACAGGCGGAACATTCCAGTAGCCATGCCAAAAATGTTAGTGGCCTTGTAGCTGCGGGCGAATCTCCTATTCCCCAGACCCCAACTCCTAGTCCACAGTCCCCAATTCTCGGTCTCAACCCCAATTCTCAACTCTCAATTCCCAGTCTCGCCAGAGCGAACGTGTAATTAAAAGTTTGAGCAACAGCCACGAAACTACAACAACAATTGACTGAATGCCAGACTGGCTGCCTGGCTGTCTCCATTTATGTCTCTTTCTCTTTCTCTCACTCTCTCTCTCTCTCTCTCTCTCTTTATCTCCCTCTATGCCCTTTCTTGTAGTAGTTGCGTGGAGCTGTGTTAGGTGGCCTAAGCCGTCGCTGTCGCTGCTGCTGTCAGTTTTTGGCGCCACACTTTTTGGTAGTGTGAAAATTTCTACTTCGATTTAATAAAGTTTCTCCGTGAATCCTTGATTGGATCAAATCCAATGCAGCTGACACTGATGGTGCCTGACCTGAGCCGTCTGCTTTAGCTGGAGCCAAAAGTGTGGCCATTTATGGAGCTACTCCTGCTGCTGCTCCCGGCTGCTGCGATTTGCGTAAATGATGTTGATAGATTGGATGGGATTTGTGCACGCTTTTATTTTGTCGAATCCACCCATCTAAATGGGTGTCGGGGCAACAGCAGCAGCTGAGCTCTCAAGCTGATTACAAGTCCACCAGTTTTGTGTACTCCGCTGGTTAAGCTTCACTTTTCTCCGCTTTGCCGTTAATTCCTGCCATTTCCGGACATGGACACGAAAATGCACTACACACAAATTAGAGGCAAAAATAAAAAATACAAAAAAAAAAACATGGGAGTACGACGAGGAGTTGTGCGGACCGTCGTGTGTTGCAAATTGATTTTTTGTGTCTGTAAGCGCACTGGCAAGGCTACCACTTGCCACTTCCTATACACGCATAATCTCTGCTCAAAGCATTCTTCTTTTCTACTTGTTATCCTCTCTATTTCTCTCCCATTGCTGCTCAGCCCATGGCAACATGAATTTGCATATTAATCTTGCCAAAAGCAGCCGCTCCAGCGACCCCAAAATTACATGAAACTACACATTTTGGTTTGTCACCTCAGCGCACAGCAAGTAATCAGCTCTCTCTCGCTGTGTTGGTGTGTGTTGTGTGTATGTGTTTTGTGTTGTGCGTCGCTTTCAGCTCATGTCACCACATCCTCCCTACTGTTGCTCCCACGCCTGCTCCTAAATGTATGCAAATGAGCGCCGACGAGGACGAGGACGACGGCAGCTGCTCTCAAGGCGACTTAACGCCTGCTTAATGAACATAAATTAGTCACCAGGTGTCACGCTGGGCGTGTCAGTGGGCGGCAGTAGTTAGACTTGCTGATGGGATAGGTGAGGAGCAGGTGCAGGTGGGGTGTGCTTGTAACCACGCATTTATATTTCAATTTGTGAAGTAAGCCGCTGATTGTTGCCACATCGTAGTTAAATGTAGTTTCCCAAACTCTTTAAGAAAGCTCCAAATTTTAGACCCTTTAATTTAACATTTAACAATTGGTCAACAAATAGTTTGCTTGAGCTAAAATTTTTTATAGTTGGATTGATTTGGTGTCTCTATAATTTTAATAATTGAGATTAATCTTTCGATTAAGTAATTTCACATTTAAAAATAAACTTTATTTATTTATTATTATGATTATTATTTATTTATTATTAATGGACAAGATATAACATACAATATGTACAAATGTACAAATGTACATAATCCATACGATATAAAATAACCAGGATGGTTGAATTGAACTCTTCATTCATTCCATATTCCCAGTTCGATATGTGTGTATGTATATTAATGCAGTAGTTGACTGCTGATTGGATTGCGTTTCAGCGAAAGCCATAATACAATTTGTTGCACATCCGGTTCGGTTGCAGCACATTGGGGCAGCACTTTGATGCAATTAGTTTGGGAATATTTGTGAGGCATTTTGTATGCCCGTAATATGACTCGACGGCAATTCAGAATTGATTGATGAGTATCCATGGACAGACGTATGTATTGATCGCTTACTGACGGTTACTACCAGCGAGTGCACTCATGAATAGTGAATGAATATTTGTTAGCCATAATTGCAATTTGATTGACCGACCCACATGCGCTTTTATGGAGAGAATCAAGTAGTCTTTTAATTGCCCTTTCCTTGCATTATTTTGGATTCATTTTCATTCATTTTCTGATGGACATTTCAAGCGAAGATCTGCTCAAATACTCGAGACCTCAACTACATTACGAGTGATTAATGTTTTGACCCCATTCGCCATAAAGGGGGTGAAAGTGCTCCTTTTTGACCCAGTTTATTGACTCTTGTCTTCAGTTGGCTAATCATTGCCTTTCGCTCATTACAATTGTCAATCTCGTTGAGTGCTCACCCCTTCAAATATCCCAGTTTATAGACAGGCAACAGTGCAACTAATGGCGCCCCTTTTCTCCCTCACTTTGAATGAACGCAACTTGGCCGCAATTGTATCAGTTGAAACCACACACACTTATACACACCGAAACACCCACACACACATACAGCTAGAGGCCGAGTGGATAGTGTGAAAACCGCGGGCACACAGTCTCCGGAACGCTGCTCGTGGAAGCATCTAATACCACAAAGGGATGATCACATAG
Source organism: Drosophila longiperda (assembly GCA_035042125.1). Classification (NCBI taxonomy): domain Eukaryota; kingdom Metazoa; phylum Arthropoda; class Insecta; order Diptera; family Drosophilidae; genus Drosophila; species Drosophila longiperda. The sequence continues at coordinate 15,079,397 of JAWNLV010000107.1, forward strand.
AGAGTTAGTGGCTTTGGAAGCCGCTTATGCGAAGTGCTGCACTGCGGCTGGCCAAATCACACGCATATAGTGGACATAGTGGACAGCCAGAACTCTTGTCGAGCGGTTGGATAACTGTCTAACTGGATTACAGGCAACAAAGGCAACATCCGCTGGCGACTTCCGCTTGTCTCTCTCTGTGGCTGACAGGAAGCAATCAATAGTGTAATGGCAGACAAAAACATCCGCCGTAGTTTGGCACTAGACTGTCACAGGTCCAGCAGCAGGACAGGTTCAGGGGGCAGTGGGAAATTAAGGGGGACAGACCAACGAAAAAAAAATGCAAAAATGATGAACAAAATCAAGTAAAGGCTATGCAATTTGTCAACCTTTGCCATTAGCGACTTCCCCTTATTGTTCCACGACCCCTCACCGGGCCAGACTTGTGCTCTTTCGCATATTAAATTATTCCCTCTTTTTGGTCCGCTTGCTCCAAATGTAAATAATGCGTTTTAATCAAAAGAACAACACTGGAAAATCCATTAACGGCGTACGTGCCGCACCCAATTTACCCAAGATGCCCACAAAGAGGGGACAGTTCTGTGTACACCCTTCCCCTCGCATTCCTCTTCACTATGCCTTTTAAGGCCTGACTTAACTTTTCGCATGCTGCGTGCGTCATTTACAGGTTGATTTACAAATTTATTTAATGGGGCGACGACAACATTTTTAATTAGCACCTGTTTAGGTTGCACGAATCTCTCACTCGTAATCCCCCGTGCCGTGGAGTGTTCTATGGAAATTAATTTCCAACTTTGCTATATGTACTCTCCTATCCTATGTTTCGCTTGTGTTGCTCACGCACTTCCTCAGCTTTGCCTTCATATGATGAAATTCTGATGCGTCGCGTGGCGTTGACGTTTATCCTGTGGAAACTTTTAACCCATTCATGTCATGTACTTGCCCAACATCCACAACTGCTGCAGCCCCTTTTCTCAATCCCCCTCTGCCTCCATATCCTATCTCCATCTGAGCTAAGTCCTGATCCAATATCCTTCTGTCTTTCAATGTTTGCTTCGCTTTACAGATTTTTGTTGCTGCCGCTGCACATGATGTGTAGTCTATCTTGGATTCAGTTTCGACTTCCTCTCTGCTCCCCGCAGTTAGTTGCGCCCCTGATGTTGCAATAATATTTGCAAGTGGCTCTTAACAAGTACAAAGTCATGTTTCAACAGCTGTAGTCTGGCTTCCTTTCACTGCTGTTTTTATTGCTATTTACCAAACTGCCTCTAATCCACCCACCAACCCTCTCCTCGCTCTATCCATACCTTTTTATGTGCTGTAATTGTTGTAGCTGCCGTTAACTAAACTTTCGCTGCACATTAAAGCAATTTGGGCAACATTTTTAGACTGATTTAATGGAAAGCAAAGGGAGTGCTTACCTCTCGAATGGAGCAGGAGACGGAAGGGGTATGAAAAGCCACACACAAATGAGATATTTCCACACAAGTGAGCAGATCAGCGCCGACAAAATTTCAGTGTGTGCACTTGGAAATAATTGTTTGACTAAATGAGTGAATCTCCCCTCTGCCCCTTCACTGTGCTTAACGCTCATACACACTCACATGACTATGTAGCAGGGGTTGGATAATGTGGGAGTCATAACAAGAGAACAGCAATAATTATGGCAAACAACCCAAACTCATGGAGCTCGGCAGACAGGGCCATATGCAATTTTGGGGCTCCACTTTTGTTGAAATTCATTAAATTCCCCGTCGCACACTTCAGTGCGATACGAGGATGACTTTTGGCGTTGTGTATTATCCCAATATCCCAGATATCTGTGTTTGAAAGTGCCTTGCACTGGGCGTGTTTGTGGTTGTTCATGTGCTCCACTGCTACTCCGTCTCATGTTTCTGCTCCTCAGACAAATGGCTCGAAACGGTTGCCATAATGAGTATGAAATTGAAGTCTAAGCAAATAGAAATTGTTTCAGCATATATCTGAGGCCAAACGAAAGCCAGGACAATGCCAGGAAGCAGATGGAGAAATGCTGAGGAATAAGCAGGAAATAAAAACTCCGAGGAGTCTCCATGGAAATTGAATATTTAATTATGCGTCGATGGAAATGGCGTTTGAAGATGGTGACGAAAATGGCCCAAGCAATCAAGATGATGGCGACAAAGAAAAAAAAGAAGAAGAAGAGGTGGGGTGTTGTCTAGGAAAAATGTAAACGTTGGTGCCTCTTGGGTAGATGCAAAGTTTTTGCCAAACAACCGAAGAGAAGCTACTAAATAATTTATTCTAATTTGGGGCAGATTTGCCAAGGCCAAGAAGTTAAAATTTCGGCGAGGGAAAAGGAGGAGAAGTTTAAGAGGGGTGTCGCAAATGAGCGAGGGAATGTGTAAAAAGATTTGTAGACTATCGTTAAATTAATTTGAGGGATTCGTACACATAATGCTTGCTTGAGGTTTGATAGCTGCTTTAGTTTTAGTAGTGGCTTTCAGTTGGATTAACATTGGTTTCTTAAATTGCACTCAGCGAACATTTCTTTGAGAAGAACAACAAAGGAAGGTAGATGAAGAGGAAGAGTTGCCTATCTTTATTTGTCTGGGACTATTAAGCACCTTTCGCTTATCTAAACAGACTAACACGCTTCCCCCAACTCTGAAAAATCCCCACTCTCGTATGGGAACTCGTATCTATGCAATTTACCTCTGCCGGCAATGGGTTTGTGGGTCGCAGCACGAAGTACGTGAGCACCACGCAAAACTTGCCCCAGCCCCAAAGGAAGCCCGGCAGCTGGCAACCCTGTCAGTCTGGCATCCCGGCACCCTGTAGAGTGAAAGGGAGATTCGCATATTTATGAATGGCTGTTGTTTCGAGTTTAACGCACTTCGGGAGCTTTATCAGCTCGTAAATATAAATTAGAATTTAATTTTTATCGCCGAGGAAAGGTGGCTCGAGTGTGGCACTGGATATGGCTGCAGCCTTGGGAGCAATCGTCTGGTGAGTGGCACAAATTGGCACTGAAGTAGAGCAGTGTAGAGTGGACTGGCAATGGTGGCCAAGGCAACCGACCCACTGCAATCTGAGCATCAACAGGATTCATTTCCATTTGTGCCTGGCACATGGCACGTGTCGCAACATATCAAAGGCATTGATTTACCTGAGGCCAGTCAACCCCAGGAGGGAAATCGTGTGGCCACAGATTGAGAGGGAGAGAGAGAGTGGGGTAAATTGGGACTCACCTGTGTTAGCTGCGATGAGGTATAGTAGGATATCCTCGTGGGACAGACCGATTCTGGCTTCGAGTAAATGGTCTCGCCGGTCTGGTCGCCCATTGGCAGCAGGGCGGTGGCATACGGTGTGGGCGTGGGCGAGCTGCGGAAGCCTGTAGGGAAATAAGTAGTTTGTGTTCGATGACAAACATAATATTGGATTGTTAAGGGGAAGGGAGGGAAATGAATGACTTACGGTCAAATATGCTACACGACTTTTTGGTATCCACCGGATATTTGTTGAGGCTGGCGATGGTCGCGTAGGAGCCGGTGGCACTGGGCGGTCGCCCGAGAGGATCAAGGCGAATGAATACGTTTTGGTGACTGCCATAAGCCGCTGTGGTGAAGCTGGTACTAATGGAAAGGTGGAGACAGCAGCGGGGTAAGTGTAATAAGCGGATAGATAATTGAATTTATGGGCCAATCAATCGGACTTACTGCAGCGAGTCCTGGCGCATCTGTTTGCGAGCTCGCACATACATCATGCTAGCCACGAGGCCTACAGCGAGAACCAGACCCAAAGCAGCGGCACTCATCAGAGCGGGTCCCTGGGATGGGGCGTGTGCTGGGGCTGGCGACTGGTGTGGCTCCGGTGAGATGCCTGCAGTGGCAATAATCAGAAACGATGATATGTGAGGATGACAAAGTGAGTGAGAATGTTGGGACTCGAGCTTACCCTTGGCACAGATCTTGTTGCGCTTGAAGTGGAGACGGGTATCATTGAAGCGGGGAGGTCCTTGCACTACCATGTTGACATTCACAGGCAGTTGGAGGCTGGCGTTTCCCGTGCAGGGCAGATAGACCAAAAAGGACTCGATCTCCTGCGGCACCAGTCCCTTGTGCGAAATGCTCAGCGTGGGTGTGCCCAGAGCGTCCTGGTCGTTGGCGTACTCGATGCTGATTAAGTAGCGCAACTGAGAAGGGACAAAGGGGGAGATAGCCAGTCAATGGAGTGCAAATCAAAATGAATGATAAAGGGTGAAGGGGAGGGGAAGGGTTACTCACTGGGTAAGCGATGCGACTCTGCCAGCTCGTGCACATCTGTCGGGACGGGGACGGTGAAGTGCATCGCGTATGTGTTAATGGCTCCCTCGTGAACGTAGAACAAATCCGCCTCCAGCCCTGCGAATGCGAAGAGAATGAGAATGTGAGAAGAATTAGGATGAGATTGGGATGCGGATGAGTATGCGGATGCATTCCAGGCATAAGGAGAAAGTTTATTTCACAATTTGCTTTGTTAGAACTTTCCCTTGAAGTCTCAGTCCTTGCAGTCTCTAGCATTTTCTACTGCTGTGCAAACTTTGTGCATTTTGTGTTTACTTTTTCCGCAAGTTGATGGCTCTGTTCCCCTCTCCTGCCACCAGCATCCACCTTTCAACTGCAACGGAAATTGATTTCCTCGACAACGCAACAACTGAGGGTGGCAGAGTGTTGGCAGAGGGTGAATGAATTTCGGTAAACAATACCCAAGACACAATAATAATCGAAATCGAATCCATCACCGGCAGGCAACAATGCAAGTGGCGTCAATCGCTTATATCTCACTGGTGGTGAAAATAAATGCGCGACAGGCATGCGGGGAGAGATGATGATAAAATGAGTCCAAATAATAAAAGGTGTCAAGTGTTGTCCAACTCGATTGGACGCGAGACAACAGAATCATCACCATCACCATCATCATCGTCATTCGGTTTGCTTTGTGTAAATTGTGACTAGCTTGGGACTAGCCCTATTCTCAGACGCGGACCTTGGCAGTTACTCATCCCTTTAGGCAGTGAAAGACGAGCTGTTCGAGATAAAAAGACGTGAAATTAAATTATTTCATCCGCTTTCATTGTTGCCACTGCCTCACTACCATCTTTCCCTAACTTCGCTCCTTACTAGGCGGCTGCTTTATGTTGCATCATTTACTCCATGGAATCAGGCTTAGTATCGCTTTGCATTAGAAGTCGCAAATACTGTTTACTCTTCTCAGCTTTACTGCCCTCTTCCCAATGTCCTTTGAGACAGACTGTGCGTCTGTTGCGGATGTTGAATGTTGTGTTTCCGGCGCAGGTAAGTCAGAGTGAAGGACAAAGAGCAAAGACGCGTATGCGAACGTGCGTCTAAATGCGTTGCAATAGAAGAAGAAAGGCTCGCCCGATTTTTAAAACAATTTCAAATCCAATTACAGTACAAGAAAAAGCATTTTCCTTCTATTCTTGGCTCGGCAAAGAACTTCCCCAATTCTTAAGCCATTTTCCAGAACAGTTTCGTTTTGTTTTTGAATTTGAAATTGTTATGCACCCCGTTGACTTCCTAGTCCTCCAACTTATCCAAAGTGAGCTACTTTCCTTTTATGCATTCCGTTTTCCGCTTTCCGCTTTCCGCTGACAAACTGCACAGCTCTGAAGCAGTAAAAAGTAGAACCAGAGGAAAGGTGCTCCAACTGGCTCTCAATTTTCCCCATTGGTCTTGTTCTTCATTCATTTAGGGTATTCTTCGCAGACTAAACAAAAAACACAAACATAACCTCAAAGCGAGTCACATTAAAAATGCACAAACACTCAAAGAGAACAATGTCACTTAGCCCAGAACAAGGATAAAAGGATACACAAGGTGTCAGAGGAGGTGCAAGTGGGTTCTCGTAGCCGCAAATGGAATGAGAACTGCACTTTTGGCAAGCTTAATTAATTTAATTCTGATTGAAAGCGGTTGTGATTTACGTTTAGAGAGAGTTCAACTTATCGATTGGCATCTTTGGTTAAATTTAAACCACATCTTTAATTTTCGCTTGTTTTACTAGCTCAGATAAAGAGGACATCCAACTTGGTTACGGGTGCAAGTCCTGCTCCGTCGAACTTTGTCTGTCTTTCATATCACGCGCCTTGCACAGCTCCAACTTTGCCGCCGCCTGAGAAACTTTTGGCTCGTTCGCAAGTCTTCTTCTTCTTTTCCTTCTAGCTTGCCCTAGTAAATTCCCCGGCCTCTCCACCATAATTATAATACCTGCGATTGTCTGAATGGCTTTGCCACACATACGTGACACTGCAACCGCAGACGCTCGCTGCCAGAGCAGTGTAAGGAGGGAGGAGGCAGGAGGTAGGAGAGGCAGGAGACTTTGACAATGGCGTCAGACAATTTGCATAAAAGATTAAGAGGATAATTAGTGTCATTAGCTGGCAGCCGCTTTGAGGGAGTGCAACGTGCATTCCTTGAAATTATAATCTATCCTCCCGTCCCACTAACCTGTTCCGTCAACTCTGGGTGACACCTAGACACGGCTTATCCCTTTGCAGTGAATGCAGCGTTCTAATTGCCTGCGCTCCTTGAATCAGAGTCGAGCTCGGAATTTAATTGACACAGTTTACACATCTCCCACACCTTAAATTCTTTTCAAGTTATACATCTTTCTTGTTACCTCAGCAATAAAGCGAGTCGACACCAAAACACATTGGTAAACCAGAGGAGGAGTTGGGGGTTAAGGGTCGAGGGTTGGTTTATTAATGTGGCGATTTTCGGGCTGTTTTCTATTCATTAAAAATAATTTTCTTTTGCATTAACTTTTAATTTAAAGGGAAATTTCACAGCACAAGGTGGGAGAAAGCCCAAGATGGAGAAAGGTCCTGTTTCTCGTGGGGTTCGGGGCCAAGAAATGTGCACATCAAAGTGAAACTTGTTGAAATTGCATTTTTACGCGCCCTTGCACACCGAGTCCTAGGACGGGAGAAGAGGGTGCGGATGGGGATGGGACTGAGGGTGGAGATGGGGCAACCCTGCTTGACTGTTGGCTGACGCTGACTGGTGTCGCTGGCAACATTGGGACGAAAATTGCTTGTTGCTGGGGGAACGCGATGGAATGGAAGGCAGAGCGGAAATCTTCAACAAAAGCGTAAACAATATTTAATTTTAATGTTGTCGTCACTCCTCCGAATGGGGAAGGAATCAAAATACATATAAAATGAAGAATAGTTAAGGGAAGCAGGAGAAAAATCGTTTAACTCATGCTTACTGCACGGAGTGTGAAACTTTCCTTCAAATGGTGAGTCGACATGTGGAATACTGAACCGAACTATGCTCACGATTTTTATTGCGAGAATGCATCACGTCAATCACAGCCAGGCCAGTAATGGAGGCCCAACCAGAGAGTAAAAGTATTTCAGAAATGCGCACATTGAAAAGGGGGAAGAGATTTGAGTTGGGGCTAGGAGTTGGGTCATGCAGCCGTGACGCGACTTCCACATGAACAAATAGCTATAGAGACCATATGCAGAGGAGGGTGGGGCGACCTGAAAACAAATCATGCAACAGCATGTCGCACGCTTGAGGAAGGGAAGCTGTTTATGAGAATAAGGGAAAGGGAAAGGGAAGGTGGGTGGGTCAGTTTGTTTGATTTCATGCTGCTTGTTAATTTTGAAATGACATTGGGGGTGGAAAGTAATGCGGGGCGGGGGTGCTAACTGGTCGTTAAAAACATAACGAGTTCTTTGGATGGGGCACATAAAAAGGAGAGGAATGGTGACTAAAGGAAGTGCCAAAAGAAATCTATTGGAATTGTGCAGGGCAGAGGAAATTACAAAGAGCAACAAACAAAGTGGAAGATTCTCTGAGTTGTCGCTAATGAAATCCGATTTGCATTCAAAGAAGAAAGCTTGTGGGGTTGACAGAGGGGAAGAGAGGGACAAGGCCGACCGGGAGAGTGCATCATGCCTCAGCGAACTCGATTCCAATCCAGGAGAGAAGCGAAAAGAAGGGGCTAATATGAGAACAAGCTCGCAAGGGAGCGGAGGCATTTAGATGTGGGTCAAGTGGCACGGTGACGTTGGCCACTGTTGCAGCTTGGATTTGTGGGTCATTCATCAATCTATGACTCGCGTGGCACTTGTGTGGATTATTTTAATTCTGCTCAACTAATTGAAGTGCCGTGATTTGGTGATTAGGAGTGACGACTGTGAGTGATCCTGCATAATGAGACGAAAGCATTTTGCTCCAATTACAGTTAAGTGCCGGAAAATGCTGTGCACAGCTAACGGACGAATGATGGAGTAGTGGGGAAGGCGAGAGTTGGAGCTGGAAGTGGAATTGGAACAGCTTCGACTAACATTTTGGAGCCATGAACCATTAATCAACGCGAGGCACGACGTCATTCCGCCCTGGCACGCCGAATGAATTCCTATTACTGTAACTATTTTTGAGGGTACGCAAAGGAGTAGGGAGGGCAGCTCCTGACAAGGTCGATCTGAAGACACTTGAACCGTTGGCTCTATCAATAACGAGGCTTCGCGTTTAACAACAAGCGGCAAAACAGCAAAACAAACAACAAAATGCTCAGCACTGGACTGTGAAGTCGTTAGCAATTGGAAGTGGGTGGAGGATGGTGGAGGAGTGTAGGGGAGGGTAAGGAGAAAAGCTACTTGCAGCTGTCAACAAAGTGGCAAAGGTGCGAGGGTGGTTCAGTTTTGGTTCCGGTCTCCAGCCGGAAATCGATTTGTTTGGATTTGTTTTGTCGTGTTTTCGCGCAACTTTTGTGGTCGTCGTCTTCGTCGTCGTCATGGTCAACAATTATTTTGGAACTATTAATGACTGCGACGTGGTCTCCGCCTATTCATGCCCCCTCTACCAAGCCCCCTCCCCATCGCAGACGTAGACGGTTTGTTTTTCCTGTTGAGGAGCAATGAATTTGTCCTGTCGCACTTTGCCATTCAACTATTAATCATATCTGTGGGGCGGTCTTTGTGCCGTGTCTGAAAGTTCCACAAACTGTCCCAACGATTATTTTCTAATCGATATGTGTTTCTCCACCCTAGAAAGATTGGTCTGTGATCTGGACTTACCCACCAGTTTCATCACTTCATGGTGGCTGATGAAAATGTTGAGATATCCGCTGACCGATTGCAGCTGCCAAGTGAGCAGCGAGATCCAGATGCACTGCAGCAGGAAGCATCGACTGGTGGCCATAGTGATTAAGTGGGGATCTGCTACTCCTCCTCCTCCTGATATGAAGTCTGGGTTGGCTTATCTGCGTGCCAGACGTTGAGTTAATAACTTGTCAGAGCATGTGTCGCCACAATTGGGGCTCATTTCAATGGATTTCCCCTTTCTTCTGGTGGAACTTCCCCTTCGCCTTTAGTTGTGTGACAGCCAATTTCAGTATGTGGCAATTGAAGCGTTCAGGATGCACAGGCGCAGGAAGTAAGCAATGGGGAGTGGGAAGCAGACTCTTCCGCTGGGGGCACAATTTTGTCTAAAAGAAGAAGCGTTAAAATCAAATTCAGGCAACAGCAACTGCTGCTAACAGTTCCGGATGCGGCCACAAAGCGACGAGGATTCAGTCTGCCAAAATTTGGAACTTTTCAGCCGCTGCAGCTGCGTCTGACTCTCCACTTTCCCTCAACTGTTTACTCTTCCCTTTTGCACACTGGGTTCAACTTTTCCAGTTTTGTTTTTGTTGCGGTTGTTTCTCTTGTTGTTGTTGTTGTTGTTGTTGTTGCTGGATTCGCCTGTCGACTGCAAGCGGCTTCAGCATTTTCGCATCTGACTCTGCTGGAATTTCGTTAGTTTTTTTATTGGCCAATCCTCCTGCCTCCGTTGGTCACCTCCTTCTCCCACAGTTGCTCCTTTGACCAACTGCTGCTGCTGCTGTTGGTTTGGTTCTTCTCGTTGGTGACGTGTTCCCAGCTGATCAGCAGAGAGTGGACAACGGTGGCCAGTAGCCCGTTATTTGTGTCGAGCACGTGTCCTGGTTGTCCTCGTTGTTCTGGTGGCCTTTTTGTGTCGTCTGCTCGTCTAGTCGTCGGTTGCCTGGTTGGTTGGTTTGTTCTGTAGAGAATTCTGTTGAATAGAAAGTGATTTAGTTGAGTTTCGGACAGTAGCTGAAGCTGAAAAGTTGAAGTTGATGTTGGTGACACTGTGTGGCTTGAGAGTGGGAAGCAGAGTGTGGTTGAGTGGCTCTGTTGTTTGTTTCGAATATTATTTGTGAATGTGGTTCTCAATATAAGTTTTCGAGTTGCAAAAGTAATTACAAAGTTCATAAAAAGATTAACAGCTTACGGAATCGCAAAGGGGAATTCCTCTTCTGATTTAAACCCATACGAGTTGCTTTTATTAAGGCTTTAATAAATATTTGTTAATATCTTGCTTCTGCGCATTAAATTATTAAAGAAGCATTTGGAGAGCAAGCGATGAAAATACGAAAAACTTTTGGCTTTTGGATTTTGTGGTTCAAGTGGTTTTCTGCCTTTTGCTTCCCCCTTTTTTTTTGTAAGTTGCATGCAACTACACGAATGGAATTCCAGGTGCAGTTAGAGGCAAAACCAAAACCAAAACTGTTGACCAGGTGGAAAGTCAAGAGTTGGCAGAGTTGAAAATAGAAGAAATGAAATTGTTGCCAAGAAACCGAACTCCAAATTCAACTGATTCTTCTTTCCCTTTTCGCGTTCTCTAATCTCCATGGCAGCAGATTGGAATTTGTTTCAGAGTTTTTTTGGCCGCAATAAAAATCAAAATCAGAAAACTTTGCTGCTTCGTCCTCTACCACATTCTGTTCCTGTTCCCCTTATCATACCTATATTTCCCAAAGCTATGGAAAAGTGCTTAAAGTTTTCCAATGCGTGGTCAAGTCAGCTGAAGGCATGGCAGTCGTGAGGGCAGTATTCGGGGAATGTGGATGGGATTTAATTAAACTTATCTGCGATGAAAGCGGACACTGCAAGGATGCACCAGGCGACGGCTTACTTGATTAAGAGCCAAGTCATCAAGAGACTTCAACTGCAACTTAACTGAGTTCAGTTGAATTCAGTTCAGATGCTGGCCAGGTAACCACAGCCTCGGCAAACACAAGCCCACGCCGGAGGCTGAAGCCATTCAACGAATTCATTAATAATTCAAAAGACAAATAAGCAACTGTAAGATGAACATGTGTGTGAATATTTGTGTGTGTGTCTCTTGTGTGTGATTGTGTTGACATTGCGAGGAATGTAACTGATTTCAATGAAACAGCATATCCTCCTTTCGTGCGCCGCCCATCCTCACTCAGCAGCTCAGAAGCTGCCAAGTCGCGAGCGCGAGGAAAACAATCGCTCAAGGATGCGCTGTGTCCCAATGGAGGAGCGCCCATCATCGACATCGACAACATATTAACGACGTCAACTCAATCATAATCAGGACGAAAGAGGTACAGGAAAAATTGGGAAGACACAGACTAAGATAGAGATAGGGAGTTCTCTCTGGGATGTCGCAGACAGCGAGATTTGTGTGGAGGCAATGCTGGAAATTTTCTGCTTAGTCACACACATCATCACCACCTTTCACTCCTAGTCTCAGCTACCAAGCTCCCCGAGTGACAAATTGAGCGACGGGTTTTGTCTTTGGGTTGGCGATGTTGCTCGCGATGCTGACGATGATGATGTGAGTCCTGGCAGTTGTGTCAAAAAAAGCTTTTCAATTACATGATTCGCCATCTAATGAATAATCATATCTCCAGCTTCCCGCTTCCCCTCCGCACTAATCATTATTATTATTGTCCTCAAGTTAACATTCTGCTCAGCATTTGCTAATCTTGCGCTGCTCCCAATCTCTATTGATGTTCAGTTTGTTTTTGGATTTCACTGAATTAAAAGTAGGCGTCTCCCGCTGGGGGCGTGTTCCGCCTGCCAGGCTCGTTTCAATTATAAAATGGCTTTCGTTTCTAATTGAATCCGTGAGTCGGAGAGTTGAGCTAAGCAAACGTCAATTTCCATTACCGCCGCCTGTGTTTCAGCACCTGGCTCTATGGTGACTTTAATTGCGAGGCAGACCACGTTCTATTTTCCTTACCACCCTCGCCTGGAGGTGACTGGTCGACGAATCGCTGTGCTTTCAATTATTTTTGTGTTCAAAATGTGAGCAGTTAAGTCGGGTGAATAAGGAATTTAAAGCCATTGTTTTCCTATTGAAGAATGGAAAATATAAACAGATTTATTATAATTTGCCATTACGTTGGCTATCGCAAAGCAGCGTAACTCTATTTGTATTATACCAAATTATAAAAAAAAAAATGATGACAGCAAGTGGAATCAACCGAGGTCGAGGATTTGGTGAAATTCCATGCCAGTTGGGTTTTTAGACAGCCGACGGCGATTCGCTCATTTCGTAAATAGTTTTTGGCTCAGTTTCAGGCCAAAAAGTATCGAATTGCCTTTCAAGTAAGTTTTATGAGCTCTCATTGTTTCCGCTAGTTCTTCCCGTTCCCATATCCGATATTGCTATGCGTTGAATAGCCGCTGGCTTTTTCCATTAACTTTAATGTGCTCCACACATTTTCGACTATAAACAAGTGGAAAATGTAATATGAGAGCGGCGAAACGGATGTTGGATACTGTCCGGAGTGGTAGGAACGGTGGTCCACTCTATTAAAATCGCGTAAATGTTAAACGCAAAATAACGCGAACAAAATTAAAATGAACACTAACTATAAATATACATCCAGAGTCCTCTTTCTGGCCCTCCCGCACATTGTGCAGACAAATTTAAAGCGATAAATTTTGATAACTGATTAAAAATAACGAGCGACGCGCGAGCTTTTGTTAACTTGCCACACGGCAATTGTTTGAGTGCTTTCACTAACCGGCTCGAGGGGTATATTGGTTAAGGGCAACAGTTGTAGCTATGACTCTTTTGAGTCTCGATTTTACTACATAGAAGTATCTTATATTGCCATAATTGGATTATATTATATATTGGGGGTTCTGCACTGTGACCTTTTAGATCTGAGCTCTTCTATCAACCCCAGTTACTGCCAGAATCTTTGTTGGGTTGAGGGTTTCTATGTCATTGACACTGATAACATGCATCCCTAGGATGTTGCATATTTTCCTGGATAGGGCAACACATTCTGTTCGGATGTGAGTTGAGGACTCTTCCTCACCTTCAAAAAACCTACACTGATTGTTATTATGAATACCTGGTTTGGATAGGTGGCTTCTTAGTCTGACATAATTGAATACTTTGAAGCAAACTTTAACTTTTCTATCTACATCCAACTCATATCAGCTTTTACTAGAGTATCTGTCGGTCTGCCTATATTAAATTGTGCGTTAAATTACGCATTATGCGTTGGTCAGTTTCCAAATCGAAACGTTTTTGTTTTCCCAGCTAATTTGTAAGAGCAATTAATTTGCATTAGGCATGGTGGGCAGTCCACCCCTTGTGGGGAAGGAGGAGTTAGGTATGTGAAAGCGGCTTTGTTCATGTTGAAATTACCTGGCAGATGACAATTTTAGTTGCCATTGTTTGTAGCCATTGTTAGTAGCCATTGTTGTATGCCAGGTTATATGTATGTGCCACCAAGTAATATAAAACGACAGTCATAAAAATAATAAATAAATTATACAGATAAACATCGAGATTAATTATTATAATTTACGCCTTTCAATTTATGGCTAATTAATAGAAAGTTTATAACAGGATTAAAGCGAAACAAATTTAATTCAGTTAGGTTAAAAACCATATTAAATGAATATGCAAAATACCATTGAATATTAATATTAAATATTAAGTTTCAATTGCATAAAATGAGCAATCTCTTTAATGGTTGCATCCGTTTGGGTTATTAAGGGAAAATGCATTTAAGCACTATAATGAGCAGAGCATTAAGATCAGGAGAACTCAGTGTTGGAGGTCGATAATATATCTTGGTTATTATGGTGTCAAATTGACAGGATAAATCTTGATGGGATATTAAAAGCTGAAACGTAGCCAATGTGCCCCAGACAGACCGAGAGCAGTGTTTCTGTTCGTGTCATCATTTTTCTGCCAGAGTTTATGGGATTCCAAAATCGTAAATGTGATTATCATGGTTCACATTTTACAGAAATCGCACTCTGAAAAACCACCTGCCATTGGGACTGGGCCCCCAACCGGGGCAACCATTTGGCATGAAATACAACCTCAATTACGTTTTATAACTCAACACTCCGACAGGGCCGAGGAGGGATCCATAGCTGGAAATTTTCAATATTATGTGGCTGAATTTATTGTGCACAAAGCGACAGAGCGACAAAGTGACAGAAATACCAGCTAAGCGGCACCAGACTCGGACTCGGAGAACAAGACTGAGACTGAGACTGAGACTGAGACTGAGACTGAGCATGAGACTGAGAGCATGAGGCTGAGGTCTGGCCAGACTTTTATCGGCCAAGTGGCCCATAAAAATATCTCGGATTTCTCCAGCAGCCACTTTAAAGCGCCGCAAAAAAACCAACTCAAGCTAAAAACGAGCTCCCAGCTGACGCATCCCCTTATTACCCGGCCCCGTACAATGGGCAATATTCATTGATTTATCGCTGTCATTTTGGTTATTAAAGTGAAATTTGTTTTTTACGCAAATCTCGGCTGGCAGCCACTGTCCGTCGTTGGCTCTAGCCGGTTACTCGTCAAATTGTAGGTCGAGTCAACGAACCCTTGATAGAGCGTGAAAATTATGCTACTCGTCTTAGCCTACTTAGGTTCTTGTCCTCTTGACCAAATTGAACTAGTCGACTCGTTCATCCGTGTCTGTGCCTTATCTCTGCGTCTGCCCATGTCTTAGTTCATTTACCCATTTCCAAGCTCACCTAATTTCCAGCACTCACAACTCTCCTTAAGGTAACATCTAAACTGCCGCAATCGAAATTTAATTTTAAATTTAAACTTAACCTTTTAGCAAGTAAGAGTGAGCTCGACTACGATATTAGCTGAAGGCATGTGTTTAATATATTAAAGTTTTATTTAAAAAAAATCCCCTTAAGAGTTTTGCTTGGAATTGCTCTCATATTTCAAAGCCAGCGTGGATATTGAAAATAAATAAAAAACTTAAATAATTTATTTATTCACCAGCTTAAACTAAAATCACTGATTTAAATACATATAAATATATATATTTACGTTCTCGTAAAGTAAGATAAATATGAGAATACATTTTCGACTATCTGAGTTCTTCAACAACTTTTTTGCTCTGAAAGAGTAAACAATATTCAATGTGCCTAGAAATAAACGTGTCCAGATATAAAGTCAAATGGAAAGTTTGAAAACAGCCCATAGGCTAGATGGGATTATGATTTGGTGGCCATTTAAGTTGTTTGCTTTGTGATAAATATTTTTAATATTTTTGTTTCAAGCATTGTAGATGTTCGTTTACGGAGAATGATTTAATTTAATGTTACTATTCCATATATCTTTCATAAAAGCCATCAGTTGTTGCGTCAATGAAACGTGTATATATCATTTGAGTTCCTGAATTTTCCGTTCTTTCTTATTTCAATATAAAGTAGAAGAAATCACTTACCTAAATTTCTGGTAAATTTTTAAATTTATAAAGTCGATCTGCTTATGCTTAAAGTCCCACATATAGCCGATTAATTCTGCTATTTACAGGGCATACAAAAAAATTCCAGCACACAGTTTAATGGGCACACAATTCCTATGCACTTTGGTTCTGAAAAGTTTTCATTATTGTGGTTGTTGTTGTTGTTGTTGCTGTTTATGGGGCACATCGAAGCCAAAGCACTTAGTGGGCATTCAATCAAGCCAAAGCAGAGGAAGTGAGGAGCACGTTCATTGAAAAGTATACGAGTGCAGCAAAAAATTTGCATAATTTTCTGTTATGGACGGTCCAAGGACTTGTGGTAAAGGGGATGATGAAGGGAGACTCATCGTTTGTTTGGCATTACTTAGGGCCGGTTTGGTAATCTCCGGCATATTTCAATTAGTGTCAAAATTTTTGATTTTTATATAAACACACGCCCGGAGAAATAATGACAGAGGATACGCCTCCTCAAAATTACATAATTTACAGCACACACGGTCAACACACACAACCACACACACACACACACACACAACACGAAAGCAAAGTGAAGCCACATACATGAAAACCGGTCACGCAATGCTGCGGTTATTGGGTGACAGCTCGCTAACTAACACATATGGATACTCACACACACACTCGCAAAATACACACAAGAAACAAACATGCTTGTTTTACACACAAAACAGCACAAAATGATTAGAGTCGAGCTTATTCGTTCATGAGATACCCTGCATTAAAAATGATTGCTGAGATTATTTTCGCAAATATCCAAAATTAGAATTTGACGTTTGTTAAGACATCCTTAGACATCCTCATGAAATAGAAGGGTCACTCCGACATTAAATATCTTTGTCAAGCTCAGGACAGGTAAATTTAAATTTACAGGGTATTAAATAATTGTTTGCCTGCTGATTGTTTGTGTATCCTTATGAACTGTCTGTTTGCTAGATAGTTTGGCTTCTGGTGTTGTGTTCTGTTGTGTTGTGTTAAGCAAAAGCACACACTCAAACACACACAACACACACAAACACACACAAACTCACACAAGCACACACAAACACACACACACTTAAGAAGGCGCACATTAAAAGCGTACTTATCGAAACGCAATCAGTTCAAATGTTTTTTTTCTCGTCCTTGTTGTCACCAGTTGGCCAACCAGTCGAATGGACTGATTGTGGGCTGTAATGCGTGTTAGAGCCACTTGCCACAAGTATTTTCAAGTGGCAACCAACTAGTATTTCTGTTAAAACAGATTACAATTTTCGAGCAGTATCCAAATAAATAAAATAACTCACAAAAGCTGCTAGAAATGTGTTAAATGTAATGTTTGGCAATCATATAATCATTTCACACTGACAAGCGAATTGGGACCAAAAGGATAATAGACCTAAAAAAGGGGCTTTAAGGCGCTTAAAGCTGACCGTTTATCGATTATCAACGCTCCGCTTGAGGCAGATTCAGGCAAAGTTCATGGGTGCCCAAAGCTGAGCTCTGTGGCAGTTGCAAAATTGTCGCAGACACGCCGCAAAGCCCATCATCCGGCAGACAACTCCCAAATTTGTTTACATAACAAACCCAAACGAAACCCGGAATCCGACACCCAAAAACCCTCTTCCCCCCCGTTACACCATAGATGGTGTCTACACACACGCACACACACATAGTAGGGCTGCGTGGTCACATGCGCAATGGCTGCTGTCTGCCCCTTGTAGCATAGTTGCAACAGCATAGTTGCAACTGTTGCTCCTTCTTTTTTTTATGGCCAGGCATGCAAATGGACTTTAATCCAATCTGTTGCAGCGGGCCACATCTCGTATATATTCGCATAGCTAATTGTCAGTTTAAAATGTTGTCCAATTAAAGTTGTCGAAGATTTGATTAGACCAAAACATGCAATGCCACCCAAATTGAACAACTTTTCAAAGTCAATTACATAGTAGGGAAATTCTCCGTCACAAGTTCGTATTGATTTTCGTTTTAATTTGATTTTCTTTGAATTGTGTTACCCACTCGAAACTTAATTAAAATCATTTTGCCAGCGTTCAATTTAGCTGGAAATTGCTCAAAAAAAAAAGCGGAAAATACTTGGAAAATGCGACTCATTAGCAGCAGAGCGAAAATCAAATGCCAAATGGACGAATTTCACAATTTTCTTTCACCATAAAGCAGCGGGAAGCAGACCTTGGAATTTTAATTAAAGAACAAATGCAAAATATGAATTAAATTAAGAAAAATGTTAAATTGAAAATCAAAACAGAGGCCTATGAAATATAATTGAAAATGTTGCCGCTGTGCTGCGGAAAACCCTTTTCTAGGTTGTTCCATCATTTATTATGTTTACACGTGCAACAGTCGAATTAATTACAGTTGTGAGATTGAAGATTAGTGAATAGATTTCAAGAAGGAGTCGCGTGTCTCCTGTGGTTAATCTCGAACAATAAAATGCGGATTCAAGACAGGGGTTTCCTGAAACAACAACAACTGATAGCTTACAACTGATAAGCGTAGAAGTGAGCAGAACCACATGAGAACCACTAAGCCACTAGGCGTGCACTTATCAGCCAACCACCAAGGGACACGCCCACTTTTCAGTAATGAGTCCAACTCGTGGCCAAAGCAAACACAAAAAGTGAGTCAAGGGATCGGCAAGCGAGCCACCACCCCACGTGCAACAAATGTGTAGAAAAAGCTGCAAGGGACGATAACAGTACACAACAAGAACAAAAACAACAATTGACAGACGCTTAAACTGTTGCAGGAACTGAAAAAGCTGCAGCAAAGTGGCAAAGTTCACACCAAACTCGAGCAGACGAGAAGGGCAAATGAACAATACGAGCAAAATCCAAAGCACTACACAGCGCGTGGATAAGGATAAAGAAAAGAATAATAATGCGAATGGCAGAAAAAAAATAACAAATTTGACTACAGACATAGCCGAATATGTGATACTCTGCAATCGAAGAATTAAAGACAATGTAACATTAAAGGGCTCATTTAAGTATCTTACAAATTTTGTGCCTTTTTCAATTAAATATATTTTACAATTTGAAGAGAAGGATCCCAGCTATCTACATGGGTTTTATATATAAGTGAATTAAAAGTAAGGTTTCAATGAATTGCCAGCAAAACACATCAATCTTAACACTTTGTCTAATGCAGACCAAGTTTTCAAATGTTTTCATACGTATATTTGTACAGACGGACATGGGATAAAACCAATAATATCCTTTGGAATCAGGGTATATCAAAACTGCGAGACTTAGTCTGTGGATGGGACGGAATACAAACTGAAAATAGAATCAAATCGCAATAAAACGAAACGGAATCCCTTTAATGCGCCATGTAAACAAAATGGGCACGTGACCACCCCTCAACTGCCATCATCTTTGACCAAAACTTGGTCTTCCTGGCGCTGAACAAATTGCCTCGTGAATATAATCCCAGCCAAGCAAGAAATGCAGCAAATGCAGACGCCGTCATAAAACAGGGAGATTCTCGACTCGTCTTGAAAGATTTTCAACTGCCTCTTCACAAAATGGGATGAGGAATGAATAATTCACACTTGACCAAACTCTGCGAATGCACTTTTCATTTCCTCCTGCCTCTTTTACTCTATTGCATAGTTATCAGAGTCCTTGAATGACTGTCGAGCTGTGACCGCTTTACAAATCGTTTCAGATTCTCAGATCAAATATCCGAAGAGGGTGCACAGAAATAAGGGAAGTGCAACAATATAAAAGATGTATCTCTGATGTGTCCGATGGGAGTCCGTTGCAATCCTTTGCCGCATTCCGCAACAAAAGCAACACAAACTCGGACACTTGCTGCCACATTTTGGGGCATTTCCTTTAACGCCTTCCAATCTTATTGTCAGCAGCTGACAGTGGAAGGCAAAGCTGAGGAAAACTGCTGCCATTTGCAGTTGAAATGCCTTTAAATTTGATATCTCGTGTTTCCGGTTGTGGGAGATTCCACTTGGCCTGTAGCCAACTGCCAGATTTCTATTGGTTCTCGTATTCCTCACTTGCTTCCATCCAAATAGTTAATTACCTCGATAAATGGGGAATTACAGCACTCAAATAGCATATGGGGGCAACAACCCCGTCAGACTTGGCCCCAACTAAGTTTCAAACTCAACTTCACTTAATTTTATGCGTCACTATTTGCTTTTAGTGATTTCATTTCCGCAGATATTTTAAGAATCTCTGACAGGACTCGCAACTATCAAGATTTTACGAGTGAAGTTATGAAGTCTGAAGGATAATAATGGACCAACACTTTATACTTGGCACTAATTCAAAATCCCCCAACAAGTTTGAGAAACGCCTCTGGCCAAGGCCAAGTTGGCTTGTTGGCAGCCGAAGCAGACATGAACATTTTGAACACTGAAAGAAATGTAGAATATTATTATTTATACGGAAAACTAAATGCGAAACTCCAACCAAAAGTCAAGCGAGTCAATTGTTTGATGCTTTGAGGCACAAACTCAGTGGCATCCGCATTGCCACATTGAAAGAGGGGCGAATAAGGAAGAGGGTGGAATTATGTCGGAAGCGACGGAAAACTTTGCAACCAACAGCAGCAGAAGAAGTCTTCATCGGACTGGGTCCACTTGGTTGTCAGCAGTCCATTGCACCAAAGAGATAAGCAGCATCGAAACATATAAGATCTGCCCATCCATGGCACAATGGGAAAAGGACAGAGGACACTTTCTTAACACAACTTCTTGCTGAAAGGAAGTGGCGCCAAATTTGTATGATTGGAAAAAGTACATAGCTAGAAATGATCTGAAAATGGGGATAAGAATGGGTGAATGCAAGAATGGAACGATATGATGAAACTGTGGTAATGAAGTGTGACGCTTTATTTTCCATTGATTTAGTTTTATGGGTCTACATCGGATGTAATTGAATTATGCAACTTGGCGCTGACGCCCAACAACAGACAGCAGACAACAGACAGCAGACAACAGACAACAGACAGGAGACGGCTTTATTAGCATTGGATCGTAAAAGTGACTCGTCTGTGGATAGGGGATGATGACATCCATAATGACGATGCGAATGATGATGGACAGCATGCGACTGTTGCACAAAATGGCTGCCGGGGACAGGTTTCGATGGTATTTGGATGCGGACAGGAATAGGAACATGGCTATCTGAATTCGAGCACAACACGCGATGAAATGAGTTGGAAAATATGTCTGCGGTTGCCCGCCAGTCGGAGAATGGCAGAAGGCACATCGACATCCTGCCATCCACTGAACGCTGGAAATTTCCATAACTCAATAAAGCGCCACATTAACTGATAAGCAGCCGTTCTCAGAGTTGGACTGGGTGAGTGATGAGTGATAGAAACATAACTCAACATTTGATGGAGTCAATGCATCGATGGATTCAGCAAATGCCAATAAGGTGGCAATTTGAACTGCTCAGAGCCAGAAACAAAGACAGATAACAAAGGGATGCATACAGTCTAATTGAGTTGAAAGGATGCACAGCTGACATTTGATGTTAACTCCGATCCGAGGATGAAGCGAAACTGAAACTGAAACCATTTCAGTGGCCAAGCAACACGCGTTTGCTTTCAGGTCGAGGCTCCCAGGGGAACATCAATTCGAATAGAAACATACTTTACAGAATGGAATCGGGCTTGGCTTCAATATTATGCATCAGTGTCTGGGATCTGCCCATAATTAATATGCGAGTTGCCATAGAGCAATCTGTCATTTCATATGAGGAAGTCACCCTCAACCTACCCCGTTTAACAAATGCGTAGAGAACTCAAGTGACGTGTGACATGAGGACAGATTCAGATACAGATTCGGACAGCTCGCTTCAGTGGCTTCCAATTACAGTTTCATATACCGGCAGAGCATTTCACTTCTACTCGGTGAGAGTTCAAAATCGAAACCATGAAACCAATTGAAATCAAAGACATCCCCCTGAACCCCTCGTTCACTTGACCGTCTCATCCTGCTCCCACTCCATCCTTCTTCAACTTCAACTGCAATTGGAGTTGCGATGCATCGCTATGTAATCGGTTGGGGAGGTCCAATTGAGAGCTTTACCGTTTTCGTTGTCCTTGTTTGTTTGCGTCCTGTTGGATATGGAGTAAGCTGTGTAAATGACAACTGGTCAGCAGGCAGCTCACGCACTCACACAGAGGCTTACAAGGCTCGCCCGATATCGTAATTCCAATCAACACGAATTGGAGCAGGGAAACACACAACAAGTTTAGGGCTAAGCTGCCAGTAGGCAGATTGCAGATTGAAGATTGCTGCAGTCGTCGTGTGGGGAACAATGCAGTTTGGTAGAACGCAAGACGAGTTCCAAGTTTGGTTCCAAGTTCCTTTTTTCATTGACGAAATTGCTCACGTCCTGAGCACGTGACCAAAATGTTTTCCCATAAATTAGGAAAATATGAAAATGAAGAGATGAAGCAAATAAAATGGAGCATCTCGTTCATCCTGAAGTTTTGTCAGTCAGTTAGCGACTTCATATGTTTCCCTGAGAACAAACTTTGCACGAATCCTTTGAAATATTTATCAATAAGTTGTAAGTCGAAATTGAAAGGCCTTTCTAAGTTTTCGCTTGCTCCCTCTAACCATTTCTTCTACCCACAAGACATTAACCCCAATTGGCTAAATGGCTCATTAGGTCAGTGGGGAAGTTCTCTGAAGTGCCTGTCTCTATGTCTGTCTGTATGTCTGCCGAAAGGTCTGTCGCTAGCTCATCCATGAGGTAAGCAGCCAAAGTCAGTCGACTGCCATTCAGAGAAGTTTTCCCCATTCAACCCGTCGCTTGTTGTGGCATTTGTATTTCCATTCATTCGCTCGCAATAGAAATGGAAACAAAACGCAACCGAGTTGCACTGCTGCGTGGTCAGTTATAATTAGGGGCGCTTTTAGGGTTTTATGGGGCAAGCGATTAGCGCAAAGAGCCAAACCACGAACCGAGGAAAGTGAAGCCGACTCGTAAACACTTTTGCGTTGACCCACTCGAGAGGATTCCATTGTAGTGGTGGGGTTTTTCTTGTCTCTTTCTTATTGCCTTTTGCCTCCATTGCAAGTTCAATATTGGTAATTGGCGACATGGTTCCAGCTGAGTCTGAAGCCACCATAAACCTGTCATAAACCGGTTAAAGCTGTATTCCAATTTGAAGCAACTCAAAGTTATGTTTTCCAAGCGTGGGATTGGGAGGACAAAAAAATGGGTGCGGACGAGGACATGCATAAGTCAATGAAAATATGTTGGTTAACCTAGGAATAGGACGGGATGTGGGTCTGGATGTGTTATGGAGTTGATTAATTGGTCATAAACCAAACGATTAGCATACTAATTCATAGAACAGGAAACTGTCTAACTCAAGAAAGAGCTCAGATGAACCCACTTGGCAAGGGTGGAATATTCTCATATCGAAGACGAAGTGATGTGGCTGGAACTGGACCTGGGGCTGAAATGAATGCCACTTGGAGTTAGCTAAAGAACCGTTTGAGTTTCATTTGCCTGGGCAACGCACACCGTTATGATTGAGGGCTGCCTCTTCCCCAAATTAAGGGGATGTGGATGTGGTTCCAATTCTCAAAGGGAAGGAGTACACGGTACATAGTACCCAGGGCTGTAATTGCTTAATTTGATTACGTGCCGCCGTAAAAAGCAGAACAGGAAATTTGCACATACACTGAAACACACACACACACCCACACACACACACTAACACTAACAAATTCAGACGTTAATGAAGTTGATTCGCTGCTCCGATGGATGTATGGTTGAATGGTTGAACGGTTAAGTGTATGGATGGATGGCTAGCTGCCTAACAGGCAATCGCACATGGGTGTGACCCAATCATCCCCTTCCACATTGTCGCAGTCTAGCAACCCCCTCGACTTTAAACTCGGAAACAACATAATTTATGATTTTGCAGAGGCTGAAACTCTTGCCAGAATGTCGCCATCATATTTGCAGGAAACAATAGTGTGGACAACAACAATAGAAACAACAACAAGGACAGCTAAGTACATAAGTGCAAATTTAGGAGCAACAATAAACCGTCAAAGGCACGCAATCGAAACCGGCTCGGTTTGGTTCGGTTCGCTTTGGTTCGCTCGTGCGATAATTAGAAGGGACCTCTGCACGCTCAATTAGAAGCTTGTGAGCAGAAGTGAAAGGGAAAATCTGAGTGGGGAATGGGGAAGGGGGATTGGAGCAAACACGTTTATTTAAACACTCTCTGGCTTAGTTGCAGCGAATCCAACAAATACAACAGGAGAAGGCAACATGGCCGCAATGCCGAGGGAAAACACGCGACGAACTGCAGCTGGACATGGTGAGGGTGATGTAGGGGGAGGGAGAGGGAGAGACAGGAGAGAAGGAAGGGAAGGCGTAAAACCGGCAAAGAGCCAGTGGGTGGTAAGGGAGCAGAGAATGCTTGAATGTCTTAATTAACTGTTAGTTGCGCTTAGCAAAAGCAGGAGAATGGGATGTTGGCAATGGAGGAGAGAGCAACTGGTATGGGCAAAGGAGGAGAGAGTAACTGCCTGTCGCCCGTTGTTGCCCCTAAATAATGTGGAGCCGTGCCTCAACTTAGTATTTATGATTCGCCGTTATTTTAGAGAGAGGTTTGCTACGCTTCGGTTTTGAGTTGTGTGGAACTGAATGAAGACGGGATTTGGGTGCCGAGGGGAGGTGGGAGGTAGGAGTTAGGCTCGCTTATCTGATTTGGGGATACACGAAGTGTGCATAAACCTGAACACGTCCCCACCATTAACATACACGTATACACACATACACACAAACACACACACACACATGCGAGTTGGCTCTTTTGTTTAATTTTATATTTTTTTGTCGGCGCCAGACGAAAGTGTTCGCTAGACAAATGCCATGTGAAAGGGGAGGGTTAGGGGTTTAAGGGGTTGCTGATGCAATAGAGAAAGAGATGAAGTGTGTGTGTGAGAGAGAAAGAGAGAAAGAGAGAAAGAGAGACTGGGTTGCCATGTCACTTGGTCATAAAAAAAGTTTATGTCTGACATGAGCCAAAAACAATTTGCATATTTTTCCACTGGATAACAACTTAATTTAGGATACATTCGAGCAACGACGATTTCAACTATTGCGTATGGATGTGGGAGGGGATTCTTTGGAGTGGCATTTGGGGAGCTACTTGTGTGGCTGTCATAGCAATTAAAACGAGCTGGCAACAACAGTTGTTTAGTTGCACGCTTTCTGCCAACAACTTGTGCATTTTAGAGATATTCTCTCAACAATTAAGTTGCCTTTTTACGACATTCTTTTCACTTAGTTTATTAGCTTCTAGTTTGCTTCTTCATTTTTGAATTTACTTCGGGAATCAGGAATTTATTGCATTCATATTATTCAACCAGTGTTGTATTGTGCAGGTGGGCGGGGACTTCCAAACCCCTGATGTGTGGATGCTTTATTAGTTTCTTTCAAAGCAGAAAAACTCCCTCCTGTTAATATTAAGTTTTTTTCCTTTTCACTGCGTTTTTCCTCGCTTTCACACCTTTTGCTGGCAGTCGCGGCAGGTAGTTGGAGTCTTCTGAAATTGCTTTTCATTGTTATTTTTTTTGTTTTTCGAGCTGAGCTCCTCTTTGGCTTTGCAGGTGTGATGAAAGGGGTTCTGCAAGTTGCACTGCAGCCGAATGCAATTTATTTGCTGTCGCGCACATTAAACGCGCTGCGCTGACTTCTGACTGACGCCATATTTTCCGCCACATTTGCGGCACCTCGCTGTTTCCGATGCCTTATGACGACGCTGCTGGCTGCCTGTTGCCACGCCCACACACCATTCAGGCGCCCATTCATTTTTCAAAACTGTCAGCTGCGTGCCCATTTCACAATCTCCCCAAATACAACAAAATCCGAATTTTCCAAAGCCCACACTCAGAAAATAGTATTTTTCACAGAAAATTTATAAGACTTTTCTTTCAAAAGCCAGCGAAATTTGTTCTTCATTTCAAGATTGACTTTTGATTTTCTTAAATTACCTTTTTTTTTTGCTTTATTAATAAAATCACATTTTTTACAATCCAACATTCCAAGACATTTGAAAACAGAAAAGTTCAGAAACATTTTTCATATATTTAGAATGAAATTAAATTGTTGCTAGAAACCAGAAATGATTCTCTAAATTTTTATAGAAAAATAAATGCTTCTTTTAATTTTAATGTTACTCCTGTTTTATTTTGAGTGTACATTTTAAAAATGTTCCCTCTCTCTCTCCCTTTGGATATTGCCACACCCTGCACCCTTATTGGGATACATGGAAAGGGTGCGGGGTTTGTTTTCTTTTGTGCAAGTGTCGCACTTTGTGCTTAGCCATCGAAGTGTGGAGTTAATGGCCAGGAGCAGTGAGAGAGCTATGGGATGGGGTACAACATGAGCATAGCTTTCACTTTACTCAAAGGCCTTAATTACGGGCCAAGGCAACAGCAACAGCAACAGGAACAGGAACAGCAAAAACACCTAAGTGGTTAGAAGGGGGTTTCAAATTATGCAGCATTTTTCATTAAAGTGGCAAACGGCATTGGTTGTGTGCCCCGCGGCGGAAGTGGAAGTGTAAGTGGATGTAGAAGCGGATGTGGCCAAAGTCAAAGACGTCCCATGGATGGATTTGTGTGGCTGACAGGTCCTTATGCTCCTGCTGCTCCTGCTGCAACTGCTGCTGCCGCTAATGCTGAACATGCTTCAAAACATGTTCACTCGAAACTCGACTTGGAAATTAGCATAATCAACATGAAAAGGCGCTACACACACAAACACACTGAGAGAGAGAGAGTGAGAGAAAGAGTCATAGACATGACTGTAGATTAAAGCAACTCACTCGAGTTCTTTGCGAGTCAGTGCCTCAGGGCCCGGGTGACTGGGTGCCCGGCTGCCTGACTGACTGTTTCTCAGCTGTGGTCGAGCTTTTTGGAGCGCCTTTAATTACACAGTGCTGCACAAATGATGAGCTGGCAAATTTCTTGTGCAGTGGGCGTGTCCCTTTGTGACGTGGATGACTAAGATATTGCGCAAAAGAGCCCGCAGCAAGAAATAGACTAGACCAAACCAGGCCAGGCCAGCCCTTATCCAAGCCAAGACAAGGCAAAGCAGAGTAGACAAAGCGATTAGTAATCGTATTTTATAGAGTGCAGATACAAAAAGTGTAAGGGCAGAAAGAAGATCCAAATTGAGATAAACTTGAAATAAAGTGGACGAAAATGAATCGTATTAAAAAGCAGCTGCCAGCCAGATGAGATGAATAAGTGTAATAAATACCCAACTCTACACGCATTCATTGCAATTTCCCCTTAAAGAGATCCTCGTAAGGATTCAATTGTTGCCACATAGCCTTTTGCTATTGTTCTGCTGGACCAATGCTTGAACAATAGAAGCATCATTACCGAATCCAAACAACTCCAAGTGAGACAACTGACAGCTGTTCAAAGCTGACGGCAGGTTAAAAGCCTTCAAAGTGTCAACAAAGATTGATTTCAGACGACAACACATTCAAAAAGCTGCTGCCAACTTCACAAGTTTCTTTATATCGTATGTATATATATATATATATATACATATATTCGTTGCTCTTAGGGATTAGAGTTCCTACACATGTGTAGGAGTGAGTTTTAGGCAGGTCGAGAAAGCAAACGAAATTAATTTCATGGCTCGCAGAACTCAAATTGAAAATAATTGTTGTTGAAACAGCCAACAACGTAAACTGTGAAAAAGCCACAGAAATTCTGATGAAAAGCTGCGAAAAAGAAAAGCTGCTCAAGGTGTGAATGGAAGCACATAATCAGGTTTATTGTGTGTGTGTGTGTGTGTGTGTGCTCTTCATTTATGTATGTTTACACCCAATTCCTCAACAAAAAAAAAGATGCCAAATCCTGCTCTGCTCGTCATGTGGGAAAAAAGGTGAAGTGAGAGAAGGGATTACACATAGTTTCACACACACACACACACACACACAGGTGTTGTAACAGATTATAAATAAAAATTAAAAACATGTGTTATGAATATTTGAAGTGTGTTTCTAAATGTGTTTAAAATGGGCTTATGTAAGAACACTTAGACTTAAGAGTTGACAGTTGTCAGTTGAGGAAGGACTGCATTTTTGACTGCAGACATATTTAAATATTAACAGGGAAATAGACAAAACTCTTCTGGCCACATTGCTCTGCTAATAGCTTGTGTAAAGGCTTATCTAGTTTTATTAAGTTAGAGCCTAAAGACAAAAACGAATGGAGTAGGCCAAAAACACTATGTAACATACACTTTGCACTTTGCAGAAAGTTTGGCAAATTATTTGATTGGCCAATTGTCTGCACTTTCAGCAATACTGCAATTAATGTTTTGTGGTTTAGGCACTTCATGTAGAGTTTTGCAATCCAATCCCAGTCAGAAAACACTTTGTTTCAAGTGATTTCGCATGAAAAGTGCACTTCAAAGTGCAACTTTCAATACTTGTAATTGTGGGCCAAGCTTCTAAAGTTGGTTGCACCCAACTTCTCATCAAAGATGCAAGGAATGTGTGTGTGCCTGTGTCTGTGTGTGAGTTTGTCCCTGAAAATAAAGGAGAGCTTGCAGCATGGTACAAGGAAATAGCAAGTTGGGACACAATGCAGCACAAACTATTCAAGGGAAAGTCAAGGCGAGTCGCAACTAGACTTGAAAAGGCAAGGGGGAACGAACATAGGCAAGGGGTGAGCGGGTGAGTGGGTGAGTGGGTGAGTGTTGTGGAAGTGGTGGGTTGGCAAGTGGTTCTGCTGCATTGGTAATGTAAATACATGTGCGAAAGTGAGCACCTGAGATATCAATTGTATCAATTGTCTGAGCCAGCACGAAGGTGGACGGACGAGGAGGCGTGGAGAGCCATAATAAAAATGATACAAAATGCGGCAACATGGAGTAGCTTATTGTGAACTGAATTGGTTGAGGGGGTGGTAGAGGTAGAGCGGAGGGAAGTGCAGATGTATGGTATGTCTCTCCATTATGCGTTGTGGCATGGATCTAAAATTGAATGTGAAATTGCGGCCGTGCAGAGCGCAGCTCAAATGAATCAAAATGAATCAGTATGAATCGAACGTGGTCTGATACACGTGGGAAATGCGCCAACTGATGGCAACTTGGCAAACAAACAGGAATAGCAACTGGAGGAGGAGGAGGAGGCGTGACAGCCAGTTAGCTAGCCAAAGTCGGCAGACTTCTGCTAAATCATTCAGCGGCCATTAAACTGGCAACGAGCAACGTTGCTACCAAGTTGAGGGTCACATTGTGGGTGTGGATGTGGGTATGGTTGTGGGTGTGGTTGTGGGTGGCTGCTTGGCAAGAGTATAGTTGGCCAAGTGTCATTGACTTGGCTGCAACTTAAAGCTGTAGCCAGCAACAGCAACAGCAACCAGCTGCAGTTGTTAGCCAGACACAGACTGCACTTACTGGTGGCTACTGGTGGCTACTGGTCAGCCAGGCGTTGGCCTCACTCGTTATTCCTGTTGATAACTATGAGGGTCGGTCGGCCATAAAAAGCCATTACATCTTATCTCGGCCAATTGCTTTCGGTCAGCTTATGGATGTCTCATTCCGTATGTACTACGGGGAATTTATGCGCTGGCCACGGCCAAAAGCCAAACATGCGAATAATTTAAATCAGCTGCGGCGCAACACCTGTGAAAATGCCTTCCCATCAACACCTGACTAGGCTAGCCACAGGTACATTGTACATTGCATGCCACTTCGCCCCTTTTAACGGGGCCAAATGTTTGCCAAACGGTATTTCAGGCATTCTCTTAAAGCAAACAGCAAAATATCAACGATAGCCAGACAGAGTCAACCAGGCAACCAGGCAACCAGACAGCCATCAGATTGGCCAAAGTATCCCCCTGACTCCTTCCATTCTTCCATCGGGCACTTCCTGCGACTCGTACATCATGCATATTTGGCTGCTTGGCTGCTTTATGCTCTTTGAGCTGCTCCGCGGAACATCCTACCCCGCCCTGGCATGCCCAGTAGTCGTGCCACTGCCTTCCGTTATATGACTTTATATTGTTTGTGGCAACTTCATTGAGTTGTTGTCGACGGCGTTGCCCCACACAGATTTTACGACCATGATGGCGCATTAAATTTTATAACTTATCAAAGAGACTCCCGAACCGAACACAACCCTGAGGAGGGGGGAGGGGATGTCGCATGATGACGCCTCGTTCAACGCCACTTTTCACCAAAGTCATTCAAATGTTGGTTAACTGTAAATTGGCTGTGGGCTCCACATGAACGATGTGCGTTAATTGAATTTTGCGCCAAACAAAAGACTCTTCGCCTCAAAATGTGCCCTGTCACATGAGATTGAGCAGGGCTAGGGGCCCAGTACAAAACCAGGAGCAGGAAGAACCCAGCGGAATGATACGCCTACATAGATGAATCCAATTTATGTTAATTTAACTTGGCGCCGCTGATTACGACATGCGAGGAAATTGCCTCGATTCATGTCAGTTCAACTTGTGTCGTTTCACTCACATAAATCAATTGCCGCAAACTGAAAGATATCCAAAGATCTGCAATTTATTAAATTTAGTTTAATTTTTTAAATATATTTGCTTCTACTTTTACTTAATCTGTTTTCGTATGTGATAACCATTCAATAATTTTATTTTTATTTATTTTATAAAGTATTATTATTATTTTTAAGTTAATTTAATTCATAAATCTCGTTCTTACCAGTTTTATAAGTGAAAGTCTGATTTGAATTTAAATTAGACTGGTTTAGGAAGTAAAAATTCGTAACTTTTGAAAATAGTTTCGTGTGGAAATATCAAAAATATTATTACTAAATTAGGGGAAATTGTGAACCCAGGTTGAACTTGCCAGTTGACACCACAGCTTAACTCTGATCAGGGGGCGGCAGGGAAACAGTAAAAATGAGAGGGACACAAATTGAGTAAGTGAGAGGTGGCTTGAGAGTGACAGAGAGAGAGAGAGAAATTTGCATGAATTTTTCATGGACTGAGCGAATGGAGGTGTGAGCTTGAGTGTAGTGTGAGTGTGTGTGTGTGTGTGAGTGTGAGTGTGTGTGCTTTTGTGTGTCTGTGTGTGTATGCATAACCATAGCAATAAATAATTGTTTGTGCTGGTTATTAAATACAATTGTTATTTCGCAATCAATGCCAATTAAAATCGCCATCAATTTTGTTATGGTAAATGGATTTTTGTTGTGTCTGATCTCTATACCACACACACACACACACACACACACACACCCACTAAGCCACAAGTGAAACAAATGCATGTTGCAAGCATTAACAAAAACAACAACAACAAATCTGTGCGGCAATTGGCTTAAATTAAAATTTAAATGAAAATCGATTAATTGGCTCGAGCGCAAAATTCAATTGAAATTTTCGTTTCGTGGTCAAAATTGAGGCTCGAATTGAAATTGAAACTGAAACTGCATTAACTGAATTTGCAGCAGTTGTTGCAGCAGTTGTTGTTGTTGTTGTTGTTGTGCTTGTAGTAGTCAATTATTGCCAACGCTGAATGCAGCTGCCACAGCAGCAACTCTTGTTGCATATTTTCTGTGGCTGAGAAAGACAGAGAGGGGAGAGAGACTAACAGATAGATAGAGAATGAGAAAGAGAGAGAGAGAGAGAGAGAGAAGAAATCATGCCAGTGCCACATGTGCAACTCAAAATTGGTTTTGGCTGCAAATTAACAATTTCATTTGATAAATCAAAGGGTCAGTTTCGCCATGGCTAGGAAACAACTAGCAAACCGAACCCAAAGACACTCATTCACATACTCAAACACACACTCACTATTCGAAAATCACATTCAGCTGAGATTCAGATGCACGCATCACTGAACAATGCTTGGTGTGCGTGTGTTTGTGTGTGTGTGTGTGTGTGTGTGTGTGTGTGTGTGTGTGTGTGTGTCTGCTGTGTGTGCGCATATTTAACATGACACGAATATATCGAACACCCACGCATCATGGAGCATTCATTATGCAATGTTGCACACACACAAAGCCAAACACACACACACACACACACGCACACACATTGACATTTGCATAATTGTGTCTGTCATTGACATTGGTTTTCTGGCAACAATTGCAATCGATTTAACTACCCCGCTCAGTTTCGCATTTTGCCTCACCCACTCTATCTCTCTCTCTCTCTCTCTCTCTCACTCTCCCCCTATATCTCCATCTCTTTCTCCCATTGCGACTACTATAAACTGAAACATTTTACTTTGTGTTCAACATGTTTAACAAGCACAATTTTCCATTACATTGCATAACCTGCTAGAAAGTGTTCCGAAATTTGACTTCGCTTATCAAAATCTGACAAAATTCCCTTTATATAAATAATATTTATTGACTATAATCAATATTTCTAGTCATGTAATAATTAGGGGTATTTTCAAAGTTTTAAAATGCAATTCAACATAATTTTATTTTAAATCAATAAATTAAATTTAATCGTTAATTAATTAAGCATGAAATATTTTCCCATATTTAAGCAGTTATTAACTTCATCCATTTTGGATAAAATACATTTAAGCACCAAATATTTGTACATTGTTAAAAAATATATTGTCAGTTAATTAACTCAAAAATAAAACTTTTGGTCTCGGAAAACATGTTTATGACAGGTATTTAAAGAACGCTGGGCGTGGTCAGTTAGCCCCCTACATTTTAACGTGGCTTACTTGAAAATTAAAAAATTCATAACAAGAACTCTTTTTGATTTATGCTTTGAGGACACTTTACCTAGGATGATTATAATATAAAAAAAAAATAGCACTCGAGATTCATCAATCAAACAAACATTTGATAAGCACAAGTGTGAATAAAATTGTACAATTTAAGAGCAAATTTCCAGAACATGAATGATTGATGGCTGTTGCAACAAACATAGATGTATATAAATATATATTTATAGAACTGCATCTGAATAAAGCTATATGAATATTGCATGAATGTATGTGTATGTGTAGGTGTATGTATTCACATATGCATGTATGCGTTTTGCTATTTGTTTTCGCACTCTGCAGACTCTTGATACAGGCAAATAAAATTGCTGACAGGGTCAGAGATTGTGGTAGAGATCCAACAGCAATTGATGAGTAGGGGAGCAGGGGAGCAGGGGAGCAGCGGAGCAGACCTGTGGGCAGTGACTAGAAATTTAAAATCAGAGCAGGTAAATATTGACTCGACAAAGGTAAATTTGTGCAGACATTGCCGCCGAATTCGCATTGCAGATGATTTCACATTTTTAATTAAAAGGTTTGTGTTGGCCAAAAAATGTGCTGTTAAATCCAGGCGCAAGCACACAACACAAATGTGTGGGCAGGAGAAGGAGAAGGGGGGCAGTGGGTGCGTTATGCAACACATGATCCAAAAATATATATTTTTATATTATTCACTCTGTCAGGCTGTGAGAGCGCAGTTTGCTCTTGGGACTGTGCTGTGTGGGTGGTAGTTAATCAAATTTAAAACGAATCAATAAGCAAAGTTCAAATTCCCTTAGAGGACAAAAGATATGAGCCTTATTCACATTAACAGCTGAGTCATTTATTTTATGAGGCATTTCTTCATCAACACACACACACACACACACACACACACACACACACACACACTCGCACACTAAGTTGCTGTTTTGTGTGTTTGTGTACACTTCATTTATTTTATGCGTTTTATCCCTTCTTAAATGTGCATGTACTTGGTTAGTCACTCTGCACCCCGCACCCGCACCCGCACCCGCACCCCCCTCAAACTGCCATCGCCTATGCTGCACAAAATTTATTTCGCTTTTATTATCATTTTAAGCTTGCACCACCCATCGCCAAGCCCCTCTCACATTCTCTGCAAGCCGCCGGAACACATTGCCACCCACACATATGCATTGCCGAACAAACAAACAAAAAAATTCCGAGAAACGCCTGCAATTGACCTGCCCACCTCCAGTTCCACGCCCTTTGCTCCCCGTCGCCTTGGCACGTCGCGAACAAGAGGCTATAAAATGTTTTTCCAAGGGACAACGAAGCCAAATAAAAATAAAAACAACACAACAAAACAGACCAAGCCAGACCAGACCAGACCATAGCACGACGAAAAAATGAAGTGGCAAAAAAATAGTTGCGCCCTCGTTTAAAAATATGTAAACTTTGCAGCAAGCGATTCTCTCCTCAACTGCTGCTTGACAACAACAACAACAATAGTCGCAATAACAATGGCAACTCTGGCAACTGTTCCAAGGGGGTGTGGGGTGGGGTGGTGTGGGTGTCGACTGTTACGAATTGCTGTCTATTTTAGTTGTTGGCGTAATTTTTTCCTATTTGCCCACTGTGCACTCGCTCGCTGGCTCGCTTGATTTTCTTTATGTTTACGCTCAAATAATGTCATTTTGTAAATTGCTTCAGTTGTCGTTGCCCACAACACACACACACACATACACACACATACACACACAGAACCTCACCCTCCCCAAGCACAACCACCCCCTTGTTGTTGGCATATTTTTTTAGTGCTTCTTTTACATTTGCTGTGTTTATTGTGTTGCCGCTGCTGCTGCTGCCGCTGCCAACAATTGGCCTTTTTGTTCCTTACAGTCGTTACGTCCTTTTGGTCCTGCTGCCTTATTGCTGTAGCTTTTGTCAGTCCCACAATCTGCTCGCATGTCCTGCTGCTCCGCTACCCCCGACAACGCTTCAAACTTTTGCCTTTGTTTGGCGCAAAATCAATTAACGCGCTCAATGAGCTTCAAAAAACTTTATAGCACACTCACACCGAAACACACACACGCACACCAATACACATGCACACAGGCATTGAAAACAAAGCCAATTTACAGTTAACCAAAATGTAAATAGCGTCAAGGGAGCCGCTTGTCCTGAATTCAAACCTGAACCCGAACCAGAGCCTGTCGCAGTTGCCGTGGCTGTCAATGCGGTTGCGAGGCCAAAACTGAAACACAATCTGTAGCGGGGGAGGGGCAAACAGCAGCGGCTGTAGGTGGATGGCTGGGTCAGACGCAGGAGTCGGTGCTGTAGAAGTGTCAACTGTTTTGATAAGCTGTAAAATTAAATGTGCGGCAATGTCATAAAAATCTGTGGCACTACCGCAAGTACAGCGCGCATATAAGAAGACACTAAAGCACAACACAGGAGGCAATCGGGGAGAGTGGAGATGATTTTGGGTGGCACGTTGTCTTTGATGTTTGCTTGTTCACATTGACAATAGAAGGTTTCCCCGTAGAAACGTGAATATCATCTGCATGATTCATATAAAAACTTTTAAGCCAGTTCAGCCAAGTTCCGCGGGTGGCAAGCGACAGCTGCGGCTTTACCCACATGCAGCAGTCGCAGTCGCAGCAGCAGCAGCAACATAAGCTGCCACACAATTCCATATTCAATTTTAGATCAATATAACAACAGCTTACCAATACATTCAAACAGTCAACAATAGGTGGGCTGCAATTTTTATTGCCGGCTTGCGGCGACGCTTAAGCGATTTGGTAACAAGCCAAACCGAGGCACAAGTCGAGTCGCGTCGCGTCCCGTCGCGTTGTGGCATGGCCTGTTGAGTGCTGATTTCTCAGGTGGTCGATTTCGCACACGTATTTACATTGGCAATGGCAAACGAAGACACTCGCAACTCGACTTCGGACCGAAGTAAAGACAAACACTACGACAAACTTACCGAATGGAAATCGAGAACTGCCGACTTGGGCTTGGCTTCGACTCACCTTGGCTGACAGACGATTCACTTAGTCATGTTGCAAGTTGCTGGTTGCGTGTTCACATGAATAAGCCCACGTTGCAAGTCTTTGACAAGTCAACGTCGAGACTTGTTCAACAATTAAAAGTATCGTTCAAGTTGCAGTTGAAAAGCAGTTTGCAATCAATTCAAGTCGCAGCTCTTGGCCCGGTTAGACCAAGTCAACCACATGTCCGGCTCAAAGTGTGAACAAACTGTGAACAATTGGCCCAATCAAACCAGCTGCAAACTTTGACATCTGGTTTCCGTTTCTGGGGCAACACTTTTCATATCCTCTGCTCCTAAATTAGTTTCAAGAAGTTGTCCAAGAGTCAACATCTGCAATAATCATTATAAAATATTTATTAATTTTTCATCTAATTTTAATATATTTATTTTAATTTAGATTTTATATACAGAGTATATAGAACTTCGCAACGGTGAACATTGTGGCAAGCGTCCTGGAAAGTTGTATCCAAGACAATGAGCAATGGACTTTTATTGTCCCGGCTAAGGAAAACTTCAGGATTTGTTTTTGTCTTTTTCACATGTCGCTTTATTTGGTTTGTCCGAAATTCTTTCACTTTTTTGTACCCTAAAAATTGGAAATAAGTAAAAGGGCTATAATGGTTTTTCTGCAAATCTATGTAACAAGGTGAAGGAAGGAACTCCGATTAGGTATAGTATGTATATATAAATAAATATATGGTTATATATAGCTAGAGACTTTAAATTTGGAATATAAGAAAAAAACGCACTTTTCTGACTTGTTCACATTTAAGTGTGCAAAACGCTTGAAGAGAAATTTGCTAATATAAAACATATTTTTTACAACTGGGTTCAGGGTATATCATACTCGAGCTTACTCGACTACAACATTCTTGTTTGTTCTTTCCCAAATTTGTTGCACTGATGCGTGTAGTGCGATGTGTGTGTGTGTGTGTGTGTGTGTGTGTGTGTGTGTGTGTGTGTGCCTATGTGTTTGAGTGAGGTCTTCTTCTAATTGTTTACGATTTGTGTTTTTTGAGCCATGAAATTAATTTCACTGCCTTTGTGGAATTCCGTTGAGGCCACTTCCAACGAACTAAAGTGCCCAAAAAAAACTTTTATTAAGTGCCAAATGCCTTTTGACCTTTATCTGCTGCAAAGTTAACGCCAATACAGTAAAGTTGAAAAGTATGTGCACAAATAAGTAAAGAGAAATACACATTTATTGGCATTATTAAAGTCAAAATCTACCAATTTATTTGCTATTTAACTAACTTTGTATTTTCAAATGTGTAGCAATTCATTGATTTTATTTGTATTAATTATAAAATTGTAATAAAAACAATGCGAATACCAAAATCCATTACCATTTTTGTATTCCCAATAAAAAATAACTGGAATTTTTAAAAAAGCAAATGTGTTCAGATCTGTGGAACTGGTAACATTTGCATTTTTAAAACACATTCGTTTAACAGTCAGAAAAGAAGGTTTAAATAATATTGAATCCAGTTAAACTGTAAATATTACATTGTAAATTTTCAAACGGATTCAACGTTGCGTGATTTATTGCCACATTCCCGGTACCCCTTTTCCCCTTTTCCGATTTTACACTCCCCCACACCTCCACGCATATTTGGCGTACCCATGCCAACCGGGTTCCATCGAATGTCTGCGTCGGATGCCAAACCACTCACATAGAAGTGCGTCGAGCCGTGGATTGTCCGCATGCATGAATGCATCTTGGCTCTCAACTCTCAGCTTTCATCTCTGGCGTATTTCTGCTCTGCTCTCGATATGCCATGCACTTCACAGAACTACTCTATCACTGGCTCTGGCTAGCTGGCAGTTAGTGTTGCCTGGACAACATTAACCAGCAACCAGCAACCATCTCGAATGTGTATTGCAAACTCAATTCCAATCGCAATCAGAAGCAGGCAAAGCTTGTTAACGGCCTCAAAACGTTTTTGGGCCGTCGTAAAACCTGACCTCGAGTTGCCTGCCCCAGACAGCTCTATGACATAGCATTTAAGTGACTTCTCAGGATCCGCGTAATTGACTAAGAGCTGGCAACTAGCCTTGGATTAAAAATGCTCTCTATATGTTCGCAGAATTTGCAGCATTTTGGAAATGGAAATGGATGAGCCACTGCCATCAGAGATGGACCCAGGCAAATTAGCTTAAAAGGCAGTGCCAAAAATAAAGAAAAAGAAGCCAGCAAATTAATTTCAATTTTGGATGCATTTTTTTTGTCAGCGCTGGGGAAAGTTTTTCAACTCGTGTTGCTGTGCGAAGCAAATTCGGTTTGACAGTGAATAAAATTGCGCGCTTTGCGTCTGTGAAATAAAATTCATTTGGCGCCCAGTGTTCGCCATTTTGGCGCCCCTCTGCAAGAGAGAAGAGCAGAACAGAAAAAAAAAATGTAGGAATGTTGTAGTAGAGAAAGTTCCAATTGCTGATATCCTAAAAATATTTCAAATTATCAACTATTATTAAAAACCAGCTGATAATCAACTTTTATCGATATCGACGCAAATAAACTTACTTCTACACTTTTTACACTTTTGTACAACTCTATTAAACCCTTTTTATACAATTTTTATGGGTACAGGGTATATAAAATGGGGACAGATCAGACAAAGTAGACAACGGAGTCGCAGCGACAAGCAATGAAAAAGTTTTGACTCGTTTTTGGGCTTTTCCAAACTTTCAAGTTTATTAGCATGCCAAAGTGTTGGCTGCTGCCAGTGTTGGTTAAGTGCTGCCACATCAGATAAAAAAAAAAACCAAAAAAAAATCAAGAATGAAAGCTTTATTTGCCAGGTCGAATATTTTTTTTAATTAATTACTACATTAAATAAATAGTATAATAAATTACTTACATTAAATAAATAATTAGAAATAATTTAAAATAAAATAATATAATTATAGTGATTTCAAATAGTGACTCATACAGGAGCACATTTTCTGACTGATAATTCCAATGACATAGTTTCCAGTCAGCATTAAAAATACATATATGATCAATAGACTTAACACCGAAAGATGGAGACGAACATGATGATGACAACATTTGTTTTTGACGCTAATCGAGTTTATAAGATCAGAGACCACTCCCTCAATAATATTATGATATCATTTGAAAGGGTATAAAATTAGTAACTCACGTGGATTTTAGCTAAAATCTACCACAAAGTGAAAGTAAAAGAAAAGCTGCATTTGAAGCCTGCCAACATTTCAGGTGCTGCTGCTGTGCGTATTTTGGGTAGTGAGTAAATGGTTTTTGGATTAGAATACACAAAATGAATGAAAGTGATTTAATTTTTGGGGGCGCTTTCGCTATGGCTTTGTGCACTCAGCAATTAGATTAGATTAGAGTCGCTGGTTGGCAAATGCAGCGGAAATTGCCTTCAGTCATATCATTTTCGCCACTCACTTTATGAAAAGCACATCAAAGCCAGCCTCAATTTTGCTGGGCACAAAAAAAAATTGTAATTTAAATGCGATTTCCATTTAAATAAAAAAATAATACATTATAAATTGAAAGGCAGAGGGTTGAAGTTGAACATTTCATTTAACATATTTCAATCTATATCTTAGTAACTTTAGGGCACAACTAATTGCCAAGAGATAGTAGAGAAGAGTCTTGTGGCATAAGTTGCAGCTTGGGTTACGCTAATCTATCACCTGCTCAAAGCCAGTGCCTCACTGCGTCTGATCTGAGAAAGTCATGACACGATGAGAAATGGCTGCCAGAAAGAGTTTCCATTACGCTTATGCATCTCTCTCTGTCAGGAGTGCAGCAGGAGCAGCAACAGGAGCAGCAGTGGAGAAGCTTCTCTAAGTGGTCTTGCGTTGCACGGATGAGCGGATGAGCTCACGGCTATTGCAAATGTTGCAGAAAATATGGCGTCAGTCAAAAGTCAGTCCAACGACGGCAAATAAATTGCGTTCAAGGTGGAAGCCGCAACAGCTTCAACAATTGTAAATCCACTTTAGCTCTAAGTCATGGCTTAAACGTAAAGGGCCACTTCGCAAATAATTGGTCAACTCTTAACAGTTTTCTGGGCAGTGGAATCAAAGAAATTAAATTTCGTATTCACAGTGCCAAGTGCCCAAACTATTATTACATATATGCATATAGCTACAGATATGATCCATTCATTCCCCTCCCAAACAGCTAACGCAATAGTCTCAGTTGCCGTCGCCATTGCTCGAATGTATCCTAAATTAAGTTGTTATCCAGTGGAAAAATATGCAAATTGTTTTTGGCTCATGTCAGACATAAACTTTTTTTATGACCAAGTGACATGGCAGCCCAGTCTCTCTTTCTCTCTCTCTCTCTCTCTCACACACACACTTCATCTCTTTCTCTATTGCATCAGCAACCCCTTAAACCCCTAACTCTCCCCTTTCACATGGCATTTGTCTAGCGAACACTTTCGTCTGGCGCCGACAAAAAAATATAAAATTAAACAAAAGAGCCAACTCGCATGTGTGTGTGGTATGTGTGTGTGTATGTTAATGGTGGGGACGTGTTCAGGTTTATGCACACTTCGTGTATCCCCAAATCAGATAAGCGAGCCTAACTCCTACCTTCCACCTCCCCTCGGCAACCAAATCCCTTCTTCATTCAGTTCCACACAACTCAAAACCGAAGCGTAGCAAACCTCTCTCTAAAATAACGGCGAATCATAAATACTAAGTTGAGGCACGGCTCCACATTATTTAGTGGCAACAACGGGCGACAGGCAGTTACTCTCTCCCCCTTTGCCCATACCAGTTGCTCTCTCCTCCATTGCCAACATCCCATTCTCCTGCTTTTGCTAAGCGCAACTAACAGTTAATTAAGACATTCAAGCATTCTCTGCTCCCTTACCACCCACTGGCTCTTTGCCGGTCTAACGCCTTCCCTTCCTTCTCTCCTGTCTCTCCCTCTCCCTCCCCCTACATCACCCTCACCATGTCCAGCTGCAGTTCGTCGCGTGTTTTCCTTCGGCATTGCGGCCATGTTGCCTTCTCCTGTTGTATTTGTTGGTTTCGCTGCAGCTGAGCCAGAGAGTGCTTAAATAAACTTGTTTGCTCCAATCCCCCTCCCCCATCCCTTACTCAGATTTTCCCTTTCACTTCTGCTCACAAGCTTCTAATTGAGCGTGCATAGGTCCCTTCTAATTATCGCACGAGCGAACCAAAGCGAACCGAACCAAACCGAGCCGGTTTCGATTGCGTGCCTTTGACGGTTTATTGTTGCTCCTAAATTTGCACTTATGTACTTAGCTGTCCTTGTTGTTGTTTCTATTGTTGTTGTCCACACTATTGTTTCCTGCAAATATGATGGCGACATTCTGGCAAGAGTTTCAGCCTCTGCAAAATCATAAATTATGTTGTTTCCGAGTTTAAAGTCGAGGGGGTTGCTAGACTGCGACAATGTGGAAGGGGATGATTGGGTCACACCCATGTGCGATTGCCTGTTAGGCAGCTAGCCATCCATCCATACACTTAACCGTTCAACCATTCAACCATACATCCATCGGAGCAGCGAATCAACTTCATTAACGTCTGAATTTGTTAGTGTTAGTGTGTGTGTGTGGGTGTGTGTGTGTGTTTCAGTGTATGTGCAAATTTCCTGTTCTGCTTTTTACGGCGGCACGTAATCAAATTAAGCAATTACAGCCCTGGGTACTATGTACCGTGTACTCCTTCCCTTTGAGAATTGGAACCACATCCACATCCCCTTAATTTGGGGAAGAGGCAGCCCTCAATCATAACGGTGTGCGTTGCCCAGGCAAATGAAACTCAAACGGTTCTTTAGCTAACTCCAAGTGGCATTCATTTCAGCCCCAGGTCCAGTTCCAGCCACATCACTTCGTCTTCGATATGAGAATATTCCACCCTTGCCAAGTGGGTTCATCTGAGCTCTTTCTTGAGTTAGACAGTTTCCTGTTCTATGAATTAGTATGCTAATCGTTTGGTTTATGACCAATTAATCAACTCCATAACACATCCAGACCCACATCCCGTCCTATTCCTAGGTTAACCAACATATTTTCATTGACTTATGCATGTCCTCGTCCGCACCCATTTTTTTGTCCTCCCAATCCCACGCTTGGAAAACATAACTTTGAGTTGCTTCAAATTGGAATACAGCTTTAACCGGTTTATGACAGGTTTATGGTGGCTTCAGACTCAGCTGGAACCATGTCGCCAATTACCAATATTGAACTTGCAATGGAGGCAAAAGGCAATAAGAAAGAGACAAGAAAAACCCCACCACTACAATGGAATCCTCTCGAGTGGGTCAACGCAAAAGTGTTTACGAGTCGGCTTCACTTTCCTCGGTTCGTGGTTTGGCTCTTTGCGCTAATCGCTTGCCCCATAAAACCCTAAAAGCGCCCCTAATTATAACTGACCACGCAGCAGTGCAACTCGGTTGCGTTTTGTTTCCATTTCTATTGCGAGCGAATGAATGGAAATACAAATGCCACAACAAGCGACGGGTTGAATGGGGAAAACTTCTCTGAATGGCAGTCGACTGACTTTGGCTGCTTACCTCATGGATGAGCTAGCGACAGACCTTTCGGCAGACATACAGACAGACATAGAGACAGGCACTTCAGAGAACTTCCCCACTGACCTAATGAGCCATTTAGCCAATTGGGGTTAATGTCTTGTGGGTAGAAGAAATGGTTAGAGGGAGCAAGCGAGAACTTAGAAAGGCCTTTCAATTTCGACTTACAACTTATTGATAAATATTTCAAAGGATTCGTGCAAAGTTTGTTCTCAGGGAAACATATGAAGTCGCTAACTGACTGACAAAACTTGAGGATGAACGAGATGCTCCATTTTATTTGGTTCATCTCTTCATTTTCATATTTTCCTAATTTATGGGAAAACATTTTGGTCACGTCTTCAGGACGTGAGCATTTTCGTCAATGAAAAAAGGAACTTGGAACCAAACTTGGAACTCGCCTTGCGTTCTACTAAACTGCATCGTTCCCCACTCGACGACTGCAGCAATCTTCAATCTGCAATCTGCCTACTGGCAGCTTAACCCTAAACTTGTTGTGTGTTTCCCTGCTCCAATTCGTGTTGATTGGAATTACGATATCGGGCGAGCCTTGTAAGCCTCTGTGTGAGTGCGTGAGCTGCCTGCTGACCAGTTGTCATTTACACAGCTTACTCCATGTCCAACAGGACGCAAACAAACAAGGACAACGAAAACGGTAGAGCTCTCAATTGGACCTCCCCAACCGATTACATAGCGATGCATCGCAACTCCAATTGCAGTTGAAAAGAAGGATGGAGTGGGAGCAGGATGAGACGGTCAAGTGAAGGATGGGTTCAGTGGGATGTCTTTGATTTCAATTGGTTTCATGGTTTCGATTTTGAACTCTCACCGAGTGGAAGTGAAATGCTCTGCCGGTATATGAAACTGTAATTGGAAGCCACTGAAGCGAGCTGTCTGAATCTGTATCTGAATCTGTCCTCATGTCACACGTCACTTGAGTTCTCTACGCATTTGTTAAA
Source organism: Drosophila longiperda (assembly GCA_035042125.1). Classification (NCBI taxonomy): domain Eukaryota; kingdom Metazoa; phylum Arthropoda; class Insecta; order Diptera; family Drosophilidae; genus Drosophila; species Drosophila longiperda. The sequence continues at coordinate 15,122,240 of JAWNLV010000107.1, forward strand.
CGGGGTAGGTTGAGGGTGACTTCCTCATATGAAATGACAGATTGCTCTATGGCAACTCGCATATTAATTATGGGCAGATCCCAGACACTGATGCATAATATTGAAGCCAAGCTCGCTTCCATTCTGTAAAGTATGTTTCTATTCGAATTGATGTTCCCCTGGGAGCCTCGACCTGAAAGCAAACGCGTGTTGCTTGGCCCCCGAAATGGTTTCAGTTTCAGTTTCGTTTCATCCTCGGATCGGAGTTAACATCAAATGTCAGCTGGGCATCCTTTCAACTCAATTAGACTGTATGCATCCCTTTGTTATCTGTCTTTGCAATGCACTGACTCCATCAAATGTTGAGTTATGTTTCTATCACTCATCACTCACCCAGTCCAACTCTGAGAACGGCTGCTTATCAGCTAATGTGGCGCTTTATTGAGTTATGGAAATTTACAGCGTTCAGTGAGTTGGCAGGATGTCGATGTACCTTCTGCCATTCTCCGACTAGCGGGCAGCCGCAGACATATTTTCCAACTCATTTTATCGCGTGTTGTGCTCGAATTCAGATATCACTGCTAAAAAGCGTAGCCATGTTCCTATTCCTTTCCGCATCCAAATACCATCGAAACCTGCCCCGGCAGCCATTTTGTGCAACAGTCGCATGCTGTCCATCATCATTCGCATCGTCATTATGGATGTCATCATCCCCTATCCACAGACGAGTCACTTTTACGATCCAATGCTTATAAAGCCGTCTCCTGTCTCCTGTCTGCTGTGTGCTGTCTGCTGTCTGTTGTTGGGCGTCAGCGCCAAGTTGCATAATTCAATTACATCCGATGTAGACCCATAAAACTAAATCAAAGGAAAACAAAGCATCACACTTCATTTACCCGGCGAAATCCCCCCGCAGTTATGGCCTCATCTTTTACTCTCACATCCTCTCATTCCATATAATGTCTGGCTCTGTATTTTTTCCAATCATACAAATTTGTCGCTATTTGCAGCAGTCTCTTCCCAGACAGCAAAGAGTCATAAAAGCGTTGCGAAAGAAACTTTCCTTAGTATTCATCGTCGACTCTCCCTTTTCCATTATCCTTTGGATAGGCAGATCTTATATGTTGCCATGCCGATTGGTGACATCCAAATGGAGCCAGTCCGTTGGAGACTACTTCTGCTGCTGTTGTTGGTTGCAAAGTTTTGCTTCGCTTCCTTATTCGCCCGTCTCTCCCTGTGGCAATGCGGATGCCACTGAGTTTGTGCCTCAAAGCATCAAACAATTGACTCGCTTGACTTTTGGTTGGAGTTTCGCATTTAGTTTTCCTTCTGAATAATAATATTCGCAGTCAAACAGTTTCGATTGCATTTCTCTCAGTGTAAAAATATCTACTTCGGCTGCCAACAAGCCAACTTGCCCTTGGCCAGAGGCGTTTCTCAAACTTGTTGGGGGATTTTGAATTAGTGCCAAGTATAAAGTGTTGGTCCATTATTATCCTTCAGACTTCATAACTTCACTCGTAAAATCTTGATAGTTGCGAGTCCTGTCAGAGATTCTTAAAATATCTGCGGAAATGAAATCACTAAAAGCAAATAGTGACGCATAAAATTAAGTGAAGTTGAGTTTGAAACTTAGTTGGGGCCAAGTCTGACGGGGTTGTTGCCCCCATATGCTATTTGAGTGCTGTAATTCCCCATTTATCGAGGTAATTAACTATTTGGATGGAAGCAAGTGAGGAATACGAGAACCAATGGAAACCTGGCAGTTGGCTACAGGCCAAGTGGAATCTCCCACAACCGGAAACACAAGATATCAAATTTAAAGGCATTTCAACTGCAAATGGCAGCAGTTTTCCTCAGCTCTGCCTTCCACTGTCAGCTGCTGACAATAAGATTGGAAGGCGTTAAAGGAAATGCCCCAAAATGTGGCAGCAATTGTCCGAGTTTGTGTTGCTTTTGTTGCGGAATGCGGCAAAGGATTGCAACGGACTCCCATCGGACACATCAGAGATACATCTTTTATATTGTTGCACTTCCCTTATTCTTGTTCTCCCTTTAAGGATATTTTCTCTGAGAATCTGAAACGATTTGTAAAGTGTTTACAACTCGACAGTTATTCAAGGACTCTGAATATTGTGCAACATAATAGAAGAGGCAGGAAGAAATGAAAAGTGCATTCTCTGAGTTTGGTCAAGTGTGAATTATTCAATCCTCATTCCTTTTTATTAAGAGGCAGTTGAAAATCTTCGAAGACGTCGCGAGACTCTCCTTATTTTATGCTGGCGACACGATGACTCTCTGAAGTTGCATCTACAGTTACTGCCTGGCTGGATAATGTTCAAGAGGCAATTTGTTCGGCGCCAGCAGGACACAAGAGCATCGTGGTAGTCCAAGAATGTTGTGGAGGGAGACGTCGCCCTTCTGCGGGTCACGTGCTTATTTTGTTTACATGGTGCATTAAGGGGATTCCGTTTCGTTTTATTGCGATTAGATTCTATTTTCTGTTTGCTGTTGTCCTCTGCCTAGCGTGTGTCTGCCTGCCACTTACCACTTACACCCAACGTACACACACAACACACAATACACTTCCACATAACTCACTCAGCACACACCAAGTGGCAGCCACAGATCGAGTTTCACATATTTGTTTTTGTTCTCGCATTCGCATTATTATCCTTTTTCCCTTTGCCTTATGCCGCTTCTGCGCATTTTTTCCTTCTCCTTTCGGCACCCTTGCTGCAGGGGGTTAGTGTGAACTTTGCCACTTTGCTGCAGCTTTTTCAGTTCCTGCAACAGTTTAAGCGTCTGTCAATTGTTGTTCTTCTTCTTGTTTTGTATTGTTATCCTGCTTTGCAGCTTTTTCTACACATTTGTTGCATGGGGTGGTGGCACGCTTAACCTTTCATTTGAACCCACCCTCCCTTGCCGCTCGCTTGACTCACTTTTTGTGTGTGTGTTTTGGCCAGGAGTTGGACTCATTACTGCAAAAGTGGGCGTGCACCTTGGCTGTTGCCTCTTGCCTCCTTGCTGATAAGTGCACGTCTGGCGGCTTACTGGTTCTGATGTGGTTTTGTTCACTATTTCGCTTATCAGTTATAAGTTCTCAGTGGCCTGAAAGCACTCCTTCGGGTAAACGCTTGTCTTTAATCGGCTTTTTCTTGTGAGTCCCTTAATGGCATCACAAGACACGTGGCAACTGCAGAAACTCCACTCTCCAATCTCGCATCTGCAATTAATTCGACTGTTGCACGTGTAAACATCACAAATGACGCCACAAATTATGAAAAAGGGTTTTCTACTGCACAGCATGAATATTTTCAATTATTTTTAAGAGGCCTCTGTTTTGATTGTCAATTTAAGATTTTTCATCAGTATTTTTTTTTGTTTGGCCTTTAATTAAAAGTCCAAAGTCTAAAGTGTCCTTCCTGCGGAGACTGTCAGAAAATGGGTGCGAAATCATTTTTGCCTGGCTGCTTTTTAGGCGGCTTTTTCGTTGGCTGGTAATGAGACATATTTAAGGCGTTTGGCAATGTAATTGCGAACTAATCAACCTTTTTTAATTGAATTTCTGTAGCTGGCAAAGGCAAACAGTCAAACAGGCTGGCTGCCTGGCTGGCTGCCCACCCAGAAACCATTCTAAAAATCAAAGAAAGTTATTTCATTAAAAAATTTTAATTGACATTCGTTCTTGCTGCAAATTGAGCTTTGTGTCGGCAGTTGACAGCTTCGGCCATCTGTCAGCCCGGGACAGGTCCTGCCAAATAACTTTTCTTGCCCAAATGAATCAAACTGACAGATTATATATATATATATATATATATATATATATACTTTTTTGTGCAACGTTTACTTTTTCTTGGTTTTTTTTTTTTAGATATTTTGATGTAATTACAACGACAAGTTGCCCAATTTGCTTAGTTTGGTTCTAACTTCGTTGAGTTCGTTTCATTTAATTAGTTTTGGAAATGTTGCTCCTAACAGTTCATCTTCATGTTCTGGTTCTCTTCGAACTCTGCCTCGTCTTCGTCCCCCTCCTTATATGCTTTCTCTTCTCTTTTTGTTGCTGTTGTTGGCAGGCAACAGGAAATTGCTTCATTTCGACGGCTTTTGAGTGACAAATTGAATTTGTAGCGCAACAAATAGGGCTACTTGTCACAGCCACACACTGACTTACACACACACACACACACATATACACACATGCATAATACTGAAATACAATTAAATATATGCAAGTGTGTGTACGACACATGAGCTCAATTCCGTTGCATGCTTCATTCTCCGTTGCAGTTGGGCCCACAAAACAGCTGTAAATCTTGTCAAAGCAATTGAAACTATGACAATGACAAATATTCCAAAAACGACAATGATTAAGTTTATTTTGCATATAAATACATTACGATTAAATAGTTGATAAGAAGTTATAATTTTTAGAGAAACAATATTGCTTTCATCCACAACTCAATCCACAACACATGGAAATGTCAAACGATACTTAATATATTAATAAATTAATAAATAATACCCTTAACAGTTGTCGATCAATTAACTACTCCCTAATCTTCCTAATGAATTGACAAAATCAAAAAATCATCAATTACTTCCATTATGTAATTTACTTGCGTGTTATATAATTAATCGTGCCTTGTAAAAATATTTCAATAATTATTATTAAATTATGTGATATGCTTATTAGCTTATCGCTTAACCATAAGAAATCAATCGGCAGAAGCTCTCTCTTCCCCTTTCTCTCTCTCTATGTCTCTCTCTCTCTCTCTCTTGAAACAAGAGCAGCCAAAAAAATAAAAAGAGCACAACAATAACAAATGCTCCACTTTGGCCATTTGGAAAAAAATGCGCAACAGTTGCATGTGGCAACAGCAGCAGCAAGCCAACAAACAATTGTCCTTTCTGCTGTTGCAGAGACCCCCAAACCACACCATGCCCACCCCACTCAAATCCACCCAGAGCAACCGGCATATTTCAGGCCAAACTGCGCATGTGCCCACACAGGCTAAAAACGAAGTTCAACTTCGGCTCATTTCGCGTTCCTCAGTGGGTTTCGGTATTCTGTCCAACGGGCTGGTTAGTGCAACGTTTAGTCGCACACAACTTTCCGGTAGAGTCAGTCGGCCGTGGAACGACAAAGCACACGGGCAAAACTCAAAACTTTTCAAAATCGCCGGCAGTTCAAATATTCGCAGGATACAGTGAAACAACGTGCGTCTCCGTCCAGTTTAGAAATAACCGCAAAACATTGCATTTGTTTCGAAATTCCACAAATATCATTAATAAACGTAAAACGCAAAACGTGCTTTTGGCCTTCGTTTGACGTCGACGTCATCGTGTTACCATTATCATAATCATTATCAGCCGGAGCAGGAGGAGGAGAAGGAGCAGCATTTTGCTTGTTCGCGGTTGCCTCTTGGCTTGCTCGCGCGTGCTGTGACAACCAGAAGCGTCAGGACACAGAGCCCCAAGTGGCCCAAGAGCCATGTTGACAGGCTTAAATGGGCTCTTAAGCGCTTAAATTTCGAGGCGCTTTTCTCATTACCACGCGTCAGTTTGTTCTCCTCGCTCCTGTCAGCGCTTGGCATTGTCCTGTGAAAAATGATATATTGCCATCCGGGCAAATGAAAGTGTTGGCCCAAAGTGCGAATTGTGTCTCAGCCAAAAAGGATTAAGCTGTGCGAGTGTGTGTGAGTGTGTGTGTGTTTCGTCTGTTTGTCTGTGTGTGTCGGCTTTGTGCGTGTTAACTGGCCATCAGCAACAGAGCACAACGCGTCTGTGTCGAATTGCCAATGAAAGGATTAAAAGCATAACATTTCATATCATTTGACAGTCCGCACAGGGCACAGGACACACCACAGGATATATGGGACACGACACAGCGGACTCTGCTGCCTAAGCTGATTGCGTTTTGATAAGTAAGCATTTAATGTGTTTTGCTAAACACTTTTTTCAACACTCAAACACTTCAACAACAACAACAACAACTTAAACACCCGCACGGGCATACACACACACACACAAATCGAGGACACATCTCGCATTCGTCTTATATCCAAATGCAGCAGCCGTGACTAACCAACCAGCACGGATCGAGATGGGACGATGAACAGACGACCCACTTCAAAGTGAAACTAAATAAATATTTTCACATTTTCTCAAATCGTCCTTTACTCTCATACATATAAATGTGTGCAAGAGTGTGCGAGTGTGTGTGTGTGTGTACACTAAACGACAAACTTCAAGCTAAGAAAATTGGTTGCATTTGAAATTTGAGCTTTATAGAAATACGAGTAAGCATCCTAAAACATAATTTCAATATTCAATAAATTCACACTTTTAGAAATTCCCTTCAAGCAATTATTCCGTTGAAATTAGAGCTGAAATTTCAGATCCACCTAAACTTATATATAGAAATATTTAATTGGTTTCATACGAGTTTAGGATGTTCTCTGTTGTCATCATAATTTTTCATCATGACTCAGTACTTTCTCGCAGTGTATTTTTGTTTGAGTTGTGTCTGGTGTTAAGCGTTGACACTAATTGCAATGTGCGACAGATTAAAAGCTTTTGGCCATCATTTCAAAGAGGACAATCCAAACATGTTCAGTCATGACAAATGCCCTGTAAAAGCATATATATGTGCAGAAATCATAGTTATGATGCACATAACTTACAGCTTTAGTTCGTCATGCACCACTTTTGATAGAATTACAGGGTATACAAGTAATGCTTGCATCCTATTAAAAGTAAGCGAAAGTAAATGGCCGCAAAATCCGTTCAAATCCAAAGCGGCAACAACAACAACAACAACTAGTTGAGAAAGCGTAAAGTTATGCAAATCCTGCGCTACGCTTGGACAGTTTTGAATAGTCTGCAACCCCGCATCCCGCACTGACGCCATCGAACATTTTGGCACGCTAACGCCCCAGACACGCCATGCGGCACGCTGATGGAATGCCTAAGTGCTCGGCCAGGAGTCACGCGCACCAAGCTTGCCTCAAACATAAATGGGCAAACATTAGGAACAACAATGGGTCCTGCCAAAGTGCAACTAAATGTTGCCCCGCAATGTATGCTACAGCTACAGTTTTCTCTGCTTCTTTTCTTTTCTCTAGGCTTGTCCCGCTTTTTTCCCGTATTTCCATTTTGTTTTCCTTAGTTTGGGTCGCCTGCTAAGTGGACGGCTTCTGATTATGGGAGCAACTTGAGAAATATGCATAGATTAGGCACGCTCTTAGCGCCCTACTTTGTGGCACGGCTTTGCTACTCGATGTTTCAATTATAGAGGACTTTGCCGCAATTCCCCCTCCCTCCGTGCACTTATAACTTAAAAAGGTCAAAAGAATACTTGAATATCCCGTAAAATTTTCTTCATGATTTCAAAGAGTTTAAGGTCATAAAACCAAAAATCTGTACATGATTCGTTGTCTTGAGATATCATTTTAATAAGACCAAATGACAGCCATAATAAATCAATGATTATTGCCAGCCATTGTCCTGGGGAATTGCCCAGCTCACATTTCGAGACTTTAAAATGGGTCTTTGAGTCGAGTTATTTCTTTTTATGGCACTTGCCAGATAAAAGCTACAGCCAGACACCAACAATGCTAGGTTCGAGTGGGTGACTGGGTGGTTGGGGTGGTTGGTTGGTTGGGTGGCTGAGTGGTTTAGGGCTCCTAAAAGTGTCATCGCTCGGCTGCGATTGTGTCACATTCCCTTGGCCATAATAATAAATTTACCGCACATAATGTTGAGAAACGGCCACAGACGACCACTGAATATAAGAGTTATCGAATAGGGATCATAAAACATAATTGGGACTGTTTTCATGTCTCTTTCTGGCTATTTTTAAATAAATAAAAATTCATACTTAAATTAAGCAAGTGTTTTGTTTGTTTTAAATATTTTTTCACAATCTTTCCCAATTCAATTTATATATACGTGATGTTTAAATAAATTATTAATATAATGAGCCACAGACACAACCAGTTTCCGGCACACACACACACACACACATGTGTGTTCGCAATTCATATTATTTATGTAAACGAAATTGAAATAAATTTAAAACTTTTGCGAGTGATAAAACTTTTTTTTTAAACTGAAACTGTTATGCGTTATGCGAAATAAAGAACATATATTTCATGGCAAGAAAATTAAATTAAAATTGCTGAATGTGATGAAAATGAATATATTTAGTTCTTTTTAATATTTATTTTTGTTTTCGTATGAATCAATTATTAAATTGAGTTAAATTAAATTTGCGTGTTTTTTAAAAGCAATATTGTGCAAAGCTCTTAAATTTTGAAAGATTTATTTTACTGGCTAGATAGGACAAGTTTGTGAGTTGGCACAAAAGAGTTTTGAGTGATTTGAGGTAGCTTGAGTGCTCTGCTATAGAAGTAGGCCAGTCTATGGTCGTCTCGGAGCAAAGTTATCCGGAGAGTGTCATTGAAGCCTTCTTCAAGTGAACAGAAGTTGAGTGGAATGGTGATGAAGTTATTTAAGGTATTTGTTCAAAATTGAAGTAAACTTAAAGTTAAAGTCTCTATTTCTGACTAAGTGATGGTTTTCTTCTATAAGTCTGATTATTGAAATTAGTTAAGCAGACATTTTCCATATATATATTGTGGTTTTGAACGAATGAAATTGCATCATTGTATAATTATTTTCCTAATTCTAAAATTCTTTCTAACCTTTTAGTTATTAACTTGACACATTTGTAGCCTTAAATAAACTGTTCGAGTTCATTGCAAATTGTACAAATTGTCCATTAAATAGCAACAAATTAGATGACATAGAGCCAATGCCACAGGCAGCAACAATCCCACCGCAGCGATAGCAGCGCCAGACTCAACCACCATTTGGGCCACAGGCTTTATTAGTGTCCATGGAGTTGGAATATTTACTACACATGTTCCACTGTACACAAACGACAAATCGTCCCGCTCTCTAACTAACTCTTACTCTATATCTCTCTTTCTCTCTGTATCTCTCTCCAAAAACCCACTTTGCCTCCATATTACATATGTATTCCTTCCTTGTTGCCCAGCCGAGCGGAGCACCAAAATGAAACAATATCGCACAAATGGGCAGGCAGAACCACCTTTCCATCCGTTGCTGCAATACACAATAATGGCCATCGCCCTAGGCCCAAATGTAAATTAATTGCCTGTACAAATTAGCCAGCCCGACGAACATTTCAAACATTTTGTGCACTTTGTACATTTTGGACATTAGGCCTATCCAGCACACACAGAAATGGACTCAGAGCTTTTGCTCTCCCCTAATTCCGCACACGCCGTAATTGCCCAATAACCAGCAAATGAAAATCATTCAAAGTGCCCAACTCAAATATACCTAGTACTGCTGCGATAAATATAATAATAAATATGTATGCATTAAATATGTAGCTTTATTCATAGCATTACAATTCTTGTAATATAGTATTTATGGAGTGAAAAATAGGCAACATAATTAAATATGCATTGTTAACCTGTGATTTCTGCAAACTGCTCAGCTTAATTAAATATTTTAGACAACTTAAAGGTGATTTTAATCTGGTAACATATCCAATGGCAAGGCAGAGTATACCCATCTTTTTTTTCAGTTACATAGATTTAATGGCAACATTTTGTCATTGCCACGTAAGCAGATGCAAATGTCACTCGTTATTTTTAATCAGCCATCAAAATGTAAAGCAGCAAATTTATCTGGAACATTGTCGAGAAACAGGTGGAAACAGTTTTCATTCTAGGTGAATTTTAATATTGTGAGTTACACTTCTTTTTTTTTATAATATTTACATTTAGTTTAATGAAGTCGTTGTGTAAGCGCCCACACCCCCCGCACTCTTCTCTTTCAACAGCGAGTTTTGTTGTCTGACTTTTGACTGTTTGTATTAATTTATTTGCGTTTGCTGCATGTTAAAACAGCCGCAATGTTTCGCGGCTGTGGCAGGCAGTTGTGGCAGTTGTCCATTAAAGTTAATGAGCGAAGTGACGCAACATTTGACTGGGGCAAATGTCGACCAGCTATTTGCGAAATGAGTGGCAAACAAAGTGCCGCTGGGCAATGTATTGAATTCTAGTTTATTTGCGCATACAAATATCTCAAATTACTCAAGATCTCAATTTTAGTTTATTCTTTTTTCTTGTCTTTTTTTTTGGGATTTTTTATGTGAGGTTTATGGGGCAGCTTAATAGCCAAGGCGACTTCAGCTGCTGGTTTTGCTTGCAATAAAATCTGTTGCCAGTTTATCATCAACAGCAATAAGAACAACAACAACACAAAACCAACAATTGGGAAGGCAGACAACAGCCCCTGTGCCTACCCCGCCCCCCGGCATGCTTTGTGTCTGCAATTGAAGCAAAAGCAAATGCCTCGCGGCTCTTGGCAACACAGCAATAGGAACGAGTCTAGAAATGGCAAATGGAAATGGGAAATGGGAAACGGGAGCAAGTCGAATCTGGCATTTAAATGGGGGAATGCGCTGGGCAAACAGCTCCCCAAAAGGGAGCAACTGGGTTGAGGGTGGACTGGCAATTGAAACAACAACGAGGCGGAAATAAAATATTAACTTTACTTTACTCAAACTCACGATTCAATTAGAAACGAAAGCCATTTTATAATTGAAACAAGCCTTAGCTGCCAGCCAGCTGCCACGCCCCCAGGCGGTTTCGTTTCCCTATACCACCCCCAAAAGATCCCACATTTTGCTGTACCGAAATTAACGATAAACGGGAAATGTTTGTAAATATTCCCAAGCCAAACAATGAAGAACATCAATAAATATCGTGTGCAGCAAAAATTAGCAAAGTAGGTGGAGCAGGGAAGTCTATAATGATAATGATAATGGCTTGTAGGGAGACGAAAGATGATTATTCATTATACAGCGAATCATGTAATTGAAAAGTTTTTTGAGACAACTGCCAGGACTCACATCATCATCGTCAGCAGTCCCAGAACACCATCTTCAGTCCAAAACAAAAACCGTCGCTCAATTTGTCACTCCCAAGAACAGGGAGGATAGGGAGGCGAGGGACGTGACAGCTGAGACTAGGACTAGTCGATGGTTTGAGGTTTGGGACTGACTGATGATGCGTGTGACTAAGCAGAAAATTTCCAGCACCGACTCTCCCCAATAATTTACTTACTTTTGCCTGTCGCCTGCGACATCCTAGAGCGAACTGCCTATCCCAGTCTCTATCTTCCCCCAAATTCCTGCTCCTCCTTCGTTCTGATTATGATTGAGTTGACGTCGTTAATATGTTATCGATGACGACGATGGGGAAGCAACGCATCCTTGAGCGAATGTTTTCCACGCGCACGCGACTTGACAGCCTTTACTGCAGAGGGAGGATTGGTGGGGTGCAAAAGAAGGGGATTGGATGGCAACTGCTCGGATGCCGGTTGTTTGTCTGCTGCTCCATTTAAATCAGTTACATTCCTAGCAATGTCAACAAGCACACACACACACACACACACACACACACACGCATATTCACACATATGAGCACTTACAAGTGCTTATTTGTCTTTTGAATTATTAATGAATTTGTTGAAGAGTTTATCCTCGGGGCTGGGCTTGGGTTGGATTGAAGCTGTCGCTGTGGTTCTGTGCTTTTGTTCTGAATTGAGTTGCAGTTGAGGAATGTTAATGACCTGACTCTTAATGAAGTGAGTCGTCGGCGGGTGCATCCTTGCGGCGTCCACTTTCATCGCAGATAAGTTTAATTAAATCCCAGGCACATGCCTTCGATGCCGTCCTCGCAGCTGCCTTGACCGCGCTTTGAGAAACTTTAAGCACTACGTGAAATATGGGCATGATAAACGGAACAGGTACAGAATGCAGTTGAGGACGAAGCAGCAATGTTTTCTGATTTCGATTTTTATTGCGGGCAAAAAACTCTGAAACAATTTCCAATCTGCTGCCATGGAGATTTGAGAACGTAAAAGGGAAAGAAGAATCAGTTGAATTTGGAGTTCGGTTTCTTGGCAACAATTTCATTTCATAGGCACTTGACTGCCGTTCTTCCTCTTCTATGTAAGTTCACCTTTCTGTTTCCATGCCAACTCTTGATTTTCCATCCGTCCAACTGTTTTTGTATTTGTTTTGGTTCTGGCTCTAACTGCACCTGGAATTCCATTCGTGTAACTGCACGCAACCAGCAGAAAAGGGGGAAAACCAAAGAGGAAAAAACCACTTGAACCACAAAATCCAAAAGCCCAAAGTTGTTCCAATTTTCCTCGCTTGCTCTCCAAAAGCTTCTTGAATAATTTAATTCTCATAAACAAATTATTCACACGAATTTATTAAAACGCCAGTCGAAGCAAGTCATGTGAATTTATATAATAAAAGCAACTGTCTAATTCCTTCCCCCAAAATGTGGGCAAGTGCATATGCGATTCCCTAAGCTGATAATCTTTTTTCAACTTTATAATTACTTTTGCAGCTGAAAAACTTTCTTTGAGAACCACATTCACAAATAATATTCGAAACAAACAACAGAGCCACTCAACCACACTCTGCTTCCCACTCTCGAGCCACACAGTGTCACCAACATCAACTTCAACTTTTCAGCTTCAGCTACTGTCCGAAACTCAACTAAATCACTTTCTATTCAACAGAATTCTCTACAGAACAAACCAACCAACCAGGCAACCGACGACTAGACGAGCAGACGACACAAAAAGGCCACCAGAACAACGAGGACAACCAGGACACGTGCTCGACACCAATAACGGGCTACTGGCAACCGTTGTCCACTCTCTGCTGACCAGCTGGGAACACGTCACCAAGGAGAAGAACCCAACCAACAGCAGCAGCAGCAGTTGGTCAAAGGAGCAACTGTGGGAGAAGGAGGTGACCAACGGCGGCTGGAGGATTGGAAATAAAAAACTAACGAAAGTCCAGCAGAGTCAGATGCGAAAATGCTGATGCCGCTTGCAGTCGACAAGCGAATCCAGCAACAACAACAACAACAACAAGAGAAACAACCGCAACAAAAACAAAACTGGAAAAGTTGAACCCAGTGTGCAAAAGGGAAGAGTAAACAGTTGAGGGGAAGTGGAGAGTCAGATGCAGCTGCAGCGGCTGAAAAGTTCCAAATTTTGGCAGACTGAATCCTCGTCGCTTTGTGGCCGCATCCGGAACTGTTAGCAGCAGTTGCTGTTGCCTGAATTTGATTTTAACGCTTCTTCTTTTAGACAAAATTGTGCCCCCAGCGGAAGAGTCTGCTTCCCATTCCCCATTGCTTACTTCCTGCGCCTGTGCATCCTGAACGCTTCAATTGCCACACATTGAAATTGGCTGTCACACAGCTAAAGCCGAAGGGGAAGTTCCACCAGAAGAAAGGGGAAATCCATTGAAATGAGCCCCAATTGTGGCGACACATGCTCTGACAAGTTATTAACTCAACGTCTGGCACGCAGATAAGCATACCCAGACTTCATATCAGAAGGAGGAGTAGCAGATCCCTACTTAATCACTATGGCCACCAGTCGCTGCTTCCTGCTGCAGTGCATCTGGATTTCGCTGCTCACTTGGCAGCTGCAATCGGTCAGCGGATATCTCAACATTTTCATTAGCCACCATGAAGTGATGAAACTGATGGGTAAGTCCAGATCACAGACCAATCTTTCTAGGGTGGAGAAACACATATCGATTAGGAAATAATCGTTGGGACAGTTTGTGGAACTTCCAGACACGCCACAAAGACCGCCCCACAGATATGATTAATAGTTGAATGGCAAAGTGCGACAGGACAAATTCATTGCTCCTCAACAGGAAAAACAAACAGCCTACGTCTGCGATGGGGAGGGGACTTGGTAGAGGGGGCATGAATAGGCGGAGACCACGTCGCAGTCATTAATAGTTCCAAAATAATTGTTGACCATGACGACGACGACGACGACGACCACAAAAGTTGCGCGAAAACACGATAAAACAAATCCAAACAAATCGATTTCCGGCTGGAGACCGGAACCAAAACTGAGCCACCCTCGCACCTTTGCCACTTTGTTGACAGCTGCAAGTAGCTTTTCTCCTTACCCTCCTCTACCCTCCTCTACCCTCCTCCACCATCCTCCACCTACTTCCAATTGCTAACGACTTCACAGTCCAGTGCTGAGCATTTTGTTGTTTGTTTTGCTGTTTTGCCGCTTGTTGTTAAACGCGAGGCCTCGTTATTGATGGCGCCAACGGTTCAAGTGCCTCCAGGTCGACCTTGTCGGGCACGGCCCTCCTTTCACCCCGCCCCGTCCACTATTCCAATGCGTACCCTCGAAAATAGTAAGAGTAATAGGAATTCATTCGGCGTGCCAGGGCGGAATGACGTCGTGTCTCGCGTTGATTAATGGTTCATGGCTCCAAAATGTGAGTCGAAGCTGTTCCAATTCCAATTCCAACTCCAACTCTACTCCATCATTCGTCCGTTAGCTGTGCACAGCATTTTCCGGCACTTAACTGTAATTGGAGCAAAATGCTTTCGTCTCATTATGCAGGATCACTCACAGTCGTCACTCCTAATCACCAAATCACGGCACTTCAATTAGTTGAGCAGAATTAAAATAATCCACACAAGTGCCACGCGAGTCATAGATTGATGAATGACCCACAAATCCAAGCTGCAACAGTGGCCAACGTCACCGTGCCACTTGACCCACATCTAAATGCCTCCGCTCCCTTGCGAGCTTGTTCTCCTATAAGCCCCTTCTTTTCGCTTCTCTCCTGGATTGGAATCGAGTTCGCTGAGGCATGATGCACTCTCCCGGTCGGCCTTGTCCCTCTCTTCCCCTCTGTCAACCCCACAAGCTTTCTTCTTTGAATGCAAATCGGATTTCATTAGCGACAACTCAGAGAATCTTCTACTTTGTTTGTTGCTCTTTGTAATTTCCTCTGCCCTGCACGATTCCAATAGATTTCTTCTGGCACTTCCTTCAGTCACCATTCCTCTCCTTTTTTTGTGCCCCATCCAAAGAACTCGTTATGTTTTTAACGACCAGTTAGCACCCCCGCCCCGCATTACTTTCCACCCCCAATGTCATTTCAAAATTAACAAGCAGCATGAAATCAAACAAACTGACCCGCCCACCTTCCCTTTCCCTTTCCCTTTCCCTTATTCTCATAAACAGCTTCCCTTCCTCAAGCGCGCGACATGCTGTTGCATGATTTGTTTTCAGGTCGCCCCACCCTCCTCTGCATATGGTCTCTATAGCTATTTGTTCATGTGGAAGTCGCGTCACGGCTGCATGACCCAACTCCAATCTTTTCCCCTTTTCAATGTGCACATTTCTGAAATACTTTTACTCTCTGGTTGTGCCTCCATTACTGGCCTGGCTGTGATTGACGTGATGCATTCTCGCAATAAAAATCGTAAGCATAGTTCGGTTCAGTATTCCACATGTGTACTCCCTATTTGGAGGAAAGTTCCACACTCCGTGCAGTAAGAATGAGTTAAACGATTTTTCTCCTGCTTCCCTTAACTATTCTTCATTTTATATGTATTTTGATTCCTTCTCCTTCGGAGGAGTGACGACAACATTAAAATTAAATATTGTTTACGCTTTTGTTGAAGATTTTCCGCTCTGCCTTCCATTCCATCGCGTTGCCCCAGCAACAAGCAATTTTCGTCCCAATGTTGCCAGCGACACCAGTCAGCGTCAGCCACCAGTCAAGCAGGGTTGCCCCATCTCCACCCTCAGTCCCATCCCCATCCGCACCCTCTTCTCCCGTCCTAGAACTCGGTGTGCAAGGGCGCGTAAAAATGCAATTTCAACAAGTTTCACTTTGATGTGCACATTTCTTGGCCCCGAACCCCGCGAGAATCAGGACCTTTCTCCATCTTGGGCTTTCTCCCACCTTGTGCTGTGAAATTTCCCTTTAAATTAAAAGTTAATGCAAAAGAAAATTATTTTTAATGAATAGAAAACAGCCCGAAAATCGCCACATTAATAAACCAACCCTCGACCCTTCACCCCCAACTCCTCCTCTGGTTTACCAATGTGTTTTGGTGTTGACTCGCTTTATTGCTGAGGTAACAAGAAAGATGTTTAACTTGAAAAGAA
The DNA here is from genome assembly GCA_035042125.1 of Drosophila longiperda. Classification (NCBI taxonomy): domain Eukaryota; kingdom Metazoa; phylum Arthropoda; class Insecta; order Diptera; family Drosophilidae; genus Drosophila; species Drosophila longiperda. The sequence continues at coordinate 15,138,299 of JAWNLV010000107.1, forward strand.
TTTAAGGTGTGAGAGATGTGTAAACTGTGTCAATTAAATTCCGAGCTCGACTCTGATTCAAGGAGCGCAGGCAATTAGAACGCTGCATTCACTGCAAAGGGATAAGCCGTGTCTAGGTGTCACCCAGAGTTGATGGAACAGGTTAGTGGGACGGGGCAAGGAAATATTATAATTTCAAGGAATGCACGTTGCACTCCCTCAAATCTGCCAGCTAATGACACTAATTATCCTCTTAATCTTTTATGCAAATTGTCTGACGCCATTGTCAAAGTCTGAATCAGACGCTTCTTTCTTTATGTCTCCTACCTCCTGCCTTCTCCCTCCTTACTCTACTCTGGCAGCGAGCCTCTGCGGTTGCAGTGTCACGTGTGTGTGGCGAAGCCATTCAGACAATCGCAGGTATTATAATTATGGTGGAGAGGCCGGGGAATTTACTAGGGCAAGCTAGAAGGAGAAGAAGAAGAAGACTTGCGAACGAGCCAAAAGTTTCTCAGGCGGCGGCAAAGTTGGAGCTGTGCAAGGCGCGTGATATGAAAGACGGCCAAAGTTCGACGGAGCAGGACTTGCACCCGTAACCAAGTTGGATGTCCTCTTTATCTGAGCTAGTAAAACAAGCGAAAATTAAAGATGTGGTTTAAATTTAACCAAAGATGCCAATCGATAAGTTGAACTCTCTCTAAACGTAAATCACAACCGCTTTCAATCAGAATTAAATTAATTAAGCTTGCCAAAAGTGCATTTCTCATTCCATTTGCGGCTACGAGAACCCACTTGCACCTCCTCTGACACCTTGTGTATCCTTTTATCCTTGTTCTGGGCTAAGTGACATTGTTCTCTTTGAGTGTTTGTGCATTTTTAATGTGACTCGCTTTGAGGTTATGTTTGTGTTTTTTGTTTAGTCTGCGAAGAATACCCTAAATGAATGAAAAACAAGACCAATGCGGAAAATTGAGAGCCAGTTGCAGCTACTTTCCTCTGGTTCTACTTTTTACTGCTTCAGAGCTGTGCAGTTTGTCAGCGGAAAGCGGAAAGCGGAAAATGGAATACATAAAAGGAAAGTAGCTCACTTTGGATAAGTTGGAGGACTAGGAAGTCAGCGGGGTGCATAACAATTTCAAATTTAAAAACAAAACGAAACTGTTCAGGAAAATGGCTTAAGAATTGGGGAAGTTCTTTGCCAAGCCAAGAATAGAAGGAAAATGCTTTTTCTTGTACTGTAATTGGATTTGAAATTGTTTTAAAAATCGGACGATCCCCTCTTCTTTTTCTATCCTAAATGGGCGCACTTTCACATACGCGGCTCAGTCGTTTTCCCTCACTCAGCTTTTCCTCCGCCGGAAACGCAACATTCAACATCCGCAACAGACGCGCTGTCTGTCTCAAAGGAGGCAGACGAGAGTAAATAGTATTTGCGACTCTGAAAGCAAAGCAAGACCAAGATAAATACGAACGCTACTAAGCCTGATCCCATAGAGTAAATGATGCAACATAAAGCAGCCGACTAGGAAAGATGGTAGTGAGGCAGTGGCAACAATGAAAGCGGATGAAGAAATTTAATTTCACGTCTTTTTAACTCGAACAGCTCGTCTTTCACTGCTAGCAGGGATGAGTTGCTGCCAGGGTCGGGGTCAGAGATTAGGGCGCTCCCAAGCTAGTTACGAGTTACACAAAGCAAAGCGAATGACGATGATGATAATGATGTTTCTGATGTCTCGTCTCCAATCGAGTTAGACAACACTTGACACCTTTTAATATTTGGTCTCACCCCATTTAAAATCCCTCCGCTCCCTGCGGATGCCTGTCGCGCGTCATTTGAGACCACCCTAGAGCGAGAACCAATTGACGCCCTTTGCATTGTTGCCTGTTTGTGACGGATTCGATTTCGATTATTATTGTGTCTTGGGTTTTGTTTACCGAACTGCGCTCGCCCTTTGCAAACCCGCTGCCACCCTCAGTTGTTGCGTTGTCGAGGAAATCAATTTCTGTTGAAGTGGAAAGGTGGATGCAGGTGGTAGGAGAGGGGAACAGAGCCATCAACTTGCGGAAAAAGTAAACACAAAATGCACAAAGTTTGCACAGCAGTAGAAAATGCTGGAGACTGCGAGGACTGAGACTTCAAGGGAAAGTTCTAACAAAGCAAATTGTGAAATAAACTTTCTCCTTATCCCAATCTCATCCTAATTCTTCTCACATTCTCATTCTCTTCGCATTCGCAGGGCTGGAGGCGGATTTGTTCTACGTTCACGAGGGAGCCATTAACACATACGCGATGCACTTCACCGTCCCCGTCCCGGCAGATGTGCACGAGCTGGAGTTCTCCTGGCAGAGTCTCATCGCTTACCCAGTAAGTAACCCTTCCCCTCCCCTTCACCCTTTAACTCCCAATTTGATTTGCTCTCCATTAACTGGCTATCTCCCCCTTTATTCCTTTTCAGTTGCGCTACACAATCAGCATCGAGTACGCCAACGACCAGGACGCTCTGGGCACACCCACGCTGAGCATTCCGCACAAGGGACTGGTGCCGCAGGAGATCGAGTCCTTTTTGGTCTATCTGCCCTGCACGGGAAACGCCAGCCTCCAACTGCCTGTGAATGTCAACATGGTAGTGCAAGGACCTCCCCGCTTCAATGATACCCGTCTCCACTTTAAGCGCAACAAGATCTGTGCCAAGGGTAAGCTCGAGTCCCAACATTCTCACTCACTTTGTCATCCTCACATATCATCGTTTCTGATTATTGCCACTGCAGGCATCTCACCGGAGCCGAACCAGTCGCCAGCCCCAGCACACGCCCCTTCCCAGGGACCCGCCCTGATGAGTGCCGCTGCCTGTGCTTTGGGTCTGGTCCTCGCTGTAGGCCTCGTGGCTAGCATGATGTATGTGCGAGCTCGCAAACAGCTGCGCCAGGACTCGCTGCAGTAAGTCCGATTGATTGGCCCATCAATTCAATTATCTATCCGCTTATTACACTTACCCCGCTGCTGTCTCCACCTTTCCATTAGTACCAGCTTCACCACAGCGGCTTATGGCAGTCACCAAAACGTATTCATTCGCCTTGATCCTCTCGGACGACCGCCCAGTGCCACCGGCTCCTACGCGACCATCGCCAGCCTCAACAAATATCCGGTGGATACCAAAAAGTCGTGTAGCATATTTGACCGTAAGTCATTCATTTCCCTCCCTTCCCCTTAACAATCCAATATTATGTTTGTCATCGAACACAAACTACTTATTTCCCTACAGGCTTCCGCAGCTCGCCCACGCCCACACCGTATGCCACCGCCCTGCTGCCAATGGGCGACCAGACCGGCGAGACCATTTACTCGAAGCCAGAATCGGTCTGTCCCTCGAGAATATCCTACTATACCTCCTCGCAGCTAACACAGGTGAGTCCCAATTTACCCCACTCTCTCTCTCCCTCTCAATCTGTGGCCACACGATTTCCCTCCTGGGGGTTGACTGGCCTCAGGTAAATCAATGCCTTTGATATGTTGCGACACGTGCCATGTGCCAGGCACAAATGGAAATGAATCCTGTTGATGCTCAGATTGCAGTGGTTCGGTTGCCTTGGCCACCATTGCCAGTCCACTCTACACTGCTCTACTTCAGTGCCAATTTGTGCCACTCACCAGACGATTGCTCCCAAGGCTGCAGCCATATCCAGTGCCACACTCGAGCCACCTTTCCTCGGCGATAAAAATTAAATTCTAATTTATATTTACGAGCTGATAAAGCTCCCGAAGTGCGTTAAACTCGAAACAACAGCCATTCATAAATATGCGAATCTCCCTTTCACTCTACAGGGTGCCGGGATGCCAGACTGACAGGGTTGCCAGCTGCCGGGCTTCCTTTGGGGCTGGGGCAAGTTTTGCGTGGTGCTCACGTCCTTCGTGCTGCGACCCACAAACCCATTGCCGGCAGAGGTAAATTATATAGATACGAGTTCCCATACGAGAGTGGGGATTTTTCAGAGTTGGGGGAAGCGTGTTAGTCTGTTTAGATAAGCGAAAGGTGCTTAATAGTCCCAGACAAATAAAGATAGGCAACTCTTCCTCTTCATCTTCCTCCCTTTGTTGTTCTTCTCAAAGAAATGTTCGCTGAGTGCAATTTAAGAAACCAATGCTAATCCAACTGAAAGCCACAACTAAAACTAAAGCAGCTATCAAACCTCAAGCAAGCATTATGTGTACGAATCCCTCAAATTAATTTAACGATAGTCTACAAATCTTTTTACACATTCCCTCGCTCATTTGCGACACCCCTCTTAAACTTCTCCTCCTTTTCCCTCGCCGAAATTTTAACTTCTTGGCCTTGGCAAATCTGCCCCAAATTAGAATAAATTATTTAGTAGCTTCTCTTCGGTTGCTTTGGCAAAAACTTTGCATCTACCCAAGAGGCACCAACGTTTACATTTTTCCTAGACAACACCCCACCTCTTCTTCTTTTTTTTTTCTTTGTCGCCATCATCTTGATTGTTTGGGCCATTTTCGTCACCATCTTCAAACGCCATTTCCATCGACGCATAATTAAATATTCAATTTCCATGGAGACTCCTCGGAGTTTTTATTTCCTGCTTATTCCTGGCGTTGTGCTTGCTTTCGTTTGGCCTCAGCTATGTGCTGAACCATTTCTGTTTGTTTAGACTTCAATTTCATACTCATTATGGCAACCGTTTCGTTCCATTTGACTGAGGAGCAGAAGGAAGAGAAGCGCAGGAACTCCCACAAGGCACTCACAAACATAGATTCACTTACGCACTCACATGGATATCTGAGATATCGGGATGTCTGGGATAATACACAACGCGAGGAGTTATCCTCGTATTGCACTGAAGGATGCGAGGGGGAATTAAATGATTTTCATCAAATGTGGAGCCCAAAATTGCATATGGCTCTGTCTGACAAGCAGGGGGAGTGTGCTATAATTATTGCTGTTCTCTTCTTATAACCCCCCCAATCGCCCACAATTTTCCAACCCCTGTTACATACACATGTGAGTATGTGTTGGAGTTAAGCAAACTGAGGCACCAGCCAAATAGGCGAAGGAGATACAGAGTCAGAGGCAAAAGTAGAGGGGAGACTCACTCATTTAGTCAAACAATTATATCCAAGTGCACACGCACAGAGAAATATTGTCGGCCCTGATCTGCTCACTTGTGTGGAAATATCCCTATCTTTACCCACTCTATGCTAGTGGCAGGCACTCCCTTTGGATTCTATTAAATCAGTCTATAAATGTTGCCCAAATTGCTTTAATGTGCAGCGAAAGTTTAACTAACGGCAGCTACAACAATTACAGCACATGCAATGGCATGGGTGGAATGGAGCGTTGGTGGGCGGATTGGAGGCAGTTGGGTAAATAACAATAAAAACAGCAGTGAACGGAAGCCAGACTACAGCTGTTGAAACATGACTTTGTGCTTGTTTAGAAACACTTGCAAAATATTATTGCAACAGCAACAACAAAAGTCTCGAACGAACCGATGGCGGGAGCAGCAAAACAACTAACTGAGGGGGGAGGGGAGGGTAGTGAGGCAATCAGACTACACGCCATGTGCAGCGGGTAAGCGAAGCAAACACAGAAAAGCATTAGGATATTGGATGAGGACTAAGCTCAGATGGAGATGAGGATTGAAGGGGATTAAGTGGCTGCTGCGGTTGAAGATGTCGAGCAAGTACATAAAGTGAATGGGTTAGAAGTTGGTACAGGATTCGCTCTCACCGCCACGCAAAGCATCGTTTGGGGGGGGGCAAAGTTGAAGAAGTGCGTGAGCAACCCAAGCGGAATATACGAGCAAAGGATAGAAGAGAGCATAGGCAGAGCAAAGTTGGAAATTAATTTCCATGGAGCACGCCGCGGCACGGCGTACTTTATGGAGATTACGAGAGAGAGATTCGTGCAACATAAACAGGTGCTAATTAAAAGTGTTGTCGTCGCCTCATTAAAGAAACTTGTAAATCAACCTGCAAACGGCTCGCGTCGCCTGCGAAAAGTTAAGCCTTAACAAAGGCATAGCAAAATGGGAGGAAGGGAGGGGCAGGAGGAGGATGTAGAGAAAACTGTCTCCCTTTGGGGCAAATGGCGCACATGGGGTGCCGCACGTACTCCGTTAATGGATTTCCCAGTGTTGTTCTTTTGATTAAAACGCATTATTTACATTTGCGACACAGACCAAAAACAAATGTCAGAGTAAGGGGGTATGGAACCACGGGGGGTGGTGCCAGCGCCGTTGGCAAAGGTTGACAAATTGCGTAGCCGTCCGTTGATTTTTTTAACAAATGTTGCACAACTTTTGCCTTCGTTTTTTTCTCTCTAGTTTCGCTTGGTACTTGTGGACAGGTTCAGCTGCAGGTTCTGTGCCCCGGCTAGTGCCAAACTGCGGCGGATGCTTTTGTCTGCCATTACACTATTGATTACTTCCTGTCGGAGGGACAAGCGCAGAGAGACAAACGGAAGTCGTCAGCGGATGTTGCCTTTTTTGCCTGTTACCCAGGCAGAGAAAAGTCGTTACAGGAAGAGAGAGAGAAGGGAATGGAGAGAATTTCGACTGTCCAACATGGGCTTTGTGAGGGATTTGAGCAGCTGCAGCTTGCGGCATAGGCCTCTGTGGTTTTCACACCATCCACACAATTTTGGAGCAGACACTGGATGCGATAAGATGGATGCTTTGCTTGTTGCTTTCGACTGATTTCATTGTGGTCAGTGTGTGTGTGTGTGTGTGTTAACTACCTGCGGCTATGCGGATGGAGAGCGGAGAGCGGGGGGGAAAACTACGTAAATCATGGTTTTGCTTGTTCAATGAAACACTGAAATCTGCAGACAACAATGACTTATGTTGTCCACATCTGATGTACAAATAACATTAGCTCAAAATCTCACTTGAGCTGTAGCAGACGGGTTTAGTTGTAAGTAAGCTTTGTCGAGGATGCAGTTGCTCCGTGCGAGCACAAAGCACTCAGTTGAGATTAAAGACTTACGACTTATATTTACTTTTCTTTTACGATAGTTTTTTGTAATTTTTAACCTGCTTTTTTTATAGTTCAACTTGAGATTAAATGCAGCTTTCAAGCGAGCTTTATTTTTTGGCTTTATTGCAGTATGGACAAAAAATAAGTTTAACTTTTAAACTGACTTTAAAGATTAAAGTTTGGTTCTCATTTAATCAGTTGTACTTTTAATTATCGGCTTCTTGTATTATGTTTACCCCGTAAGCAGCTTAACCTGTTTGCTTACCAGTTTCGACATAATCTGAAATGCTGTCAATGAAGTTGGAAATAATTAAATTATCAGCGATGCTTTCACCATTTTCCCTTTTTAGGTTAGGCTAGGCTTACACACAATCAATCAATAAATTAAAGTCAAATCGAAAACATTCAAAAATAACAATTTAATTAATAAACACTTTTTTGATGCAACAATTGAATACCTAATGAGAGACACTTAATTGTGGACGTGTCAACAGGCACGCGATGTTTAATTGAAAGGTAATTGCCTGTAATTTATTATGGGTATGGGTATGGGTGTGTGTGTGTGTCTAAGTGTGTGTCTATAGGCAGTGAAATGGGTTAAGTATTTTAATTGAGGCTCGTGGCTTTCGGGCCTTTTAATTATGCATTAGACGCTTAAGACCACAACAAAGGTGCCCCAAAAAGTTGTCAAACTGTTATTAAATGTTCGAACGTTGCACTGAATCTGTGGCAGGGTGGCAACGCCAACTCATCAAATTGGCATGCATCAAAATTCAAATTAGTTTCCCAGCCAATTAGAACGCCAATCACACTCCCCCAAGCCAATAGCTAAAAGCCAAATACGAAATTAATGAGAGTGTTTCCTCAGTCAGCTTAAAAATAAATAAAAGAAAAAAATTCTTCAAAAATTCCAACAGTCTTGATTAAAGGCTCGTCTCAGCTCGACTGTAGAGCTGGCAAATGGGAATTGGGAAATGGAAAATGAGAAATGGCATGCATCAAAAGGTGGCATGGCACCAGGCAGACAAACTTGGCAGGCAATCAGGTAAATTGAAATATAATTGAGCTACCAGCTCAGGTTTGCTTGCTGCATGCAGCACAAACTTTACGTTTGTCAACTGACTAATTTCAGTTCATTAAGATGCAGCTTGCATTGTAATGCCAAGGTGACAGCTCGTATCTTCCCCTCCCCCACCCCCTCCCTCCGTTGCCTGTGGCAACTGTGTGTTGCTGCAACAGCAACAGCTAAAGCCACATCTTCAGTCATTTGCATTTTTCCTTTTGTTTTTAAGCTTAAAACAATTTGAAGAATGCACAGTGGGCTTTTCGAGTTAGTTAAGTGATTTGTAATTAAGTTATAAATTAAAGTTGAACTGTATATTTTATTTTTAAGACTTGTTTTTTATTGCCATATTTCTGTTTATTTATTTTCCATATGCTAAGTCGCTTACATTTAAAGTTTATAATCAATTTTCCACACAAATAATAATAATAAAAAATTTCAATAATAATTTATCCTCGATTGAAGCCGATATATTAAATAATAAATAAGGCGATCCTAACAGGATTCAATAATTTTCAAGACTTGCATGTTTTAACTATAAAAGGGAAAGTTTCGTAATTCCATTTCCACTCTTTTTCCATATATGCTGAGCCTTAATCACCAGTCATCAATCAATCTGTCAGTCAGTCAGTCAGTCAGTCAGTTAGTCAGTTAGGCAGTAAACTTTTTATTTATATAGCTTTCCAACATTTTTTTTTTTTTACGTTTAGCAAATATTTTCAAAATTTTATATTTCTTTTTGTTTTTTTTTCTGTTTTGCACTAACGTGTGCCACTGTGGCATACTGAAATTACAGTTAAATTGTCTCGGGCTGTGGCTTATTGTTATAGTTCGTGTTGATGCCGCTGCTTGTTGCTAGTTGCTTCTGTCTGTTGCTGGTTGCTGGTTGCTGCTGATGTGTGTTAGATGAAAGTTCGTGTTGCAGGCAAAAACGCTGTGAGGCACACGAAATGATGGTAAAATTGTCAGCAAGCATTTTTAATTACGAGTCAGTCAGCAGCTCAGCGCTGTGGTTTTAGAGCGAATACAAAATGTGTGTGTGTGCTGTGTGTGTGTGTGTGTGCTGTGTGTGTGCTGTGTGTGTTGTGTGTGGATTGTATGTGTTGTGTGTGGGCAGCCGTAGAGCTGCAAGTGACATAAACAAATCAGACGCCTGTCAAGTGTGCAAGCCGAAATTTGTGTGTCTGCGAGTGTGAGAGTGTTGGTGTGTGTGTGTGTGTGGGTGTTGTCATTTGCACACCAGCAGTTACGCAGCCAACACCCCGTGCCTCTCAACTACCCTGCTGGGCTGCCTGCCATGTTCTGTTGTCATTAGAAATGTCACAACAAAGCCAAACAGCTGCAAACCAAACGTCAACATTGCCAACGCTTTGAGCAATGTTTTTGTTCTTGTTGTTGTTGTTGTTGTTTAGCTGGCTGTTGTTGGTTATGTAATGCCAAGTGTCGTCTATGTTGGCAAGCTAGCCACACATACACTCACAGAAGCCCTCACTACCAACCCAGCATCTCCCACCCAAATCGATCTCTTTATACGCTATTCTCTGACACCCTCCAATGCCGCCCGCTTTTGTCGCATAGAGTTTAAAATTTGTGCAAATTTATACTAACAAGCGAACCTCATCTCTACCCCATGATGAATGTCATATTCCTCTCTCCCCTCCCCAACCCTCTCCTACGGTTTTTCCATTTCATCTGGGGGTGTCTGTGCAAAGCGCGATGAGAGAGAACTGCGACTAGAAAGTCAGTTGACAGCCCCAACGAATCCTATCCAATTTTTCAGGGTTCAAGCAATAAGCAATATCCAACAACAACTTGAAAATCCAATGCAATAATGTCTGTTTGACATGCAGTTTTTAATATGCCACACAAAAACATTTTAGCTAGGATAGCGCACTCTGATGAGGGGCATGCTGCAGGTGGTTGCCCCCAAAATGCAGTGCTGCATTTGCAATCGAAATTGGTCATCAGCATCAAAGTCAGTTGAATGCTTTTTGATGAGACTCAGTTGCATTGGCCTCTGTGGATTGGAGCCTGAATTATTGATGGCAACTGTGGCCTTGTTGCATTTGACAGGCTTATAAATCCATTAGAATCGCATTTAATCACAAAATGTTTACTTTTGTTTCAACTTTAAATTGCTTATCAAAGTTTTTCTACTATATACGAGGAGACGAGATTTATTTCACAAGAAATTTTTGAATGTGTTAGTTTTAACAAGTTTAGGTAATTATTTACCAACTTTTGTCATTTAATTAAATGATAATGACAAATTTAAACCTTTTGTTTTTGCAGTAACTGCTTATTTCTATATTTACTTGCTTTGTATTATATATATATATATATATCCGACTAAGCTTAACTGCATATATATTCTTAGTTAACTTTGCCTTTTATAGTAAGCCTATTACATCAAATCTAATTACACTTGACCTATGCTCATTAGGGAGCAACTCTCTGCTCAAATATTACTTAACAAAAAAGCATTAAACATACAAATTTATATTATATATATATAAGCTGGAGGGAACCTTCTACAGTTGGTGCAATAAAAGCGTCGCCGGTAAAGTCCGCAGACACTTTTGTTGTGCTCTGTCGGTGACATTGCTTTTGTCGCTGTTTCCCCCCCCCCCCACCCCTTTAACTACTCCACAAGCCCATCGCGTTCCGTTCATGGCTAAAGCTGTGGCATTGTGTGCTGAGCGCTTTGCATGTCGTTGGACCAGTTGGACGACAAGGATTTATTGCCCTCGCCGCATTTACGAACTGCCGCTGACGAGGTGGAGCGAGAGCGTTGATGAGCCGGCCCAGAGCCAACTAAGGCAGGATCTAGCATTGGTGTTGGAGCTGAAGCTAGAGCTGGAGCTTTGATGATGGAGTGCGATACTGTTGCCTTTTAATTGAATTTTCTTTGTGCGACAGCCGCAACAGCAGAAACAAGTACAATAAAGGACAATTCTGGTTTCACAAGAGTGACAGAGAGAGAGAGAGAGAGAGAGAATGAGAGAGAAAAAGGGGGAGGGAAGATGTGGCAGAAGGTACCAGGATAGGCAAACTGTTGGAGTAATGTGGCAGTGAAGGCAATAATGAATAAACAACTGGCAACAACTATTGTTTTTATTGCTGCTACTGGTTGCTGTGGATATTGCTGCTCCTGCTGGTTGTTGTCCTGTTTGCAATTGGCAGGACAATTGCCAACAGTCGTGTAGGTAGATAGCGTAATAGTCCACAATATTTTGTGGCAAGCACACGCATATTGTGTCGCCTCGAATTAAGCTGTTTGTTTTAATAAACGTTATCGTTGGCCAGTTGTAGCCGCGGAAATCTCTTAACAACTGGCCCCATGTTGGGCGCCAACAATTATGTAGACGACGAAGCAGCAGAACTCAGATACAGATTGAGGCCAGATATAGGAGGCCAAAGAAACCTGTAACGAATAACTCGCATAATTTAAACCAAAACTATGGTCAATTCCTTGTGCGAGCGGAAACCGGGATATGTAGCGGGGTGGGACCCTACTGGTGGTAGCTCATGCCGGGAAGTGGGGTGGGTTGTTGCTACCATCCTGATATTCCTTCCGATCATAATTTTATTTATTTCTTTTTTTTTTATTTATTCCTTTTTTTATTCTTTATTATTTTTGTTTTTTTCTTACTTGTTGATCTTAGCTTCCTGCATAACTAAAGAAAATCGATAAATTACAACTTACATGGACATCCAGCGAAGAAAGGCCTTTCGTCGTCGAGGGCTTGCATTTCCCTTTATGCAACACATGAATATATGCAATATTTTTGTTCTTTTATTGATGAGCTTCATTTAACTTTCAATACTTATGCACAGCAACAATTTTCAACAACAAAAAATTATTAACAAAAAAAATAATCTAACATACTTGAAGGAACTTCTTTAAACCCAAATTTTTTGTTGATGTGGTACGGACATCAAATGTTATTCATTTTCCTTATAATAAATTTCCTTTTTTTTTTTTTGTGTTTCTATTTTTTTTTTTTACTTTTTTTTTCTGTTTATACCACTATACCACACTTGCCACCTTTTCATAGATATTTGTTTAACTAATTTTATATAAAAAAAATATAAAAAAAACTTAAATGCAGATCACTTATATATATATATAAGTAACTATAACAATTAGATTTATCAAACGACGAGATGTCTGCGCTGCGCCGGTACACGTTGTTGATGGGGGGGGATGATGGTGTTCCATTGGCCACGTGCGGATCCTCTCATAAATGTGGTCCTGGGTTGCTCCTTTTTTTTTTTTTAATTATGTGTCTTCGCTTTCCGGTGGTGGTTATTTTACAATTGTTAGGTTATTTTAACAGAATATTGTTTTTTTGGCTGTGTTTTTTTTTTCCATGTGCTTAAGCTGGGACTTCTTCTATGCCGAATTTACTACCATCCAAGATGGGGTTTATTATTTTTTCTGGTTAGCAAAAACCAAGTGTAATTTCGTTGTTCCAGTTGTTCAATGTTATTGAGTTTTTTTTTTTAATTGTTAACTCGCGTGATTTAACACGTTCGCGATGGGTTGAAGGGTTTTTTTCTTTGGTAGCCGCAATGGGGCTTATAGGTTATTGTTACGTTTTACTTTCGACACACGTGGTTTTTTTTTTTAGCAAGTTATTCACCGGCGATCTGCACTGATGCGTTGACGTGCATCATGCACCGAGCGAATCGAAAAGAAGAGAGCTTCTCAGAGCGGATCTGGGCTTTTATACGTCTGTGGCGGCAAGCTTCGGGAATTATTTACCGCTTATCCGCAGTAAAGCTTTCACCTCGAGCAGGGCTTGCTTCCCACAGCGTCTTGATAGTTGACAAAAGTATGCAACGATTTTTCCTTCGTGTACGACAAAAAAAAATCATTGCCTACCCAGATCTACTTTTACATCGCGCCCAAAAGTCTGCGATGTAAACCTAATCAAAGCTTTGGAGCACCGACCATTACACCACCCGATAATCTTACACCAATAGACGTAATGATTAGCGGGAATCAGGCTTTAATATCCTTAGCATGGAAGGTGCCTACTTCATGTCCTTGTAAATCTTCTAATAAATAGAAGCAATTTCCCAGTTTCTTTTTTACCCGACACTTTACAAATTTTGGGGCTAATTTTGCGTTGAAGTTCTTCGCAAAGTTGCTTAACGTAAAGTTTCGGCGAAACACTTCCTGGTTTTCCCGGAACGAGACTGGCTTCGAACGAAGATTATATTGGACAGCATTACGATCGTATGCTTTTCGTATATTCGTTTTTATATCGTGCCGCAGTATGGCCAAGTTATCCGAGCGATGGACAGTAGTCCTTGGTTCTCCGAGTATATCTAATTTCCGTAACAGCTTATAGTCTTGACCATGTGTTATCATGTCTAACCCAAACAATACCTTATAGGGTGAGCACCCCAAAGACTGGTGAAGGCCAGATCTTAATGCACATGATACTCCGGACAAATGCATATCCCATTCGCGATGATCCTGTTTAATATAAGACCGAACGGCAGCTAGAAATGAACGATTCACTCGCTCGGCTGCATTGCTCTGTGGTGAATAAAGAGCGGTATATACGTGTTTGATACCCAGTTTGGTTAGAAATGCATTGAAGGTACTTGCCCTAAATTGCGAACCATTATCACTGATAATTGTTTCGGGGACACCATAGCAATTGAAAATGTGATCACTAAGAAATTCCTGTATTTTTACTGTGGTGAATTTCTTAAGAGGGCACACCCAATGAAATTTGCTAAAGTGATCGAGGACCATCAATAAACCAATGTGTCCTTGCTTGCTACGCGGATACGGACCTAGCAAATCGATGAACAACCGTTGAAAGGGTCGATCTGATGGACAATGATCTCCCATAGGAGGGCGCAGAGTGTAGTTTGGAGCTTTTGTTGCTTTACAAACATCACAATTACGTACGTAATCGCGTACGTCAGCAGCAAGACCAGGCCAAAATAAATTTCGGCGGATCCTCTCCAACGTCTTCTGAATGCCCCCATGTGAAGACACTAGGCTATCATGCGCTTGGCTGAGTACACTAGAGCGCAATTGAACAGGCACCCATAATTTCCAGGACCGTTTTTCTTGTTCGGGATCACCTGACGCGTGCTCGACGCGTTTATACAGACGCTTGTCGACAATTTGTATGTCTGGAAAAGACGATTGGTTTTGTTCAAAATCAGCAATTAATTTTACATACTCGGAAGCGTTAAAGGCCTCATCTTCAACGTCAATAACAGGTCCAATTCCTATCTCTGCAATTTCCTCTTCTGAGAGACGAGATAATGCATCAGGAACACAATGATCCTTGCCTTTTCGGTGAGAAAACGAAAACTTATATTGCTGCAAGCGAAAAATCCACCGAGCCAAACGACCAGATACATTTTGTTGCCGTTTTAGCCATAAGAGGCTCGAATGGTCTGTAACCACTTCAAATTCTTGCATTTCAAGGTAACAACGGAACTTTTCTATTGCCAGTATTACGGCTAAGCATTCTCTTTCGGTAACACTGTAGTTACGCTGAGATTGGGATAATTTTCTTGACATAAATGCAATTGGTTTTTCATCACCTTCCTCCGAAAGTTGAACGAGCACAGCTCCGACACCAAAGTTGCTGGCATCACAGTGCAAAAAGAATTTCTTCTCAAAATCGGGATTCTGTAATACTGGAGCCGATGTCAGGATAACTTTAAGTTTTTCCATAGCTTCTTGAGCATTCTCTGTCCATACAAACTTCTTCTTGGTTGATAAAGTCTCTGTGATGGGGCAAGTGAGATCGGAAAAATTTTGAATGAAACGTCGGTACCAACCACAAACACCTAAAAAACCTCGTACTTGTTTCAAATTTCTAGGCGGAGGCCAATTTCGAATACATGCGATCTTATCGGGATCAGTACATATGCCTTGATTGCCAATTATGTAACCTAGGTAATTAATGCTAGTTACACAAAAGTGACTTTTCTCTAGGTTCAACGTCAAGTTTGCACGTTTGAACTGCTCAGCGAGTCGAACAAGGATCGTTAGATGAGATTCAAAGTCCTCGGACACTACGCAAAGATCATCCAAATAACCGAACACGCAATTGCGAAGATCGGGTGGAATCAGACTGTCCATAAGTCTACACATCGTGGACGGAGCATTACACAGTCCGAACGGCATTACCTTAAATTGATATAAAGGTCTTCCAGGGACAGTGAACGCGGTAAGGGGCTTTGATTCCTCGCTCAACTCAATTTGCCAATAAGCATCTTTTAGATCAAGCTTTGTAATTAAATTAGCACGGGGCAGTCGCGAAAAGATTCCATCAATGCTGGGTAAGGGATAAGCATCTTTTTTGGTGACGTCATTAAGTTTTCTTGCGTCTAGACAAAGACGAACTTTATTTGGTTTAACGACCATCCTCATAGGTGAACTCCAAGCGCTCGTTGAAGGCTCGATGACTCCTAATTCCAACATGCGATCTATTTCAGCGAAGACAAGTTTTTCCACTGCCGGACTGACCGGACAAAATCTTTGTTTCACAGGTCTGGCTTCTGCAATTTCAATATGATGTTGTATAAGTTTTGTTCGACCAAGACCATTTTCACCGCAAGGAAATAATTTCTTGACAACGTCTAATTGCGATTGCTGTAATCTTGTTAAGGGAAATAGATTAGAATTGATTGACCCGGAAGCTGGCTCTATTTCTATAGCAGAGATTATATTTGGAGCTAGGGCGAAGGTTTTCCAGAAATCTATGCCCAGAATCAGCTTCTGCTTAATAGATGGAATAACAAACAGCTTCATAGGCCGTTGTTGGTCCTTATAGGTCATAACAACGTTAAGAATACCTATCACGTCCTGACTCTTGCCGTCCGCTGTCTGTACATGCGATTTTATTTTCTTAAATTCTGGCATAGTAATCAGATCTCGACCTTCAAAACTGTCACCTATACACGAGACATTTGCACCAGTGTCTAATAAGCCATGTTCAATTCGATTTAAAAACGACACTGTAGCATAGCTTCGCATATCTTTTGCACTACTGAAAATAGTTGATACTAACAACTGCCGAGATTTTCTAACCTTTCTGTAGTATTTCCGGATCCGTTCGGAACTCGGTTTAGACTTAGCCGGGACATCACTAAAAATACGGTCTCTAATGGCTAAATAGTTCTCTAACTTTTCCTTATATCTATCATCTAAATTGGTTTGCCTTGTATTATGCAAAAACTCTTCCTTTGCACGGCCTAAGATGCTGATGGGCTGTGACGCCAAAGGTGCATCTCTTGATATTGGGTATGTGTTTACGACAGGGACAACCGACTGTTTTTGGTTGCCCCCTTCTGGCGGTTTTCCGATAAGCGACGTATACACGTTGGACACTGTGGCTTATACACATTCGGAGCTCCACATCCATAGCAGAATACTCTTCGTTCGGCCAAGCAGTCTTCCCAAAAATGTCCCATTCCCTCACAGTTCCAACACTTGACCTTTGGACCTGCTTGACGTAGAGCGGCTACTTCAGCAACTGGGTCATTTTCCGAGCTAGATTCCTCCTCGGGTACTACTTCCTCCATGGCATATACGTGCTGTCGGTTACCCGGTAGTTTCGGTTTGGGTATTTCTGAGGGCGTGGTACGCAACTCATTTATTAAATGTTCGTTCATCTGTACCAACCTTCGGAGATGGCCTACAGATTCAACTTCTTCGAACAATAGTTTGTGACGATGGACCGGTAGAAGATTGTTCTTTAAAATCTCCAAGAGTTCTTCCTCCCCAATCTTTACGGTGGCCCGATCCATTAAGGACGAGATCGCATCATAAAAAATGGTAAACGATTCTCCAGGCTTCTGCTTACGGGAACGCACTCGTTCTTTGATCATAAAATCAGATCGGTACTCTTTGAACTGTTGGCGAAGAGCGGCGCAAAAGTCTTTCCATACTATGGAAGACACTTCCTTATGATAGCGCCAGTACCAGTCTCTGGCTTTACCAACAAACAAAACGTGCATATGCTTGCATAGGCCACGAAAGTCACTATCTAAAGTTTCGTCCGTCAATGTTTTTACTCTATAGATAAATTCTTCCACACTCAAACTATCTTCAGATCCATTAAAGTTTAAGTTCCATTTCTGCATGGTATCCGCCACTCGACTGTGGTGCACAGACGGATAGCTGGGAGAAGAAACGGCTCTGGGGATTTCTTCTGGCGGAACCGTGCTAGTCGGCGGACTAATATGTAAAGATGATAAAATTCTTGTCACCGTTTGTTCAATCATGGATTGAATTACATTATAATCCGTTGCTGGGTTATTACGATTGGTGTTTCCTCTGGTTGGTCGACCTCGCCTCGTGCGTGTCCCTCTCGGCGCAGTAGCTGTACTTAAGGGATTCGATGTATTGCTTCCGTCCAACCCTGTTGTAGGTGGGGCACTAGCTTCCAATTCGACGGCTGGGTCCATGGTTCTTGCTAGCTTCCTAGTGACAGGACGATGGACAACACCAGCTGGCCTTGCACTAGCTGCTGTACGATCCACAGTAGGTGAACAGTTTCCAACTACTAACTTGCATGTTCCAATTGTGCACGCAGTATTGCACCGAGGACATTGGGCATTCGCTTCGAACCAACTTTCCAAGCATCTCTGGTGAAATATATGGCTACAACTTGTCATCAGACATGGTTGAGTATTGGCCATTTCACAAGTACACACTATACATGTGTCATTCCTCGTTTCAGTCTGCGGCTGATTGTTAGGGCTGCGGTTTACAGGCATTATTATAAAACAAAATTTCCTACTATATGGCCAAAATAATTAACTTAAGTGAACAACTAATACTAACCAACAAATTTTAACCAACGGAGTAGAGGGAGATTTTTTTTTTTTTTTGGGCTATTACAATTACATTGTAAACAGACAGCATACAGAGTGAGTGACTCTTCGCCAAGCTCAACAGCTCATGTATAGATACGCACTCACAGCGTCCTCCATATTCAAAAAGCTGCAAGAACTTCGCGTCGAACTCATCTCCTCTGTCTGTTCAATTGGTATGACAAGTATTCGATTCTGATAACAAAACTTTAGAAAAATATGATGCAGTGACTTTCCGGCAGGGCATCCGACTGGGCCAA
Organism: Drosophila longiperda; assembly: GCA_035042125.1. NCBI lineage: Eukaryota > Metazoa > Arthropoda > Insecta > Diptera > Drosophilidae > Drosophila > Drosophila longiperda. Next base: position 15,156,453 of record JAWNLV010000107.1, read on the forward strand.
ATGCGCAAGATTCACAGAAGTATACAACAATATTCCAAAATCATCAAACCAAACTGTTTGGCAAATATTTCCTTTCAATTCTGAAAAGATAACTTCAAAAACTATGATGTAGTGACATTCCGGCAGGGCATCCGACTGGGCCAAATGCGCAAGATTCACAGAAGTATACAACAGTATTTTGAAATTCTTAAACCAAACTCAAAATAAAACAACTTGTCCGTTCCAATGGTATGGCAAATATTCCATTTCCGATCTGAAAAGATAACTCCAAAAATTATGATGTAGTGACTTTCCGGCAGGGCATCCGACTGGGCCAAATGCGCAAGATTCACAGAAGTGTACATCAATATCTTAAAATCATCAGACCAAACCAAAAATAAAGCAACTTGCGATACGAAAAAAAATGAGCAACACGTTGATGAGCGATCCTCCGTCAAGGATTCTTACCACTAAAGCAACCTCAGTGACTTCCGGCAGGGCATTCTGCTGAGCTGAATGCACAAGATTCACGAAAGTATGAGCTCGTATAGATAGGTACTGATCCAACCAGTGAATCAACAATTTTATTAAATTGCACTGATACTCTAAGGAACTGGGATAGAAAAACAATTAACTATACCAGATACTCAAACAACTTATACATGTGAGGCAACTAACTGTGAGCATACTACAACACATTTTCAGTTTCTAAAAGTGAGCCCACTTTTGTGGTCCTTGTTTTATGTAAGCTCTTTAGATAGTATAGTCACATGAGTGGTTCATTAATCAGAAAATCTCTTCAACTATAAGCCACACGTTAGTGGGTCATAAATAAGGAAATTTCTTAGAAAAATTGCCCCACGTTGGTGGTTCATAAATAAGGAAATTTCTTAGAAAAATTGCCCCACGTTGGGCGCCAAAAATTATGTAGCCGCGGAAATCTCTTAACAACTGGCCCCATGTTGGGCGCCAACAATTATGTAGACGACGAAGCAGCAGAACTCAGATACAGATTGAGGCCAGATATAGGAGGCCAAAGAAACCTGTAACGAATAACTCGCATAATTTAAACCAAAACTATGGTCAATTCCTTGTGCGAGCGGAAACCGGGATATGTAGCGGGGTGGGACCCTACTGGTGGTAGCTCATGCCGGGAAGTGGGGTGGGTTGTTGCTACCATCCTGATATTCCTTCCGATCATAATTTTATTTATTTCTTTTTTTTTTTATTTATTCCTTTTTTTATTCTTTATTATTTTTGTTTTTTTCTTACTTGTTGATCTTAGCTTCCTGCATAACTAAAGAAAATCGATAAATTACAACTTACATGGACATCCAGCGAAGAAAGGCCTTTCGTCGTCGAGGGCTTGCATTTCCCTTTATGCAACACATGAATATATGCAATATTTTTGTTCTTTTATTGATGAGCTTCATTTAACTTTCAATACTTATGCACAGCAACAATTTTCAACAACAAAAAATTATTAACAAAAAAAATAATCTAACATACTTGAAGGAACTTCTTTAAACCCAAATTTTTTGTTGATGTGGTACGGACATCAAATGTTATTCATTTTCCTTATAATAAATTTCCTTTTTTTTTTTTTTGTGTTTCTATTTTTTTTTTTTACTTTTTTTTTCTGTTTATACCACTATACCACACTTGCCACCTTTTCATAGATATTTGTTTAACTAATTTTATATAAAAAAAATATAAAAAAAACTTAAATGCAGATCACTTATATATATATATAAGTAACTATAACAATTAGATTTATCAAACGACGAGATGTCTGCGCTGCGCCGGTACACGTTGTTGATGGGGGGGGGGGATGATGGTGTTCCATTGGCCACGTGCGGATCCTCTCATAAATGTGGTCCTGGGTTGCTCCTTTTTTTTTTTTAATTATGTGTCTTCGCTTTCCGGTGGTGGTTATTTTACAATTGTTAGGTTATTTTAACAGAATATTGTTTTTTTGGCTGTGTTTTTTTTTTCCATGTGCTTAAGCTGGGACTTCTTCTATGCCGAATTTACTACCATCCAAGATGGGGTTTATTATTTTTTCTGGTTAGCAAAAACCAAGTGTAATTTCGTTGTTCCAGTTGTTCAATGTTATTGAGTTTTTTTTTTTAATTGTTAACTCGCGTGATTTAACACGTTCGCGATGGGTTGAAGGGTTTTTTTCTTTGGTAGCCGCAATGGGGCTTATAGGTTATTGTTACGTTTTACTTTCGACACACGTGGTTTTTTTTTTTTAGCAAGTTATTCACCGGCGATCTGCACTGATGCGTTGACGTGCATCATGCACCGAGCGAATCGAAAAGAAGAGAGCTTCTCAGAGCGGATCTGGGCTTTTATACGTCTGTGGCGGCAAGCTTCGGGAATTATTTACCGCTTATCCGCAGTAAAGCTTTCACCTCGAGCAGGGCTTGCTTCCCACAGCGTCTTGATAGTTGACAAAAGTATGCAACGATTTTTCCTTCGTGTACGACAAAAAAAAATCATTGCCTACCCAGATCTACTTTTACATCGCGCCCAAAAGTCTGCGATGTAAACCTAATCAAAGCTTTGGAGCACCGACCATTACACAGTCTCTCAGGTGGCAAACAAGTCCCTCTGACCTGCCGGCATGCCGCATGGGGCAAACGCGCCGTGCCACATTTATGTAAATTTCCACACCAAATTAAGAAAGAAATGAAGAGATTTTTCTTGAGTTTATTAGACCAGCGTATTGAGATTCCTTCTCCAGTGTTGCCACTCTTCTGCCCATATTCCCAGTTCCCGTCCCGGTCTGGTAAATGATTTTCGCTGTGTGAATTTTATGAAAATAAATGAGCTGCTCGCAGGGCTAAAGAGATTCGCTTCTAGGTCCTCTGCTGCTGTCTGCCTATCTCCTATCTGCTCTGCTTATCTTGAGTGCCTTTCAGGCCCCTATCCACCCATTTCCGCCCATTCCTCCTAAGCCCTTGTTTATACAACTCAGCCAGCAATTTCCTACAGCTGCGCTCGCCATTGTTGTTGTTGTTCATGTTGCTGTTGTTGTTTGTCTAGGGCTTGGATTCTGCTTACTCCTGCACCTTCTGCTCCTGCTCCTTCTGCTGCTCCTTCTCCTCCTCCAATTCCCTGTGCATCGTCCTGGCTTCTGGCTCCTGGCACAAGGCTATGCAAACATGCTCGACGAATTAAAGCTTTTTGCCAACCAATAAATTATTCATGCCGTAAGACAACTACGGCTCTCCCGGCGGATACGGCCACTACCCCACCACCTATAGTCCCCCCCCCCCACCACTCTCTGATAACTCCACTATGGGCCACACTCCCTACTTTATGCACAAATTATGGCGCAGGCAGAGCAAGCAACGTTTGACGGAGTTGGCAACGCCATCCAGTTGGCAACATCAGCAGTTCCTTCAAGCGGAAACGGAACTCAATTCATTAAAATGAATGAACGGAGCGCAGCCAAGTGCATGACTAACGGTAAACGGATGCAAACTGAAAGATGCAAATCCGGCAGATGAAATTGCGTTTTCATTGCCCTTTTTGTTACATTATGCCTGTCGTTCGCAACACCAAACCTTACCACCCTCCCCTCCCTTTCTCCACACTTCAATCTTCTACTACCCAAAATTCATTAATTGTCCATACCCAAAAAACCGTTTTTTTTTTTGGTATACAAATAGTGTTGAACACTTTTTGATAGGACACAATTTTCATAAGCGAAAGGTAATTGAGTGATTCCCAAAAGGTTACAATCGCTGGTCTTATATAATACTTAAAAGTTCTCTAGATACATTAGCAGAAAGTCTATAAATAGCAAAAAACTTTAATTTATGTTTAATGGGTTAAGTTATCTTCAGCTTAATCAAACTAATCAAAGAAAAGTTTATCCTAACCAAGAAATACCAATATTTTGCAAGAAAACAACTTTAAAGTTATAAATAAATAAATTGTGGGTTCTATTGTGCCCCATTCTGAGCTTATAGCTTCTTCATTAACCCCAGTTCCTGCACGAATGCCAGAAACGTTGTTGGGTTGAGGGCTTCTATGTCATTGACACTCATAACATGCATTCCTAGGATGCTGCATCATTGCCTGAATAAGGCAATAGGATGTGAGTTGTGGACTCCTCCTCAACTTCACAAAACCTACACTGATTGTTACTATAAATACCCAGTTTGGATAGGTGGCTTTTTAGTCCACAATGTGCTGTGAGTAGACCGACAAGTATCCTAAGGCTATTCCTACCCATGGGTATTACTTGCTTAAATCGTTTAAGATTATAACCACCCAGAAGACAATTGGCCTGTCGGAGTACTGGTGTCTCTTCCCAGCTTCGTAGTCTCCTTTTGTCTTTCTTCGTTTCTGAATTGTAGCCGTATTTTGTGCCTTCCTATGTTAAACCTTAAAATTAAAACCAGTCACAAATATGAATACAATTTAAGTCTAAACGAGTCTGTTCACCTTTTTCCAGGTCTGCAGCATGTCCACTCCAAAAAGCAGTCGAGGCAATGTGAGTGGCAGCCTCTTTGGTGGCATTGCCACCGGCAGCACCATCACTGTGGCCAGTCATGGTCATGGGGATAAGACCAAGGAGCGTCTGCGTCGCATACCCAGCGTGCAGCCGGGCGCCTTGAGCTATGAGCAGCTGGTTAAGGAGGGCACCTTCGGACGCATCTATGCGGGCAAGCTGGGCGAGACGTGCGATGCTCTGGTGAAGACGGTAATCGATGGTGCCTCTTTGACGCAGGTGGCCTGCCTGCTGCAGGATGCCTCTCTCCTGATTGGCGTCAGTCATCAGCACATATTGGCGCCTCTGTTGGCCAATACGGAGCTGCCCGGTCCGCCAGAGATTGCATATTCCTATCCGTCCAAGGGTAATCTAAAGATGTGAGTTGAATACAGCTGCTCTCGAGATGACGACAAATATTTCCATTACTCTGATTTATGTTATTGACAGCTACTTGCAAAAGTCAAGGGAGTCCAGCACAGCGCTGAGCACTCGTCAACTGGTCGAGTTCGGACTGCATATAACCAAGGCTTTGGCTTACCTCCATTCGCTGGGCATTGTTCACAAGGATCTGGCCACACGTAACTGCTAGTAAGTACACTGGCAAGTTGATAGGGTGGGGGAGGGGAAATAATTTATAATTCTCATATCAATGCACAGCTTGGATGAGGAGTCGTATGTGAAGATTTGCGACAGCGCACTCTCGCGCGATCTCTTTCCGGATGACTACGACTGCCTGGGCGACAATGAGAATCGTCCGTTGAAGTGGCTGTCGCTGGAGTCGTTGCAGAAGAAGGTCTACACCACACAGGGTGACGTTTGGGCACTGGGCGTCCTCTACTGGGAGCTGGTGACACTCGCCCAGATGCCGCACGAGGAGGTGGACATATTTGAGCTTACCAATTACTTGGCTGCCGGCTACCGTTTGGAGCAGCCCGTCAACTGCCCCGATGAATTGTGAGTAGACTTAACTGTAGTCCAATAACCGACCAACCCTTTACCACAACCCAAAACAAACCCGGCTCCATCCTTTTACCCCACAGTTTTACGGTAATGAACTGCTGCTGGCACTGCGAGCCAAAGCAACGTCCGACACCCTCCCAGCTGTTGTCCTATCTGCAGGACTTTCACGTTGATCTGGGCATGTATATCTAAGGATGATGAACTGACTGAAAGAGCACTGCAAGCCGAGCATTCATGTGGTTGTGGACAGTGGTTGCAGCCGGGGAATTTACTGAATGCAATAAATGCAAAAGCGAGTTACTTAAGTAAGATAAATTTAATTGAAAACTTTTGCATTTTAAATGTGAGAATTTAATGTGAATTACCTGTTAACAATTTCTCTTGATTGTATGTTTGTGTACACACACATATATATATATATATATATATATATATATATTGTCTAAGTAAATATTAAGGCGTTTAAGTGGCACAAATCCAATTAAATCAAATCCAATTGCAGACAATTGCACTTCAAAATTTGCAGATGTTGCAAGCAGATACAGCAGTGTTCCCAAAAAACGTCATCTTCTCGCTTAAAATCAATAAAAGTCCATGTTGCAAGTGAAGGCAGCTCAACAATTCGCCTTGTAATCGAGGCTAAAACGTTCTCTGGAACACATTCCCGTAGCTAGAAATTGAGTACATATAAGAACACATGCTTATATAATATAATATATATATAATATATGTATACACTTCAGATTGCGATTGCAAAGTTAATTAAAGATATAAGATTGTATAGAGTAAAGAGTGCATATTTTATTGAATGTGTATAAGAAAAGAAAAGAATAAAGTAGACACAAAAAAACACAATGAGAGAGAGAGAAGGAGAGAGAGAGAGAGAGAGGGAAAGAGAGAGAGGAAGTAGAATTGAATGTGCGACAACAAATTACGGAATCTTTTGTTCTCAAATGTTGTCCTCAATTGTTATGAAACGATATATTTATATTTATATTTATTTATTTACCAACGAGCATTTTTTTGATTACATATTATGATTATTATCACATATAATATTATATAAGAAAAAAAAAACTCTCGACTGATTACAAAGTCAAATTGAGTCCAAATGAGTCAAAATGAGGCACAGCGGCGTTTGAAGTTCAAATTAGAATCAGAATCAGGTGAAAACGGCAGACAAATGTGAGGCGAAAAATGCAATTGTTAAATGTAGAATTGTCAATGAACCGAGCTAAAGTTAATAGTTATGAACAAGTTACTTAAGAGACTCAAAGCACAAAAGCGACACACAACACCGCACAGACACACACACACACACACACACACAATGATAATACAGAGCCTATTTAGTTTTAGCAACTGACAAATACTTCAGATAATTCTACAATCTACACTTTCTTCTCAGTTTTGAGAAGAGCAACTATTTAGCAGAGTGCAATTTAGCTGGCTTAAAATTAAGCTGGCATTTTGTTTGATATTTAATTCAATTGCATTAACTCAATATTAAAGCAGCTCTTTACAAACTTATTAATTCTATATGTGCATACTTTTTTTCTGATTATCTGGCTCAGAACTCTTGTTTTCGGGGGTGGCATTTTAGCCAAGTATTTTTTGCTGTCCCTTGTTTTGCGACTGCTCGTCCTGTTTCCAGCTTAGATTAAGATATTATTGTTGTTGTTTTCATTGTTTTTGTTTCTATTTCTATTTCTATTTATGCTATTATTTGCATTTCAGTTGACAAAAGGCAACTTAAAGTTGCTCATAAGAATATGCAAGCAAAAACAATTGAAACTTCTAACCAAAACAGGCAACTAAAAATAGTAACCAGCATCACATCAAAATGTAGTTTAAATGTTTTTTGTAATTGTTGAAAGTGCAATAAAATCCAAATACCAACAAAAACAACAACTAACAAAAAAAAATACAGATACTAAGTAATTATTTGAAAACACTAACCGCTGCTTATTCGTCTCTAGCTATGTAAGCTATATCACTAAATATATGTTTTTATTTTTAAGCATAGGCAAACTAAAACCAAACCATAAAATATTAATTAATGTCAACTCAAGCTCAAGATATTTAATTGCACTCAATGGTAATGGGAAAACTGAAAATGAATGAATATCGAATGTTACTACTACCAAATACGAGTACTCACTAAAATTACTTAATGACTAGAAAATAATAGAATTCTCTGCTAAATGTGTCGCATCAGATTCTGATCTCTCAAATGTATGTATCAAGTATATATGCTAAGTATGTGAAGCTGCTAGGCAGATGCATCTAAGTGTAAAACAATTTTAAATAGTTAATTATAATTGACACAACACACACACACATACAGCACACCCACACACAGCATACACACACTTACTATAACTAACTGAATGTGTTTCATATATATATATTTATATATAATACTCTAACTCGTACTTGTATGTATCCTGAATGTATGTATGTATGTATGTATTTGTATATGTATGTATCTATATGTATATTTGTCATCACATTTGCAAAACGAATGCAAAAACAAATAGCTAACAATATCCCCAGGGGACATTTTGCTACTATCCAAATACGAAATACGCAAAATGAAAATACAAAGCTGCAAAAGGATACGATGACTAAAACATGCATCAACTAGGTTTTCTCTATGTATATTTAAGACAACACACACACACAAACACACACATAAATATATCTAAAATACACTCACTCACACACACACACACACACAAACACACGCACATATGCTCTGCCACACAGCAATCAAAGCAAAAACAAAAACAAAAACTTAAAAAAATTATCATCATTCAGATTCTAAACGTCTCTCAATCTTTAACACTACCCAATTTTTATATAGATGTATTCACTGTGTCTGTCTAACTTAAGATATATGTGTACCCCTAGTATACTATGTATGTGTATTGGATAAATATTTGCTAAAGTAACCCACACACACACACACACACACACGCACACATCACTATACACAACCCACCCCACAAAACGAACAAGCAAACACATACACACACCCACACACACACACACACACACCCTAAATGTAATATCATCTGTGCGACAGTTTTTGGGTTCTTCTCAGAACTCCAACTCTGTGAGTGGGTGGCAGTTTAAGATAGCAAAAGAAAAGAAAAAACAACAAAAAAAAAAAAAAGCAAAAGCAAAAATTCAATTTTTGCTCAAAACGACAACAGCAACATACAACAACAACAACAACAAGCAACAAACAACTAAATGAAATGAAAAACAAAAGCAAATTAAATAAATGTTCCTTTGAATCATCAAAAAACACACAGAAAGCTATATTTATTATTATTATTATCTCTTATTCGGTTTTACAGCATTCGAGGAGTCCCTAGAAAGAGTTGTTGCCACAGTTGCAACAGACAAGCCAAATTGGAGCGTGGACTGCACTCCAGCTGGCAACTCGTTGTCACTTGTTTTGTTGGCTTTGCTTGATTGCTTTGCCTTTGCTAATGCGGCGTATGCGCGATGTCCGAACTGTGGCACGTACGCAGCAGCCCAGTAGAAACTATGACCACAAACCATTTGCCACATAAAAATGAGAGTCATTTCTTTTTCATTTCAACCAATATACACTTGCGACAATGCTTGCCTTGGTAAGTCCAAGCGAAGTAATTCATGTTATTTTCCCTTCTGCAAGCAGTGATTTTGGCAAGTAAATTTTTCTCACTTTCCAGTGAGATCTTACATATAAACTTTATTATAAAGTAATTTTTAATGCTTTTAATAGTACCAGAAACATTAGTTATAACAGTGCTGAAATAAGTGCTTCTGTGAGCAGTGCTTTTAGCATGCAAAGGGCCGGAAACTTCTTACGTTCAGTCAATTTCAGCTTGGCTCTTACCCAATACAAATATGCTGTGCGTGTCAAATGCTGAACTCGTCGCATTTCCAGAACGCCCTCTGACATTCACTCCTCCTCGCACATGCTCCTCCCCCCCCCCCCCCCCTTCGCTCTAATTACAAAATCACTGTCAGTTTTTCCTCTGTGTTTATTTTTTATGTTTTCTTTTTTTGTTTTTTTTTTTCAGCTAGTTGGAGAACATTCGCTGTTGGTTTTCATAACGGCTACACTTCGTTGAGTGGCAAATGGCAAATGGCAAGGGGCAAGTGTCATGTGGCAAATGGCAAGTGGCGGAATAAAAAGTGCCACGTTGTATGTTTGCTTGCTGAGCAGGCAAAAACTGGAACAACTCACAGTTGACCAAAAGGCTTTGTTGGGTGCTGCCAAAGTTGTTTGCTGTGCGTGCCCGAAATCGAGTGCCACATACGAACATCAGTTGCGCCACCATTCGTACTGCACCACGCCCAGCCAATCTGAACCGTGCTGTGCTGTGTTTTGTGTGCTGTGTGTTCTGGATGCTTAATAAGTTTTTATGCGTTCTCATAATTGTCAACACTAATGACGTGTGTGCATTTGCAACCATTTACAACACTTAGCAAGAACCACAGATTGCGTAGTCGTCTGCGAATCCCTCGTCAACAATAAATGGATAAATAATGTCAAACAACTCGCATGTTTTATATGGCTACATTTTATATATTCAGAGTGTTGAAAAGTTAAGCTTTTTCAGATCGAGTTGATATTAAATTTAGAGATCAAGTTGTAAGCCATAAAGTTATTATAAAATTGGCAACCTCAAAGCAGATTCAACACCTTTTGCATTATGCATAAGCCCTAATTTGTTATGTTATTTAAATGTAACTGATTAATCTATTTAATTGACAGCGTACAAAATTGGCCACCAAGTGCAGAATTATATCATTATATAAGTGCTGCTCTAGTTTCAAAGCAATTATTGATTTATATGCTGATTAAATGAATTTTAATTCAATTTGTGTATGTGAATATTCGATGAAAAATTTGTAAAAGTTAAAGAGTTTAGTTTCTAGCATTATTACTTTTGACACATAATACAATTGAAGAGTTTTATTTAGTTATTTGTATGTGCAATTTATTTGATTTTTGAATCATATGGAAAGTGTAAACAAATTGCGAAACTCAACGAATATAATCAATTTCGTGGCTTGGGAAATGTGTTTTTTATGCATCCAATTGCGACTTTAATTAAAATGCTATATGCAAATTTCTGTGTGTGTGTGTGTGTTTTTGTGTGTAAAACCAATTTTATGGTGAAACGTTGATTGCACTACGCAAAACTCACAACCACAAAATAAATACATTTCAATGCGATGCAACAAGAAAAAATCAAAACAAAAACAAGGTAAAATTGTTGTTCTTAAGTTGACATGGTTTGAATACTCTTACAGATATCGGACAAGTGTGTTAGATATATAATCTAATCATAAATAATTTACTGACAGATTATTTTTTTCCTGTTTTGTTCAGTCTGATTTCGCTCAAACAACCCTTTTTCATGAGCTGTTTTCTGATTTTTTTTTCTATGATGCTCGTAGAAATAGTTTTTAAGTATTCCAAACTATATTTTAATAAATAAAAAAAATGTCTTTTATATTTTTTGGAAATATTTTTCCAAATCCATATAAAATATTTCTGATTTTTGTGTTACATTTTTTCTGAAATTATAGTCATCAAATTTTCTATCTCGACTGCTAGTTATAGATTAAATGCTGCCTTCTTCGAAGTTCTCGTAGCTAAGGCGGAAATCGCCCAACATATAAATTATTAATATTTAATATTAGTGTAATTAAAAATACAAAATAATAGTTAAGCACAATTTTCCAACAATTGCGTCAGCCTTTAAACAATTTCTTGCAGTTGATATATTATCTATTCTAATTTGATACACATCTCAGCTGTCAAAGCTTGGATGCTGTGTGCAAGTGTATGAAAATCCGATAGAGATTATGTTTACTGCAAGTTGAGAGAAATGCGGGATGCACAGGCAGGCGGAGATGTGCAGCAATATATCTATGTGCAGCAATGTGCGCACACATGTACAGTTCACAAGGGGGCAGCTCTCTGGCACTATAATATTATTATTACAGTTTCAGTTATTGCAACAGCTTTTCCATTTGATTAAACGTAAATATTATATGAAAAAAAAGAAAGATATATACGGAACAACATTAAACCAAGAATATGCCTTTGCTGTGTGAGTTGTAAATATTAAAATATAGCTTACAACATTTTAGCATATTCAACTTTTGATGCAGAATTAATGTTTATAAAGAGGACTTTAAGTTGTCGAAAGAGACTTGAGGTATGCATGAAAATTCAGAGAAATTGTAATTGAGTGGGAAACTTAAAAAGATCTCTTTTATTTGCATAAAAAGCAATTTCAGTCTATCTTTTGGTTGCAGTTGCAAGTGTTGCTGCTCGGCAAATTTATTTACGTTGTCAGTTTCAGCTGGTTGCGGCAACAAGAGTTGCCATTGTTTTTGGCGTTAAATGTAAAATGTGTATCGGGGTTAATTGCAATTTTCCGCCAAATTTGTTGTTCGCATCTCGCAATGAACAACAACGATAATTCAAGTCAAAACGAAATGAATCGAATCGAATCGAGGCGAATCGAGGCGAATCGAGGCGAATGATAAAACCAGCAATTAAACCACAATAGACAATGGCCAGACACAATGGCAGCTGAAGATACAAATCGAGGCAGGCTGCAGACAGCTGTGAAGAAAAAGTGTTGCATAGTTTTGGGGTCTGTGGCAAAATGAATCACTTGGAAATTGCAACAAAAAGAGCCAGCCAGCCAGCTTGCCACAATAGTAGCTTATCTCTTGTCTGCGGTCAGCACAAACAGATTTGTTTACAGTTATTGATAAAAATTGCGCAACTTTTTGGCGCAAACAGTTAAGAAACTTTCTGAGTTTGCAACAAAACATAAATATATATATATATATATATATATGTATATATATAGCCGACGGCATATTTAATTTACGGTAAACTGTGTGGCACTTTAAGTCGAGTTGCCGCCTGCAGTGTTGCGATTTAATTAAAGCGCCATTAAGTCAGCAATTAACAACAACAAAAAAACAACGGCAGCTGCAACAACAATGGCAACTGTTGGTGGCAACTTTAAGCGACAGCCGCTTTGAGCTTTGTGGCAAAGCAACTAAGCGCTTTTATATGCTTTTTGCTTTATAATTTACTTGTTGTTGTTGTTGTTGCAATGCCCCTTTCTTCTCTTTTTTTTGTTGTTGTGCTTTCAACTCTTTGGCTGCTTCCCGTTTCCTTTTGTTGTCGTTGTTCTTGGCATTGTTGTCGACTGCTGCTGTCGCATTAGGTTCTTTTTTTACTGCTATTTTGTTAGCAGCAGCAACTAATTCCAATTGCTGGCAACAGCAGCGGGGCAGGAAAATGCGCCACAAGCAGCGAAACACATTAAAAACATAAAAAAAAAACACCCGCTGTGACTGAGTCCGAGAATGAGAATGGGAATGGGAATGCTTCTTCCTGCTTCCTGCTTGACGGTTTTCTAATATTTGATTTTGTTTGCAATACCCTGTAAGCAAAGTGCTAAGAGGATATGTTAAACTGTTTTGCAACTCACATTCAAACAACGTTAAAAACAGTTAGAACTGAATTATTTATCAACAGAGCTCTTCCTCTTCCAGCTGGTGATCGTATTTATCTTATCGATAAAAATATTATGCGTCACTAGCAGCCTGATAACTAAAAATACAATCTCGTCAATATGTTAGTTATTTTAGACAGCTTTCATTATAAACAACAGCATAACAGAATCTAGTAGTGATTTACTCGTTTTCATTAATCGGATTGTCTTAATCGATAGTCGAATAAGTACTTGCCGATCAATGACACCTAATAACATATCTTTAGCTGCATACTTAGCTTCAGTTTTTAATTAGACTTACTTTTGCATCACCTATTTATTTTTTTACTGTCAAGTCAATGATAATTGGGGTGAGGGCTAATGCATTATATTTTCCCAAGAATTCTTAATAAGCTGCAAGCTTAAAAATAGCCCATTATCACTGATTTAAAGTATATTAAATATTAAGAAAAATAAATAAAAACAATTGCAATCATAACACAGCTGCTGCTATATAAAAAGCGATTGCAACAAAACACAATCAGAATCAAACGAAGAGTCTTCAAGCAACCACAATGAAATTGCAATATAGCTGCGTTCTTCTGCTGGCCCTGATCGCCGCCAGCCAGGCCCACAGTGTCACCTGGGGCAATAAGCAGAACTCCGACGTTCTGCTGCTCCGTCGTACGGAGGTGCGTAGCCCAATCAAGAACAACTACTGGAACATCAACGTGGACTTATCCAGTTCCGTAAGTCAATGGAGAGTTTCATTTAGTCTGCAGTTCATTTAATATAGATTTGTTTTCTGTTTCTTAGGGCGCCAGAAACATATATAATATTTCCTTACTTAATGTGATCGATAACTTCCGCAACACCTCTGGTGCCGCGCCCAGTCTGCGGTCTGGTGGTCCCAGCTATCGTCTTGCCGAAATCAATCTGAGAGGCCAGATTAACCAAGGCATCAACTCGACCATCGAGATCTGGGGTCATTAAGCATCCGCTTGCCCCCAGCACTAACTATCGACACGAATCTCTTGACTACTCGAATCCAAACCATATAAAAAAAAAACAAATAAATAAAAAGTAACAATAAACTTAAAATATAAAGAAAGCAAGCACATTCCGCACTTGAATAAGTGAATAAGTACTTACCGATCAATGGCAACTAATAACATATCTTTAGCTACATACTTAGCTTCAGTTTTAAATAGAATTTTGCAATTTATATATTATTACTGTCAAGTCAATTAGTAACGGGCGTGAGGTCTTATGCATTATCTTTTCGCAAGAATTCTTGATAAGCTGCAAAAAAAAAAATAACAAACTCTCACTAACTTAAAGTATATTAAATATTAAAGAAAGATAACAAAAACAATTGCAATCATAACACAGCTGCTGCTATATAAAAAGCGATTGCAACAAAACACAATCAGAATCAAACGAAGAGTCTTCAAGCAACCAACCACAATGAAATTGCAATACTGCTGCGTTCTTCTGTTGGCCCTGTTCGCCGCCAGCCAGGCCTACAGTGCCTCCTGGGGCAAAAGGCAGAACTCCGACTTTCTGCTGCTCCGTCAAACGGAGGTGCGTAGCCCAATCAAGAATAACTACTGGAACATCAACGTGGACTTCCCTCGTTCCGTAAGTCAATAGAGGATTTCATTTAGTCTGCAGATCATTTAATACAGATTTTTTTTCTGTTTCTTAGGGCTCCGGAAACATATATAATATTACCTTACTCAATGTGATCGATAACTTCCGCAACAATTCAGGTGCCGCGCCCAGTCTTTGGTCTGGTGGTCCCGGCTATCGCTTTGCCAAAATCAATCTGAAAGGCCAAATTAACCGCGGCATCAACTCGACCATCGAGATCTGGGGTCGTTAAGCATCCGCTTTCCCCCCGCACTAGCTATCGACACGAAACTCTTGACCAAACCATATAAGAAAAAATAAAATAAATAAATAAAAAGTAACAATAAACTTAAAATATAAAGAAAGCAAGCGAAAAATGCAATACTTATGTCTCAACTGATATTTTTTACTTGCAACATTTTGTAGCATTGGCATTTGATTACTGGGTATTTGGTAAGTCGCCCAACTTGGCTAATCGCGACGCTTTGTTTTTGAGCCGGCTGCAAGTTTTATTATGGGTACGTGTCTGGATGGGAGTCACTGTGTGAGGGATGTTTTAGGGTTAAGGACTGGCTTGTCAGGGTTCGCCAAAGGTCGGGGGGTGGGGTGTGTGTGCCTTAGTGTGAGTGTGAGTGACTGGCGAATGAACTGAAACTGTCAAAAGTGCACATTCCGCACTTGACATTTTTCCAAAGCGCATTTTCAACTCTGCCCTGCAATGGGGTTTTGCAAGTTGATGGTGAAAGGCAGCGAGGAACTGTATGTGGAAGGGGGGGGGGGGAGGGGGAGGGAAGGGCTGTGAATTTCTTTTGGGGTGCGCTTCAATTGGCATTGAAAGCGTAAATGAAAGGGAAGCCTTTGCATGTTTAACTGGGGAAACTCAGAAATGGCACTGCCAGCACCGGAATGCCAGCCCGACTCACAGCTCACGACACTTGCCGAGGAGACTGAAGAGGGTGGCTGGTGGTGGCTGCAACGTGCTGGGTGCTGGGTGCCACGCGCTGCCGCCCCCTTGTCAAACAGTTAAAAAAAAATACCGAGGGAAAGTAAAGAACGTGGCATAAACCCAGAAATTTGCTCGTACGTTTATTGCTTTTAAATTTGGCAATTGTCGAATCGAGTTTAACAAGCGAATGCGTGTGTGTGTGTTGGTGTAATGTGTGTGTGTGTGTGTGTGTGTGTGTGACAATGAGGGTACTTGCCAGCTGCAAATTGCTTATCGGGCAATGCTTGCAACAGCAGCAGCAGCAGCAGTCAGCCGCCCTTAATTTGCCCAATTTAAAAATGGAAATCGATTCCCCCGAGAAACAGAATACCAACCAATCCCCTCCCCCCTCCACACCACCACGGACTACTCCACCTCTTGTCAAATGTGTCAATAAAATGTGATTAAAAAGTTTTGCATAAAAATGCCGACAGTCGATTGCAATTGCGTTGCTTTACACCCCAAACCCCACCCAACTGCTCAACTGGCCACAGGCATTTTTCTTTTGTTCAAATCCCAAAGCGCAACAGCCCCCCCCAACCCCTGCCCGTTGACTTTTTTGTTGTTGCTGGCAAGCGTGGCAAATTATCCCTTTCATAAGTGACAAATATGTCTGCTCAACTGCAATTGGGAGCAGGCAGTAACAACAACCACCCCAACCCCCCAACCCCCACACACCACCCACTTTGGCCTTATCAGTAGCATGCTTTGGGCTGCTGCAAATAATGAGATTTTATTTCGAGCCAAGCGACTTTTGGGTTTTGTAATTTGCAATAAATATGCAGCCAACCAGGCCAAGAGTCACTTCGTCAGCAGACGCCAGTCCAGATAACAGCTAGAATCGTATATTTTATGTGGGAGGTGGGCAGCTGCGGGGCTGGGGAGGCTTGTGGCAGCCAGAACGCCGCAAGGGTGTCCTCAAACCAACTGCAGCTCAGCTCAGCTATATGGATGAACTTGTATAAGCTCCGACTGCCTCAGCTCTTGTATTCAACTCAATTGGCTGAGCAAATATATATATAACACAATGCCGAGGGATTTTCTGGCCAGACATTTGATATATTAGTAATCAGCACTTTAATGAACCCACAAACTTTGGGCATAATTAAACAAATTCCGCACATAACAATGATAACCTCAGGCCAAAATGGATTGTTGCTCGTTTCTGGCGAAGAATGCCTACCAGCACAATTTATATTCATAAACAAATATATATATATACAAACATATATATATACATTGTAGTTTTTGAATACTGCAATCAATATGCAATTGTTTGAGCGCCAATGGCAAAAATATCATTTGAAATGTGCTGAGTAATGAGTATAAATAAACTTTTTGATAAGTATTGTCAAAGGATTGTGGGACTTTAAAGTAATTATAATCTAATCACGGCCGCAAGAGACACGTTTTCTATTGAAAGACATAAATAAAGTAATTTTCTGTCGAATTCTGCATTTAGATTCTAAGTCAAAAAAGAGAAAAAAAAATGGCTGTTATCGCTCAGCATTTGCGAAATATTTGAAAAAGCTGAAAAGCCTTTTAACAAATACACATGGATTTATAATTCCTGTTAATAATTAAATTAAATAAATAAATAAACTAGTCGAATTTAACGAATTTCGCTATTAACAGTAGCTGGTATTAAACAGTCTGCACTATGCTAATTAACAGTGCTCTGTTAATTATAATAACATTATGTTAACATGCAGCCAGAACAACCTGAACGAATTATCTTAACTTCCCCATCAGAAAAGCTTAAATTGACCCAATAAACTAATGAGTCACAAACATAAACAAAAAAAAACACTTGTTGAATGAAAGGGGAAAACCAATTGCAGGAAGATTCACAATGAATGTTAATTGCAATGGAATAGATTAGATCGCCAGACGAATCGATAAGCAATGGAATTTTTGAAAATATTTCATATGCAAATGTTATCAATCACCAAAAATAGCATTCACATTGTTGTTGCGAATAGTTTCGAACGCACTTTCTGTTTAATCTTAAAAAAAAATGTATATATGAAAAGTACTCGAACCATAAAATAGATAAACACATTTAATCACAAAAAATCACAGTTTTTATTGCACGAGCAGCTTCCACGAATTCGAGTGCACTTCAAAAGTTTTGTTTTTTAAATAATTTTGATAACACTGTCGAGTGCCGCTGGTCATTTAAATCATTCAAAATTGTCCAGCGACTTCGATAACGTGACTCAACATTATTTGTAATAATAAAATACTAAATTTCCCCACCTTATCAATTTAACTGATTACCCTGTCTACCTGTCACCTGCTAATTAATGGGGGGGCAGATCTGTCTTTTCGCCAGACCCTTAAGCTGGTGCTGCCTACGCCCCTGGACCCGGCAGTGATAAGCTGGCAAAAATAAAAAAAAGCGAACACTTTGCACTAACAAAAAGTTAATTAAAAATGAAACAACAAGACAACACACATATATGTAAACAACATTACTCATGGCATAGTCTGCTATATAATGAGCAATCGGAGCAGAACTGAATCAGAGTCAAACGAAGAGTCTTAAAGCAACCACAATGAAATTCCAATACGTCTGCGTTCTGCTATTCGCCGTATTTGTTGCCAGCCAGGCCCACAACGCCTCCTGGGGCAGGAAGGTCTTCGGTGATACTCTGTTGTCCAGGCAAAGGGAGGTGCGCTACCCAATCAAGAACAACTACTGGAGCATCGACATTGATTTCCCTCGCCCTGTAAGTCAATAGAGAATTCCATATAGTCTGCAGTTGATTTAATACAGATTTTTGTTTGGTTTCTTAGGGCACCAGCAACAAATATAACCTAACTTCCGTCATTGTGTTCGATAACTTCCGCAACAGTTCTGGTGCCACGCCCAGTCTGTGGTCTGGTGGTCCCGGCTATCGCTTTGTCAAAGTCAATCTGCGCAGCCAGGTTAACAGAGGCCTCGACTCTACCGTTGAGATCTGGGGTCGTTAAGATATAGCCCACCACTAGCATTATCTAACGATATGAAACTCGCATACAAACAATAGGTACAAATAAAATAAAAAAATATAAAAACAAACAAGAATAAATAAATGTGAATTAAAAAAAACACAAAATAAAAATTACTTATCGCATTTATAAATAAATAAATAACTGTTTATTTGCCTCATGGAAATATCTATATTCAATTAAGGGTTACCAATTCTTATGTACTTATGCCACACTTTAGGCCAGCAAAATAGAACTTTCAGATTAAAGAATTGTATTTCTTTATTTAAAACAGGAAAATCTTTCGATTTTGCTCAAGAGAAACTATGAAACTACTACTATAATTTCCTAATCGGATGATCTTAATGAGTAGAATGCTTGATATAATAATTTCATATTAGACTTTAACATATAAGTTTCCATATAGGTTTCCAGTTTCCGATAATAAAACCTGTATATATTATCCGAACATGAAAAATATGTCAGAGTATTTAAAATAGAGTGCGAATTCTAAACTTTTATTTTGTTATCGAAAAGAGATTTGTTTCCAAACCAGACACTTATTGAAATGTTTCCATCTGTTTCACACTCTTGCATAAATCATAAATCACCTTTAAAAGTGACTATAATTCTTGAAATACTTTATACTTTATAGTTAATGACAATATTTATGTTTAAATACATTTCACTAACTTACTCATAAATGATTTTCTTATTATACCATCTTAACTTTATGCTGAGCTGCCACACAGTTTATAGGCCACTTTGTTGCATTAAAGATATCCATAAATTGTCATCTCAGATATCAAACGTCAAACTGTCGGATAAATGACTTTCTAATGCGCAATGATGGTTGCCATTTTGGCTACAAATTGATCATCATCAGCATTTGCATATAGGAATATTGGCGTATTAGCCCCAGTACTTAAACCTCCGTTCCGCATCCCTCGCCCGGGAGTTGCTTGAAGGGTGCTCCTTGCCACAGGCACAAGGGACTAAAAGGAAACAGAAAACGCTAAATAAAAAAGGAAAAATATTTGGGCTGCAGGCAGCAAAGGCAAAAGAAAACATTCAATATTTAATAAATATGTATGTGAGTTGTACACACACACACACACACACATAGAGAAACACACACATATTTTTTCAGTTAGCTATTTTGCAGAAATCCCGTCGCAGACATCACAAACAGCACAAACAGCGAGGGGTTGCCAGGACAGGCAAGGACTTTCATGGACTTATTGGACTCATTTGACTGCCTGTGTTGGCTGTGTCTGTGAATTTGTATTCGAAATGTTGCAGCTAGAGCCGGTGATAAATAGCAAGAAGAAGCAGCGAGTGTTGGCTAAAAGAAAACGTTAAGCGATACGGTCAAACGGATGCGCCCGAATTCCTTTTCCTTTCTTTTTTTTTTCTTCCTTGAATCGAATTTAAATTTCAATTTCAAATGTCTTGGGGCGACAAAAAAGGGCCTCAAAATCGAATCGAACGGAATCTCCCGGAGCGGAGAGTTGGCTTTGTCTATGTGTCTTTGTGTGTTGTGTCGCTGCATGTACATAGGTAAATATTTGTGCAGGACGCACCAATGTTTGAAAAGTCGTCAACGAAATGTTTCACTTAGTTAATATGCAAAACGCGCGGCTCGCAATGCAAAGCCGGAGCCGGATATGTTTACGGATGCCGCTACGGATACACACGCCATCTGTTGGCCCAATGCCACTACTCTGCCCCCCATCTGCTCCCCTCAAACCTCATGCTTGCCAGCACCATGCGGCACAAAAATAAAAATGGAGTGAAATCTGAAAAGAAAACTCTCAGTTGAACTGTGACAACTGCAACCAACGAAGGCCGCCCAAAAAGATAAAACATACAAAATAACAAAAATTGCAAAGTCACGTACAATATTTTATTCGAAAAATATCGTATCAACTGAAATTCAAGTGAATCAAATGAAAAATCAATGTTGACTACAAAAAACAAACTATTTTTTGTTAATATTTAAGATTAAAAATCACGTTTATAATAAATGTTTAAAGAAAATTATAATTATAAGCAATGGGAAAAACAAAGTATTTGGCTGTAAAATGAAAGATAGCTCAAAACTACGAAAACAACGATTGTTGAAGATAATAATTTAACTGACAAGTTTTTTGTTATTAAAATAAAATTTAAAAACAAAATTTTTACATGCAAGTCCCAACTTTTTATAGATTAGATAATCTAAAAGCTTCAATAAATGCCAAAATATATCTGTAGGCTAATTCCTAATTGAAATGGCAGACCAATTGAATATCAGTTGAGTTTTGTCAAAGAACAAAATTTTGGTTAACACTAGTCAAGTTTACAAGCAGCCCTCGTTTAGTGTGTTGCAAGCAGCTGCTGCAGGAATTGGCAAATTTGCTTCGGGGCGCATTTATTTTGTCAAATTTCGCATACGCCGCGTGGGTCGCCTGCTGCTGCTGCTGCTGCTGCTGCTGCTGCTGCTGCTGCTGCTGCTGCTGCTGCTGCTGCTGCTGCTGCTGCTGCTGCTGCTGCTGTTGCTATTGTGGCTGTTTTTGGTGTTGCTGCTGTCGTTTTGGTCAACTGCCTAACTTAAGCCGCTTTCCGGCTAAGTTAAGCTGACCACTACACTGCTGGCCACTGCCACGCCACCCCTTCTGGACCTGTGCAACAGACTGCGGCATGCTTGTGCCGAGGACGATGACGACGACGACGACGATGTTGGCAACAGCTTGCAAAGCAATTACTTCAAACTACCCGGAAATGTCGCCTGGCTGACCAGATGCCGGTGACCAGACTCAGCTTTTGGCATATGTGCCGTGCTGCCTGTAATGTCAGTGTTTCTGATGTCTCTGTGTGTGTGTGTGTGTGTGGGAGTATGAGTGTGTGTGGGTGTTGCTGCAACAGTTACTGGAGCATGACAGTAACACCGACCGCACTGCGGCCCCAACTGTCGCCTCTACACTGAGAAAAATGAGTCAATGTTAAACTGTGAAAACTGAAAAAAATGCCAAATATAAAAAACTGTATTTACTTTAAAACAAACTAAACAATAAATATTTATAAACAAATATAAACTCAGATTTTGTAAGAATTGCTGAAAATTAGTTTTAGACGGCTTCAACTAAAGAGAAATATTTTATCAATTTTATTTATAGAATGCATTTATTTTGCGCTGTGTACTCAGCCAGCAAAAGCAGAGACACAGTCAGCACAATGGTTGGTGGTAGCATGCCACCAGTGTGCCTGCCACACGAGGCTGGTTAAATTGCTGATTTTGTAGCCTGCCACATTGATTTTTAATAAATAGCAATTTGGCAAACCAAACGGACTTGTTATTATTTTTGCAGCACGTTCGCACAATCTGCTTTCAGGTGTTTACATTTACGTGCAAGCCAACTACAGTTAACAACTCCCATCCCCACCCCACCCCACTACACAATCCTCCTTAACGACAAGGAGCAACATACAGAAAGCAACTCAAATATGCAACAAGCCAGAAATGTTGAAACGTTCCATTTTCGACGTGCAATCTGCCAAAATGGATAAATTAATGCCAATGCATGGCTTTGAAAATGGTTCACTAATGTGCTAGTCGTTACCCCAATCCGGCCACCTCCTTCCACTTACCCACATCCCCCTTCCCTTCCTTGTAATGCACCTTGGGAAATAGTAAACTTCAAAGAAGCCGTAGCACAGTGCAGCTAAATGTGGCAACTGAAAATTGAAATTGAAAATTACGAGAGAAAAAAGCGAAAACTTTGTAAATTAAGATTTTTAGTTTTATTTTAAATTTAGGGTGTTAACTCAAATGTGAACAAATTCATAAATAAAAAATATAAATATTTGCTTGAATTTTGGTCCAACTTTTGTTGCAAGTGTTGCAAGTGAAAAGCCAGCGAAATCCAATCAGACCAAATAAATTTATGGCAAATATAAAATGAATTAAGGCCAAAAGAAGAAGAGTTACTGACTGAGACTCTGAATGTAGTGGGGGGGGGGATAAAGTGAAGATATAGATTTTCTAATTGATTTGTGTTTTTACCCAATCTTATCGATGCTTCTTGTTAAAAAAGGCTTTTTCGTTATAAACACTTTTATTATCAATGTTTGTTTCATTGATTTTTAAAGCACCGTTTCCAACAATCCACTTAAAAAGTGACTAAATTTTAATTATTGTTTATTTATTAAAAAAGAATGACTCACCTAAAAACAGTTTATAACTGTTAGAAAATAATTTTATAATAACAAAAATTTAAAATTAAATTGTTAAATTTAAATAAAGAACTTAAATTAAACATTTATATTAAATTAAACAAAAAATACAATAATATATATATAACAATTCCGATAGTTGTTCCAAATTAAATTTGAGAATAATAATAATCGAATTATTAACATAATAATAATATTTTTTTGAATTAAACTATCTACATTTATAATTTTAACATACCTATAATTTATAAATTTTTATCTATGATAGACAAAAAAAAAAGTAATTAATAATATGTTGGTTGACTGACTAAAACATTAAAACATATAAATTAATTTGAAAATGTTTTTGTTTTTGTTTTGATTTCGTTTGTATTTGTGGCACTGTGCACTGTGCTTTGGCCACTTTGCGGGGAGTGCAAACGTAATGAAGTATTTATGATTGGATGATTGGCTGATTGCAACGGGGTGTTGGCCAATTCGTTGCGCCTGTGTTTTTGGCCAACCTGAACGTGGCAACCAGCAACAGTTTTTGACAAGCGCTGCTGGGGATTTGTGGCATAACAAATTCGTGCCGAAAATTGTAAAATAACACGGCACCTGCACAACAACAACAACAACTAAAACAACAACTGGCCTCAATCAATATTGATGAGTGGCAACCACTTTGAGCAGTTGGCAATGTGGGAAAATAATTTAAAAGAAAAAAAATAGTAATCTCTCTTCATTGGAATTTTACTGCTAAGATTTTTGGTAATTTAGTTTTCCTAACTCAATAAAATTTGCCATTGGTTATTGCCATAAAATATGCATTGAATTATTGTTTATTTTAAAATGAATTTCATAGAAATTAAAATACAATTGCAAGCAAATATATATTTATATATATATATTATAAATTGTTATGCAACTGGCATAAATGTCTATCTATTTAATCGAGTTGGCCAAAAATTTATTGCAATTTAAGTAACTTTAGTGGATTATTCAGCTTAGTGCACATTTGATTGAATTATTTTTAACACAACGCCTCCAACTAAGCGCTTAACAAGCAGACAAACAAAAAGATTATGGAAATCAAATTTTATGAGAAAGCATATTTAAAGCAAATTGCCAATTAAGTTGGATTTATTTGAAAAATAAAGCAGGTATCACATTTTTAATGAAATGTTTGCTGCACTTAATATTTAAGGTCATTTATAAATGCTCAATTAAAAGTTGTAGATATTTTAAAAGTCTAATCAAGATGTCAAAGAAGAATGTAAAATAATAATAAAATTATAATCAACAAAATATGTATGTTTTATTAAATATTTACCGCTTAAATACACTATACAAATTTACAACAATTCATTCATTCAATTGTCACTCTTGTATCACATTATTCATCATAAAATGTTGAACTAAATAATAACTTTGCGCGCTCAATTTAAATTTAAACTGGCTAATTTCGTTCAGTTCACTCCACAAACTTAACGAAAGTCGCAGCCATAAGCGCAGCCAACTTTGCGTGACAAAAACTTTGCGCTTAGCACAGAAACACTCCAGCGCCTGCTAGCCAAGACACAAGCCAAGGCAATTACAGCTCCTTAGCTCAAAGTTAATAGATGGCGCCACTGCTTTAGCAAAGTCGCACACTCGCTGCATGCCCAAATTTCCAGAGTTGCACACATTTAATTATCGACAATGCCGCAATTGATTTTAATTATGACAAATGAACACTGAAAAATGCTGGAAATTTCTGAATAACAGAAAAACTCAAAGTACAGTTAGCCATAGCTAACTGTGCATCTAACGGGCTAAAAAAGTTGTGTTTACGCAGGGCAAACAAATAGAGACAAATTTGATGCAAAAACCCTCTTGCAAATCGCAAGTTAAACAAAAGTCTCCTTTTTCATTTACATAAAACAAAGCCATAATTTGTTCAAGTACATAGCACACAACCCCTCACCACCACCCCTCATCAACAACCCACTCAGTTTGCACAGCAACCCTCGAAAACTGCTTCGAGTTTCCTCGCGTTCAACACAAACACACAAATACAAATTCACGCAACCACTAACACCAACTCACACACACACACACACACACACACACACACACAGATATGCATATACACAGAATAGATAGGCGCAGTGGCATTTTCCTTTGTTGTGTGTTTTCCCTTCAACTTCTCACTCACTTCCCTTCCTTCCTCTACTCTCCCCTCGTACGTTGCTTCAAAGATATCTTTCCATATGGCTGATTTTGAATGGTTAGCCACATATTTTTTTTTTTCGTCTTGCTGTCATTTTCATAATGAGTAATGCGAGGCAAGCGACGTGTTTATTTTTTTTTTCTTTTTTTCATCCGTTTGCTTGGGCTGGCAATTTTATTTGTCGTGGACTTTAATAACAATATTCAGCGTTGTCTTCAATCTTAACCCTTGGAGCAACTGTACCTCGTCTTTATTTGTACTTAACTGTAATTAAATAGTTTCAATCTGTCTTTTTTTTATTCTTTCCTTCGTTCTTTCACACGTCAAGTTGCACCTTTGCGGCCATTAATTTAAAATCAAACAAACTTTTTTGTTTGCCTTATTCTATTTTTTCTTTACACACCACCCACCCTGCCCATCAATCAATACGTTCACACACACACACACACACACACACATATATACTTGTGTACTCCTCGAAACTCGCCCCTTTTCGGTTTTAGAAACGTGTTGCAGCCACGCCCGAACAACCCGAGTGGCTGACCGAATCACATAGCATGCTGGCCGCAGTCCAATCCCGTGGAATGCACACACTTCGGCTGACTCTGTCGGCTGTCATTTGATTGGTCGCTCGTTTCGTTAAAAAGCCGACAAATCGGTGTGCTACATTTCATTCGTTCGTTCGATTGCCTCGTCGTTGCCGTCGCGACGTCGTAGTCGTCTTCGTCGTCGTCTGTTATCGCTCGGCAACCGGTTTGTCTTTCTCTTATGTTTCGCTGTTCTCTTTTCAGCTCACTCTCTTTTGCAGCCATTGAGCAAGAAGAGAGTCGCTTAACTCAAACGATTCAAATTACGCGCTGTGACCAAATTTGTACAGTTTGTATTTGTTTGCGCTCTCTCTGGCTATCTCTCTCCTTCTTTATATTTATTAATGTTTTAGTGTTGGGTATTTTGCTTAATTTTGATTTTGTTGAGTTGCTTAGAAGCATTATTTAAAGTGATTTTATAAGGTAAACAAAATCAACAAAACTGAATTAATCCGTTTGGGAAATCAATCAATATAATGTATAAATCTTCCACTATTTTTCTCGCACTTCTTCCAGAATTTTGTCTCACGAATAATTCAATCCCGATTTGAATTAACTTCTAGAAATTTATCAAATCTTTATTTAATTTTGTATTTTTACACCAATTTTTCGTGCGGGGAGCAAAGTGAAATTTCCGTTGCAATCAATCAATTAGCAGTTCATTATTTTGACATCAACAAAGGGACTAAAAGTCGGCACCAATCTGCCACCGTGCCACATTGCCACATTGCCACATAGTGGCTTCCCCCCTAAACTCTACATTTGCGCTGCTGTCACAATTCGCTTTGTTCCCCCATTTTAGACTTGGCAATAAAATGGAAACATCAACAGACCGCAGCCCCAACCCCCACCCCTTCTCCTCTTGCAACTCCCACAATCTAGTTGCAAGTGTGAGCAATTTGCTGCAAGTTGGTAGTCCGTTTGGGGCTTTAGTTTATTGTAAGGCGGCAGCTGCCAGTTAACTTGCCACTTGCCACACAAATCACCATTTTTAATTAAATGAGCTGTCAAAACAGCCGTTACTTTAGTCGCAACTCGCGGTGGCAAACACTTTTTTATCGCTATATTCTCCACTTGCATATTACACAGTTTTTTATTGCTAACTTACTTTTAAACTGATTTGTATATTCAAAAAATTTACTAACTGAGCAAAATAAGATAAAGATTTGCGCAGAAATATAAAAGCTTCAAAGTGTTACCAAGTTTTGAGTCAAATTGGCTCATTCGTCTATTGAATCTTGAAATGAGGAAGTAGTTATTTAAAGTATATAGATAGAGTTAAAATCACTAAAAAAAAAGTATTGAAAATGTTGTTGACTGCTTAAAAGTTTTATTCTCATGACACACAACTTAATATTTTATTCAATAATAGTCTTTTGTACATCTAACTAACATTATTCTTTATTGCTTTGATCATAAAAGTCGAAAAAACTATATATATAATCATTAAATAGGCAAATAAAATGGAAAGTTTTATGTTTATGCTGAGATGATAAAAGAGCCATTTTTTGCAATTGCCATTACATTATTACTTGCCCTAAGAACAAATTATTCCGGGTTGAAAAACTTGTGGAATGGTTTTCTAGGTAGTTGCGGATAGCGAAACGAGCTCCTCCCGAGCAAGTCAACTGCAAATACCACGAGATTCTGCGTAAAAAATTGTCCTGGACAAACAGCGGAATAGGATCATTTAAGTAAGTAATATCGATGAAGAGAAGAAAATACATAGAACACTCATCGATCTATTGAGAGCTCACCTAGCTAAAAACAACTATAATCAGTAAATGTACCTAGTCTAACTAACTATAATCATACAACATGGCAGATGTGTTGCTATATCATAGAAAAACAATTCCTCAAACCGACAACAATTCCTGGATGTCTGCAAGAAAAAAGGTTAATGGAGCGAATACAGGCTCAGAGGGGGCTCATTAAATCTAACTAGAATCTCCCTAAAAATAACCAGTACAATTCTATGATAACTAATGCTAAAGTTAAAATTATCATTACCAGAGGTCTTCAAAATTGGCCAAACTTGTGCTTATTTATTTATCTATTTAACGTCAACTAAAGTTTGCCGACACAAAAAATAAAAAATATATAGACAATAAATAAAATTTCAGTTTTAATTTAAATGTAAATTAAAATATGATATACATTAATAAGATATATATAATATTTCTAAAAGTAGTGCAGACATACAAAATGATTCTGAATTAGAAATATAAAAAAAGCTTTAGACACATTTTTAACGCTTCCTCTGTGCATGGGAAAATATCTAAAATTTGATGGGCAGACTTAAGAGTTAATAAAGCTGTGTTAATTTTCTTTTAATATTCTGTTTCAAAGCTTTTCGCACATCAAAAATTCATCAGCTTTTGTCATTCGTTTAAATTCGTTTTTGCGACTTAATATGAGTAACAGTAAAAATACCTCGCTCCTTCGCGGCGCCTTCTGCATCCTCTTTTGCCTTGACCGCAGGCTTAAAACAAAGGCAAAGATAAAAGAAGAAATAACTGTGCACAGCCTTTGCTCATAACATAAAATGGCGTCGCATTAAAATGCAGCAAAGACTTGCGTCACCAAATTGACGTCATGCCGTGCTGCACTGCGTGTGCCACAACAGTTACAAGCACACATGACAGACAGATGGACAGACATCGACATAAGCTTGAAAGCTTTTTAATCCAATCCACAAATTTTCATTGATATTTGTTTCGTATTTTATTTAGAATCAAAAAAACAGAACGAGCGAAATCGAAACAGAAAATGCGACGAAAAGCAACACGCAAAAATGCTATAATTAAATTTTTATCACATTGCGAAACAACGCAGACGAAGCAAAAGCGACGCCTTTTAAAGAGCAATCGTTGAAAATAATTTATAAATAAATGAGTGGGTGCACGGTGCAAGAGAGGGATGTGGGGCAGGCATTAGCCGAGGCAAGAAGACATTAAGCTATAGGTGATAAAATCAACGCCATCTAGCAATAATAGTCGAATAGCAAAGCAAAATCGTAATTACAACATTTGATGGGCGACAGTTTTCCTAATTTGGTTTGTTATTGTGGCCTAGCTGCCTGCAAGGGGCGTGTGCCACACACAAACACACGCAGAGAGTATGGAATGAGGAGCAGAAGAGGAGTGCATAAAAAAGCTCATCAAATGTGCCAGCAGCAACAGCAGCGGCGTCAACTTAATAATTGCCATAAATGGCGCCATTCGTAGCTAAACACAACCATCCCCGCTCCACTCAGCACCCATCCCTCTTCTGTGCTCCACTACAAACTGGCAAACAACCCACAATGACGACTGAATTTTCGCCATGCTACGTAATGATGAAGTGTGGCAACAGCGCCGGCAAACTCAAAAGTAAATTATAGTAAAATGCGTACGAATGTGTGAGTGTATACGTGTGCTTATGCACGTGCATGTGTGTGTGCGTATCTCTGTTGTGACCTTTTTCGTGATGTTGCGAGCAACTGACAAGATATTCATTCGAGCTCAATATTTTATTCGAATTTCGAATGTGAGAGCACGCGGCAACGAATTCGCCGCAAGAGAGTGTGAGAGTGGGCACGAGAGCGAACGAGAGCATACTGCATGTAAGTGTGTGTCTTCGTGCGTGTGAGTGCTGATTTTGATTCAAAACAGAAAAGCGCGGAAAATTTTATAAGCGCGCCACTTTTTGTTATGTTTTGGGCTTGTTGTATCTGTGTGTGTGTGTGTGTATTGCTTCATTTTGGCTTTGGCGCGGCTGAAAAGCGGCAACAGCGCATTTGCTGCCGTTTCTCTGTTGTTCAGTCGCGCCGCTGCTTCGCTTGCCGATGCCGATAAAATAATTGAACATCCGAACGAACGACGAACGTTCGCTTGCCAAAAGCAAAAGCAATAACAATCACACCAACACCAAAACACTCCAAAATACACACACACACACAATACATAAACACTTAGTTTGTTTTTTTCCTACGCTTTTTGTTTTTGTTGTGTGTCGTTTTTATCACGGCTCAACTAATTACATACAATATTTTCAGGTGCTGTGTTTTTTTTTCTGCTGTGGTTTTTGTTGTTGCGTTTTTCTGCTGACGTGTCCAGTCACAAATACAAATTTGTTGTTCGTGCTGCTCATTTATCGCATCACTTGGCTTTCCATTGTTTTTTAGTCTGAAAAGTTGGCAAACTCTTTTGTTTTTGGCCCACAACTCAACACAAAATTGGCTAGACGAATGCAATTTCACACACAAAAGAAGGTCTACAGAAATAAAACGGAGACGGGCAAAAAACAGCCCGAAGACTCAACTAATTTGAAGTTCACTTTCTTCAAGTTTAGCTTTCTTTTTTCTGTGATTTTACACCAAAAAAATATTTCAAATGCATGTTGAAATATTCGAAATATTAAATATCTAGCAGCGCATTGTAAATAAGTATAAATTCCCTAAAAAGCTTTGGTTTAGATACAAATTAAATTAAATTTAAAGTTGATCGATTACAAATCGACAAATAATTACAAAATGCTTTAATGCGATGAAATATATCTGAAAAGCTGAATATCTATTTTGGCATTAAAAGCTTTCTGCTTAATAGCTGATTGTAATACTGCACTTCATATTTATTAAAGGAATTATATAAACTATTACTTTATAAGGATTAAATTACAAGCGGAGCTCTTATGGAGCTCTAAAATTGTAAATTAATATCAAGTTAACAAAAGCAGACTTTTTCTATTGATATTTAATCTGTATTCCGGTTTTTCTACTAACAACATTTTCGATTTCTAACATGAATATTAAATGACAATTTTGTCGCCATTTTTGCGGATATTTTCATGTTTTCAATTAACATTTTTGTTTTTGCACGTCAAACATGAAAATGTGTTTAAACTGAGACTTGCTGGATGGAAAGTTAACTAAAATCCGATATAAAATGATGTACGTATATAAGTGTTTAGCTTATAATACAAACGTAACAGTAAATTACTATTTATTTACTACATTCTGTCACACAGTCATAAAATATTTCGACAGTAGGGTATATATTATGAAAAATCAACTGCTTTGTATATTTATGCCCTTAAAAATTCATAAAAAATGATATAATCAAGTAGTACAGCAGTTGGATACGTTCAAAAATATATAATCTAAATTTGTACACTAAAAGTTAAAGATTTTGTAGTATGTCAAATAGAATTGCTGTCAAAGTAAGTGGGTTACGGAGGCTGTCAGCTAGTGAGGAACACCCTAAGTTACCGTTATGTGTATAAAATTGAAATTCAAGTATATATAGTACATATATATATATATATATATATATATATATATTTCCTGACCACTTAAGAAATCGATTAGAATTATATCGCGAAGTTGTAAAAAAGTATGTAAAAGGCAAATGTAGCCGATAAGTTTTGGATAAGTATCACTAACCAAATAACTATAGACATTTCCATCGGATGGGTAATCCGTCAGTCCTTATCTTGAATACCTAATAATACTGCCTCAGTTTTAAAGTTATCTTTTTTAGACTTGTCACATTTATGTATGAATTATTGCGAAATGCAGTTGTAAGTGAAATCAAAATGGAAACCTTAACAAAAATATTATCCTTTCGAGTTATATATAAATGTGTAATATTCAGTTCAAAATCAGCCGAGAAACTGCATAGGTAAAAAAACCTTAAAAACATAGAAAAACACAATAATTTGTCAAGTTTGGAACTAAAACTTAAATGTAAACAGCTTAACTCCGATTAAAAACCCTGTGGAGCTCCTTTTTGGCCAACAGATACATAATACAATATACATATAAACAATTGCGAATTTTATTAACTCATCCAGTTGTACCCAATTCTGGAAGGATTAGCAGCAGAGCGGGTCAATTATAGCCAAAGTAAGTTGGCCTAAATTTAATCTTGTTTATATTTTTCTTGTTTTATGTAATTGTTATCCGCAAACTACAATAAGTGTTTTGACAAAGAAAAATTCATATTTTTTTTTACATAAAATATACTTTATTAGTGCAGTTCATTTTCTTCTCATATTTATACAATTGTGTGCAGTTCTAACAATTAGTTAACATATTTAAAACAAAAAATTGCCAATCTTTGAAGTGTCAAGAAAATGTTTGGAAAATTTGTTTTATTAAAGAACAAAAGATGAAGATTATTTTAGTAGCTTTTTATCAGCTTTTCATGGAAGAAAAGCACCCGTTGGCAGCTTTGTGGCAAGAAGAAAAAACATGCATATGTAGGTAAGAGTAAAGAAATCCAATTTCATGGTGGTTTATGTAAAATTGTGTTGTTAGTGTAAACAAGTTAATATTTTGATTGTTATTTATATCTCTCTTTCAGACAGCAGTGTTGGGTGGAAAGAGCACAAAGCGAAGTTTTTGATAAACATGAGCAGCACGGCTGAAAATGTCAAAGGTTGGCAAACAAATCATGCCAAAAATAAAAAAGTGTTTGAATTTATGTAAGTACATAAATAAATGTACTGCCAGTGTATGAATTTGTTGCTATTGTGTTGCTGTTGCTGTTACTGTTGTTGTTGCTGTTGTTGTTGCTGGTTGTTTTTGCTTATTGTTTTTGTAGCTAGCTCAGCCAGCTGTATGCATTTGGATGGCAATGGCGCAAGGCAAACATGAAAATAAACAGAAGCAAAACGCTGATGTTCCAATTTAGCACAACTTTCGCTAGTTGTCGCCGCTGGGGCCAAACGATAAAGCCAGAGGGACGCTCCCCAAGGAAAGGGGTTGGTGGGGAGTTGGGGAGTGCTGAGGTGACGACGTGCAAAGCGCACACAGACAGACTGAGAGACAGACAAAGCGACTGAGAGACAGTCACAGCAGCAGCAGCAGCAGCAGCGCCCCAACTCGGAGCTGTGCAAACGTCATCAACATAATTTTCATCACTCAGCGATAAACACGAAATATGCTGATGAAAGACGCCGAACAGAGCGCGCCGAGCTGAACTGAGCAACAGCCGAACAGACGAACAGCCGAACAACGAACAAAACCGAACGCGAGCCGAGCACGCGAGAGAGGTAAGCGCGTTGATAAAGAGTATGGGTCTCCCAAGGGGCGAGAGGTGGAGTCACAGTCGGTCACGAACAAAACAACGAACGCGCCAGAGAGCCTGCGATAGATAGACAGAGAGAGAGAGAAAGAGACAGAGAGAGAGAGAGAGAGAGAGCGCGAGAGTGTGAGTGCAGTCAGCAGTCAGCTTGAAGCTTAGTGCCCAGTTTGCAGTGCTGTGTTTGTTAGTTGGCGAGTGGGAATCGCTGTACAAAGGCAAACGGCGGAAGCAGTTCGCTGCGACTTGCCAGCAACAAGCGACAACTCAAAACTCACAACTCGCAACTGGCAACAACAATGAGCGCAACTGTGTGCGTCTCATCGCAACACTCCACTCCACACCACACACACCCTCTCCATCCTTTTATTTTTATTTTATTATTTTCTTTTTTTTTTTTTGCTTTGTTCCACTGCAGCCAGTTGTGTGCGGCAGCCGTGACACTCCATTTTTATTTTGCTTCGCTTCATCGCAGTCCGTCCGTCTTCCACAGCCACAATATGCTCTTGGCACGAAACCTATGCATTGTAACCAGTACCCAGCAACTCTGTGGCAACTCAGCTCGCAGCACTAATTGAAGCCCATGATTAAGTAACTTTTGCAAACTGTAGTCGCTCACCACAGGCACAAAAAGCCAGCGCCAACAATTCCAGCGTCGACGACGACGACGACGACGACGACGAGGCGACTTTCCGGCATTTGTCACGAAAAGGTCTCTGGAGCTGCAACTTTTATGGTGCACCTTCTCTTTTTTCTTTATTTCTTTTTTTCCTGGCTTGCAGCGCTACGGAAAATGCCAAAATATAAATCAATTAACTTTTGCGAACACAAAAAACTTTGCACAAAAGTTTTCACCATCGAATTGCGAAAACCAAATGCGACACGGGTTTTTCTCAACAACATTGCAAATTGTTCGGTTTTGGGGTATTGAGTATCGTCTATTGAATCTGTGTGGATGAGCTTTAGTCGTGAAATATTGTAGTTTCTCTAGTGAATTTTAAAGAGAATGACAAAAGAAGATTTAGTTATTTTTAATATGAACTAAAAAAAAGCATATTTTACAAACATTTCAATTGTTAGAATAATGGAAGCTTTTTTTTCAATAGGTATACAGTTGATGACTGTACTTTAGAATATTTTACACAATTGAAGAAAGGCTGAATTTAAATATGAAATGAATGAAAGATGAAAGAGTATGTTTCTTACAAATGCTATACAAATTATTTGTATTTAATTTAATTTACAAAGTATTTTAGTTTTTTGCAAAATGGAGCAAACCCAAAATATAATTGTAGATGGTAATAGATTGTAGCATATTCAAAAAGTATTTGTCACATATTATGATGAAATAGCTCTGCATATGACAAGATGAACAACAAGCTGTAAAAAGTTGAGTATTTTATAATAATATGATTATGTGCCATTGAATAACGTTCATTCATTCGGTAGTAAAATTAATGAAAGGCAGTCAACAGAAACACCACAAATGAATACTCAAAATGGTGGCTAAACACATTAAAATATTCAATCTGTGGCACAGACAACATTCAAATCCGACAGTCAAAACTAATGTGTTGAAGATGCATTGAAAATGTGATCTTTTACCCCAAAAAAAAACTGATAAAGATCAAATCAAGATTGCTTTATTGCTCCATGCAAAGCGCCGCGAATCACTTTCGATAGATAAACAATCGAATGGAACGAAACGAAATGAATCGAATTGAAAGCGCATTAAAGTTAATGTTCAGCATAGAAAGTTAATCGTATATACAAATGAGTAAGTGTATGTGTGTGTGTGTGTGTAAGTGTGTGTGTGTATAAATATTAACTAAAAAAGGCCTTCATTTGAGTTATTTACAAACAAAAAGTTGAGTGACTCGATGAGTATAAGTATGAATGTGAGTGTGAATAAATATGTATGCCCACAATAATAAGTATACCAAAAATTATCTGTATATATGTATATATATATATATGTATATATATACATATATATATCTGCACAGAAGATAGCTGCTGAGTTCTTCAAGTAATCAAAGAAATCATTTGAATCCAATTAAAGGCAAACGGGCAAAAGCCAAAAAGCGGATGTTTACTTGCACAGCCAGACAGATAGAGAGAAAGAGAGTGATAGAGAGAGAGAGAGAGAAAGAGCGCACAATTTTATCCATTAAAGTCGTCTTTATTAACAGCTTGAATTGAGCAATTTCACAATTTACAAATTACAATTTACAACTCGCAGCAAATAAACAAATTACAATTTGAATATGCAATTAAAATGTTAATTTAATAATAATATTTATACGATAATGATAATGAATACTGCTGCCACTTAAAGATGCTGTCGACTTAAGATCAAAAACGATTAGTTGCACTTTTAAGTCGCTTTTAATATTCAAGTTTTTTTTGTTTATTTTCTATTTGTATGTTTTTTTTATTCTTTTTTTTGTTTAGCTCAACTGAAATTTGATACTTTTTTTTTGGTGGATATTTCGTTGCTATTATTTGCTCATCCTGAAGCCAAATTCGTATGCCGACAAAACCGAATAACAAATATAGTCCGACTCTGATTTAAAACTGGCATTAAGGCTGAGACAGGGAATGGGCGGGGGGGCAGTGGTAGGGGGAAGCTGCATGACAGTGTCTGAATTTAGATGCCGATAACTAAAATGTATCTGCGGCAAAAGCCGAGGTGCAAAATTCAATGCGAAAGCCAGCCAGCCAGCCATATACAACAACAGCAACAGCAAGAACAACAACAACAACAACTACAACAAAAACAACTAGCACAATACCAAAAGCGTCGCAAGCAACAACAATAAAGAAACTTGCATAAATGGAACCAGTTTTTAGAGGCCCACTCAGCAACGGAGATGGAGACGCAAACGAAGCCGGAGACGGAGACGAAACTAAAACTGAATCTGAAGCTGAGTCTGGGGCTGAGGCTGAGTCTGAGGCTGAGTCTGAAAGCTGGAAAGCCGCCTCGGCTTTAGTTAGCGACAGCGACGAATAAATTTATGCAGCCTAAAGCGCGTTTTGTGCCCGAACCATTCGTTATAAGCAAGTAGGAATCGCTGTAGGAGGGGGAGGAGGGAGGTAGGAGGGAGGTAGGCCAAAGTTGTGGGTTAGGGTTGGCAAGAGGGGGAGGCACAGCGCAACCAAAACAGAGACAGCAAAACCTGAGCACGAGGGAACGGCCTGTTTAGACAGTGGAGAAGGCGCATTGAGGAATGGGAATGACAGTGGCTTTGGGGACGCTTGAAGTGGTGATGTGAGGAGTGGGGAATGGGGGAATGGGGGCATGTGTACTGGCAACTGGCAACTGGCGACTGGCGACTTTGTTGCCCCCGTAACTGGTCGCGCATACCGACGAACGACATGTGAATATTAATGTTTGCCGCACACAACAAAACGGATTGGAAACGGATCGCAAGTCTAAACTCAAATGAATACTCAAATGAATACTCAACGAATGCCCAAACGAATGCTCAAACGAATACAAAAAAAACTCATTCGAGATCGGGTGACAATTTTAGAGTTTGCTTGCCAAATGATTCCCACTAAGCAGATGCAATTTGGCAGCGTCGAATCCGAGGGCCATTTAAGTGACTCAATTTGCATTTGGAGTTGGCATCAATGAAAAATCAGAGTATGAATATCTATCCATACTTTGAGCATTATATTGATGCCAACTCTAAACGCCAATCTATCCTAGAGTTAGATTCCTGAGGCTGAACTTACTGTGTGAAGATATATTCGAAGTTATTCAAGTTTGAGTAAAAATAATATTTGGCAAGAAATGGAGAGACAACTTTTTGATATACGTTGTAAAGTCTTCAATCTAAATATAATTTTATGTCATGCACATATTAAATATGAAGTTGAGATATTAATCAATATAGGTGTAAGTGTATTTATATCCATAACACTCCTTTATATCTCTGTCTATATATATCTGTACTCACTTTCACATAATGGCATTATAGACTTAAATCAATCTGGCAAGAAGAAGATGAAGCCTTTTTTTCAGGTAAACATTTGCTTCTAGTGTTGGATTTGAATAAAACCTAAACTACGAAATGAGATCATCTGGCTTAAAAATTATTATAATTTTGATAATACGTAAGATATATATTTAAAGTATTCGACAAGGTTGTATTTTAATAACCGGAACATATTTAAAAAGCTATAACCCAAGCTGAATTTATTTTATATGCTTTTCCGAATCCGTTAAATGCACAAAAATAAGTATGATTTTCATATATATCAACTAAATGTTATTATAATTATTTTTATATTCATAACAAGATTATTTTCAAACCCACAAAGGGAAGCTGTTACTATTCCAAAAGAGTATGTACAAAAAAGGATGACATAGAATCCCTCTACCCATCAAAGATCCTGACATTCGTTAAGGAACTGGGGTTGATGGAGGAGCTATAAGCTCAGAAGGGGGCACAATAGATCTAATAATTCGCACAAGATTCCAATTTTATAATAAATGAAACCCATTAAGGGAAGCTTTTTTGATACCTACTGATCTAGGTATGTTTTTCAATCTTAGATAATTCTTCTTCTTCAACCTGGAATACAACTTTTATGCTCTATAATCTAATATAATAATACTCTGTTCTAAACTTTAGCCAAAGTCATTTTCATTGGTCAACATAAAAAAAAACTTTCATGATAAAACATAAATTATTTTTGAAATTATTCGGAGATTCATTACAAAAACGATTCTTGTTTGAATTGAAGAATTTTTATCGTTTTGAGGGCTTCTATGTTTGCAGAATGTCACAAATGTGTTCCTAGGATACTATATCTTCTAAATGCTTACATAGATCTGAAATAAAAAAAAACATCACAAACCAATTTTTTGAGTTAAGTTTAGATTTTTGTCAAATGATAAGTTCTCTTTTATTGTTTAGTATTCCTCCTAGGCATTATTTTGTTTATCAATATAAATACGTAAATTAAAACATAAATCTCATAATTATTACTGATCTGTAAAGTGAAACGAGATTGCTTATTGCAAGAGCAACCCTCGTTTAATTGCAAATTACTTTTGTTGTTTAATTTTTGTGGTTTTTCTTCTTGAGAATTGTGACCAAGAAAAGCAACAACAACAAAAACAAAAGCTACAACAACAACACGAAGAAGAAGAAGAAGAAAACAACTTTAACTACAAGATACGGAATATCCGTGCGTGTTAAGGATCCAAACGAGTTTCGTCCACATCCCAGGTCAGACTCATTGTCAGTCGTACGCCATGACAACTTGATAAAGATTTCATGCCTTTGATTAATATATTAAGTCCCCGAACGTGGAACTGGCAACGGGATTAGGGAGTGGGTAGTGGAAACGAGACGGGAACCCGAACACCGAACACCGAACACCAAACAGCAAACACCAAACCGCCGGCAAACTGCAAACACGAAACTCATACACGCACACACACACGCACACACACACACACACACACACACACACGCAGACACATATTTCCAAGTGTTCCGTAGTTGGCTGGCAAAAGGTGTGCGGAGTTTTGGACATGACCATAAATCAACTAGCGAGCTGATGCCTCCGTTGGGGAAACCTGCAGTTCCGCTTGTCTAATGCCAGAGACTCCGTGTCAATTAAATGGCAGTGAATTTCATTGAAGTTCAGTTCGCTTCAGTTTTCTTGATGAATTTCAAGTGGATTTCTAACGCTCAAATGGGAACTAACGCTCCTCAGGGAATTCGTGTACATCAAATGGACAACTCGAATGATGCATTTGTCCAATTCTGAAATGAGTATTCAATTTGGGTATTTGCTGGTAATCGACAAAAAGAGTTGCCTCACTTTTTTGTCTTGTTAAAGTCTGTTTAAAATTTGGGTTTATTTAGATATTTATAGAAAATTTAATACATTGTCAGTATTAACATATTTATAATGCTATTATATATATTTAAC
The DNA here is from genome assembly GCA_035042125.1 of Drosophila longiperda. Classification (NCBI taxonomy): domain Eukaryota; kingdom Metazoa; phylum Arthropoda; class Insecta; order Diptera; family Drosophilidae; genus Drosophila; species Drosophila longiperda. Next base: position 15,195,039 of record JAWNLV010000107.1, read on the forward strand.
AACCTACAGATCTTTGGTACTCTTTTTCTTTAGTATATCCACATATATTTTGACTAGAATAATAGAGCTATGGAGTCTTTATGGAGTCTTTGTGTCTGGCAGACAACTTTTTAACTGGCTCATTCCAAAAAACGTCCATGTCTCCAAGTTCCTGATTCGCATAATTGACCCCTTTCACATTGTGTGGAATATCAACTCAATGCCCTGAATCAACAACATAGATAACATAAAAATCTAACAATTATGGAGGGAATTACATTAAGATTGGGAAAACAAAATCAAGCTTTCAATGCATTCCAATATTGAGGCAAGAAACAATCCACAATCCAACAGACCAGACTCGACTTAACTCAAAAGTTGCTTTTCTGAGCAGTTGCCTTATTGGGTATTTTAAGTCAAATTGATCTCGACTAGAGGTGAATCCCAAGAACTTGGATGACTGCAATCTAAGTACGGCTCTCTTGTTGCTTCTGTTGATTCTTATCTCGAACGCAGTCGGCTAGTTATGTAAATCCCCTTAAACCACAAAAGATAACACAAAATTTATGTGCTTATTTACTATAACTCAACAATTAAAAAGAAATAACAATTAAGATCGGTTATCTTGGGCAAGTCGTAGATTAAGTACCCTTGTAGACCGGAGTTAAATTTAAATCATTTTAGTAATGCTATATATATAATAGATATAGTAGTTTTATTTAATTGTAAGAAGAATTGCACAACTTTTATAACCTAAGAGTTTAATTGGAATTACTTTGAAACCAACGGACATTCTTATGAAATGTTAGGATAGATATGAGTTTAGAAAATACTTTTACTTCATTTGTATAAATATCTGTTTAAGCCAATTTTAGATATTTTTAGTACATAAGAAATTAATTAACTAAAGCAAAGGTAAAAATCTGTATATAAAATAAGGGATAATTCCCATATTGGAAACGTTATTATTAAATACACAAAAAATAAAGTGTTGTAATCAAAAAGTTTTATTATTGCATTCATTAGTTCTTGGGGCACTCGTACAAAAGTAATATTATTAAGATAATAAAAGTTTTGTGGAAAACTTTTTGAATTTTGAACAAGCTGCAGATAGCACTTCGAACCCATTTTCGATTCATATATCTGTGCATATGTCAATTATCTTTTGTCGGGCGGGGATTATTTGTGTATGGGTAATGTGCACTAAAAGGTTACGGGAAAAAAGATGAAGACCAAGTTTGGGCTTTGGGCTGCTGAACAACCCGAACCAATCATTAAATTGCATAATTGAAGCTCAGGGGAATTTAGGCAGGACACAGCCACAGCCAGGGCCGAAATCTGAAAATATAATAAAATAAAAAGTCGAATAAAATGGAAATGACAAAAACAAGAGGGTGGCCGGAAATAAGGACACAACACAACGGAACGAAACAGAACAGAAGGCTGAACAAAATAATATATAAAAACGAACTGTTAGCCAACCCCAAATGCACACAACAACAACTGCAACAACAACAGTAACAACTACAACAACAACAAAATGTGTGCATTGTCAATAATGTTCTTAGCATAAAAAGTCAAAAGCAAACACAAATTTACCGCGTGTGCAGCTGTATGTAAGTATGTGTATATATATATGCGTGTGTGTGTGTGTATTTGTGCACCGCCTCAAGCGCTGGCAAGGCACACAAGCGAGTGTGTAAAGCACGCGCCAGAAAGTTTCTGTGAGAGGCGCTGTGGACCACCCACCGCACACAGAGCTGAGCAACTGAGCAAGCTGAGAGAGCAGCAGCAACGACAGCAGCGCATCAAAATAGAAGAAGAAAACGTTGTTGCTTTTTTTTTTCGTTGGCAAATTCTTTTTTGCTTTTCGTTTTACGTTTGCTCTTGTTCTTGTTTTCTTGTTCGTGCTTCCTCTTCCCCACTCCAACCATTCATGTGTTCAGCATTCAGAATTCAGTTTGCCTAGTCCGCTCCACTGGCTCTCCTGGGCAAATATTTAATTTTTATAAAGCCTTCATGCTCTCTGCACTTGTGCGCTCGTCAACTTTGTGTGACTGTATTTGTGTGACACTGTGTGTGTGTGTGTGTGCTTGTGTGTTTTGCTCGTCTCTGTGTGTGTGGGTTTGTGTGTGTGTGGGCTTTAGCATTTTGTGTGGGCTTTAAAAATATTAAAGGATAAACGCGCACACATAAAGCTCACATTTTATGGCTGTGAATGCTGTTTGTGCGCTGGGATGAGACTCAGTTCCAGTAGCACTGGCCCCGGGGGAGCACTTTTCTATGTGTGTGTGTGTGTGTTTATGTGTGTGTGTGTTTTGTTTGTTTTGTGTGTGGCGCCTCGATTTGCCTTCATCAATTATTGTTGCAACTTTGCCGCATCGCTGCTAATAGTTAATAAAATATGCATACGAAAATGGGCCTATCATTACACGTCGCACGTTTTGGGTTTCTATTTGACTATCGTTGTCCTTGTGTCCGGTCTGTGTCCTGTCCGCTGTGCGTGTCCTTCGTACTGTGCATTAAGTTCGCCTTCATTACAATGCATGAGGTAGCAGCCCATTCATTATCCTTATGTTGTTTACCACGCTAAGCTAAACGCTTTGTATTTTGTATTTTGTGGGGTGACCAGGTCCTTGGGCGAATGCTTAGAAGGGATAACTGTGCTTTGGTACAATTTACTTTAGTTGGAACGCATTCAAATGATTGTGGACACATCTATTTTATCTTTTTTTTAGCCAAGCATATTTTAATTCAAGTTTCATAAATATAAATTCTTTGATATAGAGTTGAAATTGAAGTGCTGTAAATGTTTAATACACAATTTACATATAAACAACCGACAAAAAAAAAAAATCTTTAAAGAGAAAGTTCACTTTTTCTAAGCTACAACTGATCATCAGTCAGTTAAACTTTCATGAAATAACTGTATATTTCTATCAATCTATTAATCAATCTTCAAAATGACAAAAATATTTCTCACTTAAAAGCATCTATGCAAAAAAAAGACAGAAGACAGTGAAATGTGAGAAACCAACTCCCAATTCGAAGGCAGCACGAAAATCTTCCAAACGAAAGAAGTTTGTTGCTGTTGTTGCTGTTGACGTCAGCTGGTCACCCTAAAACAACGCATACAAAATGGAGTAGCTAGCGCCTGTGTGCGACCCTTTCTCTCTGTGTGTGTGCGTGCGTGTGTGTGTGTGTGTGTGTGAAGGGCTTGGCTGGCATTCAGTTTATTCGTGCGCTTGTTATTTTTTTTTCTTTTTTGTTTTTGTTCAGCTGTAAATCCAAACTCAAAGAAGAAGCAGCAAGCAAAAAGTAATTTCGAGAAATGCTAAAGGGCCGCTGCCGCAGTCGCTGCTAAGGGCTCTGCTAGCAGCAACAGCAAAATCAACAGCGGCAGCGGAAACATGTTCAATTATCGCAGAGTCGCAGCGTTTTGTTGTTGCTGCTGCTCTGCCTGCTTGGCTGCTTGTATTTTACCCCGATGGATAGACTCACACACACATGCACACACTCATATATACATATATAACAATATCTGTATGTGTGCAACTGTATGTGTGTACTGAGTGTAGTCCCAAAATGGTTTGAGGTTAAGTTGAATTCATGCAATGCGGTCGTCGTCGTTGGACGTTGGACGATGTTAACGTGCCATGCTTTACACACCCCTTACAGAACAGCGCCCCCCTCTCCGACGAACTTTCCACCTCTCTCAACTCTTTTAACATATGGAATTGGCGTGTCGACGCTGACGTACGCTATCATTTTAGAGTGGGTGGCTCGCTCTCTCTCTCACTCGCTTCCTCTCTCTTTCAGACTTTTCTCTTTTCGCCTCATCACTCAACTTTGCTGCTGCTTCTGCTGCTGCCGTTGCTCCAAAGGGGGCGGCGTAAAGCACTCAGCAACAGCAATAACAACAACAACAACTACGTAAAGCGCCCCTGGGAATTTGACGTTATAATTTATTTTAAATCTCGCCCGTTTTGCCGGCTCGCTTAAAATGTGAACAAGAGCTTTTTATTTGTCTGCTGCCGTCAGCCATAAAAACCGTTGCGAAATGCTCGTGTATGAAAAAAAAAAAAACATTTAGCCAACTAATTAGCCTGCGGCCAAAAGGCGGACTCTGAGTGGGGGCTTGTGCCACGTCCACACAGCCCATTGACAGCTCTCTTTTAAGCATATAGTTACTATTATTAAGCTAAGTAGGTTTTCTTGTTGGCTGGTTAGCTGTTGGCTATAATTGAATAATTGCCATTTATATTACTTTAACGACAATAGATAACAGCGCTAATTTAATAATATATAATATTATATAAATGTGAAGTTGTGCCTCTATCAGACTGCCAGTGTCGACCAAGTCTAAGTAGTCTAAGTCATATTGAAATTGTGTAGCAGAATTAAGTTTTAAAAGTGGCTAGTTTTCACAATTACTGATAACCTTTGGTTTTTTGAATAATGTTCCTGAAATATAATAAAAACTGCTTGCGTAATACCAAAACAAAACCCGATTTCATCATTTCAGAAATCAGTCAATGTTTTTATCAATTTACCGCCTATGCTTGGCAATAAGTACACTCAGCAAAAAAGTCTACAGCTGACAAACTCCATCATTTCTCGACTGCTGAAAGCAAATTTCATTACTGTTCTTAAATAAGAAAAAAAAAGGTTGAGCATTTCTACTTATTAAAAATATGTTTTTATTATTTACACATAAATATCTTAAATAAATAATATATAAATATCTCAAATAAATATAAAAAGTTCTTTTTAATTTCTACACTTGTTGCGGCATATTTAGAAGTTATTTCTATTAAAAATTAGCCAGCCACTTTTGAGTTTAAGGGACGGCTTTTATTTTGGATGTATTATATATATATATATTTTTATATATATTTATATTTATATATATTTTGTACACTGTACCTAATAACTATATCTAACTCTGCATAGCTTTCTATATCCATACAATTTTATAACGAAAACTGTTTAAGGCTCATAAAAAGTTGTAACTAAAAAAAAAACTGCAAATTTGATACTTTCATAGAACTGCTCAGCTGAAAGCAAGAAAATCCGGCAATTAGGAATAAGTTTTCTGCCCTAAACAAAGCGCTGTCTTTGCAATTAGTATTAACAAAAAAGTTGAAGCCAAAGACAAGTTGGCATAAAAGTTGTTAGCGGCATTGTTGCTACTTGCAGCATGTTGTTAGGCTCACACAGAGACGGAGAGTGAATCAATTAGTGAATGAATGAATGAATGAGTGAATGGATGAGTGAATGAATGGGTCGGCGTTGCGTGGAGTTGATGACAACCCCTCAGAATGGCCCAATTGACATTTAACGCTGCCTTTGACCCGCTGCCCGCACCCCGATCTGGACTGGGTTGTGCTGGGCTGGCCTTGCAATGCTGGTGGTGGTGGTGCAATTAACCGCAAAGGTTTCCTTTTGTCACTTGCCACTCGCCCGCGTCCCCCCCCCAAACGACAGAGTCTTCTCCTCGCACGAACGAACACCGTGCCGGGCCTGCAAGTACCAGGAGTACGGTCCGAGTGGGATTCGGAGTTTGAGTTGGAGTCGAAGTTGAAGTTAGCTTTAAGTCATGAAATAATAATGGGTTTCGGCATAACTTTAATGGCACAGTTATTAACTTTTGTCCATTTGCCGGGAAATGATTGTCGTTCTACACGAGACTCCGATAATATTGTTTTCGCTTATCGCTATTATTGTTATTATTATTTTTGGACCCAGATATGGCTCAAGGCACCGACTCCGACTCCGACTCCGACTCCCTGCCTCGCCTGCTTGCTGCGTGTCTGCGTCATTCAATTCCCAATGTTTTCTTTTTTCTTCTTCTTCTTTTTTCAGACAAAAACAATTCCAATTACTTCATTTTGTGCTGATAACTTATATTTTTGTGGCATTTGCTGTCCAATTTCCATTCAAGTCTGATAGCAACTGTGTGCAAAATGTATATTCGTTTCGACATATCTTTCTGTAAACATAACTGTAAAATATATGGCGTGTTTGAAATACTTTAACTTTTCACAATTTTTTAAAATTTGTTTATTTCTACTTAGGAACATCTCCAACGAACAATCAGTTGCAAAATAAAATATGGCATCCTTGGGGAAAGCTTTACTTTTTATTGTCAACAATTTGTGTTTTCTCTTAAAAATTTTTTTAATTACTGCAGATGTTGGTGTTCCCAACAGGACATCGTTTTTTTTTTAGCTGGAATACATAAGATTATTTAATATTAATTAAGCGGAAACTTTATTAGAATGTGTTTACCACAGAAATGCCCGTTATTGAAAACTATTTGGCCAAATTTGCATTAAAAATATCACTTTTCGAAGAAGCTGCTATGTGAATCCGTTTAGTTATTAAAAATTCTCCATATTAATCGGCAAAATACTGGGCTCAAATACAAATTTAAGCTACTCAGCTGCTTGATATTTGAATATTAAAATAAATTGTAGAGTTTAGATCTGCATATAAAAATGGATAATTTTGTTCAGATGCTATGGCCTATTCAGTGAGCCTAGAAATACTACAAGATTTTATTTAATATTCTTATGCAGATATCAGCATTTCCTTCTTCAATTACATATTTATTTCAATAAATAAAAAGAGGGCAAAATTACAATCCAATCCCCGCTCCTCCGATATTCAGACATGTTTGGCTACGCCCTTTGACTAGGGTTATAAGATATAAAGCAAACATTAATCTCAACTCACACTTTGCGTAAATATTTAAGTCCATTAGCCAGAATGTTGACATCGTTCAACTGATGCACTCCCCGCACTCCACTTGATTTGTGGCACCCCCTGGAACCAGTTTTCTAACGGTTGCCACGTAGCATGTTTGATTGTTTGATTGACTGACTGATTGGTCGGTCGTGAGTAAGATTTAAGATTGGGTTTTTCGAGTAAGCAAAATGCAAGCTGCGAATATATCAAGTTGACTAATAGAATTTTATTTGGGAATGCAGATTACGATTAAAATGATTGTTCAGATTTTACATATAATACGCATGGCAAGCGCAAAAGGATCATAACGTATCTATCGAAACTGGGATATCGACTTCACTCCCAACAGTCAAACACAACTATTTGCATTGAGAAAGTAATCTAAAGTAATCCGGGAACTGTAAACCAACCTACACAAAATCAGATATAAGTTTGCCCTAAGATGAACTCCGAATATAGTTGCAATTGAGACGCAAAATGTGAAGAATATCGACTGAGAGGGATCTAATAAAACTTAAACCTGATTACGGAATATTATGTCGATTAACAGGAAAACAAAATAAAACAAAAATTGAGCTGAGTACAGAAACTAGGCATAAAAATGGGAAATATACATTAATTTTTAATAAAAAGGCAAGTAAAATTCGTAGAAAAGATAAGGAAAAGATAATGAAAAGACAATTGACTTTGTCGACTAAGAGGTCTTCTTGCTAAAAAAAAAGGTAAAAAATGAACTGAACATGTTAATTTTTGTAACAATAACGAAAAATCGCCTTAGCCAGAAGATGATGTATTTTTCTAGGGAAACAAGTAATCATTGATATCTTCAAACAAACATAGATTCTCGAATTTGAGCATAAAAACATGGTTAATGAAATAGATATAGGATCTATAGGGATCTCTAAAAAACACAAGACATGAGGCCCTCTGCTAATAATAATAATAATAATAATAATAATAATAATAATAATAAAAACCGTATTAATTATAATAATAATAATAATAATAATAATAATAATAATAATAATACTAATAATAATAATAATAATAATATTAATAATAATAAAAATAATAATAATAATAATAATAATAATAAATTCATTATTCACCAGTTAAGTTAGTTTAAATATAAATATAAATCCTAACTTCAAGCGGAAAACTCTTTAAAAAAAAAGTGAAGAAAAATCGCTTAATCTACAAAAACAGAATACTAGAAAACTAAAAAACTTTTAAGGTAAAAATTAGCCACCTTTCGATTTTTGAAAAACCAGCTAAATTGTCATATTTTGTCTCGTTGAACTGGAATTAAAAACTGAAACGAGCAATTACTCAATATGTCACAGTAAGTCAATTGTTATGCATAAATGCATATATGCACTATATATATAAATATGCAGATCAATCAATCAATAAATGGATATATTCACTATATATATAAATATGCAGATAAATCAATCAGTGAGTGGAGCAACTCGTAGACAAGTGTTGTGAAAAGTGAGGGCTACAGAGCAAAATGCGGATTCGATTACCGATGCAATAATGTCTCAGTATCGACTTTCAGCATGTTTGTCATCGAGTCTTGAATTGTTGCACAATGCCGTTGCATATGGCAAGCTGTGTTTGAGAGTCGTTTGCATAGCGACAAATTGCCTAATCAATTCATATGAAGTAATATTTATCGATGGAGCAATCAATAATGCGCAATATTCGCATTCCATATTTGTGGTATGTGTTGCATATGCATATATTTATATATATATATATTTATCGGGTTTTGTACAAGTATTTATTATGGGGCAGCAGCAGGCGGTTTGCAAACTTCGTGTCGTAAAACGCATATAAAAAAAAAAGAAAGTCGTAAATTAAATAATTAATGCAATAAAATTGTTATAAATATTGCACACATTTGAGTCACGTGGCGTCTGCAACCAGTTTTGTCGGCCACACAAAACATAAATAACACAACAAAAAAAAAAAAACAATATATAAAAATAAAAAAAAATATGCAAAATAAATGCAAGAAATGCTTTTGGCTTATTTAGTCAACAAACGCGTACAGACAGTAATATTTAAATTCGAATTCCAATTCAAATTCAAAAATGCAAATTAAAACGATCAATAAAATTGCGAATATATCAATAAAAGTCAAATGCAAATTTCGCTGCTCAAAAAAAAAAAAAAAAAATAATAATAAAATGCATTCGCCAAGTGACGAGCGATAAAAGCTGAAAATGGCAACGAATCAATATGAAAATTTATTTACGCAGTTGGGCTTATGGCCAAGTAACAGCAGTGGATGGGCAGAGGGAGTGGTGCAGGGTGCAGCCACAAGGGGTCTGGGGGCCGTGTGCCAAATATAGCAAAGATCCGACAACGATCGAATACCCCCATGGGTGCTAAATATCGAAAAAGCGAATAAATTTTCGTGCAATTTTCGTATGCAGTGCGCAAAAACAGATACAGATACAAATACAGATACAAATACAGATACAAATAGAGATACTCTTCTTAGAGATGGCTACGTGATTCACGTGCAATAAATGCAATAAAAAAAAACACATTATAACCATATAAAACCACAGAGTAAAATGTTGTTAATGTTTATTTAAGAATTTTTATTTTGAGATTGGAATTTAAACTTCCAACAACAAGAAAATTATTTTTAAAAAGATGACAATTAATCAAGCAATAATTGAAACTTAAGACTCCTTAATATAGAATGAGCATACTAAATCTAGCTATAAATATATATAAATATGAATAATATATAATATATATAGATATATAAATAGGAATAAATGCTTGGATTAAGATTTTTTCAGCTCTTTTGACTCTTGATACGTTTAACACTTGAATAAAAAATATATATTTTTGGTATCTGGTTGTTTTTTTAGATCTTCTTTGTATTCAACATAGAATTTATTTTCGTTTATTTCACAATTATGATTTAAATGTGTGCGAATATAATTATACAAATCATTTCTTTGGTCTGATTGGTTTTTTCTGGGCTTTACCCAATTCATGCAACAAATGTTGAGCCATTTTGCACTGAAATACTTCTACATATCTTAAAATTATTTCTTATTGTTTAGTATGATTTTAAATTTTTATTTTTAATTGAATTTAATACAATTTTCTGCTTTGTGTATTTTTTGTTTCGCCTGACTTTAATTGATACTAAATTAATACATAAATAAATACACATTTATTTGATTTAACAAATATAACTGACTTATTTAAGCTTTAATTCGTTCCAATTGAATATAAATGCTAAACTTTAACTGCCAAATTTTGGTTTCCATGCTCTGTCCATGATCTGCCATCACTGAAAACCCAGTCACGAAACATTGGCAGTCGGAGAGCAATCATCATCATTAGCAGCAGAGAGTGCGCGTAGGCAGCGTAAACATTGGCAGCACGACAATAAAAGCAGCAACGTCAGCAGCAGCAGAAGCAGCAGCAGATGCAGCGGCTACCGATCCCCGTTGCTGCCGTCTTGGGAGCTTTTTTGGTGTGGGGCGGTAGCTGAGCTGGCGACACGAAGCGTACGCCGCGTCGTTTGCTAATTAAAAAATGCGCTCGCTACAAAATAAAACTTAATTGCGATTGCATTTTGCGATATGCGCAGCGCGACGCGACGCGACTCGACGCGACATCGTCGCCGGGCATTGGCGCAGCAATTGAGTGACAGAGGCAAAGGCGGTGGCGGAGGCGGAGCGCACGGGGCGTATGAGCGAGTGAGCGCCGGCAACGCGCGTTGACAACAACTGCAACAACGGCAGCAGCAACAGCAACAACAGCAACATATCGCCAAATTGAGCACAAGAGGCCCACTCGACTTTTGTAGCACGAAAGCGAAAAAAAAAAAACAAACTAAAGCTGCCCAAGTAGCAGCAATGGCAACAACAACAAAGTAAAGTGATGGAGAAATCTGAAGCACAGACGTGGAGCGCAAACTGCCGCAAGTTGCACTTTAAACAGGTTCAGGTTTTTGTAGTTGTTGTTGTTGCTGTTTTCGTATCTGCTGCTGGCCAGCAATGCAATTTGGTTTTTTATTGCGCGACGCCACTGCAGGCAACGGGCGCGCTTAATAAAGATTGATTTACACACAAACACACAACACACACACAACACACACACACACATATAGACAGGCAGACTTACATAGTTGCGGTTGCTGGTTTTGAGCAACTTTAACGGGCTGCCAGCACTTAATACCCAAAATAATGGCGAAATTATGGCGCAAGGGCGCACAGAGCGCATACAAAGCTTTCGACAGATTAAATTGCTCAGCGCGTCGATCTCCACCACTTTCCCACTCCCCAAAAACGGACGAAGAGTGCAAGGCGAAAACAAAACAAAGGGCAGCACTCTAATGAGCACCGAAAATTATAGCAACTAAAGCAGAGAGCGAGAGAGAGCGCGCTCCAACACTCGAAAATGTTCGACTGCTTCAATGTTCGATCTTGCCGTCGCCAGACTTCAACTCCGACTCTCAATCAGCAGGCGAGTGCAAGAGCCGCTCAAGTGCCAGTGTGTGCACAAGGCGAAATCAAAACGTCTTTGGAGTAGGAGAGGCAGAGCGCAAGCAGCATGCACAAGCACACAAACACACAATCACAGACACACACATGCATATGCATGCATACAATTCCAATCACAATGCGACGACGACGACGACGCTGCTGCCTGCTCCCAATCAAAGTGACGTCGACGTCGGCGTCGAGCGCAATTGCCATTTATGGCCTTGATTTATGTATCTCTGCTACTGGATCTCTAATGCGAGCGCAGACGTACAAGCAAACACACACACACACACACGCAGAGATACAAACAGACACAAGCGAGTATATTGAATTTATTTGCAATTTATTTGATTTCCTTGGCTTGCGGCATGCGGCATGCGGCGAATGTCCGAATGGTCCGAAAGATGCATGGCAGTGTCTCTTTGCAGCAGATTTGTTGTTGCTGTTGTTGTTGCATGTGTACAAGTATCTGTTACCGAGTGGCAAAAGTTTGTACATTAAACTGTAACCAAGGTGATGGGAAAATGCTGACTTGCCGGCAAATATCCAAACAACAGAAAGGGTCAAATTTGAAGGGTCAGTTATTGACAGCTCGTTTGTGGGTAAACGAGTAAAAGCTTAAAATGATTTGCTTTGCTGCAAACTTAAGTAAGCATAGTTTAATATTAGATTAAGTTCATTTTCTCTGTGTGGCCTCAAATCCAATAAACCCTGAAAGCACTAAAAAAAACATATATATCCCATAAACAAATCAAAAAATGTATTTGCTTCATTGGTTATTGTGAACACTGGCAATGGATTTGGCACATCGTTTATACGTCGTTTGCCCAAAGACCCAAACAAAAGGACACGCGGTCCGTCCGTCCACAGGATCAAGGACCAACCCCCAAAAAAAAAGGGCAATCGCTGTAATCAGCAACATCCCCCATTTTTGCGGTCAATGCCGACAACAGCAACTGATTTCGCTCAAACCAACAACAATGCGAATTGAATTCGAAAGTTAAGATGCTAGATATCATCGAAGCACTCCACTTCACTTCACTTCCCCCCGCACTCCACTCCACTCCTCTCCACTCCTCTTCACTCCACTCCACACTCCAAAACTCGATACTCAATTGGACCGCAGCACTAGAAAACGGTAAACTAGACGCCATTGTTGCTCGAAGGACAACAACCGAAAGAAAAAAAAAAATCATCTCAAGAATAACAAAACACACTTCACTTTACCGTTGAATCTCAATTCTTGGATTACTTTCAAAGCGGATTATTAAAATTGTTACTTAAGTATTAACTGAAAAGTTATCTTTTTAATACCTTTATTTACATTATAAAAACTAAAAGTTATATTGTGAATTAAATACTAAAAGGTAATTTTTCAAGTTATAACTAATCAAAGGGAAGGAAATCAAATTGATAGAGAAACGATTATGTTTAAAAAGCATATTCAAAATATTTATATTCCTATATAAGAACAGAAAATGAGTGAACCAGCTAGAAATACCCTTTAAAATACCAGAGTTCACTCTGTAATTTCAGTTATTTTAATAATTAAGTGTAAAATAATAGTTGAATGACATTAATCATTGTAATACAAAAATTTTATAATACATTCAAATATGCTACTTAATTTAAAATTTGTTGCAGTTAGTAAAGAGGGCGACATATATGTCTATAGCAATACCAATACTATACCGATATGATATATATATTACAAATTGTATGAAACATGTATAGGGTGTAGTCAACACGATGAGACGACGTTTAGAATCGAACTGATTGCTCTGATGAGCATTTCTTTATTTAATACAAAAATCTTAAACCTAAGTACATATGAAGCCCCTTGTAAGGCGACCGCATGTTATATTTGTTTATATTATCGGAGTCGCTTGTAGGGCGACTCCATGTGATGTTTATACTTAATAGCTGAGCTTTGCAGTATTTGTCGGACCATGTCCATGTGAGGCTTATTCTTCTACGAATGTGATGTTTATACATAACAACTCAGCTATGCAGCATTTTATGTTCATACTTGAACACAAATTGTAACGTAAAAAGATATAATATTTTGAAGCCTACGCTAAAATTTAGATTTCAGCAATTTAAATCCGGTTTTAAATAATAAGTTTAATACGGGCAGTCCAAGACAACGATTCTTTCTTTATTAAATTAAGCTTTTATATTATAACTGATTATTCCTATATATATATATATATATAGTCCTCTTTTGTTATCTCCGACTGCCTTCAAAGAAGACAGATTTATAAACCAAGTTTCTTCAAGATTGCTCTTCAGCTGACGGAGCTCTGTGCATATAAAATATCGTACAGACGGACGCTGCTGATCCAGAATAAATATATACCTGTGCAAATTTGCAAAAATAAATACAAATTCTGCAGATAAAGTTATTATTATAAATTTATAACATGTTTTAAGAAGAAAGGATTTTAGATTGCTGCTACTAACTTGTTTCGAGTAGCAGTTAAATATTTCTTTTCACTTTCTAATTACGCTAAAAATACTGCCTGCAACAATAAAACTCAAATAATATCATAATCAAGATTGCAAACCGGTTTAAACCCAATGCACTTTCGGTTCGATGCTTCAAGTTAAGACAAAACACAGCAGGCAAACTTGATAATGATTCTTAACTGAATATTATTGCCCAATAAAACTGCAATATGATCATAACTATATGGTTATAGACTATATATAAACTGCGGCTTTGGCATTATCCAATATCCAGACTCAAGCATTAAATCCTTAACTCTTAAAATGATTTGACTTTATAGCAACTTACTTGGCATGATAATTGACAGTGGGTACAAAACGTAATTCTCAGTAATGGAAGCGCTTTCAGGGGATAACATCCGGTCCAATTAGCCTCAGTAGAACTGCCGAGAATAACTGAGAATTACTGAGAAACAAACACTTTAAATACTTTTTTACTTTTGTACTTTTGTGCTAATCTAAAATGAGTTTGTTATTGTTTGCACAGTTTAGTTTAGAGTCAACTGTTCGCTTTTCGGGCTAAAAATTTGCGCTTAATGAGTTCACAACGGAGGCTAAGGCAAAATGTGCCTGCTCCACCCCTCCACGTCCTCCTCCTCTTCGTTTTCGAGCAGAGGCCGGCTGGGAAGTTTCAGACACATTTGTGCACATATTTGCCTATTTAAAAGCGAACAAGCGTTTTCATATTTTGAAATTTTAATGGAATTAAAGTTCGCACAAACCTTGAATATGGCCTGAAACTGAACTTGTACCTTAACCACTTCAAACCGTTCAAAGTTAAAGCAGCTCCAACCAAGGAATATCTACACAGCAATATATATATATATATATATATATTTTTGTGTTTATTTGCAGCAAGTTTTCTGTATTTTCATTTGGACAACATTTTTTCAACAAATGCTTCGTTTAAGCTTTAAAGTGTTGAGTAACATAAAGTTTTTTAAAGTTATTTAAGTTTATCTTATCTGTTTGATAACGCTAAAAAATACAAAATATGTTTATGTGCTTAGATGATATAAGTTTTGGTGAAGAAACGGTCATTTTGTCATTATAAATACAGAAAGTAAAGTTTAAGCAAAATATACATTTTATATATTATAATAACCACTGAATATTTATATATAAATAAATGCTGTTTTATGCTTTTCAGTTATATCTGGTGATATGTTTAAATGTCGGCACTTGATATCAAACTAGATAGCATTAAGCTAAAGATTCTGACTATAGTAATAAAGATAACCCGATTTATAATGTTGCAAATTGGAGTGTAAAAAAGTAAGTAATATTTGCATGTAATATTCCATCTTCTGCACTCATTAAAATTAAGAAAATTTGTACAATGACATTGTACAAAAATATTTATCAGCATTTATATATATTTTCAAAGGTTTATGAATATTCTTCATAAAAAAGTGGTTTTTGCCATATTCGCAAAGAGTCTCTGACAGAAACTAATGAAGCTAGAAACTTTAGATTTGGAATCTTAATTCTCCTGTACCCACATGTTCAGTTTATTTCAGTTTATCGATAACAGCCACTGTTTAGCAAATATCGATAAGAATCTTTTCCTATGGAAATAAATGAAATAATTGTCAACAATTAGTGAAGTTTTGTTAGATGCGAACTCTGTCGATTTTGTGATAATGAAAACCAAGCCATAGCAGATTGAATCATCTTAAAATATGTAATATCCTAGGGAAACTTTCAAAGAACCACGCATTTGTGTGGGAACGGTGAAGCTATAGGCTCAAAGGCGTGTTATATATATACAAAAGCTTGTATGAAGTTATATAATATAAACATATATATTAGCGAACAACTGTAAAATTAAATAGTAAGCATAGATTTAAAAAAAAAAAAAACTATCAGCAAGTTTACCATTTTGTATGTTCATTTCAGCCACGATTTTCTATACCTGTGCTTACGTGCAGAATTTAATTATTGGATAGGTGAACACTGTCGATTGGAGCATTCTTCATTTTGAGCTATTTGTATGGCCAATGCTGTATTTTGCGCTGTGTTAGCCATTTTGCAAATACAGAAAAGAGCTGCAAATGCGTTGGAATTGTGGTGAAATTGCTTTTGTTCCTAAATAGATTGTATTGCGTATGGTTCTGATAGCTGCTAGTAAGTAATACATACAGACATATACATATATATGTATATATTTATATATATACATGTTTAGTTCTATGCATGAGCAAAATGGGCATAGAAAACACACACACACACCTCTACATATGTATTTCTAAAATTGCTGCGAATATTGTGCAGACTCATGGAATTTAACACAGAGAACAATGAGATTTTCTACTTTGGACATGCCGCGACGTTAAGTTGATGACGCCGAAGACGGCGAAGACGATTGACAGAGGGACAAGCGACGGACGGCGACTTTGAGAGGCCAAGCACAAGATGAGCAAATTGTTTCTACGCATTTTTGTGCAAAACCCAGCAAGAAGAAGAGCAAAAGCAGAAGCTGAAGCTGAAGCAAACAAAAAAGGCAGCGCTAATGCGACGCGAGAACAATGGAAGTGAAAATGCCAAAAATACAAAACGAAACTAAGGCAAACACTATAAAACACAGACGGTCAGACAGAGAGAGAAAGAGAGCAAAGTCTCTAAAGCGTAAATAAGTTTTTATAAGGCTTTATTTTTATTGCATGCACAGCTTAAAGTCTAAAGAGTATCTTATCTTTAGTGCGAGCGACGACGCAGCGTCTCAAGAGAAACGACGCAAAAGCAGCAGCAACATCAGCAGCAACTTACACTACATGCTTTATTTTTAGCTGGCGCTGCTGTTGACGTCGCCGTTCGCGGCGCTGCTTGGCTGCTTGACTGGCGCTGTTATGCGAAGCATAAAGCCGCTAACTAGACGCTCATGCACCAAGAGCAGTCGTGGCCGAGCGGTTAAGGCGTCTGACTAGAAATCAGATTCCCTCTGGGAGCGTAGGTTCGAATCCTACCGGCTGCGGAGTGAGCGCGGAAGGCGGCAAAAGCAAATATGCCGACTTCTATTTTTTTCTTATTTTTTCTTCATCATTTTTCCCTTTTTGTGTTGTTTTTCTTAACACGCTTCATTTCGTTTTGAGTTTTTATTCTACTTTTATGCCGCTTAACACGTTGGGTATGAAAAAGAAAACAAAATAAAAAATGAAACAGAGCCCACCCACAAGTGCGTCCGTCTGACGTCTGTTTTACCTGCTGTCGCTGTACAAATGAATAAACGAATATGGGTGTATGAATGAATGGGCGAATGCTGTGTGCACTTTGTTATCGCTGCTTGCTCTTCTTTTTGCTGTTGCCGTTGTTCCTGTTGTTGTTGTTGTTGTTTTTGTTATTGACTTTGTCGGTCTGCGTGTTTTACCTGCGGCCAGCGACGGCGTTTTTATGGTATTTTTATCTCACATGTGAGCCAAACAACAGCAACAACAACAACAACAAGCAGTCGCAGCGTTGCCACTGTGCCTGGGCATACAGCTTAATCTGGGGCTGGTTAGCTCTGGCATCGCCGCCATTTTATGGTTAAGGTCGCCCCCGTCGGCCGTATAGAAATTTTATGTAATTGTCTGACGTGAAAGCATCGCCTCGCTTCGCTTCTTCTACGGCTTCCTTATGTGTGTAGGTGTGTGTGTGTGGAGTGTGTGTGTAGAGTATGTGTGTGGGAGTTGAAACGTGCCGATTGCCAGTTTTTATGTGCAGCCGACCCAGGAACACAGCCTAATAACATGAATGCAACACGGGTTACGGGTTACGGGTTACGGGTATCGCTTACGGATATGGATATGGATATGGCATATAGGGCGTGCATATCTAAGCCAAATTATGGCAATTGTCAATACATTCCTCAGCGGAATTGAGTTAGCCCACTCACAGTCAATCTGTCTGGCAAAGCAGACAAATATTTGTTAAGACGTGTTAAGTGCCATTGAAATTTTTAAATTGCTGTGACGAAAATTAGCTCGAACAGCAATCGAAATTTATATAATCCTGAATTTAGTCTAAATTTGTGCAAATAAACTTAGTAACAATATTTAACTCAAGCATGCATAAATTTAAGAATATAAAGTTAAATTCTGTAAATATTTTTGTAGTTATTATAATGAAAAATATTTAAACATATATAAATCATACAATTTAAGTCGATATATTTTACATTAATAAAGTTTAGTTCACTATTCACACTTTGCTGCCATCAAATAATCATAAAATTGTACTACATAAAGTTAAGATAATTACTTACTATATTTCAAAAAAGTAACGCATTTTTTAATTATTTACCATGTGTTGTCAACGATTTCCAATCATTTCTTACTTCAAAATAACTTCAGCAACTTACAACATATTCATATAAATAAGTTTCCTAATTAAAATCGCAGTCTAAAATAATTTTTAAATCTCAAGTTTAGTAAATTCGTGGAATCAATTTGTGTATAAGCTGGTTCACTGC
The DNA here is from genome assembly GCA_035042125.1 of Drosophila longiperda. Taxonomy (NCBI): domain Eukaryota; kingdom Metazoa; phylum Arthropoda; class Insecta; order Diptera; family Drosophilidae; genus Drosophila; species Drosophila longiperda. The sequence continues at coordinate 15,213,252 of JAWNLV010000107.1, forward strand.
ATTAATTAAGTTTAAGAATCGATTTTAATCAAGCTCCATAAATTTGAGTGATATTTGTTGTTGTAAATACTTGTTTATAAAAAGAGATGTCGTGTTTGATAAACGAAATTTCAATATATTGTTTGTTTAACTACTAATTAGCAAATGAATAAAACTCAAAAAAAAAAACCCCATAATATAAGTAGCATAAATTTAGCAATCATTCAAGTTGAAATCTGTTTTTAGTGTTTTTCACTCAGCTTAACATTAAATGGTTGTAGCTATAGATTATATAAATATATATATATATATTGCTCATGTTTATATATATATATATATATATGTATATTTTGTGTATGTGTTGTCTTAGATGTTTGTACTTATTGAAGGCCTCTCCAAGCTCGTCAAGCTGCATATCAATTTTGGTTCGGTTTTATACGGCTTTTCTGGCTGTCGCCAAAAATTTAATGTTTTCCAGTTTCTATATTTGTCATAACTCGAGACTTATTGGCAATAAAAATATCTCAAAATGGCCGCAGCTGGTTTGCGTTTACGTTTTTCGGCTTTAGAATTTCTTTTATTTTTATTTTTATTATGTTCACAAAAAAATATTGCACATGTTTTTATTTATATGTGGAAACAATATTTGTGTGTTGAGCTTTTGCGGAAATTTGAGAGCAGCTCCAATGGAGAGCAGTAAATTAAGCAATTTAAATATTTTTATAGGTGTAGTCGTATAACATATATATATATATATATATATATATATATATTATATTGTAAACCTCTTTCTATTGATGAATAAATCTCAAGCTAACCAAATCTCTAAAAAAAAAATTCACCCTTACTTGAAATAATAATCTTGTGTTATATGCTCATTATTACGGTTGAAATTTACCGTAAAACTTTTTGCTTGTAACCCTTCGGGCAAAGTGCTCGTTAAATGACTTAAAATATGCACCCCTTTGGAACGCAATTATAAAATATTTTGAATGCATATACATATGCCGTAACGTATGTGTTGTTTTTATTTCCAATTAGAATTTTGATTTAGTTTTAAGTGAATTTTCTCAAAATGTAACCCATCAAAATATGAACAAAATTGGTTCAGTATTGACTAGAAAACCTGTAAAATAACAAGACAATTTTCGTATTAAGTTTAGATCTTTGTTTTTTTTATTTGTAGTTACTAAATACCTGTTTAGAGCAGAGGTTTCTTGCCTTGAAAATGAATACATATACCTAAAAATACTTAATATAGATTGAAAAAAGTAAGAAGAGTTGAAAAGTATAATTAGAAAATTAATGTGCATAATATAGAATACTAAACAAATGTTTATAAAATACTGCAAAATTGTCTGAAAATCAAGTATGTTGCCACAACTTGAGGCAAACATAATTATTGAATTATAGAAATGAATCCAATTTTGACACCTTTTGTGCTTGAGAAGAGTGCAGAATGCTTTACGTTCAGCCTGATTATATTTAATGTATAAATAGGTGCGAACTTAATGTACATAAATGCCAAATAGTACTCAAAATAGACTGATAAAGGAAAGTACAGGTATTTCAGGTGTTACCAATAATTTCCACAGGGGTTCATTGAAGATGTAAGCGTTGCAAGTTGATAACTTAACTTTGCATATTGCAGCCCACCTGTAAAAGCTTATTACGCTGCTAGTTGAGGCATTAAGATTCCTGAAATGGTTGTTAAAGCATTAAAGACAGTCAGAGTTCCATAATATAATGTGGGGGGGATAGCAAAATGTGAAACATGAGTCACGTATTTCATATGACAGGCAACAACAAATGGCGTAATTGAATTTCCTGCCTGTTGCCATAGTATCTGAGGTTGATGCTGTTGCAAAATCGCAGCGATTGTTGCTGCTTTTGTTGTTGCTGCTGCAGCTGTTGCTGTTGTGAATGCCAATCAAATTGGTGCACCTCGCGCCGCATGGCGTCGGCGTCGTTGCTGTTTGCTGCTGCTGTTGTTGTTGTTGTTGTTGTTGTCGGAGCCAGAGACAGAGTCATCAAAGAGCTGTCAGGGACACAGACAAGGATTTTTATGAGTGTCGCTGTGTGTGTGTGTGTGTGTTCAAAAACGTTGACTGTTATGACGCCATTTTCAATTTGTGGCTGAACTTTAAAAACAGTTGTACATCCTCAGGCGGGAATCGCGTCAAAATGTAAATTGCTAATTAAGATTTATTTAACCGAGTTGCCACCTAATTACATTCACACTTAGCGTTGCTGTTCATTTCAATTTATGAATTTTTTAATGCTCAACGCGATGTGCAAAAAAAACGAGAGCAAAAAGTTTCAACAACAACAAAAAGGGAAAAATTTTATGAAATTGTACGAATATAATTAAAACGATTTTCCATGAAATTTAAAAGCGGACAAAGTTGGCAGAATTTGGCGAACAAAGAGTGCGTGCGAGAGGGCGATAAATGTGAAAATAATGCAGAGTCCGCAGTCCGTTGGACCCAGACTGAACTTTATGCTTTATGCTACACACACACATCCACACACACACACACATACATGACAAAGCCCCCCAATGCAACCCATCGCATAACACCCCAACCCGCTAGAAACCCAAACAACCAACGAACTGCACGCGAACAAGGCGAAATTGCTAGAAAATTGCCAAGCATATACAGCAAAGAGAGGCAAAGTGCTGTGAAGAGAGCAGCAGCAGCCGTAGAAGCAGCAGCAGCAGCATAAGCAGAAGCAGCAGCACAAAGAGGGCGCACTTTTTTGGGGCCAAGGGAATGTAGTTGAATAATAAGAAGCAGCAGAATAAGTTGAAGTGGAAGAAGAAGAAGAGAATAAGTAAAAAAGTTTGCAGCTTATGAAGATTGCGGACAGCTGAATAGAAAGTGTAAATAGGTTTGTGAGGGAAGTAGTGGGGTGGCGAAACGCTGCAGGACTGAACGGCAAGGGAATAGTAGGTATAGAAAAAGCAAGCCAAAACAAACTAAGCAAGTGCTTGATGAATGAAGCAAATGGGACGGCAGCAGGAAGGAAGGATGACAGGCAGGCAAGCAGGCAGTCGGTCTGCGGCGGTTGGGCGGGTGGATTTCCAAGCAGAGAGAGAAAGAGCAAATAAAAACAAGCGAAGTCGCCGCCGCAGCCGACACATGACAAATGGCGCACTATACTCGACGTCGACAGAGGCAGCGACTGCGACTGTGAAACTTTTGTAGTGGCAGAGCCTGAACATGTGAAAAAACACTGTAAAATAAAATGTCTGCACACAAGGGTGAGCGGTGTGTGTTAGAGGCATACATGCATAGAGTGTGTGAGCGAAATGCAAACCTTGAGCTGCGAAAAGTCAAAAAATAAAAATTTTATTAAAAATGTGCTCCATTTTTGGGGTCGCCGTGCGCTGCAATTTAAAAGTGCTGTCAGCCAGTCAGTCATGTAATGAAATACGTATGCCAGCGAATAGCATAAACAACAAAAAAATGTTCAATCACAACAACAACAACAACAATAACAACGACAACATCAACAACGACAACAGCAGCGTATTTTCAATTTGTTCATACGAATTTATTGCTTTTGTCGGTGACGCGAGAAGCGAGAGAGACAGCAACTAGACAGACTGAGAGCAAGAGAAGGAGGAAGAGGGATAGGGAGAGCGAGAGCGGAAGAGGGACTTTTGTGGAGACGACGGCGTCAGCAATGCTGTGGAATTTTTGACCGAACAAAATTTGTTGTTGTGCTTTTTGTTGCTGTTTGCATGCAATGTGAGCTGAGCAACAAAATGAATGTTTTGTTGGCTGTTTTGAAATGTGTTCCTGTTCGCACAATAAGCGAGAAAAATGCTAGCATATATTGTTTATTTATGATGCCCTTGTCGACACTAAATTGCAAGTTCAAACTTTTAGTTGCGCTCCATTAAAAACCCACACAGCACAAATACACACACACACATACATAACTGTATATCCAAATATATCTACAGATCCATATTCATATGTATTTGAAAGCATTCTTCGAAAGCATTTACTGACAGATATTGCCTCTAATGTTGTTTTGCAATACCCCAAAGCTGAAAACAAGCAAACTTATCAAATAAATAAATATTTTTTTTTAGTTTTTATTGGCTTAGCTTAACTACAGCCCATGCTGGTTTCACACATAAGTTTAACACTCAAATTCAAATTCTATTCTGATGGGATTTTTTTTTTTTGTGAAACCTGCTTTGGGCGAAGGTCAAATAAATTTAAATTTTAAGATTCGTATTGATTTTGAACTGATTATTTAATATGTGTTGCTTATCACACAGTGAACTGTTGTGCATACTATTTTCAAACTCTCTTTCTTCCTCTCCTCTCTCACTCTATCAATGTATCTTTATCAAACAAACTCTTTAAACTATTGTCTCACATTTATCGCAATTGAAACACATAAATTATTCTGCAGTTTAAATAGTATCAATCCCTAAAAATATGTAATGATTAACCCTATGTATATATATGTATATACCATAAAGTAAAATATATTTATACTTAAGTGCATACATTCATTTATAATTGAGATTATACATGTAAGCGAGCAGAACTTAAAATAACCCATCCAAAAATAATCTGCAATTTATGGTCTATTACGAAATTCATAAAATCAACAAACTGCAAGCATATTGCATAATGAATGTGCCATATTTGCCATATATCACGTTGAAAACTGCAAAATATAAATCATCATTTAGTGTACTAAACTAGAAACAGTACATCTTTGATTTTTATAAAACAAATAAGTATTTAATATGCACACGAATACTATATTTTCATTAAAGATTAATTTACGATAAGTTTAAAGTTTTCCATTACTTTATTATAATTCAGTAGACAAATAAAAAGCTAAGTGTTTCTTATGGTAAAATTAAAATTTCTATCTCTATTGATTGATTAACTTACAGACTGATTGGAGAACAGCGGGTTTTTTGTTTACAAATTAAATAAATAAAAGTTCTAGGTTTTCAAATGTGTCAGAAATACATGTTTTTGATTTTAATTTATACGTTTTGTGACGTATATTTAAGAACTTTATTTATTTTTAATTAATAAAAATTGCTGTTAATTAAATTGAGAAGTATAATAGCGATGAAAATTATGAAGGCTAGTAATCAATAGAGCTATTTTTGATAGAGACAATTAGTCATCTTTTTTATTAAATATGTATGTATGCATATAAATGATATATTTCTGCTTTATTTCTTTAGCTTATCTATATGTGGCCTGATTCAAAGAAAATTATAGACTCTGATATCAATTGCCACTTCCGTTAGACAAACAGCGGAAACAAGAAATTTGTTTTGCAAATGTATAAAATCTATTTTCGCTCGAAATTTATTGTTGTTTTCAATATCTAAAATCGGCAAAACTTTAACGTTTTACTGGAAAGTATTTGCGTCGCATTTAAAAGTAATTCGCAGATTATACAGATATGAAAGTTAACAAATAATCAAAATACAATCTGAAAAGCAAAGCATTTTTGCTTCTTATACAAAACTTAAGTAATTTGCCCTAAAAACTTAAATTTAGTAACGGCTTAAACTATAATATCTAACCTTCGTTTTTTACTATACCTAAATTTTTAAAATGCATTAATTAACTCTATAAATATAGTAAAATAGATTCAAAAGAACTTTCTTCAACACTAATTTTTTTTCATTCAATTTCAAAACACTTTTTATACTATAAATATTGCATTTTGAGTAACTTATGTATTTGTAAGCTTAACACAAATTGTTGCTAAAGTATAAAATTTATTATTTATATATTTACGATAAAAATATTGATTTTTTAAGAAGAAGTATGTTGAATTATGTGATTATATTGCTAAAGAAGGGTGGCCTTTAATTGAATTCCAGCCAAAGTCAAGTAAATCAGAAATCATATCAATTGGGGAATGTATATATATATACATATATATATGTTTATGCATATGTGAGTATATCTCGGAAAATGTTTACTCGAAAATTGACAAGAAATCGACAAGAGAGCGGGCAGCGAAGCAAGAGTTGCGGGTAGCAGTTGCTGATACAATTGGAAAAAATTCGAAATCAATTAGAAGTGAATTTAAAGAGCTCGGAGAAACGCTTTCAAGTAGCACCGCTGGCCGGGTTGCACAAACTGTACAAAGGGGGCAGCAGCAGCAGCAGCAGCAAAGTTGCAAGTTGTTTTTTCTCACGCACAAAGCGCCGCGCACTTCACAAATGAGTGCACATCTTTTTTGATGGGCTCCCCATGTTCAAGTAAAACGCAGAAGAAGAGGTAATAAAATATTATGTACGTATATGTGTGTGTGTGTGTGTGTGCTGAAAATCACAAAACGAGGCGCAAACATAACAAGGCGAGAGCAGTCTAAAGGCGGCGAGGCTATCATCTTCCATTCCAACGAAGCGAAGTATTTCGAAAAACACGCCAATTGGTCATGTTTCGACCTCGGCTGCAGACTGCAGCCTGCTCTCCATGTGTCTGTGTGTGTGTGTGTTTGCACGCGCTTATTATTCGATTAACTTGAATCCCCCTGCAGCAGCAATATAACTTTTATTTGAGTTCCGCCTACAGTCTGCCAGCGACATGAAACTGACAACTCACAAAAAAAACAAAAAAGAAAGAAGAACAGCAAAAACAGCAAAAGCAACGCAAGCAGTTTTTGTGCTTTTTCGAACAAACACAGAGACAGCGTTCATGCAAAGAGCGCACTGAACGGGAACAGGTGCACTGCCCAAAGAGTCGTAGAACATGCTCAAGCAGACACACACACACACGCACATGCACATGCACATGCACATTCACACGCATATACATATACACCATATAGAACGTCACTCACTCTCATCACATACACCGTTCGTTTTATTCGTTTTTGACTGCACGTTCACACATCGCACAGCTGCAGCAGTCGCGTCGGGACGTGCAGAATCTGAATCAGAAGCTCGGCAATTGCCAAAAGGCAAAAAGCAGACAGACAAACAGACAGAGAGACAGACAGACGAGCAGACGGACAGGCAGGCAAGCATCTGCTAACCAAAGGCCCCACAGTCTCCCTTCTCTCTTCGCTGCTCGCTCTTCCACTTACTGCTCGACTGCGCCTGCCTTTGGCAACGGCATCCAATGAAGCCGCAAAACTGTGGCTGGCTCCGCTGCGTTGTTCAAAATGGCAAATTGCCATGCTAGCAGCACACACAGAGTAGTCAGTGGGGCGGGTGGGAAGGTGGGTTGGCGGTGATTCGAGAGTGTAAAGGAGTAGGGGAGTAGGAGAGCGAAGAGCGGAGAGCAACAACGAAATCGAATTCGCTTTGCGTGTTTTTCGAATATCGTGTGTTTTAAGCAGTCGAAGTTGGGGCTTGGGGTTTTGTGTTTGGGTTTTGGCTTGCCAGGGTTAGGGGCCAGGGACGCACCTTGAACGCCCGCAACTTCAAAAAACGTGCAGAGGATTCGCTTGGTTAACGCTCATTTTGTTGTTTTTACAATCGCTCGCTCGCTCGCTCCCTCTCACTCACTCACACACAGGCAGTCTGAGCGCAGGCAGGCAGGCAGTCAGGCAGGCACTCCTTTCACTCTGCTCTGTCCTTCTCTTTCTGACCTTTTCATTAGTATTAATCGCTGCAAAATATTGCTATCGAATTCGAATTGTTGCCTGCACAGTCTGAGTTCAAAGTTGAAGCGTGCAGCGGAACGTGATGCCGATTGGGGCATGGGCAACAGTTCCACTGGGTGCTGCACACTGGCATTGCTTTTGCCTCTGGTAGTTCTTGTGCTTATCATGCACACAGATCTCTTCCTCTCTCTCTCTCTCTCTCTCTGTCTCTCTCGCTCTTTCTTTCTTTGAAAATAAAAGAAAAGTGCTTGCAAAGATAGCGCCACAATTTTTCATTTCCCGTAATTGCGCGGGCATGGTAAATAGTCATACCAACGAATCCCAGATAAGATTCCGCCAAGCAAAACTTTGCCATTGTGTTTGAGCTTTTATGACCTCTATAAGAACATAAAACTATATTGCAAACTATGATTGATTTTTAGGTGCGATTTAATAGCCTCAATTTACTTAAATCATATCGTAAACAATCATTGCAAACAATTGGGCAATATTAAAAGTGCTGTAAGCTGTAATAAACTCATTATAACTGTCGAAGTTTATTTCAATTTTTGCAATTTCCTATTATACCTTAAACAAGTCTTTTAACCTCTTGTAAGTCTAGAAAAACAGCTTACTAAGAAATCTTTTCATAAGCGAAGCCATCTTGGAAACTGATCCAATAGCCAGATTACCTATTTATACCATTAAATATAGGACAACCCAAAATAAACCCGCAAATTTACTGGGTAAATTCGACTTCTAAACGAGCATCCTCATTTAATACATAATTTTTACTCAAAGTATAAATATATTTAAAGCGTTTCTTTGTTATAATCTTAAGTTTATATGTTCAATTCAAGATTTGACATTTTAATGCAATTAATGTGCATTTAATAGAAGTTAAGAGTAACTTTGAAATGAGAAAACTTGTGGAATTTAACTTTTGCGGTTTACGATTATATTATTTTGTTTTTTTTTTATGATTTTGGAATAACTTACTCATAACTTTGAAATGATATACAGCGAAAACCTTTTTTTATACTGCATTTTATATATATCTTTTGGTTTAAGCTTAAATTAAGTTAGTTTACCTTGAGCGGCACCCAAATTCTTCAATTTTATATACTTTATTCCTTTATTCAACACTGTATTCAATTTAATTGGCAATAATATTCTTCTTAGTAAATAGTATTAGTTAAACTCAGTTTCTCCAGGCTCTGTTCTAAGTTAAAGTATCTTACACATGATTTCCAATAAGTCTAAAATGCTTCCCTTGTCGAACCAAAAACGAAGAGTTTATCAGACAAGCAGAAAGATTTATAAGTTTACAAAATTGGCTTAACAACACAAGTTTTTAAGCTTTAAAACAGTTGTGTTCTGCGGCTCATCCCGATAAATGCGGTTTTATTTTGTTTTCATGCCTGAGTAAGTCGGAATTTCTCCCAGTGGGGCAGTAAGAGTCCGCACAGAAAGTGGGGAGACTCCGGTAGCTAGTTTGAGTGAATAAAACAGTGAAACCGTTAACAAAAGACTCTGAGCATCCAAGTTTCACATCTAGAAAAGTAGTTTGCTTTTGAGAATGTTTGCATTGGATTTTAACAAGAAATGACCGACCAAATACTGAATTTAAAATAAATCAAAAAGCTTTATTTTTATTTATGATATGCTACAATAATAATGTTACTATTTCTATATATTTATGATGAATATTATTGCCAATTAAATTACATAAAGTGTTGAATAATGGAATAAAATATATACAATTTGAAGAATTTGGGGTACGCTTAAGATCAACTTTTTTAATTTAAGCTTATACGAAAAGATCTACATAAAATACGGAATAGAAAAAGTATTCCCTCATTTTAAAGTTACTTGTAACTTACTTAGGGGCTTGGAAAATAAAATGCATAATGATTTACAAAATATAACAGAATTTAAACTAATCACTTTAAGTAAAAATTTGCTAGAATTTTCATTTTATAATTTTATTTAATTATTTATTATTTATTTTAATTTTATAATTCGGAACTTACTTTTTAGTTGAAACTGATTAGTGATTGAAATAGTTGCTTATTGTTTTTTTTTGTGTTGTTTTTGCGGCAAAATCCAGTTTTTAGACTTACTAAATCGTTTAAAAATTATTGATTAAGTTTATACGTTGACCAAGACTAAGATGACATCGATGTGAACAAATTTGGATCTTTCTCTTCACTGTGCTAAGCAACACATTCTGAAGCAATTCGTGGAGATTCAAATGTTCAAGTGAATTAAATTAAACCTTTTACACAAAAAAAAAAAAATGAAGTTCTCCTGCTTCTGGTTTTTATTTCTATTGATATATTGATTTCATTTGCAGTTGAGTGGTAATCAAACATGGAGATAATAAAACACAGCTGAAAACTTACTTGAATCCAACGATATGCACAGACAACATATATTTATGCATATGTAATGTTATTTCTCTTTGTCAAATTCAGCTTTAAATATATGTAAACACATCCATCAAAGGGAATTTAACAGTAAAGGTTCGCATGATTGATTCACTTTTAATAACCCAGCGTATATAATCAGAGCTTGCAATTGAAAATTGATACTTTTTGGCGCGAGTCATATGATTGTCAAATATAAACGGCTCGTGGTGCTTGAAGGAGGACGGGGAAAGTTATGACACTTACATATATCACAGCGTATAATATAGATAATAAATCATAACGGTTAAGTGTTTTCAATTACCCAATTTACCAATCGCAAATCGCCAAGCTGAGCACGTTCCAAAGCTGGCAGCAAACGGCAGCAGCGAAGTCAAAACAAAAACAAACCAGAAATGTTAACTGCTATTTATCAGCAGTAAAGTAACAAAGCTGTCTAGCGGTGGGGGGAGGAGCGTTGGGGTTGGGGTTGGGTGCCTGACTGCAGGCAGACGAACGAAGGCCGGATGAACGCGACAGCCGCCAGTCGCGACGACTTTAGCAAAGCTCAGAAGCAGCAGCAACAACTACAACAAAAACAATATAAAAAGCTGATAAGTTCGTTTTCGCAAATGGGTGTAACGGGAGCGCGCGGTGGAGCACAAACAGAGCAAGAGCCAAACGTCGCTGTCACCCGCCGCACTCCTCGCTACAAGCACTTACCCAGCACTCCCACTCCCTATCACTCAATTGTATGATTGTATTAGTGTTTGTGTGTGTGCAGTAAAGTGCGACATTTTGCTGCTGATTAAGTAGCGTTCGTTTTTAATAAAAGTACGGCAAACAAATAAAACACAACAAGTAGCTGCACAGACACACACACATACACACATGCATACAAAGATAGACTGGCACCCAGAAGCTATGGCCTCGGCCTCGCTGGCTCTCACTCTTTCTCCCTCTATCTTTCTATCTGTATCTCCCTTTTGCCTTCGTCCTCGTGCTCGTCTTGTTCGTTCGACTCAACCCAACCCGCCTTTGTCATTGCCTTGAAGGTTATGGCACGAGTTCGGGCACGTGCCAGTTGTTACGTATTTGCGGCTGTGGCTTTGGCATTAGGCATGAGTATTTGTATGTGTGTGTGTGTGTGTGTGTTTGGGGAGGGGTGTGTATGACGAGAACGACGACGACTTTGGTTTTAGCGTGCCGCCATATGTTTCCGGCAAGTGTCCTGCCCCTCACTCACTCCCGCACCCACACCCACACTCTTACCCACTCCCACTCCCGCTACCGCTCGCTCCCCTTCCTGACAAGCGTTGAAATCCGCAATGCCAACAAGTAAAGCAGCCAGAGACAGACTCAGGACTTTGCCCTGACACTGGGTGTGCAATTTTCCAATGCGGGGGTTGGAATTTCAAATGAAAAACCGACAGCGGCCGACTCGCCCCTCCCTTCCACAACACCCTCTCCCACACACACACACACACACCCAATAGCCTAGCTCGCCTCAATGCCATTTGGTAATTCATGTTAGCGTTGCGCGCGTGACACAATGAAGCACGAGTTTAACACGAAAAATCCAGTAAAAGTATAAAGTTGATATGTAACTGTAATTAAAGCTGCTAAAAGATGATAAATAATAAATAAGATAAGAATTTATCTTTGCACCAAAAATTCAATAGCTTAATACCAACACAAGCAACAACTCGATTAATATGCAGATTTGCGTTCGTGTTTGTTCGTGTGTAAAAAGAGCACGACACGCGCTTTGCACTAATGCAAGTAGAGCGTATAACTGTAACGGCGACTGTAACCCGATACTCGTATGCGTATCGTGCGGAGTAAGTATCTTCGTATGTATCTTCCTGGCCGCATAACGACACCTTCTGTCGACGCCGTTGTCGTCCGTTTCGCCCGTCCCCTCCCTTCGCCTAAATCATCAACGCCTTCGCACTGATTTATCAGGGTCATAAAAGCGAAGGCGAGAAAAAGAAAAGGAAAACGCATTTGTCTATTTTGTGAGTGTATTTGTTTTTTTTTTTATTCATTTCATTCATATTTGAAAATCAGCTAATTTATTGTTTAACTTACAATTTTTGTGTGGATTACATGTGAATTGCGGCGAAAATGGTTCTAACAATATAATATATATATATATAATATATGTATCTAATAATTATAATTTATGTAGTATGTGCACACATTCAGATTTTTAAATATAATTATTTATATATGTATTTATGTTTTTTTGTATATTTAGTTAATTTCGGCTTCAAAGTGTAAACATTTCATTTGGAACAAACATTAATATCAGCTTAAAAATAATATAATTTTAATTATAGTTTTTGCACGGTGCTAATAGCCAGAACTTAGCTATAGATTCATAGAGTAATAAAATAAATATACAATTGTTAAATTTATCATCAATTCCTTTACTTTGTTTTGTTTTTGTTTTTATTTTTGTTTTCGTTTGTTTTCTTTTGGGAATATAGCAACAATTTCACGTTCCCATATGTTAAGTTGCTTCGATGCACAGTTTCCATGGCTACGGGACCATATCGATACCGGTAGGTTTTTTTTTTTTTTTGAAAGGGGGTTGGGGTTTTGATTTATGTAAATTTCAACAAATTTTTGACTGAAAAAGGTGGTTGAACGATCTCTATCAGCGAAGGGTTGTTTTCTTTTTCTATCTGTAGATATTAATATTTATAACTAGACGGTGTTTAGAGAGCCATTTTACGCTATCGACGATAGCATCGAGTGAGTGGAAACTGCGCGTCTCGGCCACATATATTATACATTTTGGCTGTCGTTGCGGCCTTTAAACTTTATAAATTATGTACATATAAATAACAGATAAATTGTATACACAAAATGCGAATTGTGAAATAAATAAACTACGCAATTTAACAAGCCACAAAGCAAACGTCACGACTAAGAGATAGAGAGAGATATACAACTATAAACAAAACAAAAAAAAAAATACAGAGAAATTACCATGTAAAGCTTTGCATGACGATATTTATCGATATAAACTACGTTAATCTACTTATTAGTTGCAAAATATTTGTGTTTATGCGTAGTTGCCCAAGTTCTAGTATAGATTTATCGATAAACGCTGAATTATCGATATCGAGTTATGTTTAGATACTTGGTATACATTTTTAATATTAAATACAGTTTTATATTTTTGTTTTTTTTTTATTTTGGTCGAAGCTTTAAAAAATAGATTAGAGTTTTGTGTTCAACTTTTTGTTTAGTCGTTGTCGCTTCGATATTTTTGAATTTATGTACAAAGTTCGTGCTGCAATTAAACGTAGCACGCTTAAAACACTAAATACGAAAAGGTATCTACAAGTAATATAATTGTATGCATATCTATATATATATATAGATATATATTTTGTATATATGTATCTGTTGTATTTTGTATCTTTATGCTTGACACGCTCAGGCTCAAGCGGCGCAAAATCGTTAAAATTTTTATCGCCTCAACGAACGTGCTCACTGTCTGTGTATATGTATGTATGCGTGTGTGTGTGTGCATGTGCGTGTGTATTGGCTACTGTTCACACAACACCACCACCAAAAATCTAAAGCCCAAAACCAAAAGCAAAACGCTCGTCAACAACCAGCGCTAAGTGCGCGTTTCACACTTGGCCAGAGACGAGTGGAAGAATAAAAAAAAAAAAAAAAAAATAGAAAAACAAAAAACACAAAATAAGACAATTCACTTCCGATGTACGATTATAAATTTATTGTACGCTTCTCGATTTCTCATCATATTCAATAATTTATACATTCCCTATGCGATTTGTTTTGATTTTTAGCTACGCGCTATACTAAAAAAAAAAAAAAACTGAAAAAATACAAATCGCCTTTTCATTTGCGTACTACGTGTTATCAGCTCGAAATATTCCATTTATAAACTAGCAGATACTCTTGGGAGATTAGTTGCCTACCCCTTTTGGGTATAGTAAAGAATTTTGATACTATTTGTTCAAACTTTTCGTTTTACTTAGTAACGAATGCTATTTTCTGTAGGAATCGGATCACTAACTGCTATAGGAACATTATGAGAAGGGTTTTTCCAAAGAGATTGCTTTAGGTTTATTTATAGCACTCGTTGTTGTTGAAAATAGCAACGAATTGGGATTTTACCGACGAGTTAAATTCGTTGTTGTAAATGCTGTTTGTGTAGAGTATCTGCATTTTGTTGTTTAGTTTTTTGCATTTGATATTTGCTGATATTTTATAATTCATTTTCGTTCGCCTTTTTTTTTTTGTTTTGCTATGCCAAACAACAAAAACAACAACAGCTTGCTTTGTGGTTATTTATTTATATTTCGCATTTTTGTGTCAGCTTTTTTGTAGCTGTTGTTGTTGTTGTTTTTAGCCGATATACATACATACCTATATGTATAAATACATATATATTTCCATTAGGTTTATAATTTATTTCGACGCGTACTAATTCCAGGCGCAAATATTTACACTTTTATTAGTGCATGCATACATATATATCTACATATATATGTGTGTGTGTGTGTGTGTGTGTGTGTGCGTATTTTTTGCATTTGTTTCTGCAGATGTGTGCTTTGTGTGTACCTTGTATCTTAGTGTGTGTGCGAATTGGGTTAATATTGCTTGTCAAATGAAGGTATTTACGGTTAAGTTGCAAGGCTTATTCGCTGCAGCGACACGTGACGAGTGGGCGAGTTGCGAGTGGTTGCGAGAAAGCTGACCTTCTCTGTCCTTCTCATTCGATTAGATCCGTTCAAACGGCAAGTGGCACTGGTAATCGAATTGGAACTCGCATTAATTGCTGTTGGTTTGCTGTAGACTCTCCAGTGGCGCCACGAGATACATTTGCGTGCCGCACATCCATAGAAACGCTGCACCGGGGAAAAAGAAAATAAATACATATATATAAGTTCAAGTATGAAAATTGCTATTCATGGATGAAAATACAGAATGATGTAATGTCCGAGCCGAATGCGAGAATGATAAACTGAACAAATGGGAGAGACTGCTACGGGACTGCTACGAATGCGGCTGTTCATTAAAAGGCAAGCGCAAAAAACAAAAACAAAAAAAAAATAACCAAGCACTGCATAAAAACAACTACGAAATAAATAAAAAGAGTTGTTGTTGTTGTTGTTGTTATAACGGCAAAAATAAAGCAGCGCTCGTAGGAATGACCGACCCAACGAACCAGCGAATGCCCGAGAAAACGACCCAAGAGCAAGACCAAGAGCGAGTGTGACAGAGAGAGAGAGAGAGATGGATAGGGAATGAGAGCGAACGAGCGACCGCGTGAGCGACAGAAAGAGAGAGGGAGAGAGAGTTAGTGTTTTGGTAGGCGATGGAGAGCAGCCGGAGGTGAGGCTAACGTGAAAGATACACGTTGACGAGCTGTGCCCGCTAAATTTGTGTATAATGACTACTTGAGAAAAATGGAAGAGGAAAGGAAAAAGAAATAACAAGAAAAGCAACAACAACAACAAGACGAAGAAGAAAACGCGCAAACACGAAATGTAATTTGTATAATTTGAGTCTTTTTTTTTTTTTTATTTTTAGTTGAGTGTGGGAAACGCGCCAAAAAGAAAATATATATATACATATAGCTGTACAGAGAAGCAGCACGAAAAGAACAGCAATAAGTAATAGCAATAGAAAGAAAAAGAAACGCAAGAAACACATTTGACTTAAAAAATGCAGAAGATACTTAAACTTGTTTGCCTTAAAAAAAATAATTAGAATGGAAATTCTAATGAAAGTAACAAAAAAATGATCACTTAAATAAAGCATTTAAGTTGAGCAGCAGTTAAAGTGATTTACTTAATCTTTTCTAACTAAATTTAAAAACAGTTAGTTTAAAGAAGCTTGTGAAAAGCTTAAAATAAGAACATTAATATATACATATATAGAAATATATATATAAATATTAATATATATATCAATCAAACAATATCAATCAATATCTCAAAAGGTCATATGTCAAAGATTCATTAAATTTTAATGGAAAAGTCAATAAATTTGTCTTTGAAAGCTTTTTATTGTGACTTTTTTTTCAACTATTTGCTTTAAATAAAATATGAAAAAATAAAAAACAATTAAATTTTGAAGTCTACAATTTGTTTGCCCCAAAAAAACACTGTGTAAAAAGCAATTCGAACTGTGGCAGCATGCAAATGTTGCACAGAAAAAAAGTTGAGCACTTAAATTAAGTAAAATATACTCAAAGCAAAATGAAGACTTTTAGCTGAGAGATGAAAACAAACTTAAATAAAAATCAAAAATGCGTTAAAAAGAGAGAAAAAATAAAATCGCAGGCCTAGCATAAAAATCTTTGAGTTTATCTTAAATTAAGTTTGTTGTCTGCTTAAAAAGAGCGCATTTTTTTATTCGACTTTTTAGATATTAATTTAATTTTTTGCATTCCTAATTTAAGATTGAAATTCTTCCAAGCCATTTGCTCTTTTCATATTTTAAGTTGCTGGCTTAAAAAGATTTAAGTGGCATGCTATGATTTGTGATGTTTGTTGCACTTACCTTGTGACTAAGCGGAACTTGCCACCGATGCCAGAGTGTCGGTGGCGGCAATTTGTAGAGGCGGCTTTGACATTGTGTCGCTGGCCACACTGCTTACCGTCGCATTGGCCACACTTGCCATGGGCAGCGATGGCAGCGGGAGTGTTGCAGGCGTTGCAGTTGCTGCCGTTGCTGCTGTTGCTATTGTTGCTGTTGCCGCTGGCGCCTTGGCATCCGTTTTGGCCACATTAGCCGTACTGCTGCTGGCCAATTTTTCCAGTTCCGGCGTTTTGGCTGCTGCCACACTGGCAACAGCCAAGTTGCTGTTGCTGTTGACCGCCTGTGACACGAGTGGCGCCTCCTCGGCAAGTGCGGCTGCCTTGGCCTCGGCGCGTATGTTCAAATTGGCAGCAACTTGATCGATGGTTGTTGGCTTTTTTATTGCACGCGGCGAGGTGGCTGAAGCAGTGCTGCTGCTGCTGTTGTTGTTGTTGTTGTTGCTGCCGGGACTAAGCTGTGCTGTTGCTGCTGCAGCTACTGTTGCTGCTGTTATTGGCGCTTTGTGCTGGTCATCAGCTTTAACCGTTAACGGCTTGACAGCAGCATTTGTTGCTGCTGCTGCTGCTGCTGCTGTTGCAGTTGCAGTTGTTGTTGTTGTTGCTGCTGCTGCTGCCGTTGGCGTCGCCTGATTGCGAAAGGCCAACGCTGAGGGATTGGGTATGCTGCGCACAGATGCATTTTGTGGTCGCACCAACGCATTCTTTGGCTTATTCTCATACATATTGCCGCACTTGATCGAGATCGAGATCTTCTCGCGCGCCGTTGCCGACTCGGAGAGCAAATGCAGATTTTGCAGATCATCAGCAGCAGCAGCAGTTGCTTTTGCTTTTGCTTTTGAAGTTGCATTGTTGTTGTTGCTGCTACTGCTATTATTGTTGTTGTTGCTGCTGCTGTTGTTGCTGTTGGCGCAAATGTTTTGCTTGATTTTATTAAGCGCTGCCTCCAAACTGTTGCTGCTACTGCCATTGTTGTTGCTGTTGCTTAAGGCTGTTGTTGCTGGCTGCTTGGCGCTTTTGTTGCTGCTGCTGCTTGTTGTTGCTTGTTGCTTGCCACTGCCACTGCCACTGCCAGTGCTGTTGCTGTTGCTGTTGCGTCCTGTGCCCGCTGATAAATCAAGTATGTCAGCATCCTTGGCAATTGTTGCTGCTGTCGTGCCAGTTGCTGTCGTTGTTAATGCTGCGACTACTGCTGCTGCTGCTGCTGTTGCTGTTGTTGTTGTTGTTGGTGGCCGAAATTCGCGCAAAGTTGTTTTCGACTTGTCCAGCAGCTGG
Organism: Drosophila longiperda; assembly: GCA_035042125.1. NCBI lineage: Eukaryota > Metazoa > Arthropoda > Insecta > Diptera > Drosophilidae > Drosophila > Drosophila longiperda. The sequence goes on from JAWNLV010000107.1 coordinate 15,231,103, forward strand.
GCAACAGTTGCCGCTGCAACGGCAGCAACTGTTTTCTTAGCATTCGCTTCAACTTTGGCTTTCGATGGAAACGGACTATGCAGATTGATTAAGGCAGGCGGCGATGTCCGATAAGCCGCATTGTTGTTCAGGTTGTTATTGTTGTTGTTGTTGTTGTTCAGGTTGTTGCCGCCTCGTTGCGCACTGAGCGCCACCGACAATGGAGGCGATTTCACCATTGCCGGCATGGACAACGGCGGCGATTGTGCTGAGACGGAGGCACGCTTCGTATTGTGCCTGGGCAGACCAACAGGTGGACCCATTAGACGTGCACCCGTTGCCGTTGCCGTTGCTCCTCCACCCAATCGCACAATTTCCAGCGGCGGCAACGTGGACTCCGTATAGGGATAACTCAAGCCATGCAATGCACTCGCCTGCCCGCTGCTGTTGCGTGGCGTTATAGTCAGCGTTGACTGTGGCAGCGTCAGACTGAGACCGGCGGGACACAGCAGCGGCATGTTGCTGCCCAGCGTCGTCGTTGCTGTTGTCGTTGTCGTCGGCGTCGGCGTCGTCATCTTGTTCAGCTCCGGACCATAGAGACGCATTTGTGGCGCATAGCTTTTGGCTTTATTGTTGGCGGCGGCATGCAGCTTGTTTAGCTGCTGCTGTTGCTGGTAGTCGAGGCGTGGCTGCTTGGAGAGCAACAACTGTTGCTGCGTCTCGTCCAGGGAGAGCGAACGTTTGGGCTGCTTGTTGGCTGCGCTGGCTATCGAGCTGGGCGTGGAGAGGTAACGTTGCATATGATGCGGCGGCAGCGCCGCTTGACGCATCGGTGTTTGTGGCACAACAAATTGCGGCGTCAAAGTGGGTTTGCGAATGTTGTTGTTGTTGTTGCTGCTGTTGTTATTGTTGTTGTTATTGAGCTGCGTTTGTTTGGCAGGCTTGGGCTGCAGCTGCTGCGGCGCAGGCTTCAACTTAATTGGTGCAGCGGCAACAGGGGCAGCTATTGAAGAAGTTGCTGCTACTGTGGGAGGCGCAACTGTTGCCACTGTGGCAGCTGCTGTTGGAGCTGCTGTTGCTTTGAAGGCTTTAAATAGGCTAGGGGGCAGCGGCGGAGAGGCGGGCAATTTCAGCTCCTTCTTCTCAACAGCAGCAACAGCAGAAGCAGCAACAGCAGAAGCAGCAGCAACATTTATGTTGGAGCTCAAAATCGAATTGGAATTGGAATTGGAGTTGGAGTTGGCTGTCATCAGGCTATTGATGCTGCGCACCTCCTCGCCCAGTGTGCGATTCAGTGCATCCTGCTGGCTGTTTGCCGTCATCACTGAGGCCAACGCCTGCTGTTGTTGCAGCTGAAGCAGTGCAGCAAGCTCACCCCCAGCCAGCGAATGGGAACGCTTCAAGTCCAGCTTGTGCGCCCTGTGATTATGTGTTGTGGTTATTTTCATCTTCATTTTGCCATCGGTTTGTGAGGAGATTTCCGCATGGAGTTTCTTGCGTTTGCCATTCGCATCCTTTGGTTCCTTTGAGTGCTTCTTCTTGCGTTTGCGATGCGAGGATGATGTGCTTGTGATTGAGGTAGTGATGCTCGCATCGGTGGTGCCATTGGAGCCATTCGTCGAGGAGGAGCACGAACTCATTGGCGATGCATTTGGACTATATTTGAGCGCATCCGGCGGACTGGCAACAACTGTTGCTGCTGCTGCCGCTGCTGTTGCTGTTGGCTCAATTGGTTTGAGTCCAATATTTTTGGCATATGTCTCCAGATCGAGCTGCTGCTGGGGCAGCACATCCGACTGCTCCAAGCGCGCCGCCGCCGACTTGGGCATCGTCAGCTTGGCCCGCATGCTGTTCAGCTCGATCTTGAGCTTGGGCAGATGCGATTGTGGCGACTTCTTGTTGGCCGTCTTCAGCTCAAAGGCGCCTTCATCGGCATAGCCAACGGATTTGCTGAGCTGCGACTGCGGAATGCTGACCACAAAGTTTGGCTTGCAATTGCCCGCCAGCTCCTCCGGCTCGGGTTCGCTCTTCACACGCAACAACGGAGCAGGAGCTGGAGTTGGCGCTGAATTGGAGCTGGAGCTGGAGCTGGAGGAGTTGCTGACTCCATAGTCGCAGTAGCGCATATCGTTGCTGCGCAGACTCTTGAAATTGCTGGGGACATAGGCTGGATCCTCTGCTTGTTCCCGTTTGTTGGCCAACGCTTGGGATTGGGTGCGCTGCTTGCTTTTGGCCAGTTTCGTAGTCGATTTGCTGCGCGTCGATTTGCTAGTGGCTTGCAGCAGACGCGACTGCGTTTCCACATCATCCGCAAAGGTCACCGACTTGCCACTCTTTGTGGCAGCCGTGTGGCCGCCCGCAGCAGCCGTCGGACTCAACTCAATATCCTGATTAACCTTTGACAAATTGTTCCCATCGTTTTTTGCCATCGCCCGCTCATAAAGCAAAATCCTATAACGAAATTCCATGGGCGCATGCTGTGGATTCAAGAAAGGGGGTGCCAAATAGTAACAAGTATCGCAAATTGGTCATCGAAGTTTTAATACCCTTTCAGACAACATCAAATATATAAAATTTATATTCTAATTCGATTGGCATAAAACTTTGCCAAATAATTTAAAGATTTGCAAAGGGCGAGACGAAAGAGGTTCCTATCAGAAGACAATCTTTAAGGGGTTCCTTGATCATAACAAGGCAAGTGATATATATATCTTTATATACTAATAATATTGTAGCATAATTTTATTATAGTTTACTCTAAAGTTTTAAAGTTTAATATATATATTTAATAACTGAATGATATAGTAAAATGATTTTAATAGTTTTCTCTAAAGTTTTAAAATTGGTTTAAAAACATCAAAAACTTAATTTGGCATTATTTTTGATAAAAAAAAAAGACGGAATTATATCTAGTTTCAGTCAGTTAACTATATAGAAAGTTGAGTTCACAAATATAACGATTCAAAAATATATAAAAAACTTCAAAGTTGTCGGTTTCCATGTGTTACACATTTCATAAGATTATTATAATGAGACTTGGCATGGCAAACCCTGGCATATCCTGATGTACACTCCACAGTGGGCACTCTGAGGGGGGGGACGGGGGGACACTAAACTAGCGGCACAATCCGATTTGCCAGCGGCTAATTTTAAGTGCCAAGCACAGACACAAAAACAGGGACAGTAAAAATTCAGAAACCCCCCCCTGAAGCGGTAAAGATACGTGAAAAACAACAAGTCTGAAAAACTCACCCGCTTCCACTGGTAACAATAGCCGACGTCCATCAGCGTAAAGCTGGGCGGCAAAACCTCATCCTCATACGTGACCTCGACCTCAACATGTTTGTTCTCCGCATCGATGTCGTACTTGGAGCAGAGAAACCGCTTCAGATGCACAACCCTCAAGTCGGCCGGGCACTGCAGATAGCAAACTGGAGGCTTTTCGCCTGCGCCGCACTGTTTCAGCATTGCTGGATGATATTCCAGCGATAAACTGTCGAAAATTGAATTGAAAACATTAAGAAAATAATGAAATATGCACAAGTCGTTGCTAAATATAAAATATAATTAAGCTGCTTAAAATAGCTCAAACATAATCGCTAAATAGAGGAAATTAAAGGAACAACTTAACTTTACTTTAGAAAGATTTAAGAAATCGAAGTCAGAATAGAAAATCAAGTAAAAAAATGAATAAACTAAAAGAAAAACAGATTTCCATTAAATGTAGATGACTATTTTATAGTTGAATGTGGACAAAAATTCACAGATTTCAATAGGAAACCAGCCAATAAGTTGGATTAGTTTGTCTTAAGAAATAAAGTAAGCAGAAAAAAAGGGGAAAGAAGGCGGTAGTTGAGTGAGCTCGACTGCGATATATGCTAAGCCCAGCTGTTATATATATTCTAATTTTATTGTCAAATTTCTATTTAAAAAGTTGTGCACCCAAATGTCAGCAGTTGATACAAAAGATGCTTGACAGAAATGAGATCAATATGAGAATATATTTTAGATTATAACCCTGGTATTTTTTATCTGAACTTGATAAAAATTTGTGTGGTTTAACTCGTTATATATGTTATATATATTCTGTATTAGTTAGAAGATTCCGCTTTTAAAATTGTGGAATTTGTTGCTTTCGGAAATCGTAACATATCGATAACCGATAAACGAAAGTAGTTATCGATTAAAAATTAAGCAAGCTTGATTTGCGATGGATATACCAGAACCTATTTTCCAAATTTGAACACTCTAGTTTTTATACTCTACGATATTCGCTTAGTCATATAGACAGACGGACATGGCTATATTGACACGACTGTTGATCCTGATCAAGAATATATATGAACTTTATGGCGTTGCAGTTTCTACCTTTTGCTTGTTACATACATTTGCACAAAACAATTATATAAATTTTACCCATTTATATATATATATAAATTATAATAATAATAATATAAATAATTTATTAAAGGCTACAAATTAGAATAAATTTAAAAAACTTGGTTTGCGATTGGAAATATAAAGTTTTTGAACTTAGAAGTAGAAATACTAGAAAAATGTAACGCACCTAATAGGCTCTCCGGGCGTAAAGAACTCCTGTTGCTTGTCCTGTTGACCTGCTGGCCTGAGCACATCCTCCGCATCGTCAACCAGTTCCCGATGCTGTTCCTCGAACTCAACGAGACGCTCGCATTCGCGCTGATAAAGACCCGGCACAAGTTTATAAATCAGGGCGCGCAATGTGTCATCGGATCTGCATGGGATTAGGCAGTGTTTTATTTTTAGAGTGTGCAGAAAGAGAGGGAGAGAGATGGTGGCAAGGTAGGGGGGTAGAGAGGGAGTTTTGCACCTACCTGAGATTATCCTCGTTGATGTACTTGCCACCGCTGCCCTTGCACTGTGGGCAGTAAACATCGCGCAGCAAATGCTTCAGTATGCAACTGCGGCAGTCTGGCAAACAAAAAGTTTTTGTTGCATGTGGGTTGTTTATAAATACATTTTGCATGTGGCCACAAGTTGGCCAAGATACTTACATGTGTGATAGCAATAGTCAACGATTGTGGGCTCTATCATATAACCCTGGCAAATGCGACAGGTTATCAGCTCATTGAACTTTCTCATCTCACGAGCAGCTCCTCCTCCTCCTCCTCCTTCTTCGCCTTTTGCTGCTGTTTTTTCCGTTTTAAGATGCATTTTCTAACTGTTTTTTATATAGCCTCTATATATATTTTGGTATTTCTTTTAAGATGCTAGCATGTCCTGCAAAAGACAACAGACAACAGAACAAAAGGAATTACTTAAGAGTTGCCAGTAATTAAATCGTTTTCTAGTTTATATTAATATTTTTTAGTTGATTATATTAAATTATATATATTATAATTAAATCTTTTTCTAGATTATATGAATATTTTTAAGTTTTTTATGCACATCTGATGCAGCATAAAACTTTTAAATACTCAGTTTGTTTAATATTTCTTTTGAAAAGCTTCAAATACCGAAGATTTATCAATTGTATAATTTTTATATAAATGTTTTCTTGTCAAGCTTATAATATCTGAATAAGATGAATAAGATTCCCAAAAAGATATACTAATTGCAGTCAAATTAGCCTCTAGAAACGATCAGTTTACATACAACTCAACATTTGATGTTTAATCATAAAATTAAATATGTAAAATACACTTTATAAGAAAAGATTTGTCTGCTTCAAGTCTGGTGACAGAATAACAACACCTTTGGCACATTTATGAAAGACTATTAATAAATAAGATGGGGGTTGTCTTGATGTGGCACCACGCACACTCTGCAAAAAGACCGATGACCACAAACTGTTGCGTCTGCGCAAAAAAAAAAAAAAAGAAAGAAATAAAAATAATAATAAAAACGGGTGGCAAAGACACAATATAAAAGCTTTTAAAGCGCCACATGGACAGCAGAGACAAAGGTAACAAACAACAACAATAACAAAAAAAACAAAAAAACAGAGAATGAACACAACAACAACAACAACAACAGCAAAAAAAAAGTAGTGAAAAAGCCAACTGTGAGAAATAACATAAAGCAAAATCACATCGCCAGCAAAGACCAGAGACCAGAGACCAACGAGCAACGGGCAACAACAACAACTGGCAAAACCATCATCACCCATCAACCATCACCCATCAGCCATCAGGCATCAACATGATTGTGGTCGGGTCGGGTCGGTTGGGTCTCCGGGTTTGCGTCTCCGTCTCCGACTCCGACTCGTCTGTCGTCGGAGCGTCAAACAAAAGCCGCACATAGAGATGACTTAATGTGTAACTATGTAGCTGTTACTTTGTATCTTTGTATCTTTGTATCTTTGTATCTATATCTGCAGCTGTATCTTCTCAGCACACACAGATAGATGGCAACGTCAGCGGCGGCGGCACTAGACACAAAACTTTAGACTAGTAAGTCAGCCATCCATGAATCGGAACAATGCCGAAACACACACAAAAATAAACAAAACGAATATATGAAAAAAAAAAATAAAAATAATAACAAAAAAAAAAACAAAAAGAAACGCAGAAACCCAAGAACCAAAACTCATACGCAGAAGGTGGCTAAGCATTGCTTGGAGAGGGGAAGGGGGCTGCTGGGCTTTCGGGCGCACAAGCGACGCCCTTCGTGCCACACAGAGGGCACCCTACAAAACCTTACACACACACACACACACATGCACTCGACGTGTGTACTTGAATCTAGTTTTAGGTTTTGCCTCCTCGTCGACATCGTCGTCGTCGTCGTCGTCGTCGTCGTCGTGCAAACGAATAAAGTACGAAAATTACGCTCTTATGTGCCCTACACACACACCAACAAATACACACACACACACACGAACACATACGCACAGTCAGCCAGTTGATGATAATAATAATGCTGCTAATGATGTTGCTGATGATGATGATATTAATGATGATGATAATGATGATAATTATTATTATGTGGGCAGCGAGTTGGATCAGCAGGTTGGAGAGGAGAGCGTCTGTCTGAGAAGCAAAATGTATGCCACATACGAGACGCGTTAAGTTGATGAAGATGAGATTTGAATGGTGCAACATATATACAGCAAAAGCCACAATAAATGTCATGTTGTTAACATGTGTACATACCACACACACTATATATATTACATAGCATGTCTAGTTGGGGCTTGCCACAAGCGACTAAGAACGAGTCCTAATTGTGCTGATAATTTGCTTGCTCAGCAAATTCATGTTAACCAATTAGATCATTACAATTTATGCTTAAATTCATATTTATTACACAAAATCTAAAGTCAAAGTCGATTTATCAGTTATCGCAAAACATTAAAGAATTCTATAAGGATCACATATAAAATTTGTAAATTCCTTTACAATTCTCAAGCTATGAATTAATTATTTATGGTAATATTGATCGTCTCGAATTAAATTCCTAATCTATCTCTTAATTCCTAAACTATGAATTACTGATTTCTAACTTAAGATTGATCGACAAATGATCTGCAAAACATAATCTATAATCTGTATAACAATTATTTTTAATATTGAACAGTTTAAACTGTGAATAAATGATTTCAATGTTAAGATTACTCGACTAATGATAACTAAACTTCAATCTATAATCTATATAATAAGAAACTACCCATCTCTTTCAGCTGTTTTATAAAAACTAATATTTAAATATTTAAAGCGTATAAATAACAAATAATAAAATTAATTGTCAACTCAAATATATTAGTTATATTTATACATTAAGTGCATTTCCAAATTAACCAACTTTAAGACTCTTATTAAGCTTGATTTGTTTACTTTACAGATGAAACTTCAACTCGGAATCAGTTTCAAATGATTTTTCAAGTAAGCTCACAAAAAATAATGGAAATCTGGCCAGATATGCACTTGCTAATATAAGTTGGAAAATATATATATAAATATAGATATATATAAATATAGATAGATAGGGAACGCATATCAAAGCAGTGCAGCGTTTTGGACAGCTGTTCAGTGAACACAACAAAGTCGGCAAATCTAAGCTGCTGTAGGGCAAATAAAAGTCGCCTTGGCCCGAAATGCGCTGCCCACTTTTTTTCTCTCTTATTTTCTCATTTTGTAGTAGTTGTTGCCCCGTTTGCCTTTGACATGTTTCTGCTCTTTGTACGTCACACGCTCACGCGAAACTGGCACGAAAGCAGCTTGTAAAAGGCAAGACGAAATGACAACAAGCCGAGCAGAGAAGCTGCGATGCTATGCGATGCGATGCGATGCTAGCAAAACAAAAACAAAACAGCAACAACAACAAAAAAACAGCAAGCAAAAGAAAAACTATAAAAAAAAAAACAAAACAAAAAGCGAGCAAGGCAGGCAGGCAACAAAAACAAAAGCGTTTCAAATACAGCTGGAAACTAAGGCAAAACAGCACACAAGGATTGGCGTGGGGTCAGGCAGGGAAAACATTTACGAGAGGGGGGGTGGGGAGAAACAAGGCGCGGGGATATGTAGGTTCGTTAGAGTAAGAAAGCTGGACACAGCAGTAGTTGCAGGAAAATGCAAACGTAGTCATGGCTAAAATGAGGATAATGAGAATGTGAGGCGGCCCATGAGCAAACAAGCTGAAATGCCATTCATCAGCGACGCCCACGCCCACGCCCACAAACAAAAAATAACACCCACTCACATTGAGTGCTATGCTAAAGTGCCCCACTGTGCCGGTCTTTTATGACAATGGGGTGGTGGTGGGTGAGATGGCTTCAATTGACAACGTTGATGACGTCTTCAATGCGGCTGACGTATTAGTTTACGGCGAAGGCTCAAACCAACACACACATACGCGACTCGCACACACACACACACACACACTGGCACACACTTGGGCGCATGCTGACTGTGACGAAATATGGCCACAGCTTGCACAGTGGGCAGAGTTATATTTTTTGCCGCGCTACTATCACTATCGAAACGAAAACAATAATAACAACAAACACGGCAATAGCAGCAACAGAAGCAGCAGCACCAACGACTGGCGCCGGCATAAGCGCACTTTACAACAACAAAAACGCCCGCAGGGTGGTTGCTACACACACAAGCACACACATATACTCGCACACACACACATACTCAGTTATAGACACGACGCGCACGCAACAAGCTTTGCCGAGAAATAATGTTACAGCGAAAACGGAAAATTGAGCGTAAATATGTCTACATCACTTGTAAAATAAACGTGCGCTGTGTCCACAACAGCAGCCGCTGAAAATACAACTGAATGCCATGAACGAAATTCAAATATTACGACTCTGCGTTCGTATTGTGTATGTTGTACTGTCGTACTTCGTGCTCGTACTTCGTACTTCGCCGCGCAATTGAGGCGAAACGAGCACACGACGAATATTCGTACGACGACTACGTTTACGAAGCGCAGACGATACAAATTTGTATCTATTCGCCGCGGCAACGCAACGGAACGCAGCGCAGCAAGAGAGCCGCCCTAATGTGGGCTGTGGGAGAGAGCGTGCAAGCAAACGCGGCAAAACTAAAGTCAAAACAAAACTTTCTACAATTTGCGCGCGCGTATATTCGCCGTTTCGCCGCGTTTTTCGTTTTCGGTCTTTTTTCGAAGTCGCCGTCGCCGTGTAACGAAAATTCCAATACGAAGACGACAACAACAGTAAACGCACACCACTTGTCACGTGTACGTGTGTTTACAAAATTTTCACACACACACACACGCACACATATAGAGACGGTTACATTTCGCCGTGCTCGCCGCATAATCAAAAGCAAAGTGAAATTTTCTTATTAGAAATGTACACACAACAGTTTTCAGTTTTCAAACGCTTTGCGTTTCTCTGCCTGCCAATTGTCCAAAACTGCGACGCAAATTGTTCACGTTTTACAATAAATGGGTCTATTTAGCCGGCTGCTTAGAAGCTGAAACTAAAATGGAAAACAACATTTTACGCACAAGCATAAATCGATTCGAACCAAAAATGATGAACTCTTCTTCTTACTTTATAACACTTGCCGACACACACATACACATATGCGGTGTGTGTGTGCGCGCTTCTTACACTTCAGCTGCTACTGCTGCTGCTCTTATCGATTTCTCATACACGTTTTTATTATCACGAACAGCGGCTGAGATTTTCAAGCTCTTACTCCCTGTATCTCTCGCTCTCTTTCTCTCTAGCACACTCTTGCACTCTCACTCACTCTCTCTTTTGCCGTCAGCGGACAAAAATTGACTTTACTCCGTCCACAAAGTGCACGGCACGAAAACTGTTCAAAGACTGATTCTGATTAGACCTGCCAACGATTTCGGTACCGTGCTGCCGTTGTTCGCGTCTGCGCCCTGAGAGCCCCTCGTGAGAGCGAGAGCAGGCGAGAGCGAGACAAAGAGACTCGCTGTTGCCGTTTCGCGCCATTGCTGTACCGCCCACCCTGCGGCTGTCGTGCGGCTTGATTGGCTGCAACTGCCATGCTCGGGAACTTCGGCTCTGGCCCGAGCTCGTCGTGTCAGTACCTCTGCCTGTGTGCGTTGCGTTGTGCTGCGCTGCCTTTACCTTTTTGGGGTGGCTGTGCGTGTTGTTCGTGTCGTTCGGTCTTCGTGAGCGCGTGTGCGTGTGTTTCGCTTGTGTGGGTGTGGGTGCCGTTTTTAATTGAATTCAACTGTCAAATGAGAGATTAACGCTTCTGCATTGACGCTGGCTGCGACAGCGGCAGCGACGTCATCGTCGTCGTCGTCGGCAATCGTGCCAGCTACGTATTGGCCTTGGTGTTTATAATTATCGCGAATTCTCGTTTGTCGCCGTCGCCGCTTTTGGTGCTTCTCGCTCACTCCTTGCCCGTTTGGGCATTTTGTGTAAAATATGAAAATGCACACATATGAAACTCATCTCAATTGGGGCCATATGCAAAGGTGTCATTCTCTCTCCACACTTTATCTCTGTGTGTGTGTATGTGTGTGTATGTGTGCATGTGCGTGTGTATCTGTCTCTGAATCTGTGCATCTCTGCCTGTCACTGACACCACTTGAGAGTTGAAGTCTACTTGATCTTACGCTCGATTCTTGTTTTGACAGCCGACGTAGGCAAATAATACCAGAGCGGGGGGCGACGGTGGCGAATCACACACAATTTATGCCTGCTGCGAATTTTTATTTATTCGAATTCAATTGAAAACGACTTCAGCGCCTGCCAAAAATTTGCATATCAAAGGCTTATGCTGACGACAACGGCGACAAGTGCAGATTCGCGTGTCCTTGAAAGTATTTTTATTTAATTTTTTGTAATGTTTTTTTGTCACGTTTCCACGTTGATTTCAAGGCTCGTTAGACATTAATATGCAGAGGAAACGCTGGAAAACGTATTTCTTGCTTATACAATTTGATAAATGGTGCAGATAAGCGACTCCGTGTGGCAGCAAGTGAATACATGTCGCTTACAACGCGCTCATCTTTAAATTGCACTTTATCAAATCGAGTTTAATTTTATTTTTACTCAATTATTTTCAGTCACAGCTTCTGGACTTGTATTTGATTTCAACTGGTTATTTGTGTAATTACTTTAGAGTTCATATAATATGCACCATAAACGATTCTTCATTGAAGAAATTAAGTATTTGACAATTATGAAGTACGTGTTTTTATTTTTAATTTTTTTTTATACACTTTACCCCTTTAACAGGTTTAGAGGCTGTTCTGAAAATTTAAGCGGAGTGGAATTATTTATAATTATATTATAAGTAAAATAACTCATAACATATATATAAGTAATCAGAGTAGCCTTATCACTACCTTTCAACCATTTATATACATATCAAACACACAAATATTTTATAGTCACCCAAATCGAAATAAATAAATATAATTATGGTTTAATATTGTGATGCAGGCTAAATGTGTGCATATGTTAAAAATAACATTGATTAATCCCACATATACTACATATCGCCTCTGAAATAGCAGCCAATGCTAACCATGTGCCATAAAGTACAGTTATTCTATAATTTCACATATTTTAATGCAACATTTGTGGTAAGAACATTAACGAAATGAAAAAACATGCACAGAAAGTGTTTAAAAATATATTTCAGTGATCTGTTGATCAGGAAGTAACTGGTTACAGCTGGGTACAGATTTTCTTGTAGATGGACTCACTTATCTAGAGCAACATTAAGACGCTATTTCTTATATATAAATGCTTTAGCTATGACCGGCAATCTGCCCGATTTTCAGCCTTTTTACAGGAGACTTTTTAAATATCACAAATCATATAAACTGCAGATCGCCCTTCTTTGCGATTCTCATATAACCGAAAGAAAGGATTACAGATTTCTATGCGTAATTAAGTATATTGTTTAAAAATTTTCTTTTTTTCTCAGAACAACTCTTATTCATATTCTCTGTTTCTCTCTCTAAAACTTCGGGCAGTTTCTCTTTTTCTTTTACTTGCTCTGCTGAATAATATTGTTTTCTTATCTGAGATTTTTCCTGTAAATCATATGTATCCAATATTTATTAAGATTACTATATTTGTTAATAGAAGTTGCCTTATAAATCAATTAACTGTACAATATAAGGGCTACTTTTAGTATATATAAAGACTTAAAAGTTAGATTCAGCAATTACGAGATTATTAAGTAAATCTGATATAGTATTTGATAATTTAAGGTATACAGTATAAACATATATTTAAATAAATTGGCAAAGAAGTTATATATGTATTTCACTTAAGAAAATTGAGCCCGATTCCGCTCCTTTCAAGCTGTTAAGTGGTATTTTCATATCTTATCTCCAAATAGGAATCTAAAATGAATTGTTAGAGTGGGTTCTTATGATAAAAGAGTTGTAGTCCGAGGCGGTTCATCAGTGACTGCTTCTCTTCCCCTCTGCACCCACTCTGTGTGTGTGTGTGTGTGTGGAAAGCCACAGGAGTACTGCATGCAAATGTAATTATAAATGACCCACACTGCTTCAAGCTGATGCGGAAGCCATATGGGAGCTCCACTGCAACTATAGGAGATCTACATAGATACACACATACATATATGTGTATGTGTATGTGTGTGTGTGTATCCTGCCGAACCAGCTGGAAGTGAATCCTGCTGGTAAAACAAATAATTAATGTGTTTGCAGCATTTGGCAACTGCAAACTGGCTGTGGTTGTGTCTATGTGGTTGCATATTACAGTTAGAGGAAGAGATATTTGTGGCAACATTCCGTACATGGCACACACACACTCACACACACACACAGGTATTTAAAAATGCGCCATTAAGTATCAGCAGTTGAGTCATGAAATAAGCGTTTTGTTATTACTTTAATTCAAAATGTATTTTTTTTTTTTGGATCTGTTGCATTTTTATGATTAATTTCTCAGCTTACTTTTATTTAAGTTATTCTTTTATCTTAACTTTAATCGTTCATTTTTACATTTCATTAAAAAATTCCATTTCCTAACTTTAATTTTAATTCCTTTAATCTACAATTATATTAGTTAAATATTTGCTTAAATCCAGTTCAGTTAAGTTACTTCCATTTTGCAACCAGTCTCTTCTTCTTCTTCTTTACATTTAACTTGAGTTTAATTGTGAAACTGTTTCATTTTCATTTCAGTTCAGCGCTCAAGTCCCACTTTTTCCTCGCGACAAACTGTTAAATGGGAAATAAATTTTGACAGGTGCGCTTATTACGGCTCTTTCATAGCAATTAATGTCCCAGTCTTTCTCTTCTCCTCCTCCCTCTCTCTCTCTCTCTCACTCTTTCCTCTATGTTTGTTGCGTTCCGTTCACGGTCTCGCCACAATTAGGTGGAATGTGCTTTGAAAGTGACATTTATCAAAAGGGCGCATAATTTATTAGAAAAGTACGCACACAAAAAGACAAAGACAGCCGACGGCTTGCAAATGAGCTCAAGAGCGAGACAGAATGTGGGTGCAGATGAGAAAAAAAATATATGCAACGCAAATAAAAATTGAAATGAAAAAAATTAAGGGTATAAGCGAGCGAGTAAACATGAAAGATTTGCGGATTTGCGAGGCAGCAGAAATTGGGCTGCGATATCTGTTCATATTAACCCTCAAAATATTTCATCCGTATATGCATTTGTTGAATGTGTGTGTGTGTGTGTGTGTGTATGATGTGTAGTAGAATACGTAATGAGCACTTGCGGTACACGTAAATACGGCACTACGTCTAAAGCTGAATGCCAGCCACACTCTGTGCGCCCGAATACCAACCACAGCAACAACAACAACAGCAGACTCTCTGCTGCTCACTCACCACTGCCAGTCACACGCACACACACACACATGCATGTGCTACGCTTTCTTGCTGCTGCTATTGCTATTGCTTTTGACTCGTCGTTCATCGTTCCCATTTAATGTTGCGCACACACAGTCACACAACTCTCACACACACACATTCACACAAACAAACTCACTCACAACCCAGTGGACAATTTAGTCAGCGCGTGTCATTTTAGATGTGCCGATGTGCATACAATTTCCAAGTGGGTCTTGTGTTCTCTGAAGCTGCTTTAGTTCGTGCTCTGGCCTAGCCAGGCAGGGCAGCATACAAATTTCGCTGCTGTTATTGACGTTGGCAGCGACAGCGGCAAGTTTCACGTCGTGCGCAAACATGGCGATGGCGTTGCTGTTGCCGTTGCCGTTGCTTTGCGTTCCGTTTGCATTTGCTTTTTACGCTACAGATATAGTGTGATAGTCACATACATATATATGTATGTAAGTATGTATGTATGTATTCAAGTGTGTGTGTATGTATAATATTTACTTTTAAATTGCAAGCAGGCAGGCCGTCGTCCAGCCCCAGTGCAGCCCCGCATACAATACACAACCACCACTTAGCTGTCGCCGCGCTGCTGACGCTGGCAGTGACTGCGGCATATTTACATTTTGATTGGGAAACTGTTGAGGCGCATTTTGATGCCCGCTTTCGTGGGTGTAGTTTAACAGGCTGTTGTTGTTGTTATTGCATTGCCTTTTTGTTTCATTTCGTTTTCACACACACACACATATATACACACTTCCATATGCGTGCTTTTTGTGTTGTTGTCGCTGCTTTTGCTTTGTCCAATTATAATTTGTTTCGATTTATCACACAACATTATTGAGACAACAACACACAAGGCGAATGGGATATGATTAATGATTAATGGTTGCGGCCAACGCAAGCCTTCAAATCTCTAATCTCTTAACAATCGCTATACTATTTGTCATATGGCTAAGATACAAATAACCGCCTGGCCGGCTGTGCTATTTTTTGCGCTAAAGCTATTTATTTTTTCAGGTATTCAGACGCATAAACCGAACGCTTAATTGAAATGGCAAAAGCAAATTTTTCATAATTATTACGTAATACTTGGACTATGACCTGTGGGACTTGTCGCACCGCCCCTTCCCCCTTTTATACCTGCTGCTGCTGCAAACCCATCACAACCGAATGCGACTTTTGAAATTATGGCACTAATTAGTTTATGAATGTTGCGCGACGCTGATGGCGACGGCGGCGGGAACGGTAACGGCAACGCCAGCCCTGACGCCTTTTTCGCTTTGTGGGTGGGGTTGAAAAATTCCAATTTGCTAGCGGGCCACGGGCGGGTGGCGGGTTGATTGCTGGTGGTGGTGGACGAACTGGTGGCTGTTGGCTGACAGCCTTTTTCCCCTAGGATGTTGCGAAATGTGCAATTTAAGAGATTAAATTGTTGCCGCATTGTTCGTTGCTTGCCCCGTCCGCTGTTGTTGTTGTGGTTGTTGCCCGTTGCTGTTTAATCCTTAACTTTAAAATTCCAATTAAAGTGGATTTAAATTGCTCGCAATGATTTTGCAAGCGACTCTCCTCAAGTGCCCCGAGCGCAACAAAATTTGCATAATCATATCAAGAATGTGGCGCACAACACAAAACTTGTCATACATAAATATGTAATTTCTATGTGCAACATATATTTGTACACGTTGCCAAAGTAAACACAAATTGTACACATGCGGCACATGTGACAAATTTTGAGTTAATCAGCTTACTTTCAAGTCAGATTCGCTGTAAATGGGTGTGGCTTTATAAATGAGTCACAATTAGTTTTATCTATATATATATATATATATATATAGTGACAAATCCAGACCATGACATCATGCAGATCTCTCATGTCCACACTCACGGCGACAACGCCGGCGCCACGCGCAGATCCCTTATTCATTATCAGCATAAGCAATTAGACCTAACTGTATATTAACTGTAACATCATGCAGATCTCTCATCTCTCACTCACACTCACTGCGACGGCGCCAGCGCCTCAGCATAAGCAATCAAACCTAACTGTATATTCTAAGAAATTTAACCTAACTGTAAATAATGAAATAAGACGCAAATGCGAGGTTTCATTATTGATTAAACCAGTAGCATAAGCAGAGTTATATTTTGTACACCAAACTGAACAGACGTGTTTTGATGAATAAAGAATTATATTTTTTAAATCAAATACCGTAATCAGACATTCAATTATATATATATATCCAATTACTATTGCCATCAGCTCAGACTTCAGATATGCCCCAGTTTTATGTTAATTTTAAAGTCTATTTTATTTTTTTATTAAAATATCAAAAAATCTAGGCGTATCCGGCTTTTCATTGAAGTGTAGCTACACTCTAAACCGCCCTCTTTTTCCAACCTAACAATAAATTGATTTCTCTGTCATCGATTCCATCGATTTATATCTAATACATTATTGCTACTAACAATGCATAAGCTGATTATTAAGAATTGCGTATTAGACTGAACTAAGTAAAGCATATCCAATATAAATACTATACAAAGACTTGATCAGCTTCTAACAGTCACCAGAGACTGCGGAAATCGATAACATTTTATCGATTTAATGAAATCTTAATGAATTATAGATTAACCCTAACAACTGCAAAAGAATTTATCATTTCTATCATGTAACACAAATTGAAGTATTAAATTATATTAAATATTTTTATTTTCTTTTCTAAATTAACTTATTGAATTCTGTTATAAATATACAATTAATTCTTCATGCATATTTGACTTTATATCTGGCAGAGAAATTTATTTAATTAACACTTAAAACTAAGTTTGTTAGTCGAATTTCTCTATTAACTAAATATATTAAACGGGCTTTAGTAAATTTCGAATAACTAAAATCATTTTGGACTGTAATAAATCATAAAGGGGCGGGACTCAAGACAAGGACTCATCTTTTCACCGACTTATTTAATGACAGCTGTAAATTTGCTTATAAAAGTTGAGTTATCATCGAGTTAACTGAGGGATTACTGGTCGTATAAACAGATAAATCAAACAGACAGAAGGATGGCTATATCAAGGTGACTAGTGATGATGAATATACTCTCCAGAAGTGAATGATTACTGTAAATGTTTTAAAATGAGCTACTGGAAACAAGTTTGAAAATGCGCATATTTCTGATTGAGATTGACAACTTTTTAATGTTTTTGACACCTTAGTGATGAGCCCTAAGCTGGATATTGCAATGTAGATGTATATATTAATTTGCCATTAGCTATATTCTGATATACTTGATGCCCATATATATATTCTTGATTATTTCCTTCTGCTATCAAAGCAAAATTTTGTGTTTGGAGTCCGGATTATGTTTGATTTGTTTGCTTCTTTAGTTGCGCAACTAAGGCAACTCAATTAACGAGATTTATTGTGTTAAAATCACTATTAAATTAATTTCACTTTTATTTCAAATTTAGTTCTTCGCTGTTTTAGCTCACAAATTGTATGCAAAACTTTGACTTGTAAGTCTACAAAATATCTCCAAACATGATGCAAAATTTTACAGATTTTTAGGCGGAAAACTTTGTTGAACCCGGCTTAACGGGTCAAGGGTCGAGTTCACGTAGAGTTCCGCCTGAGAGTTGAGCCATAGTTTTGGGAAGTATTAAAATAATTAGATCAAGAATTGTTAAGAGAAATCGTCTCCGTTTCCTTTTAAGTGTTGGAGAGTAAAACAGAATATGTTAGCTGATTTCTGTCTCTAATTCTTTCCTACAAAGCAATGACTCCAATAGCAAAACACTTTCTGGAAGGCTTACTGGCAACAATTAGAGACTAACTCAGTTGAGGACTCCCTGAATGATGGACAAAAGAGAGCTCCGAGACGAGGAGGATTTATGTCAGAGCTGTAGCTGATTTATCTGTGATTTGCATGATATATCCAACTGGACAGAGTGCACAAGTTATACTAATTGTATAGAATAATATATATATATGATTCCAGTCATCTTCTGGAAACTTTACTTATCAAGTTGTAGAAGTACGGATCTCCATTGGGAGTCTTAGTTTGTATTTTTTAAATGACTTGAAATATACCTGAATTCACATTTTTAAACCCTTTCTTAAAATGGTTCCCAACCACGTAAGAAATATATATTTTTAATGAGTTTTCCTATATATATATATATATGAATATGCAGAACTCGCTCAGTTTAAAGAGCCATTTTGAGGAAACGCGGCTCATATTCATATTTTTGATAAAGGAAATATAATGCTAGAAGAATACCAAATCGGACCACTTCATTCTATAGTTGCCAGACAAAAGGTCAGTTTTAAGTGACATTTAAGCAAATCAGTAAAAATTGTTATCTTATGCACTTTCAAGATTACAAATACCCTTTTAGACCGGAGTTAATCTTATGGAATCTAAATTTTAGTTAAGGGTTCGAAATATTATGTTTTGGAACATGTAATATCGAGCTAACCGTGGTCATACTTGAAAACAATATAATTTAAAGAATGAGAAATAATAAATTCTAAGAAATAATGTATAAAATATGAAATAACCGATTTACTCCGGTTTGCAAGAAAACTTACTTTGGGTTTGCCTTTGATAAACGTTATTTTTTCTCTATATTTAATCATTTAAATTTCTTGCCTATAAATAAATAGTAACACTTCCGCTATAGTTTAAAAATAAACTTGATTTTGTGCAAACTTGAACAAAATTCGAATTAATTCACATTTAGATGTCGAGTTGAGTTCGTCATTTGACGAATAATGTTTCCGGTCAGGATTAGCATTAACAAGTTATTTAGAATTTATAAGAACGTGATGCTTGTAACTTGTAGCTTGGAATCTGAACAATCTGGATACTGGAGTCGAGCACAGCAATTTTATTTAAAGAATCAGTAATCTGAAGCTAGTTGGATAGCAATCGATCACGCCCACATGAGGTCATTTCAATGCCCACACCTTCAAAGAGTTGTTTGACTGGATTCCAACTGAAGTCTAAATTTTTATACGTACCCCATTTATATCTATATAAGCACATTTATATTTAGGAAATTCCCAAGATGTCGACTTAAATTAAGCAAAATATGCTATCAATAGCCGAAAATAGCTTAAGTTTTTTATTAATGTCGGCAATGAAAAGATTTAAAAGCTGTCAAACGTGTTTATTAGCTAATTGTTCACATTAGATATATATATATTTTTATATATGAAGTCTCTTCAAATTAAATACCTCTCTGAACATATCTACTTTAATGATGCCATGTCTCGTATTGATTTCCTGGCAGGAACAGATATGCAGCCTTTTTAAGAGGCTTATCCCAATTACAGCATTTGGAAGGAGATTGTCTCAAATTCTGTCCAGTCATTGTGGACTACCCTTTTTAAAATGGGGGCAGTTTGCTGGGTACAAAACAAGAAATATCCATTTACATAACACATAAATCATATCCGATCATCTTTGATTTTTCAATTAATTTACAAAATGTCGGCATTTCAAAAACTGAAAACTAGCAGCTCGAGAAGAGTTTAAAGGGAATGAAAACCGGGAAGGGTTGCCCCAAATGAAGTATATTTCAAATTTTTATTTTCCTTATTAATATTCATTAATTTAATCCATACACTTCAAATATATTTAATTTAGCTACACACAGCTATTAAGTATTTAAGTAAAATTTCTCTTTTAATTTAATGTTTAAAGAGAGTTATAGTACAATTCGATTAGCTAACATCATTTGCAGTGCAATAAATCATCAAGAGGTCCAAGTTTCAACTGCAGTATCTATTTTCCAAGCGATTTAAGTGATCAGACTTTGCTCAGACTTTTTCATAAGCTGTACAAAAATTCCCTTAGGCTGTTTTCATTTTTGGTATTTTCCGTTAGCCACAGTCTGAATAATTTTCACTGATAAAATGATAAATAAATTGAATTTCATCCGCTTTCAGTCTGCGAAAGTCGACCTTTTTCTAGCTTAATATTGAATGCGGACTCTTTCTCTGTCCCCCCGGCTGTCAGAGTTTTGTACGTAGCCGGATTTCCTTTCACATCTTCGCTAGTTGGTTTTGTTGTTGTTGGTTGTTCCTTCTGTCGGAATGCTAAGCATCAAATTGGCGTGAACATAAAAAAAGTTGTACGCGACTTAGTTGAACTTTTGCACAAGTTCTCGTTCAATCCCCCAATCTCTCTCTCTGTCTCTGTCTCTGTCTCTCCAAGTAAAGCTTAAGTTTTTGGTTAACTTTTGCCGTTATTTTGCTTGAAGTTCTGCCTGTGATGTGGTGTAACGCCCCCGTTAGCCGCCCCCACCTACATCGCCAGCACAAAAACCCATATCAACTTTTCACATGTATTTTTTTGCTTTTTTGCAATGTAGCTTGTCAGTTTCAAGAGTTTCAAAAGCTATGTGTACATTTATGTATATTTGTGTTTGTGTTTGTGTGTGTGTGTTTATTTATATTGGTATCTTACGGCTACTGTCGCTGTCCATAGGTAACTTTAATCAAATAATTTATTATCGGCAACGTCACACACGTTTAATTGAAACTAAAATATATTTTTGATTAATTATTTGGCAGCAGTGGCAGCAGAGACAGAAACCTTTTGTTTTTGTGCAAACTACACCAAAGCTAAAGCCAGCGGCGTCGGCACACGAGCGCCGCTCTCTCTCTCTCTCACTCTCTCAAGGCTGTGGGTATGTTCGGTATTCGGTATCATGCTGAGCGCTGTAAGCGTCGCTGCCAGCGTTGTTGTCGTCGTCGTTGTCGTTGTCTTCATTGCCCAACCTTTTGGCCCCCCTGCGCTTGCTTCTTCGTTCGTCCCGCTAGCTGTTGTCACAATATGCACACACACACACACACACGTAGGTATATACATGCATTCAGTTCGATTGTGGGCTATGTACTCGGCTTTACGCTTTGCGCCGCTCATTCGCAGCACACACACAGTTTCGTCAAATACCTTTCGCTTCTCTATATCTGCCTGCTGCTCTCAGCGACCCTCACGTACATACATATATTTTTCGTTTGCTTTTGTTGTTATTTTCGCTTCGCTTCGCTTAATGCTTTTGGTTTGGTTTGGTTTGGTTTTTCGGTTTGGCTTGGCTTGGCCGCTGCATATGGCTTCGCTGCCGACGTCTCTGCTGGCTGCGCTGCTTTTGTTGTCAGTTGCTTTACCTACTACACCGTTCCACACATCTTCGCTAGCAGTTGCCTCTGCTGCTGCTGCGGCTGTCACTGGCAACCAGTTTGCTGTGGCTTTGGCTCTGGCTCTGCTTGTGCCTTTTCGCCCATTCGCATTGCTTGTTCGTTTTGTGGCGCATATCTTGTATCTGGATAGTCAGCAGCCCCGTTGCCTAACTTATGAAGCCAGCATATTATTTCTTTCCCATTCTTCTTTGTTTTACTATTTTTGTTTTGTGCCTACCCCAGACGACGACTGTCACTTTGTCTATTTGTATGTGTGTATGCATGTACATATGTGTATGCACTATATGGAAAATGAGGACGAGGAGTGTAGTGAGAAAACTCATTATTATGCTCTGAGCGACAGCGAACGCTTAGGCTCTGCCACTGTCTCTGCTGCTGCCTCTGCTGCTGTACATGGCTCTGTGCACGCGTAGATAATAATGAAACATACGCAGACAGAGTTGTCGATTATTCTCAACTTATTTTATTGGCAGTATTAAATCATAAAAATTTTATTATTTCTTTTAATTGTTTTATTTATTAAATTATATTTTTAGACTTATTATCTGTGTAAATGAAGAAAATCCGTTTAAAAACTAAAATAATAATTGTTTTATTGTTTAAATATATTAAAAAGAAACACAATCATTATTTTTAGAGGTCAATAGCAGGAATATTTATTACTCAAAAATATAAATTTTAATAATATCAAATTTGTATACACAAAAACTTTAAGGGTTATTCTCAGTAATTATTGTAGTTGAACTGTGGATGCGTTGACAGCCCTGTCGCGCCTGTGACTGCTTTCCACGACCGACAGCAACAGCTTAGGCAGACACATGCACACACACAACTGCAATTATTCACACACAAGCACACACAAACACATAGTGCATAGTGAGGGCATATAAACATCTGCTGCTGCTGCTGCGGCTGCTGTTGACGTCGCTGGTAATTGGGAATGGTTATATGAGGCATGCGGCTAGTGGCAAGCTGCTGTGAGGCATTCAGCATCGTTATGATGATGCTGAATGATGTTCAATGATTGTGAGGCGCTTGTGACGTCACTAGGCGACGCGTATTGGGAAAATCTACTGGCAGATACAAATGCGTGTGTATGTATGTATTTGTATATATATTTGTGTGTTGCGTATCTCGGCATGCGCTCTGAATACAGCAACGACTAGCGAGCAAAACAACAACGAATGTTTTCTGATTCTCAGTTTTGAGCTGCGCTGCTTTGCTGCTTGCTGGTCGGTCATTGCTTGCGGGATTTGTCGATGCGCTGTGCGGCGGAGTAGGAGCTCGGCGACAGCAGCAGCGAATGGGAAAAAGAGAAACAACAATTACAACAACAAAAAGTAAAAGAGGAAGACGAAAAAAAAAAACGCGACGTCGGCACAACACACAAATTAAACTTAAATGCCCCCCATTCACTTGGAGGCTGCTACTGGAGTTGCTGTAGATGTTGTTGTTGCTGTTGTTTTTGCTGGCTCTTGTTGTTGCTGCGACTGGGAATCGTCGTGCCACTGGCCACGACTTTAGCAAGAGCAGAAACAGGCACAGCAGTCACTGCCGTCGCAGTCAGAGTCGCAGTCGCAGCATCAGCTTCATATATCTGGGCACATTATTAGTTTCTCTTTCCCATTGTTGTTGTTGCTGTTGCTGCTGTTGTTGTTTTTGAGGCGCTTTATCGCATTTATTGCTGCACGGGGTCTCAATTAAGCTGTTAAGACCAGTTGAGGCCAATCTATCGGCGGAATTAAAGCCAATCAATAATTTACGACAAGCCCCAGACGGAGTGGAGTGCTCGGCAAACTTGCAGCTTGCAACCTGAAACCGAAACGCTTAGCGAAACGACAGGATGAGCTCAATCAACGGTTGCATTCATGGACCAGACACGAGGCACAAGGGAACAAACAGTTGATGCGACATCACTTAAAATGGCGTTCACAAAATGATGTGGTTGTGGTTGTTGTTGGAATAGTCAATCTATATTGATACCCTCCATTCAATTGCAATCTCTTTAATTACTGTTATTCATCGTATCATAAAATCTATATGATATTGCCTTAAATAGCCACAACAACTGAAATTACAATTAAATTGAAAATACTACTTAATCTTTGATAAGAAAATATATTATAAAAGTTTGCTACTGGAATTTGTAGCATTACATTGTTAATATAACTTTATAAGAAGCACTACCAACATTGTTATTGGTTATGATATCACAGTCTTCAAAGCTCGTTATTAACTATACCCTTAAGACTTGCCACAAAAATGTTTATATACTTTCAGTAGAATAACTCAGTATGCAGTTCCAATAATTTAAGAAACCTTATTTAAATATTCTCCAGAAAATCAACTCAATAAAGATTAAGTAAAAAGAATTATTAACTTGTGATTATTAACTTGTTTTCGAATAATATCTTGGAAACAATTGTGTTTTTATGCAAGGTTTTTTTTTTCTTTATTATTATTTTAATTTCTGTTTATTATGAAATATCTACATCATTAATATTTCCGTTTAAATGCATGATGTGTCATTGTTTCGACAACCGAAATGAATCAGAGTCAACTCTGAAGCAAATGTATAAAATAAAATCAAATAAAACAAAACATTTCTTTAAAAATTGTTGCGGTTTTTACTCTTTTTTTTTTTCTTTTTTAACTAATTTCTTAACGCTTCAGAGAAAAATCTGCAGTTTTTTTTTTTTTTTACCATGTTTTGGGAATTTTCGCACACAATTTAAAAGTCATTATATATGATTATTTTTTTTCCTATCTTGCTCAAAGTTTTAGAGTGTTTTATAAGCACAGAGGGCTAAAATTTACTAATAGAAATGCAAGTTGAAGTAGAATTCAGTTTTTTAGATTAAAGATTAAAATGTCTGCGGGCTTATAAAGATAATAAGCCTGCTTCTAGATCAAAATCAGACCTTCTTCATTTAGCTTTCAATATAGATTTAAAAGAAAATACAACCTATTCATCCTATGAAAACTATATATATCAGCATTACGATGTAAATGTAATGTGAAAAAATATGCCAACGCATTGCTTTCAATATCTTGCTAAACAAATATAATGTTTATTCAAAAACCCATATTTCGCCCAATTATTCCTAAAGGAAGCCATTTGATAAATAGTCGGATCTGTATGATTTCTAGTGCAAATGTAAGAATCATACTGAAATTCATATTGAACAAGTGTTCAACCAAAAAGTTGTTCAACAACCGATCGTTCGAATGAAAGCTATATAATATAGTAATCGGATAAGGCCAGCAATGACATGCAGCAATAAGTCTAATAAATGACAAATGTTCATAAGATTACTACAAAACTAAAGAAAGAGACGGTAAAGGCTGTAACGATTTGACTAATCATGAATATATATACCTTGTGGTATCGGCAAAGTCTTCTTTAATGCATAACGATAAAATTATGTACCCTTTAAGAGGTCTAAACGAGTAATTATGCTCTCCTCTACTTTGAAACACAATCTTTACCTATCTAAAGTCGTATATTAAAAGTTTTAACCAATACATTTACGATACTTGTGAATAGTTGTATAAATTAATCTATGTATATATTAAAGAGATGAATAATTTGAAAATGCATTATTAATTAACAACTAATCGATTTCTATCGATACTCTAGCAGATGGATAAGCTATCGATAAGTAAGTGCATGGCATACGAGAACTTATATGAGCGCCCCTAGCTCTTGATTGAAAATGGGTACGCAGATACTTTATTGCTACTATATAATTGAATGTCTGATTACGGTATTTGATTTAAAAAATATAATTCTTTATTCACCAAAACACGTCTGTTCAGTTTGGTGTACAAAATATAACTCTGCTTATGCTACTGGTTTAGTCAATAATGAAACCTCGCATTTGCGTCTTATTTCATTATTTACAGTTAGGTTAAATTTCTTAGAATATACAGTTAGGTTTGATTGCCTTTGCTGAGGCGCTGGCGCCGTCGCAGTGAGTGTGGACATGAGAGATCTGCATGATGTTACAGTTAGGTAAAATTGTTTATGCTAGAGATCTGCATGATGTTACAGTTAATATACAGTTAGGTCTAATTGCTTATGCTGATAATGAATAAGAGATCTGCGCGTGGCGCCGGCGTTGTCGCCGTGAGTGTGGACATGAGAGATCTGCATGATGTCATGGTCTGGATATGTCACTATATATATATTCTTACATTTTCCATGGTTTCCAGGTGTGAAAATCTAAACCTAAAAAAAATTCACAGATTTTCTAATTGAGATAATTAATAATTCTCTTCAAATTTTGAATTGTAAAAAGATTGCTATTAAACATAATTATGAACTGCAATTTCGCAGTAAATCAACTGGAATTAAGTTTGCGATATGAATTTCTTCACTAACGACCTAATTAGAGCGACCATTAGAAGAGATCTCCGTGAACTTTTTGCATAATTCGCGCCAACTATTGCAATTGTTATTATACCTGGAAGCGAACTGTAAACGTCACAGAAAGGAGATAAAAAGCAACGGAAAATAGCAGTTGAACCAACAGCAGCAGCAGCAGCAGCAAAACAAACGTCTGAAAAATGACTGTGCAATGTGCAAACGTCGACTGATTGGAGAGCTTTTTTTTTGTATCAGTGCTTTTTAAGCAAAAAGGAAAATAAGACAAATGCTGATTGTTGATTTTTGTGCAAAAAGCACAAACATTTTATGAATGTATGTATGTAGTATATCCGTAGTATGTGAGTGTGTGTGCGTGTAGCTTTATCTTTATAAGTTGGCATATGTATTTGGCATGCATGGTATGGGACATATGTAAGTTTATATTTGTGTATATTTGTATACACGCCTACGTGCTAAAATGCATATCTGTCCACGGAAACAACGAATTGCGAAGTGGGTAGATTTCAGTGAAGCAAAATTACAACAAACTTACTTGAACTACAGTATATATAAAAAAAAACTAGCCAATATTATATCATTGAATTAAGACGCAAATACTGTAATAACTGCCATAAAATTATTAATGCTTCTCATTTTTTAAATTTTCTCCCTTTACTTTAACTCATCTTTTAAAAAACAGAGTCATTTTACTTATCAAAGCAAGTAGCAAAATTCTTTTAAAATTCGAACGCCTGACATTATTCTATTTTATTTATTATATCAATAAAGTGTATTAACAAAGAATAAATTTTAATGTTTCCGTTACATTCGCAAAAAACAATACTTGATCATCGTCTCATATTATCTTCTTCTTATTTTGTACAGTTCTGTGAAGTTCTTAAAGATAATTACCAATTTTAGAATATTATAAAAAGTGTTTTTCAATATATATGCATATTTATTCATCGTTATGGATACCTTTTTTGGAAAGATGAGCTCTGACCTTTAGTACTTATTTGTTATTCAAAAGTAATTAATTTTTCATTTTATGGTTATACTCCTTCATACATATTCGTCATTAAACTTTATATTTCGGGTAATGAAGATGTTAATTAAGTGTGTAACGCTTTAAATCGCTTCAATCATCTCGAGGCCCCTAGTATATATGTTCTAGATCGGTATACCTATGCCAATTTATAAGTACAGGCTGTACTTCTGTCATCGTTTTGTAAAATATCCCTCAGTTTTTCATATAGATTTATGTGTATTGGAAACTTGGTTGAACAGCTAGTCGAAGCCAAATGAAGCCAATTACAATATTATATTGTTTCTGTATAAAAATTAATTGAAATAAGAGTTCTATGTTGTGGACGAGAGTCGAATATGATGCGAAAATAATAATATCTTTACAATAAGCATATTTAGAGTAGATTTTGCAGCAAAATCTTTTCTAAAAGAGTCTTAATTGATACCTTCACAGTTAAGTAAATAGTGAAATACCTAAAGATCTATTATAATATGAAATATAGCAAACACAAAACGTACAATGAATTTTAATATACAACAAAGCTGTAAATGTATCTTTCCGAAGTCAAAATCTTATTTATCAATATAAGCATACAAGAAAATTAGTCAAGTGTGGTAACACTGGAAAAGCAGCTCTGTTACTTGAAGCCAATGGTTACCGCAAAAAACAAAGATAGTTATTCGTATAAGTAAATACTGCTGAATATATATACAGCCACCTACCCTCAAAATACATACACATATAAGCACAATCGTAAATGTGTACAGACTTTTTCAAAAGGCTAATAGAAATCATTCATATACACGTAATTACATATATACATACATATAGTATCGTATTATACAAAGTTATACATACAAACAAGAGTATAATTACATACTTAAGTATATATGAGCACATCCGTACCTTGAGCAGAGAGATCAAAGCAAATAGGTTTACTTATATACTATGCACACACTCGTCGCCGAAGGGCACACCTCGCAAAGCATGCTTAACCGTTATGTACAGCTGTACATAAAATATGTACATTCTCATATTAAATATGTGTGTACACACTCCTTCTACATATCTAGAGCGTTTTGTATATAAGCATAAGCCATGTACGCGTTTCAGTCGTCGACAATGAGACAGCCGACAGCCCTTTCCTTTCACACAAACGTGGAGTCGAGCGGCAGCAGCGAGTCGAAGAAACGAAGAAACAGCAGGCGCAGCAGAAGAGGCAAAAGGCAACGGCAACATCAACAGCAACGCCAGACGTCGCCAGCTATTATATACACAGTTCAGTGCAAAACCAACTTCGAACGTGGACGGTTCGTTACTCGGTCGCAAGTAACGAATGAGAAATAAAAGCCGTCGCTGTTCTGACTGAGAGAAGCAAAAGAGACCAACGTAAATAAAATCCGACAACGACGACGACCGCATATCGAGAACGGAGTGCTTAAGCGTAAGCGAGAGCGAGTGCGCAGCAGTTGCACGCCCAGTGAGAGTTAGTGTGTGAGCGAAATAGCAATGTGTCAGCCACTGAGCGCACAGTAGTCAAAAAGGAAAACGAAAAACAGGCAGCAGAGGGCAGGCAGTTGGCCGCCGTAAATGTAAATAGGCGTTGCATATATGTGTGTGTGTATGCGTGCGAGTTTGTGTGCGAGTGCGCGAGTAAATAACACAACGTTAGCAGCACCGCAGCGTCAGTTGAACGCTAAACATTGAGTCGAACGGACGTGTGCGCAATTTCGCTGTCACATTCTAAACTGAACCAACTTAAAATCACAATTTCACGGATTAAATGTAATAAAATAACAATAAATTAATTGATATGCGAATAAAAAATATTTAATTATTTAATATTATCAAGCGAAAGCAACTAAATATTAAGTGTAGCCAGTGCTATAAATTTCCTTTGTGTCTCGTGTGACAAATGCCGAAACAACAACAACAACAGCAACGCAAGCAGCTTGCGTATTATATATACCAAACGTCTATGTAAACGTCGCCTCGCAGTCGCAGTCAACATTGCTGCGCGCGCGTCAGCAGCGTTTGAGCTATATGCGTGCGTGTGTGTGTGTTCGTGCATGCAGAAAACATAAGGCAAAGCATAATACACAATAAAGGTGCTCACGAAAGCAAATAACCCAAAGTGACAGCCGCAGCAGCGCTCGAGTTTCTATGCTATCTGTGTGTATGTGTATCTGTGTGTTGAGAAATATCCGAAGCAGCGGCGAAGTAGAGGAGTAAAGTGTAAAGCAAGCAATAAAACGTAGAAACGCAAACAGCTGAAGCTGGCTGACAGAAGCTGAAGAAAGAAAGGCACAAGAAAAATTGTTGAAAATCTAATTAAAACCAGCGCGAAGAATATATATGTATGTATATGTGTGCGTTTATTTGTTGGAATTGTGAAAGTGTGCGTGAAAATGTGCCAATAACTGCACTTTGGATTATTACAACAACATCAACAACACTGCAACGCGTTTTGGATTACGTATATTAATTGCAGCAACAACAACACAAAATGTCTCCCATTCAACTGGATTAGCAGTCAAAACTAAAAACTGGTAAGAAAAACACATCAAAAACAAGAACAATCGAAAGATTTGCAATTGCATTTCGTTAGTGTGGTATATGTTTGCATGTTTGCGCTCTCTTTCTCTTCTCTGCTGGGCATGTGTCATTTTACAATGCTGCCGGCCTGTCAACGCACAGCTGTTGCGCTCTGCTGCTGCTAGCTACGGCCCCCCAAAAACACAAACCTCTTCACACTCGCACACACACTCATTCACTCACCCTCTTACCCCATGCGAAACAACAGTTGCTTGCCTGCTTGTCTCCTCCTCTGTTCTCCACACACAGCCTCTCTGACAGCAGCAACAAGAAGACCAAAAAGCAGAACAAAAACAGTAGCAGCAACAGCTTTTTCTGTTCTGTCTGTCTGTCCCCCCATTTTACAATGTACATTGCGATTGGCTTTGCTCTCACGTGCGTATGTGGGAGAAGGAAATATATGTATATATATATACGTATAAATATATATATAATATAATATATATATATATGTTTTTCTTTGTAAAATATATAGTCATCATTTGAAAGTGCTGCTTACTTCTTTTGTGCACTGCTTTTACTCAATGGGAAAGTAGTGCGTGTCTGTATGTTGTGTGTGATTGTTTTTTTTTAGTAAAGCAGATTAAGCCTGGGTCGCTGTTACAGCGCAGTCACCCTACAGCTGGCTGCATCGCATTCTGCATGTGCTGCATTTTGATGAGTAGCGCTCTTTTTCAGTCGCGCATGCCTCGCCTTCGCTGCTTCCAACATTTATTCACGTGAAATTCCGCTGCTTACTTTATATATATCTTCTTTTTTTTTAATTTTTTTTATTATCCTTTTCATGTTTTGTACTCACTTTATTTTGCGCGCGCGTCCGTCGCTGCCTGACGCAGTTGTTGGGTCTGCTTTTTTTCGGGAAAGGGTTCAACTTGGGTACACGCTATACGCGTCTGTGTGTGTGTGTGACTGTGAATGTATACACACTTTAATTTTATGTAAAAAGGATTTTAAAGCAGGCAACGTTTGTTCGTATTCGACCCCGAATACATTTCATATTCATTCATATTTTCCCATTTAGCTGCTGCGCTCCCCTCTTTACTAGCAAGTGTGCATATATGTTTGTAAGTGTGGGGGTTTGCAGTTTCCTTTGAGTTGTTGTTTTTGTGGGTTGGTAGGTTGGTCTAAAAAGTTTTGTGTTAAAAAGTTTTTACGTCCGACTTTTTACTGGCGCGCGTTGATGCAAAAACAACTTGAAATTGTTTTCAAATACATTCCATTTCGCACTCGCATTTTGTGCAAGCTCCATTTAAGCCGTGAACAAACCCAACTTATCTGCCTGTTAAACAGACAAACCCAATCACCAACTCCCCCACCACGCCCTTGAGTGCCCTTTGCATTTTACACAGGGTCTCTCGCTGGCAGTCGTTAACATTCCCATGGCAACTATATATGCAACACATTTATATACGTATATATATATATATAGGGGAACTGAATGGGGGACATCCAGGCATCCATTAGCCATCGACTGATTGCATATAATAGTAGCGCACAACATTGTTTTCCCCGTGTGTTGTCCTGGCCAAAAGGGAGCACTGCAACAACAGCTTTTTGGCCAGCTTTGACTTTCAATTACTCGATTCAGTCACACAAACAATACGACGACTACGACGAGGGTCAGTTATGAATTTAAGATGAACTCTGCTGTTTATGATTCATCCAGCACCAAGTTGCTTATCAGTTTGATTAACAACACTATTTTCTTATGATTATAATACGCTTTTATGGATTTAATGAGGGAAAAACCAGCTGTTTAGTTCTCAGTTTCAGGCCAAAGACTTTACTTGGAATTTTGTTGTTTATTTGTGTGTGTCTGTTTTCCCCCTCAGAGTTCTTCGAGTGAAAATTTAAGAGGGGGGAGTACTTATTATTTTTTTTTAAAGTGGTTTACTGTGTTTACATTTTGAATTTAGGTATTAATTAAATGTTGGAAATTTCATAAATACTTTAAATGACGAACATAGTTGGATTAGTTATTAAATATTACAGTATTTAATAATAATTTGACTATGGAACGCTTTATTAATAGACATGATTTTTATAAAATAATTTTTAATTAATGAATTAATCATAAATTATAGACATATAATGATTAAATACGTTTCTCGTATGATTCAAATTTCTTAGTATTATAAATTACATTTGAACAAGCCACTGAAGTATTTTCTAGCAGAGCAATATTATTTATTTAGCTTGTATTATTTGCCTGGCAGTCAATGAACACCCCCAATCTCTGCAGAAACACTTGCATATGCATCATGTATATATATATATATATATATATATATATATGTATATATATACATATGTGTGAGTGTGTATGTGTTTATATTTGTTTGTCGTTTGGCTGCATATTAAATTTCCATTTTTTTTTCTCTACTTTTTTTTTTTACAGAAACAAAGGCGTCGAATATAGCGCGACTTTTGTTAGTATTATTATTATTATTATGATGACGCCGGAGTCGAAGGCAACAGCAACATCAGCAAAAACAACAACAATGGCGCATGCAGCACAAAAGGCCGCAGCTGCGTCGCCGTCGCAGTCGACGTCGTCATCGCTGCATTTGTCAACACTGGCAATCGCGAGTAAGGCGACAAAGACGACGACAGGCAAAAGCTTTGTCAGCAATGTGCACAACAGCAGCAACGGCAACAGCAGCAGCAATAGCAACAACAACAACAACAGCAACAGCAGAAAACACGCTAATGTTGATAAAATGCAAATGCAAAAACAACAACAAAAACAACAACAACAACAACAACAACAACAAAACTTTGCTGCGAGAAGCTTAAAAATAAAAAGTGAAAACACAACAACAACAACAACAATAGCTGCAACTAATGCATTTACACAAAGCGCAACAGCAACAACAAAAGCATTGCTTGAGTGCAACAGCAGAAGCAACAATAATAACAACAACAACAACAACAATAATAATAATAATAATAAAAAAGAATCAACACCGCCAGCAGCAGCAGCAGCAGCAGTGGTTGCAACAACAGTTGTTGATACCGGCAACAACAGTACATCATTTGCCTCGTCATGCTCATCATCGTCCTCATCTTCATCGTCATCCGCCTGGTCCAACATCGAGGATGCCAGCAGCAACGGCGGCGCCTCCGCCGATGAGGAGCCAACAACCGATGTTGTAGAGGCGCCAACAACAACAACGTTGTCAATGATGATGACAAAGCCACGCCCCGTTCTTCTAACTGCCGTCAATCCGCACATAATCTGCCACTTGTGCCAGGGCTATCTGATCAACGCGACGACCATCGTGGAGTGTTTGCATTCATGTAAGTTTCCATCCCCCACCCCCCCCCCCACCCCGCCAAACACCACTAAACACCTAATCCCCCTTTTCACTCGAAGATAAATTTATATTTTTACGTTCGGGATTTAGAAAATCGTGCCTTAAGCCAGATTTAATATCAAAACATACGTTTACAAAAAAAAATTCCGTTTTATCTCAGTCGACAAAATATTTGCACTATAAGAAATCGATGTAGTTTAATTTATATTTAATAAAACACAAGCTTTTTGTGCAATAAACATTTTCAGAAAATGTTATTTTTTTAAATTCAAGAAAGTTTTTGAATATATTTTTATATATATAAAAAAAACAAGTTTTTTAAACAATAATTATTTTTAGAAAAAGTGTCTTTTAAATTTGAAGTTAATTTTTTTTTTAAGTATGCGGTTTTTGGTTTTTCTACTTAATTACAGCAATTTTCATTTTAAAGAATATTTTTTAAAAATTGAACAAAGCTTTCAGAATGTGCCAGCTTTAAAAGATCGAAAGTAATTTATATTTAATACACAAAATAATAATTCTGCTTGCCCAAAAAAAATAATACATATTTAGAAATTTGATCTTTTTAGAGCCAAGCTAGTTTTTAAAAGTGCAAATTAAATGTATTACCTTAATAACAAGTAAAACTTAACTAAATACTAGAGCAGACACATTTTTTTCTGCGAGTGTAGTTTGGCACTTGTGGTTAGGCGCATAGACTAATTAGCAAAATGCCAAAAGCAACTCCCCTTTGCCTATCTCACCCCAAATTGGTCTCACTCCAGCCGTGTCTGATGCTGCCAAGCGATAAGTTAATGGGCGAACAACATTAATGAGCCTTCTTCTTCTTCTTCTTCTTCATCATCTGACTATTCTGCATTTTGCATATGGCCTGTGCCTATGCCAATGCCAATGCCTATTTCTATATAACCCCCCCGAGTACTACTTGACTTGACTAATGCTGAAAACTCATTTTAGAGAGAGAAGTTAAATATATATATATGTGTGTGTTGCACTTGGATTTATGTGTGTGTGTGTGTGTGTGTGTGTGTTTGGTGCATATGTCTGTTTTTAAATAATTACAAATGCTTCTTCTCGTTGGCATTTTTTGGCTGTGAGTAGATGCTGCTGTTGCTGCTGCTGCTGCTGCTGCTCAGGCTTAATAACTAGTGAACCATAAATCAGACACAACTTTCAAGTGGCAACTGTCGCTAGTCACCCGCTAGACACCCCTACCCCACTCCTCATGTGTCTCTCCGCCGGTTTTTTGGTTTAGTGCAACCGTAAAACCAGACAGCGAGAAGAAATACGTTTAGTTAGTCGTAGACTCTTCAAATTTCGTTGCCTCCAATATCCGGTTCGCTTCTTGTTTCATTTCATCTTTTTTTCATAGCAAAGCGGCTTACTTTAAACTCGAATTTGATGCTAAATATGTGTTTTTGCAATTCGTTGCAGTTGCAGGCGCAAATGTGTTTTTGCCAATTAGTCAAAGTTCAGACGAATATTTGCAAATTAGAGCTTCATTTAGGCCCAGCTTTCAGCTAAGCCAACAACATCAATTCTGACATTTGCTAATCAAAGCCCGTTGCGGCCATTAACTCCTCCGCACTGAATGTGGTTTTCAAATGCAGTTTTCTGCCTCATCTTGCCAGTTGACAGTAAATCGACTGTGTGGCACAAACCAAATGTGTCGATGGCATTTCATTTCATTTGTGTGGCACCCAAAGGCTCATTTAAATCTGTTGCCAGGCTACTTCTTACATACATACATATACACACACACATATATATATATATATATATATATACAGACTGGAGTTGCCACCAACCATGTCAGCTTGTTGTTGCCTCTGCCTGTTGGCGTTCGTAACTCACTAAATGGATGCCCCAGCAACAACAGCTGTTCTCATTGTTGTTGTTGCTGTTTTTTGTTTTTGTTTTTGTTTTTTTTGTTGTTGGATGTTTGCCCTTGTTTCGACTTTGTTGCATTTTGCAGTTATGCCGTTGCTCGAGGCCATTTGGCCAACAAATTCGCAGCAGCACCCAAACCACCCAAAAAAAAAAAAAACAACAACATCAACAACACTTCCTTTCACCGCCCCCCCCCCCCCCCATCTAGCCTTTACATCAGTTTATTTTTTTCTTTCTTTTTTTTTTTTGTTGTTTTACTTGTTGTCTCTTTCGTATCCAGAACTCTGACAGACAAGCGTAACAGGCGAACCGAATGTGTTTCCCATTCTCCCATTCTCCCTTCCCCCCCACCCCCACCGTTAGGCCAGAGCCTGTATTTCCCCCCCATGTCTGTTTGTCTGTCTGCGTGTCTGGTTGTTGCAGCCAGACCGGGTCCAGCCTCAGTCTCGGTTTCGGTCTCAGTCTCACTGTTCCTGTCGCTGGTTGACAGTTGTAGCGCTTTGGGACAAACGACGGACAGCATCATCAGCAGCAGCAGCAACAGCAGCAGCATCAGACACACTGCCATTGACATTAAAGTCAAAACACACTTTTTTTCTCTCTCTCTTTTTTGATGCTCTGTTGCTAAAAGTGTAAATGGGGTATATTTGTACTAGGTAAAAATATTATTTTTCGGTTCAATTGCTAAGATTTTTTCTCCAAAAATCAATTTAAGTTCTACTTCAAATGGAATTATTATATTTTTTTTATTGTAGTCGTTTCTGAATATTTCAAGACTAGACAACATCTAGCCATACCAAAAAAAAAACATAGACTTTTATTATACAAATTATAAATGCCAATTATATTATTTTAAATAATAATTTCTTAACAAATTCGGCTTAATTAAACCAATTTCTCATGGCTAAAATATTAGACATATATTATTAATATATTATTTCGAAGTTTTGGCAGTCATTTCCAATTAATTTAAATAGTTTTGATTCTGTAAACTCACGAGTAAATGCACTGAGAAAATAGAGTATTAAGAAGTCGGTTTACATTTACTGTTACTTGATTTTCTCGTCAATAAAAAATCAAGAAGGCGTATTTAGTTTGGGAAGTACAGCAATTAGTTTTAACACTTTGGACAGAGTATATCAAAGTCGAGTATGGAAACACAGTATTGAAAAGACGGATTATATTTAATGTAAAATTAATTGACAGTCACAAGAGATATTTAAAATTGTGTCTAGAGCATCTCTCTTTAAATAGAGCATTTCTCAGTCGGTTTCTTGTCAAATGCAACATTTCTGTTTGTTTCTACTTTTTTCCTGCATTTTTTTTTTTTGGAGCAATTTCTGGGTTCCGTGGGTGGCACGTTCGAATTGAATGGATGGATTTCGTTGCCTTTCCTTTCCTTTTTATTTGTCCTCTCTTTTTCATATTGTATCCCCATTTTTAGAGGGGCGTGAGGCGTGGAGGGGAGAGAGGGATAAGCCAGAGTTGAACGAATGTGTCCGGGAAGGAAAAGTTGTGTGCTTGGGATTGTGGTGCGCTTACGCAAGGGAATTATTTTTTTTTTTTTTTTTTCTTGTATGTTCAGGTTTTACATAAATTTGTATAATTTGAGTAGACCAAATCTCTAGAATTTCTCAATGTCCCTCAACGCAATAATTTAACTATATTTTTGTTGTATAACACAATTTGTAACTGTTTTCTTCATCTCTTCTTATTCTCGTTCTTTGTCCGCATCTCTCTCTCTCTCTGGATTTTTTGGATTGGTTGCAGTCTGCCACAATTGCCTCATCAATCACCTGCGCAAGGAGCGCTATTGTCCACGCTGTGAGATGGTCATCAACAATGCCAAGCCCAACATCAAGTAAGTACAAAACTACATCAAAATATATATATACCATAGTTGCTATCTTATAAATAGCGACGACTGTCGCTGACATCTGCAATTAGTTGGTATTAAACACAGTGGAACACTTGACTGCCTCACATTTATCACAGTTTTGAGGTGTTTTTTTTCTGCTTGCTCTTTGTTTGAGTTCCCTCAACAACTCAGCGCTGTTTACTTCAATCTGGCTTTTAATTTGAATTTCATATGAAATATTGCATTACATTCAGTCCATGTCAAAAAACCAAGTTTCTATAGAAGCTAACCATTTAATTTTCTTTTCAATTTTTCATTAACTTAATATATACTTTATATATTTAGCTCAATTATTTTATTAAATTCACTTAATTATTATGAAATACTTCCCTTTCAACAGTCCCATCTGAATTGGTGTCAAGTTAGCCACAGCTTATCTTACTTACTTATCTTACTTAAGGAACA
Source organism: Drosophila longiperda (assembly GCA_035042125.1). Lineage (NCBI taxonomy): Eukaryota > Metazoa > Arthropoda > Insecta > Diptera > Drosophilidae > Drosophila > Drosophila longiperda. The sequence goes on from JAWNLV010000107.1 coordinate 15,268,104, forward strand.
ACAAAGCGAAAAATAAAAATTCCATTCACATTTTTGTGGGAAGTTCTTTAAAATGATTAATGGCTAGCTTTATAGCTTTGCGATGCCCATTAATGCTATTCAATTTGAAACCTTTGGCTATACAAATATCTAAAGGTTATTTCGAGCTGTTTTTTTTTTTTTACAAGAAGCTAACCAATTGATAAATAACGACAAACCTTTCGAAACTTGGAATCGGGAATCTGTCTCCTCAGCCATTGAGAACTTGGCAAAACACGGAATAACTTTGCGCTGCTTTTTGCCTTGTTTTCTCTATCCTTTCACACACACCCCCTCCCCCACTTCATATTCTCTTTTGTCTTTCGCTTAAATTTCGGTACCCAAAAAAAAAAAAGAAGCAGAGTGGGCATCACTCACAGCAGTTTTCAGTTGGTGTTGATGTGGTGGAGGAGAGTGGGGAAGGAGTAGGGGGTAGCCGTGTTGTTCTCCACTCTGTTCGTGCCTGGTTGCCTTTGGCTTTTGTGCACTGTTTCCAGCTGCTGCTGTTCGCGTTCTGTTCGCTGTTTGTTGCTGCTCAGTTGCCGTCGGCAGAACTGAGCGCAAGACCCGCCCGTTAATTATCTCTGGCGTTTTTCGATTTGGTTTTCGGGTTTCTTGGAAATGCGTTGTTCCGTTTTATTTTTTTTATTATTATTTTTTTTTTTTGCGCTTGCACTTTATCAGTTGGGCAGTTGTAGATATTTTATTTTTTTTTTATATTGGGGCGGGGGCGCTACACAACAATAAAAACATGGCCGCACATGGCGACAAACACAAAAGCAAAAACAACAGGCCAAGCAAAGCCAAGCCAAGCCAAGTTTTTAGTTTAGAGTTGAGTAGCATTATTTGTTTTCTTTTTATTTTTTTTTTTTGCTTTCTGTTCTTTCTGTTTGACTTTGTTTACCTTTTGGCAAATAAGAAAATAAGTAATAAAAGAAAGTAAATAAACTGGCGCTTTTCTTTTGTTTTGCTTTACTGAAAGCGTTTGTTTTTGTTGTGGTTTTTTTTTTTTTTTCCTTGTGGCTTAAACAATAAACTTTTGCAATAAATTTAATTGGAGAGTCGAGACCACGTACAAAAACCACTTGGCTGTCTACGCTTTTATATAAAAGATTTGTATATATATATATATATAGTTGTTTATATAGTAGTAGTTGTGCTGACTTCACACTATTTGTTGCTCGGCCAACTCCCCTATTCATTCATAGGCACAACAACAGCATTGCCGCAACCCCTTTTGCCCCCATGCTGCTGCCGTTTGTATTCATTATCTTTTTGTATGCAGTCGACAAGATTACAACCTGACTGTGCCAGTATCATCATCGTCATCAGCAGTGGCAGCAGCAGCAACAGCCACAGCCACAGCCACAAGGTAATGCAGAAAGAGAGAGAGAGGAGGGTCGTCTGCCTGGGGGCTGGCAACTCTGGCTGCGGGTGGTTTGCTCGTTGGTATTTATTAAAGCTGTGCCCTTAAATTGATTCGATGCTGGAAACGTGCTTTCCATTAGAAACGTGCGTGGCCAAAGCCGTCAAAACAGACAGCCGCATTCAAGAAACATTTGGTGACGGCAACACCCAAACAGAGCTGGCCATATCCACTTAGAGTGTGTCGAATGTTTGGCAGGCATCAAATAAAGTTAAGCAGAGTCAACTTTTTCGACAGCCTCAAAGTTCAGTTCAAGGTGCACATCAAGCCGCCGCCACCAACAAGCAGCAGTCGCATTCGCATTCGCATTCGATGCGCAACTTGGCTAAGGGGGAATCCCATAACCACAATTACCACAGCGAAAGTTCTGCGGTGCTGGGCTATGCTCCACTCTATTCTATTCTGGTTTGTTCTGTTCTTTTCTAATGTTACCAAATTCGCATCCCTCCTATAAACACAAATATATTCTTACAAAGTTTACAGTTGAGTTGAGTTTGTTGTGGTTGGAGGAAAAAACACAGTTAGAACTTCAAAACTCGTATTAAACTTCAATACTACCTAAATTTATGTGGCAAAACGCAAAGTCTGCAGTAGCATTTACTAACTGATGCTTATTTCGGTCAGTGGAATACCAATCTGTATATTAGACTCAGGAGTAGATGTCATTCCACTTTTGTTGTATAAAATTTAAATAATTTACATTTGTAGAATTTACCCTGTGTTAATTTATAGATAAGAATGCAGTTTGGAATTGTAAATTTGAGCTGTTAATTATAATAAATAGTAGTTAACTATATAAATAGTAATAATTAACAATAATAATGATAAATAAGAGTTTGTCAGGTCGCGCTTAGCTAAGTGATTGACTTTAAAGTCGCAATATACTTAAAGCTATATCATAAATATAAAATCTCTTTATTTGTGCCTGTCTTTTGTCTGTCTTTTTTATATTTCTTAGTTTTCTTTTTACCCTTGTGTTTATCTCTCTGCTGGCATGTAAATGATCTGCTTACCTAACTGTGATATTTGCGACCCTCGACCCGCTACCCCCCGTGTACAACTAGTAATCTATCTATATGTATATCTACTCTAACTGTACTCTACTCTACGCTACTCTACTCTATCTCTACTCTACTCTACTCTAACTGTACTCTACTCTACGCTACTCTACTCTATCTCTACTCTACTCTATTCTACGCTACTCTACTCTATCTCTACTCTAACTGTACTCTACTCTATCTCTACTCAACTCTACTCTTGTTGTTGTTCTTCTTTTGCTTCTGCTTCTTCATTCATTCCGTTCCTTTTGCTTTTCTTTTGGCTGCTATTCAATTGTTCAATGCCTTTCAAAGGCAACGTTTGATTGAAGGCGAGCGCCTGCAACACAATTTTCTATAAAATGCGACTTAATGCGACGAGTTCCTGTGCGGCAGCCAGTCAGTCAGTCAGTCACTCAGTCCAGGCTCAACAACAACCACTGTTGCGTGGCACCATCTAATAGCTTAGCGCATGCCACACAGCTGCTTGCGACTGCCACCGCCACTGCCCCTGCCATAGTCTCTGTCTTTGGCACAGACCCTCGTTTTTTTTTTGTTTTTTTTTTTTTTTGGCGACGTTTGTTGCGTGCCATTGAAGCAATTGCATCTGCCATCTAATTTGTAATTCTCACAACACTCTTCTCTCGCTCGCTCCCTCTATTCTTTCCCCTGTCTTGCTCTCTCTTTCTTCGTCTTTTGTGCTGCGCTCATTTCCTTTTAGCGGAAGTCGCTGCTCAGCTGACTTTTATTTTTCACTCATTTTTACACTTTAAATCTATAAAGAAACTTAAATCAAACGACAATATTTTATTTGAGCAACTGGAAAACTGCTTGTAAAGCAAGTTGCAAGTTTAGACTGGGCAGTGTTTCACTGCTGTCAGCTCCTCAAGTAGAATCGCATATCAACTACCAGCAACATGCCACTAATAACTGATTCTTATAGCCAATCAAGAAGAACAGCAACTAACAAAAAAATCTTTAGCAGATAAACAAAGACGAGTTGCATGGATCGATAAGACTTGCAACCAAGTCTTGTCTGATCTTGCAGCCTGCAGTTGCTTCTCTTGTCTCTGTTGCCTGCTCTCTCAGGCACACACACACACACACACACACACAGAGAAACACACACATGTCGCCCCTTTTGTCGCAACACCTCAACTAACCACCAACCAATCTTTATTTGCAGATCTGATACCACATTGCAGGCAATTGTCTACAAGCTGGTGCCGGGTCTCTATGAACGGGAGCTGATGCGTAAACGTGGCTTCTACAAGGATCGTCCACAGGAGGCGGCACTGGCAACGCCCGAACAGCGAGGCGATGATACAGAACATCTGATTTTCAGTCCCTCCGATGATATGTCTTTGTCGCTGGAGTATGCCGAACTTGGGTAAGTTTCCATTGATTCCCAAAATCGATTGCAGTTTCCTAAACTAAAGAGAAAAGAGAATAGAAAAGATTTTATTATCTAAAAATATGATTAACTTATTTTTATTAGAATAAAGCATTGAATTTACATAGAAAAGAAAAGAATTCTTAAAAAAAATAATATTTTAATTGCCATATTTTATTATCTAAAAATATGCTTAAATATTTGTTATTATATAGAATAATATAATAAATTAATGGATATACATAAAAAAAAATTAAAATAGAAAAGAATACATTAAAATAAAATATTAGCTACTAAATTTAATTAATTAATTTAATATATGATTAACCTATTTTTATTAAGTAAAAAACAGATACAAATTTTGAATGCAAATAAAAAGAAAATAAAATAGAAAAGAATTCTTAAAAAAAAATATGTTAAATGTTATTAACTTAAAATATGATTAAATATTTATTATTAGATAGAAAAATTAATTTTGAGTTAAGATTTACTCATTTTAAATAGATTTTTACCATTTAACAATAAATCTTTTGCGGAGAATCTTTCTCTCTTTCACTTTCTAATTTTAATTAACACGTTTCTCTTTTGTTATTTTCTTCTCTTCATTTCTTTAGCGAATTGAATATGGAATCAGAGATGGAATTTGGTGATACACTGCGTCCCAGGTATCTGCAGTGTCCGGCCATGTGCCGGGTGAGTCATTTGAAGAAGTTCGTCTATGACAAGTTCGAGATCGATGCCCAACGCTTCAGCATTGACATTATGTACAAGGTGAAGACAATTGTGCTGCTGGACTACTACACGCTGATGGATATTGCCTACATCTACACGTGGAAACGGGATGCGCCGATGCGTTTCTATTTCCGCGTCTACGAATCCCCCCAGCCACTGATCAAACCTGCTCCGCCCGACAGCAAGGCAAACGTGTTGGCGCCATTGAAACTGGAACCGGTTACAGTGCCATCCGCCACTTCATCCCCTGCTCCGTCTCCTCCCACGCCCACAGCTACTCCCGCACTGGTGGTTGTTAAGAGAGCCACGCCCTCACCGCCCGCTGTGCAGCTAGCTCGGATAAAGGTGGAGCAGACACATGATGAGTTTCGTATTGTGCCCAAGCTGAACTCACCCATGGATCAGCCACTTAAGCTGGTCATCAATCGGCAGGTGTTGGAGAAGCGCGAGAAGATGCCACATCATCATCACCATCACAACTCGCCCAAAGCCAGCAGCACCAAGAGTCTGCCCTCGCCCAACACACCCACGTACAACAAGGAGGAGCCGAACATTAAGCTCAAGATTGATCTGTCCAAGCAGAATAGCGTCACAATCATCAACATGTCCGATCCGGATCGCAAGGAGATTGTCAAGCCACTTAAGCCCGAGAAGGAGTCACGCTCCAAGAGTAAAAAAGACAAGGATGGCAGTCCCAAATCCTCCTCCAGCAGCGAACGCAAGCGCAAGAGTCCATCTCCGTTGACGGTGCCACCGTTGACGATACGCACGGAGCGCATCCTTAGTCCCAATGGTGTCAGCACTGTGCTCAGTCCACGCATCACCAGCGGCGCCTGCCACGAGGATCCCAAATCGGAGTTCCTCAAATCCTTTGCACTCACCCCCATCAAAGTGAAGGTGGAGTCGCCCGAGCGTATCAATAATCTGACTAATCCCAGTCTTAACATGCCCAAAATGAAATCCAAGGCACATTTGGATGACAGTCTGCTGATGAAGCCGCCCAGCGCAATGGCGCCCAAATCGATTGCCTCCTCCAAGCGCAAAAGCAAAGAACCCATCAAAGCCATCTCCAAGAAGCCCAAGCTATCGCCACCATTGCCACGTGAGGACTTTAAGATTCGGCTGCCTGCTGCCAACGCGATGCAACACACTCTGCCACCTGCAACTGCTGCAAATGTGGACAAACCGCTGATGCCACCGCCAACTGCAAAGGCACCAGTTGCCGCGGCACGCCACAAATCGACACCAGCCAACAGCAGCAGCAGCTGCGGCAGCATTAGCAATGGAGCAGCAGCGTTGCCAGTAGCAACGCTACCGTTCCACGCACCGCCGCATCACCAGGGCATGCAGATGGCGGCACCCGGCAATCGGACGCCGATTGCCAAGCGATATCAGCCCATCCTGCCGAAGGCATCGCGTACCAATCCCTTTGCCAACATACCAAGTGATGTGAATCGTCTGCTCAAAGATGCGGGCACCGAAATCAAATCGATTGCCAGCCAGGCCAAGCCACATGTCTATGGACCCAAGAGCCAGGAGCTCAAAATGGGTCCACCACCAGTGCCAGTCAACAAATCCAACAACAACAACAACAGCAACAACAACAGCAACAGCAACAGCAAATCCAACAACTATTTAAATTTGGCCTTGTTCAATGCGAGCAAATCGAAGGGAAAGGAGGCGCCACCCGGTTGCCGCACGCCCATGTATACGCCCAACTCGCCCATCTATTCGCCCAGCTCGCCACAATATGTGCCCAACTATAATATACCCACCATGCCCACCTACAAATATACGCCCAAACCCACAACAACAACAGCAACAACAACAACAGCAGCAGCAGCAACAACAACTGCAACAACAACATGCACAAATAACAACAACAACAACAACAACAACTACTTGCAACATATGCTAAATGGCAGCAACTCTGGCCTTGCCTCCGGTTTGGGCAGCCTTTTTCCCACGCCGCCTACCAAAGCGGATCAGAATACGAATCCCGCTGCTGTTGCTGCTGGCGAGGATGCGCCCGAAAAGCAACAGGTGAAGGTGAAATCTCTGCTCAATTCGTGCAACATCAATATACCCTCCTCGCTGTCCATAACCATATCGCGTGACAATGGGGATGCCTCCTCGCCCAGCAATGCGGCGCATGCCAAGCACAAATCTCCCGTCAACAATTACATTGAAATCGTCAAGTTGCCCGATCAACCAGCAGCAGCTGCAGCCGCAGCCGCAGCAGCAACTGCGACGCCAGCAAGCATTACGCCGCCGGAGAAGGAGCCCGGTAAAGCGCAGCCAGTCAAGTTGCCAGCGGCGCCAAGCAAGACGATTCCCTCGCCACAGCATCTGTTGGCGCGCATGACGCCGCCACAGCAGCAGCTGCCACCGCCCACGCCCACTGCTGTGTTGCCGCCGAAGAGCTCACCCAAAACCGGAGCTGCAGCTGGTGGTGCGGGTGCCGCCAAACCACCAGTGCTGACACCCCAGCAATCGGACAAGAAGACGCCCAGTCCCGAGAAGCGTAGTGCCCATTCGCCCAATTCCGGCGAGAATAAGTCACCGAAAGCAATGCAATCGGGCGGAGCAACTGCCTCCTCCGCCAACCACACGCTCAACGGCGATTCGGCTGCCAAGAAATTTCGTCCGATTTTGCCACGTCAAAATTCAGTTGGCGCTGCTGAGCTGTCGCCCAAGTTGCCCAATGTGTTGCCCCTGCCACCTGGCTACAATTTTGCCAATAGTTTGCCCAACAACAGCAACAACAACAACAACAACAACAACAACAACAGCAACAACAACAAGAAGGTGCCCACCAGCAAAAAGTCACCCAATCTGGCTAATCAGAAAATGTCGCTTAGCAATGGCAATGGCAACATGGCCACGCCCATGCAGCTTAAGGGCGTTGCAAAGAAGAAGCATCCGACGCCGCAACCGCCGCCAGCAACAAGTAACTCGCTGAAGATGTTGCCACCTGCAACACATCCGCATCCACATTTGCCCAATATGAATGCACCTTTGGGCATTGCCTCGGCAACGAATCAATTGGATTTGAGCAATTTCCTCAAGGAGAATCTGATGCGTGCCCAGGCTGCCCAGGCCGCGCAGGCGGCTCAGGTGGCTGCCCAGGCGGCGAATCAATCGAATCTGATGTACAATTTTGGACCAGCCATGTACAACTATCAGCAGGCTTATATGATGGAGCAGCTCTCCCGAATGCAGCGTGCCGGCAACGAGGTGTTCAACGATTATCTCCAGAAGCTGAAGAGTGTCGCCAGCTCCAGCGATGAGCACAACAACAAGTCGGTGATGCCCATGCTGCCCACAGTCACCCTGCCGACGGCAGCCAGCCAGCAGGCAATTGCTGGGGCGGCAAGTCCAAAGAGTTCGCCACATGCCGCCGCAGCTAAGCTGACGCCAGCGGCGACGCCGGCCTTGGCCAAAAGACAGCCAAGTCCCCGGCCACAGGCGGCAGCCACCAGCAACGCCATGTCCCTGGCCAAGAGCAAGTGAAGTGAAGTGAAGTGAAGTGAAGTGATTATTGAAGCGTAGCTCAAAAACACCACCCACCACCCAACACCCAACACCACCCACCAGCCAACGAAAAGAACAGCAACCACCACCCACCACCCAACCACCCAACCAACTTGCTCAATAATTAATATTTAAAGAGTTTTTTTTTTCTGCCACTTTTTCGTTTTTAATTTTTAAAAAATATGAATTTGACGTTATTTGTTTTATTTTACTTTGTGTGTAAGCTGTAAATATTAATAAATACAATTTTTATAAGTTATAAGCCAGATACAGCGATTCAGAATCAATTAATATAAGTATCATCTACCAATATATATATATATCTATATTATATATTTTTTATATAGTCTTAAATTGAAAACTGCAAAGCTGATGCTAATTCCAAAAATAAAAAACAAAAAAATAAAAGTAAAATTCCCAAAAGCGACGCGCTTTGAAAGCAACTGAAAGCTTGCAGCGTCAATATTAAAGCTCACTTGAAAAAATCGAAAGAATAAATTGGAAAGCTTTTAACGCTAATTAAAGCTCAAAGCTCCAAATGCGAGCTCTGCTGATAAAAAGAAAAAAAAAACCTATTTAGAGACATTCTAGTTTTTAAGTTGTTAATTTAAGATACATTAATATATTCCATAAATAAAAGCGATAATCGATAATAAATAAAATAAATATTTATATGAGAAACAAAACAAACAAACAAAACAGAAAAAATTGAAATTTCTTTTGGTGGGTAAATTGACAGTTAAATGCTAATCAGCTGCTGGCTGGCCAGCCAACGTTAGCTCGGGTCACAAGGTCAACGCAGTGCGTGAAGGTCGGTCTGCGATTGTGGCCCAGTCCAGTCCGGTTCGGTCCTTTTCTAATCCCCGCTGTTACTCGTGACCGCTTTGTCTGCGTGACGCGTCTTTAAAATGAAAAATGCCAAAAATGAGGAAAAAAATAAAAGACAAAGAAAATAAAAGATTAGGGATTGGGTAGTCGTCGGCGTTGCTGGGTTCTTGGTGCCTGGGTTCACGGTCTGGCTGATAACTTTGGGTTCGATGCTCAATAAAAACCGTTCGGAAATGCATATGCATTGTTGTTATTGTTGTTGTTGTTGTTTGTCTTTTGCCTTTTCCTTTCTTTTCTTTTTATTTTTCTTCCTTCTTTTCTTTTTTTTTGCAAGTTTCCGATTTCGAAAATTGGCAATTTTCAAGGAACGAGTCCCAAATGGCCAACCGTAGTGTCTTCAATGACAGGAATGCCCCGTCCAGGACATACATCTATCTAATGAATACGCCGAAGGCTGCCCAAAGACTGGAAACAAGGGTAGTCCGTCCGTCCACTATATATCAAGTCCATATCAAGATAGCTGCACTGCTTTAAGGGTGGATTAGGTGCGAATTGGTTTAACGGCGCTTAAAATCAAAAGATTTATGTCCAAACAAATGGCTATAAAATATTGAATTATTAGGCATGATTAGCAGATACCCTGTAAATAGTGATTGTGATAAATTTATAAGTATATCAGTCGATCATTAATAGACATTTATCAATTAGTACCAACTATATTTAATGGTAAAAAAAATAGTTAACATGTTTTAGAAATATTATTATATATAATAAAAATTAAACATTTGATGATTTTTTCCATAATTTTAAATAATATACTTAAAAAGCTATGCATTATTAAATAATTAAAGACTTGCATCAACGCATAATTAAAAAGATAAAAAAAATATAAAGTACTGCACAATTTTTAACTCTTTAATTTATTTTAAATATAAAAATAAGCAACGCTTCAAAGTTTTCTCTTACAAACTCTTTTTTTTTAATGATTCATAAGATGATATTTATAATAATCTCCTCCAGCTTTGCTGCATAAATTTGCACAGTTTTAACCCAATTTTTTTCACACACACTTTACAAGAGTGTAAAAAAATGAATAAATAAAGTTCAGCAAGTGGCATAAATTTTTGGCATTCATTCAAAATTCATTCAGAAAACTTTTAGTCAAATGCGGCGCCTTCAAATGCGACTCGAGTCGACTTCGAATTCGCCATTGCCGTTGCCTGAATAATGTATGGCAAATTGTGTGGTTTGAGCCAAAAACTCCAATTACAATAATTAAGCAGGCAACACTTGCGAGTATTTATGTGTGTCTTATTTTATTCACATATGGGAAGTGAGTGTGAGTATGAATATGTTTTGTGAGTGTTTTGGGCGCATCTGAAAACAAGTTTAATGCGTTTGGCTTTTAACGCATTAAATCAGCATTTATAAATCATTTGTGTAAGCGCACAGACAACCAGACAAGCAACAACAACAACACACACATATACACACACACACACACTCTCACACACCTATACACACTCTTACAGGTAACAATCAACAGCTGCTCGTGGAAGTAATTAGAAATGCAAAATTGTACTCAATGTTTATTTGCAAACCGATTATTTAAATTGCTCGGCTAGTCGTAACAATTTGGATTGACTCACTGAGCTATATATAAATATATATATATATATATGTATAAATAAATCTGTACTTTCACAATGCTTTCGAAAAGCTGGTTAAATATCCGCTATTTAATTTCAACTAATATCCTTTTAAATTTTATTATTTTTTCACATATAAAATAAATGAAAATTTATCAAAGCTCAGTTTTCAACTTGTTAACCGATAATAGATAATAATCGATATCAGATGAACTTGTATTTAATTTTATTGGAATTATATTTTTTAAATAAAACATGTATACAATTTTTAAAAACCATAAATTTAATATTTTATAAATATTGCAGCGTATATAGATTATTAATCGGCAGTTTAGAAGCCGTCATCATTTTTGCTGGAATCATTGCTTATTTTACATCCTAAATATATAGTTGACACAGCAAACATCGGTCACAAAATGACTAATATTATGACTGTTTTCAAAATACCTCCAAAAAGAAAACCATAAAAAAAACACATATTAAATGAAATACAATTTAAAACAAGTTTTATAAAATGGCTTTTATTTGTCGACTCGTAGAACAAAATTAAATATTTTACAGCCGAAACTCTGTTTGAAAATATTCCAAAATTATTGAATTCAAACCCACTAAATTGTCAATAGTACTTTTAGTTTTTAAGCTGACAAAACTAGATTTTTTCAAACATCTTTTGCTATAATTAAACTAAAGATGATTATTATTATTATTTTTAAAGATGTGCTCATTTTTATAAAGTATTTATTTAATTACTTAGCCTTGTAATATATTTTTGGATTCATTTTAAAAATCAATCGATATTTTCTAGTGGAGAAGTTCGATTTTGCGGAGTGCTAAGCAAATAATTTGTTCATATAGGTATTATATAATAAAGAGATCTGATCTCAATGATGGAAGTGATTATCACACTTATATTTTGTAATGTTTGTTAAAATCGTACTTATGTTTCAAACGATAGTTGCTGTATAAGCTATATAATATAGATATAAACAAAGATTCGGTCTGTCTGTAGCAACAAGACTGATTTGTGGCAAGTGCCATTAAGAAAGTTTCAAGACTGAGAAACAAGTTTGCATAGAAACACACAAAGACAGACGAACAACGCTTTATCAATTAGTGTTGCTGATCAAGAATATATATGATGAACATAATGAAAACACATGAATATGCAGATCAATTATATCAGCCAACACAAGCGTATAATAAAATATAAATTTAAAAAATTAACATTGATTTTGAAGCACTTTTTGTCATATTATTATTTTAATTGGTAGTCAATATATAATGACAATCGCTAGCTATATATATATATATATATATATATATATATATATATATATATATATATATATGTGTGTGTGTGTGTGTGTGTGTGTGTGTATATATTTGTATCAAATGACCAGTTCATTAAAACCACAAATCTTCAAAAAGCTTTTTCCAATGCCAAAGAGCATCATTTGAAAGCGTCTTGTTTGCTGAGTTTTTGCTCTGGCTTTTGTTCAAGTTTGTGTAATTGCAATTAACGGAACTGTATTGAATTACAAAAGCAGCAACTGAAGCAGCAGCAGCAGCAGCAGCATCTATTGAAATAACTAACTGACACGACGAGCAGTTACCCATTAACAATAACTCAGAGTTCCCACAACAGTTCAAATGTATGTGTTTGTGTGTGTTTGTGTATTTGTATGTGGAGCACAAGAGCACATCAAAGTTTTGCCAACAGCGGCTTTAATTGAATGTGAGAAGTGGCAAGGGAAAAGTTGCGTCAACGTGTGCTGGGAACACAAAGTTTCTGGCCGGGCTTTTGCAAAGAGGGCGACGAAGTCCTTTACTTGCAATTTGTTCAAGTCGCAGTCGCCTCCCCGCTTAAATGACGATTTATGTGCTTAGCATTTGTGTTACATAATGGCGCTAAATTAGTTTTCGACTTTCAGTTAAGTTGACTTTGCCTCTGCCTCAGCACCAGCCTCAGCCTCAGCATCTGCCTTAGCTTCTGCCCTGCTCAAGGTAAGAAATTTAATTAGCAATCCTATGCTTGTCGCCACATTAAGTGGCATTGATTGCGGCATTAGCCGGTCCAAGTGGCAGCACTGAAGATATACTTAACAAGACTTATTGCCAATGTTTTTGCAATTTGTTGAGAGTTATTAACCATATTTAACAGCCAAGTATAATACTTTAAGACCAACATTGAAGTGGCAAAGGTAATTAAGATGAACTCCCTTATAGTACATTTTTTTTTATTTATACTATTACTTAAAGCAAAGTAATCTTTCGCAGACTTGATCAATAAATGTCTGAGAAAATAGTTATTTTAACACGGAATTTATTGATGAAAAAACGCTCGATAAACTTTTTTATTTTCTTGCCAATCAATTTCAATCAATTAATCCCAATTATTTAGTAAATCTGTGCCACACTTCGATATATATATTTTTTTTCTTTTTGCTTGTTTTAATGTCAGCTTAATTGAATTTTGTCAGACATAAATCAGTCGTGTATTGAAATGAAAACCCCGCATTAGGGTCCAATTAGTCCACCATTATTATAATCCAAGACAGTTAATTTTTCCGTACTCACTTGCTCTTTCGCTCACTCGCTTACTCTCTCTCTCTCTCTCTCTCTTTCTCTCTTTCTGTGCTGCTGGCTGTTATATATTTTTTGCATCAAGAAAAAAAAGTGAAACCCGAAAAAAAGTATCAATTTACATGCAGTGTTGATGAAGGAACGTATGCATTCGTCTTCCAGGTTGCGAGCAGTCAAGGAGACGGCGAAAATCCTCAACCGGATATAAGAATAATAACTGCACAAATTGCCAAAGTAGCGACAAAAAAAAGCAGCAAAAGAAGACGAAGAAGAAGCAAACAGTATAGCAACGGTAAAGTTGTTTACTCGAAGAAGAAATCATCTCAAGTTGGGCAGCTTTAGCTCTGCTTCTTTCTTCCTGATGCTCTCTCTTTCTCTTTCTTTCTTTCTTACGATTGATTGATTTGAGTGACGGGATTGAGTACTTCTCAATTGTCTCCGATGATGAGCTCTTCTTCTTGATGACTTTGCAATGTGGCTGCCGCGGCAGGTGGAGCACGGTGGTAGTCTAACGCTATAAAAGTCGCTTTAACAAGATAAATTGTCTGGTTGCCACGGCGGGTGGCGGCAACAACGCCAACAGTGGTGCCGAGCATTGGCGGCTGTCGTAATTAGTTGATTACACAAGACACACTCCACGCTGCTGCTTACAACACCTTCTCCCTCTCACTCCATCTCTCTCTCTCTAGCACTTCACTTCACTTCACTACCATTCCACTCGTTACTTGCCTTGCGTTACGTTGCGTTTGCATTGCAAATGAAGTTGTTGATAACGTGTTGGATGGGGGAGTTCGTTAGAGTTTGAGTTGAGTTTGAGTTGGAGTTGAGTTGGAGTTGGAGCTGGAGTTTGGACTGCAGAGACTTCCACAGTTGACGATGCTGTTGAACAAGAGCAAACAGTTGCAGTTTGCTTGCATGACGCTGCCAGTTTGACGTTGCGTACTTTGTGGACTTTACATAACGTAATAAGCGCAAAATACACTGCAAATATATATATACATATATTTGAACATTTATGCACATATAAATAAGTAAATACATACATATGAGTGTGTCATCCAGACCATTCAATGCCAATTTGCAGTCGTCGGCACATGAAAAATGTTGACATTTTTTCGCAGCTTATTGAATTATCAGCATGCCACAGCTTCAGCTTCAGCTGTTGCTGCTGTTGCCGCTGGTGTTGGAGATGGTTTTGGTGGCACACAAATAAATACATACATAGCAGAGAAATATAGATGTATATAAATATATATATGTACACACCACTCAGACCATTCCTTTGGAGTTGTATATAAAGAGGCACTCACACAAGCACACACATAGTCATAACCGCAGCGACGGCGTCAAAGCGACGGCAGCCAAGCAACCGGGTAGCCAGTGAGCCGTGCGGTTTTTACACATAGTCGATAAGCACTCCAATACACACACACAATACGCACACATACATACGCTCGTACAGCCCACTTGATATAACAGCAGCAACAACAACAACATAGAGGGTGCTTTTGGCAAAAGCTACTGAAGCAGTAGCAGCAGCGACCGCGACGTCGACGACGAAATCGGCTGCCGTTCGCTGCTCTGGCAAATGAACCTAATTTGATAGAACATAAAACAATAACAACAACAGCAACTGCAATAGCAAAAAACAGCGAGAACGAGAGAGAAAGAGAGAGACTGGGAGAAAGAGTGAGGGAGATTGAAAATGAAAAAAAAGAAAACCGTAACATATCGAGTTGGCATTGCAAGCAATAACAAAACAGAAACAACAACCAAAAGCGGAACAGTAGCGCTCATTAAATACTCTTTCTTTCCACAGTCTGTCCGTCTGTTGCGTTGCGTTTGGCTGTCCCCGTCTCCGTCTTCCTCAACATCCCTTCGTGCGTTTTGTCCCATTCCACTGTTCATTTGTCCTTCTGTCTGTCTGTTTTATTCCTTACCGGCTCTTTTGCTACGTGCGGGCATTGGATGGGAATTTAAATTGGTAATGCGACGAGGCCCAACTCGTGGTCGATGCTTGTTGTTGGTGTTGCTGTTGTTGTTGCTGATATTCGTTGCTATCGCTGTGCCGCACACTTGAATACACACACAAACAAGAGTACACATAGAGCGAGGTTGTGCTATACATGGCTCTGTATATTTGTGCTTGTGTGTATTTTTGAATATATGTTTGTGTATGTGTACACATTCGTATATGTATATACAGCGAGATTCAAGATAGAACACAGTGACGTAAGTTACAATAGGTAAGAGGGGTTCGAGTGAGGGGGTTGAGTGCAAATCATTTATGCATTTATAACAAGGAGAACAATAATAATAGCAATAATAATTACAATTAAAAAGTAATAAAAATTTGATAAAAATAATATATTAACAATACAGTATTATCTCTATAATGGTAATTAATATTTAATTAATCTATAATACCTGTTTTAAGAAACACTCCTTTATAGAAACTTATTTATTAATAAATAATAGCTGTATATATATATAACTCCATATTTGTGGCAACCCTTTTCATAATTGCTTGTCTAAGCCACTGTGCTGTTAGTGTTCGCATGCCCGTGTAGAAATATTTTCGAAGCAAGCTGCGCACATAATGACCCCCTTGCCAAGCACCATTCATGTCCCGTCCATGTCCAATGCCCCGTACCGGCCTCAGCCAGTGCTGGCTGGCTGGATGGCTGGCGTCTCTTGCTGCTGTTGCCTCGGCCGCTATTTTTATGTACAAAATACATGGCACATAAATTGTTTCAGGCCGGCAGAAGCAGAAGCAGAGCCAGCGCCACAGAGCCAAAGCCGGAGCCGAGGCCGTTTATTCTGATTGTGATTCTGTTCCTGTAGCACACCAATACACCAACAGAAACACAGATGAGAGACAGAGTATGAGAATGAGAATGAGTATGAGAAAACGGGGTTGAATGCAGTTCTGTGCGCTTTGTGCCTACTTGCACATGGACATGGCGTTTGTTTTTCGGTCTCTGTTTTTCGGCTGCTGCTGCTGCTTCTGCTGTTACTATTGCTGCTGCTGGTAAGCAAAGAGTATTTTTTGTTCAATTCTTTTTCTACGCCTGTTTCCGCTTGCATGTTGTTGTTTTTTGTTGGCTGCTGCAGTTGAGTGCCTGCTGCTTCTGTTGTTGTTGTTGTTGGTGCCTGATTCACACATTCCTAATTGAATTATCACGCATAAGCGACAGCCAAATTCAGATGAGAGATGTGAATGAGATGAGTTCTGGCTTGAAGCATTTTTAGGTGCCAACTGAACCAGATCGCTCAGACTCCAACTGCCGTCCTGCCCCTACTTCGCAACCCCCCCCCTTCAGATTCATATTTGTGTTATTTTTAGACACTGATTTTTACAATAATAACTAATTAGAGTGCTGTGTGCGAGTGGCTGTAAGCTGTTAGAGATGGGAGCGTGTCGTGCGTGTTTTGTTTTAATGGAGTTGTGAATAATAATATTAATGTTCAATAAATTGAAAACACTTTTATTTAACTCTTCTAAAAACAAATTTTTTATAAGAAATAGTTAATAAAAAAAATGTTGAATAAAATTGTCTTTAGTATTAATAAATAAAAAATTTAAAACTTATCTGAGACATTTCTACTTTTTAATTAGGTGTTATGGGAGAGTTAATGACTTCAAGCCATTAGAATTTAGTGAAGATACTCAAAATAAATTAAAAAAATAGGAAGGGCAAAGAAAATGTTACGCGCTCATCCCTAATTAAAGAGTGCGGTTCTGAGTCGCTTCAGTCCTAGAGCACGAGACAATCAGCTACCGTTAGAGTCGGCAACGGCGACGGCGACGCCTTAGTCACAACCAAAATCCAAATGCGGTTCAGCTACACTGCGATATACCCTATATAGAAAGATATGTACATATGCATTATATAAAACTCGAGAAAGGTTTTCGGTGTTGATTTTATGTATTTCACGCCCATGCCTGCCGTTGCTGCTGCCCTTGCTAGCTAGCTCTGCACGAGGGTTAATCAATGCCTTGTGCGCCGTCCGTCGTTGCGTCTGTTGTTGTTGTAGCATTTCCATTTTTATGTACAATTTTTCATATTGCGCTGTGCGCTGTGGCTTCGTTTTACAACTAGCATTTCTTTTTACATTTCCGTTTCACAATATTCGCGCGCGCAAGTGGTGTTAGTGTGTGCGATTGTGCGTGTGTGTGTGCTGTTTGTGTTATCGCTGTTGCAGTTGAAGCATCTAAAGAGACACGTTTCAATATGAAGCCCTAAGCACAGCCCTGCTGTACCCTGTACTTTGTACCCACACTACTACATCCCTAAGCCAGGGCTCTGCTATGCCCAGCAATTTACTCTTTAGGCAATCGCCGTTAGCAAGGCAACAACAAACCCTCCACTTCACTCACCCTCACACTTACTCTCTTTCTCTTACACACACACACACAGAGGTACTCGAAACCGAATCGTGTGCGTTTATTGTTCCATTCTTTTTCGCTTCTTGTCGCCACTAATTGTAACTGCAAATGCACACACACACACACGACGCTTACTCTATGTATATATATATATATGTATACTTTGTATATAGTGCTGCCTTTGTAGATAGCATCCATCCATTCATTCGTGGCACATACATAACCCAAGCAGCAGTCGCTGCTTGTTAAATAAATGCGCCCTCTTCTCTTCTTCACTTCACTTCACTTTTGCTGTGAGTTTTCTCTTCTTTTGCTGCCTTCATATTCGTCCGCCTGCGTTCAACGCACTTCCTTCTCCACGTTTTACGTCTGTCGGCTGGTCCGTATGCCTGTCAGTAAGTGTGTGTGTGTATGTTTGTATCTAGCTACACAGCGACAGCCCCACAGGCCAAATTTTGTCATTCGCTTCATTCCTTCGCTGCTGCTGCTTCTGTAGAAGAAACTGATATTTGAAAGCAGTTGTTGCTGCTGCTGCTGCTGCTGCTGCTGTTGTCTGTTACCGTTGCTCTGGGCAAGAATTTCGAGCATTTCTCGAAAGTTATTTGAGGGATGGCGCGCTCGGCGTTTTCTGTCTGTGTTTTCTGTGTTCTCTGTTCCGTGTACGCGTCTGGGAAGCTTAAATGGATGGGATGGCCTCTGATAGCATCTGAGTTACTTTTTAATACATTTCAGCTAAATGGATATTGAGACTGATAAGCGGAGAAGCACAGATTCCGGTCGCAATAAGTGGAAGTGGCAAGACCATTTCGACTTGTGTGTAAACATTTTAAAAATGAAATTATATTAAAAGAATTTATATTGACATTAAAAAATTTAAACAGCAGTCTTATCCTTTAACAAATTCTATTTTAAAGGCTTCTCTCAATGCAGTTAAATTTCCAAAGCCCCAACGTTTTTTTTTGCCGTCGGCATCTTTCTTGAAAATAAGCCTTATGACGTACGTCGTATATGTTTATTTTGTTAGCAAAATACCAAGTTTACTTATATAAGTAGACACGCATGAAGAGTGCAACTCTAAACATGAAAATATAATTGAGTTCCTTCTTTAATTCTTAAGAAACACAACGTTTTCTACAGAAGTAACAGGCCCTGCAATACTCTGATACCGGCTAAAAACAGGTTGAAAGTACCCAAAAGTAATATTATTAAAATTGACCATGGGCCATATCCCTTAAGGGATATATATAAGTAAACTGACTTCCGTTCAGTTAGGAAAACATGTAGAGTCCTGTTGTAAACTCGGAAGCCCTTGTAACTCTCAACCTGTCAATCCGATTTGTGCAGAGTTTAGGATTGATGTATGAGCTATAGATCGCCGCACCGTTTTAGTAATTATAATAACTTTCTTCAAGAGAAGACTAAGTTTTTTTTAGGGTTTATTGATTCTTCTGACTCCTAGTGGGTGTTGTAACCCATTCATAACACATTGTCGGGCATTAAATCGATAGAGTCACATATCTTTGGTATAAGGGGTATGAAACACATAACTCTGCTAAAAATCTGATACTTAGATTAACAGATACAGATACTTGATACATATATAATAAGACATAAGCTTTGTAACCAATCTAAAATAAACAATTTCTACGCATGTCAGCGAATATAGTTTTCCTCTAAGGTTTTTCACTCTAAACTTTATTTCTTTATTTGAATTCCACTAGAAAATTAAAGAACATTTGGAATCTAAGCACCCTCAGCAATTCCAAAATTAGCCAACAGATACAATATAACTATAACTATGCTAACACAAAAGATAAAAAATAAACATATATTTCAAGCACAAGCCGCGAAGCTCAGAAAGAATACTCAACAGCTAAAAGAGTCTCCACCGAATGGTTGCTGTCAAAGCGACGGCATTTGCAACGCCGAGAATGTTTTGTTCGAAAACCAGTTTTAAATGTTGCCCCCACTACGAACTCCAACTAAAATCGAGTTAAAAAAAAACACAACAACGAAAAAAAGAATCCAAACGAAAAACATAATTAACATTTTTTAATTACTGTATGCGCTATGCTGTGCCAATCCATTTCAAGTCTTTCGCACTGAGCACGCCCCAAGAGTGTTGCACCGTCTACTCACCACCAATCGAAAATGACGCACTTCGTGCTGTGCACCAATCACAGACGAGGCACGTAAAGCGACCAATGCGTCGCCAGCAGCGTTGACTTGCCGATACGTGTACAGCTCGTGTCTGATCTGAGACATGGCAACTCTACAACTCTACACAGTATAGCAAAAGCTCACAAAAGCTTCGTAAAAAGCTCGGCGATGCACAAATATACACACGAAGAGCAAATGAAAAGAAAAGCAAATCAGTTATTTTTCACGCCCAAACAAATATGAGCATATTTAATTGGTTTATATGTCTTTTATGTTAAATGATTGTACAGTTGCAGAAAAGCTGTAAGCATTCAAATTACCAGTGAATTTTGAGAAATTTAACAGCAAAAGTTTGTAAATTCCCGTTGAATTTTAATGCATACTTTTGGGTACATTTTTTGTTTAATTAAAAATCAGGCAATGCATGTTTTAGATTAGAATTAATGGTTTAAAAGTGAGAAACGACTCTTTAAACATATATTTTATTCAATATTCTTTTCTTTGTGGATTTAATTCCAACACCTTCAGTAATTAAATTAGTAATAGTTTTACTGAATTCTTCGGTTATTAAATTTTATGATCAGTTTGGCTTGTTTTTGTTATGTTTTATTAATTATTTAGTGACAGATGAAATACAAATAATTTAATTGATAGTCAAGAAATGGTGTCAATTTGGGAAGCAGTCTAGGAGCGGACGAGCACTTCGTAGTTGTCTAGGCGCACCTCCTGTCCACCGAAGGGGATGTACAGGCAGCGATGCGATTGATGAATCTTGCCGGGCGTAAAGCTGCCATTGTAGTGGCCACGTCCAATGTACAAGGGTTCGCCATCGCTGGTGCGGCCGCAGACGACTGCGCCTGCTGGCACATTGCCATAGGAGTCGGGCACCCAGCCGTAGCCGTAGCCGGCAAGCAGCTCAAAGTCATATTTTACGTGCTCGTGTCCGCCGTAGGCCACATAGCCGCAGCCCTTGCTGGGTATAATCTTGGCGGGGAGCAGATCACCCTCGTGATAGGCACGGCCCACATAGATGGCATCGCCATCCGAATCGTGTCCGGCCAGAATGGTGCCGGGCACAATGTTGCTGCCAGAGCTGTTCACCCAGGTCTCTGGCTGCACTAGCACCTCGTATGAATCCAGCCTGTGCTCAGCGCCACCGTACGGTATGTAGAGGCAGCCATGCGACGGATGCACCTTGCCGGGCGTCAGACTGCCCTGGAAGTAGCCGCGACCAATAAACAGAGGCTCGCCATCGGAGGTTTGACCCACACGAATGGCATGGGGCGGCACTTCGCCACTGTTGGCCGGGATCCAGCAGTAGTGGTGTCCGGTCAGGATCTCAAAGTCATGCTTGTTGATCTCCTGGCCACCCCAGGCGACATAGGCCTGTTGCTTGCTGGGTATCACCTTGGCGGGCAGCATGTCACCGTTGTGATAGGCGCGACCAACATAAATCGTGTCATTGTCCGAATCGTGGCCACCGACTATAGCGAATGGTGGCATACCATCGTAAACGTTGAGGGCAATCCAGGTGTGATCTATAAATAAGAGCAACAATTGTTAAGAATTTCTTGATAAGCCAGAAAAGCTTTCACTACAGTTATTGTTCTATGAGTGAGACTTGTTGAGCAGAACTGCTTGTGTGCTGCCTGGCTGACATTGAGTCACTCACGACGCGGCCACAAAGCTGTGCTGAGTGTGGTGAATATGGAATGTTGGAGTGAGTCGCAAACTTTTTTCGCATTTTTGAGTGTACACACTCAATCGATATATGTATTTAACTCATAAACAAACTGTTCTTCATTAGATCACAGTTGACAACACATATTTACTATTTAATTAAATATAAGTAGTGCGAATTGTGTTCGATATATCAATTTAGGTGTGTTGAAATCTAAGATAACAGTTAGTTAGGACAGTGCAGGTGTTTTGCCTGTGTTATCAGTTAAAGTTTGAAATCGTGGCATTATTAACACTTCTTATCTGGATCGCCATAAAAGCTAATAAGTTAGCTTTAAGTTGCATGGATTCTAACTGTCGCATCAATGTGCCGGCATTGATGTACGACTACAAAACTGTACTTTCTATAAGTTTTGGCTAAAAATACAACGATCGTCTAAGCCTTGCGGCCTCGCCTACAAAATTCGTTATCGATATCTAAGTTTTTTTTTTTATCAAAACATGTTTTAAACTGTGTGTGGCCTTGGCAAACGGAACTTAGTAACACTTTTAAGGGACATCATATGAGTTGTAAATATAAATTTTAATGGAAACTCATTTCTTATTATTATATATATATATATATTTTTTTTGTAACTATTCACTTTCATTTAAATGCATTTTTTAGTGAATATTATTTGCACTGATATATTCCACAGTTATATTTAACACTCTATCCTTTGGTAAATCGCTTGCTTACCCATTTTGTGTAATTTTGTTGGTTTGTTAGTTATGTCGGATATAAAGACCCGTAACGTTCCGTCGGATATTTTGATATAGACTGACTGGCTTCGTCGCTTGCACTTGTTTTATAAAGGGGAGTCTTTCTCTTATCAGACCGCACTGCTCCAAAAAAAAAAATATTGTTGACTGTTACTCGTCGTTAGCCGGCAATGATAAGATATCGTATCGGAGTCTGGCGGTTTTTCACTGTAACCGACACAAAAGCAACTTCGTCTTGGACAACAAGTTGTCACACTTTGAAATTACTCACGCGGCACTCGGTTTAATTTATAAATATTACATTTAGTCAGCCTTATGGAATCAATAAATAATTTGTTTTTTTTATATCAACAAGTGTACTTTACTTGACTTTACTTCATAATTTTTGGGCTTATCTTTGAGCGATTGCAATTTAAAATCTTATCGTACAGCGTCTAAAATACATTTTATCAACAAACTTAAGGAAAATACGTATATGTCATATACAAAAAAAAAAAAAAAACATAATTTCTAACTGAACCTTTAATTGTTTTTTCGACTTGATACTGAAAACTGCTGACTAAGACACTTACCTAATGGCATTTTTCTCTCTCCTAGAAATAGTAGTTTATTCGAATAGATTTAGAAGTGCCTTCTGCACTGTCCGATTATTAATATAACTCTAAATTGTCATAGTTTTTTTTTTGCTTCAGCTTAGTTGCTGAGCAGTTAAAACCTTTTGTTTCGGTTAATCACACAATACGTGGGAGTACAATGAACTCACTCTCGAAATTTCGAGTTAATAAATAAAACTCCACAGCTGTTTCTGGTTGTGTTTTTACTCTAGGTTTGCGCTGAGCTCCAAAATTGCTTGTGTTGAGTTGAAAGAGTTTCATTTAAATAGCAAAAGCAGCGCCTTCTGTAAATATTTGTTGTGTATTCAAAAATAGCTCAAATCGAAGTCAAACTGCCAACAGCAAAATTTCATTTTATTATTTCTAGTATTGCTTATATTACTGATCAAGTATATTATAATACTTTCTGGGATCAAAGAAACCTTTTTCAATGCTTTAAAAACTTCATTTTAAAATTCCAATAACCTCAAATAACCTTCAAGTTTGTAAAAGTAATTTTAAAGAAATTTGTCATACAAGAATGTTGACGAATTGTTCCTGTGGCAGCTTGGTGATATATTGATCCGATCCAGTCATTGTGATGATGTGTTTACAATAATATATATAAACTAAACATAGGTAAAACTATAGCTTTTCGCATTTGTTGATAATAATAGCAGCACGTCCTTTTGGCATTCCATGACGACAAACCAAAGATCCTTAAACCACCTTCAAATGTTTCCCATATTTCAACGATTATATTATTTAAATAAATGTAAAAACTCAGCAGAAAAGCTACCATGCAATATTTCTAATTCAAAAGTTTTGTAAAAATTAAATAAGGGAACACGTTTTAAAATCTTTAAAAATATCTAAAAAAAAAAAAAAAGAAACTTTTCTTGAATTTGATGGTTGCAATATTGATTATTGCTGTTTATTGTTAGGTTATAAATTCTTCAAATAAGGAAAGATATTTATTTGATATTTAGTTTGTTATAAGAAGGTGGCGTCACCTCATCTTAACTCAGTAATGATAATTTTGACAACTATTTCCTGCTCAAATTTCACAATGAATGCTAGCCAAAATGTTGTTGATGCCTGGTTTTACTGACAATTTGAACTGGGCAATACGAAATGAGCAAAACACCTGTTAAAAGACACTGCAAGAAAGTTCCCCGAGATGGCAACTGAATGATTCATCGAGACTGGAATAGCTTTTAGAGCGAGACACTCTACTGGAAAAGATAAACAAACACAAGTCCAAACCCTACCGATAAGGGACACCAGTTAAAAGCACAGTGATAAAGGCGAAACCATAAAAACAGCTGAAAGATTGTAACCCGGTTCTGGTCATAAAAACCATTCCAGTTGTCGATGTAGCGCTTAGTGAGTTATCAAACATAGAACTGGACGGTTGCCGGCTCCGCACACAAGTGGATATAGTTATCAGTACTTATATATACTATATAGAAACATAATAAATTGAACCAATCTATCGTACGCTTATCAACACAACAGTGAATCATGGGTATGTATATATATGTATATATGTTCAGATATAGAGCGAAAACATGTGATAAATGCCTAACACCTCCACAAAAAAAGGACATCATTTAGAATAGTAGAGTTTTCACACTAATCCCGAGTAGCACCGTGGCAATATCCTGGTCGATACTCAGCAATCATATTGCCAGTTGGTTTGGTGTTGATTTTTGTGTTTTTTTTTTGTGTTTATTTTTTTGGCACTCTTTTAGGATCAACGCAGTCAGGAGCAGTTGTGAGCATTGGTAGGCGAGTGCAAGAGGAAGTGATGTCAACTCAACTCTTTTCCAGCGCCCAACATTGAATTGCGCTTTAAATTCAATTCTACAAAATTATTTTAACAATGCTATCTTATCGCGACTTGAATATTGCTTATCGGCGAAACCAGTTAATACCACAAAAAAAAAAACGGTGTCCACCGCTTCTCTCGTTGCAGAACACACTTGGGTGCACTCGACGCCATATGCCGCACTGCCTCCGTTCGCTGTCATTGGGGGTCACGATTCTGATCGCTCACCCATTTATGTGGGCCGCTCGTTCCACGAGGGCGAGAATCTGCCCGCCAAGGTCATACCGAGCAAGGGTTGCGCCTATGTCGCCTACGGCGGCACCGAGCACCAGAAGACCCACTACGAGGTGCTAGTTGGCCAGGGCTTTGCCTGGGTGAGCAGCTGCAGTGGTGGTGCACCACCAAATGCTGTGCGCACCGGCACCACCCGCTCCGGTGAGCCACTGTTTGTGGGTCGTGGCAATCACGCCGGTTCGCTGTGCGTGGGCAAGGTGCATCCATCGCATGGCTGCCTCTATATACCGTTTGGCGGGCAGGAGGTGCGCCTCAACACCTACGAGGTGCTCATCCATCAGCAGAATGATGTTTGGGTGCCCGCCTCGCCCAGCTATACGCCACCCGGTGCCGTTATTGCCGGCCACGATTCGGATCGCACACCCATCTATGCTGGACGCGCTCTGCACGAGGGCGAGATGCTACCGGCCAAGGTGGTGCCCAGCAAGGGATGCGCCTACGTCTGCTTTGGCGGCTTCGAATTTCAGAAGCCCAGCTATGAAGTCTTGACCGGCCACGGCTATGTCTGGGTCAGAGCCACACCGCATGGCATTCCACCCAATGCGGTCAGCACGGGTCGCACCCGCAACGGCGAACCCATCTACTATGGCAGGGGACACCACCAAGGCAGCCTAACGCCCGGCCTAATCTCCGCCCGCCAGCGTTGCCTCTACATACCCTATGGAGGCCGTGAGATTCGTCTTGACTCCTACGAAGTGCTCTGCCGTTAATTGATGTACTTTCACATCCTCAATTTTTAATGTTTCTTATCCAGATTCCTTGACTTCCAAAGACTTTAGTTTTGTATCGCTGTTAAGGCCATATTCAAACGATTTATAATAAATGCTGCGACTGCTTTTATATCACATTTGAAATCTGTGCCAACTCAATCTGGGGTTCAATTTAAGAATTTAAAAAAAAAACAACTTAAATGTACGAAAAATTCCTATTGGTTCCAAGCAGTAAGAAGTAACTTGGAATATGCCTAAAAATGGATTTCAATCAATAATCAAAAATATCAAGTTCAACATAAATTAAGTTATATGATTTTTAAGGGAAATCAAATTTAAACATTTTTTTTCGCTTTTTTATAATATTAAATGAAATTTGCTTTTTGTTCTTTATAATGTTAAACTAACAACTTATCTATAAGTGACGTGTATATATATAGATATAGTGTCACATTATCGAATTTTTAACTAAAAACCATATCTTTATCAGAAATATAATTTTTGGCCCATTAGTAATTGATCAGTCATGAAAAAAATTATTATTCTATTAAATAAATCGTTTCTAATTTTAGGTTTATATGCGTCGTAGTAGATTTACTATAATAGTAGATTTGACAAAAAGTTTTGGATGTATCATAGTATTTTTTTTTTTTAATTTTTCATATTTTTATTTTAGTGCCTTAAAGTTCTTAAACAAAGTCAAATCGCAAAATAATTTTGGAAAAAGTCGCTGATTTCTTGTCAAAATAAAGCCATTAGTAATAATAATAAATTAATAATTGATAATAAATAAAGTGTGACAAAACGGCATTTTTTCGACATGAAATATATATAACGACAACACTCCTTAAATATATATATATATAGAGTCATATTTTTCATAAGTAAAAATATTTTAAAATAAGTTTGGATTTGATTTTTGGTTTAATATTTAATTGTTATTTTTTTATATTGTTGACTCTTTGAATTATTTACAGCTTACAAGTGGGTGCACTCCTCGGCGTACGCATCACTACCACAACACGCCGTTGTGGGTGGCAATGATGAGGATGGCGCCATGATCTATGTGGGTCGGGCGGAGCACGATGGCAACATGCTCGTCTGCAAGGTGGTGCCCAGCAAGCAGATTGGCTACATTTCGCTGCGTGGCGAGGCGCTGCCCAAGGACAAATTTGAGCTGTTGTGCGGCGAGAATCTTGCTTGGAGCAAGTGCTACGATCATGTAGTACCCGATGCAGCCGTACTCTGCGGCCGCACCTCACTGGATCAGCCGGTGTACATTG
This sequence comes from Drosophila longiperda, assembly GCA_035042125.1. Classification (NCBI taxonomy): domain Eukaryota; kingdom Metazoa; phylum Arthropoda; class Insecta; order Diptera; family Drosophilidae; genus Drosophila; species Drosophila longiperda. Next base: position 15,295,007 of record JAWNLV010000107.1, read on the forward strand.
GACGTGGTCACTACGAGGGTCATCTGATCATTGGCAAAATATCCTCGGTGCATCGGGCTCTGTTCATTGCCTATCGCGGTGCAGAGCGTCGTCTGGACTCCTACGAGATACTTGTGGAGGGGGAACGTTCCGTGCCCGGCTGGCAACTACCGTCACCGCCGACGCCGCTGGAGTTGGCCGAAAAGTGCCCGCTAACACCACCGCCACCACCACCGCCGCCAGCAATTGCCCGTAAACCCTATCCTTATCCGCCGGAATTTGATGCCGTGCCCTTTCCGCTGAACGACAGGCCGCCACAGTACTCGCCCATGCCGATGCCTGGCGCAAATCCATATGCAGCAGCACCACTGCCACCACCGCAGCCAACGATCTTGCCCACATACAAAGCACCACTGGCCGTTCCAGTGCCTATACCAACAACGCACCATCTGCCGCCCACCTATACAACAGCCACACTGGTTCCAGCTGCCACGGCAAGTTTCACACCGGCTCAGGTGGCACCAGCTTCGGTCGTTGCTCCTTCCAGCTATATGCCGGCAGAGACTTATAAGCCACCACTGGATCCCTATGCGCCCAGCTGTTCCTCTTACACGCCGGCCGTGTGTGCACCATCCTACAGCGGTCCATCCACCCATGGATCAAACCACGACTATGATCTGTGGATGGGTGCCAGTCCCGGCTACACACCACCCGATGCCGTCTTCGGTGGCCATGACAGCGACATGGCGCCACTGCTCGTCTGTCGCGCCTTCCATGCGGGTTCACATGTACCGGGCAAGGCGGCACCCAGTCGTGGTTGCGCCTACATCACACACGCCGGACGGGAGCTGGTCGAGGCGCGCTACGAGGTGCTTATTGGCCAATCCAAGTACCACTGGGTGCATGGCTGCGATGGCAGCATTGCAGCCGGCGCCGTGGAGGCGGGACGTGCCAGCAACGGAGAACCGTTGTTTGTTGGACGTGGACACTACTGTGGCAGTCTGACTCCCGGCAAGATTCAGCAGTCGCATCGCTGCCTGCAAATACCATTTGGTGGGCAGGAGGTGCGCATCAGCAGCTACGAGATCCTTGTGCGCAGTGACTTCTATCATCGCCAGCAGGCCATCAATTTGAGCTATTAAATCCATGCTAGCATCACAGCCAGTGTGCCAAACTTTGGGCAACAAAACAAAAGTCAATTTTTTCAAAAAATATTCTAAGAAAAAAAAAAAATAAATCATTTAAAAAAATGAAGAAATATTGCTAAAGAGTATCTATTGTTTTACATATCCATATATAACTAACTATACACACATTATATTCCTGAGCAGATAACTCCAATTGGAGATTTATTATTGTATTTTTATATATATATTTATCTATGTTATCTAATATATATCTGTTTATTTGTGTTATATAATAAAAAATATAATTACTTAAATTTACCAGTTATTTTTGTATCATGGGAATGCACAAAGTTTAAACACGTTTCGGGTAATACTTGGTATTTTTTAATATATTTACTTCCTATATTCGACACATAAACTTAACAATATGCGAATTTAGCCTCGAATTAGCTGGAAGTTAACTGACCTATTGTCCGACTTAAGGCATTTACAAAGAATTATTATCTCAGTAATGACTTCCCTTCTCTTTTTTCTGACTTTTTCTGACAAAAACCACCATTTTATGGTAAATAACTCATCTATAAAATCGTACGCGTGCCTCTTGTAAAGATTTCCTAGAATGACTCAATTCAAACGTTAACAGACGAAAACGAAACAAAAATGCTGTAATTAAGTGAGCTCGACTACGATATACCCTAAACTCAACTGTTAAATAAATTCCCTCAATTTGTATGGCAAGCACAGGCACTGAAGAGTAATAAATAACGAATGCAGCGCATGTTTTTATTTACAAGCCTGAACTGAACCCAAACTGGCTGGCTGCAAACGCGTGCGTTTGCACACATGCATACACACATGCATACTTACGTACGCGCAATTATAGTTAACGGTGCTCAGCACAGTAATCGATTATAATGCCATCTCTTTCTCACATATGCGCTCGCTTATTTATACATACAGAAAATGCTTTCGTTTGCTGCTGAGACAAATATGAGAATTTATTTTTAAACATAAGTTGGGGATTCCTTTTTCGATTCGATTTTGATTTTGGCAGATGATTCATAATATGTTTATGTTAATTCTGTTTTAGCTCAAAGATTCTGTCTTAAAAATTGTGGCATTTATTGCGATCTTTAATATAAATCGAGAATCGAGAAACCAAGGCAGACATTAATAAATTAAAGCAATTTGGCTCTGCGGTATACGATATACGAGAACCTGGTCTGACATCCGCGTATCCATACTGATGGACGGACAGATAGATTTTGGTATAACGACTGGGTATACCCTGACCAATGATATAAATTATCTTTATGGGGTCGGATATGCCTTCTTCGATCTGTTACATAAATTTGCATTAAATAACCTGTTTAGTAAATTTTAATGGATTTATGGTATAACTAGCACCATTATTGCCTTGCTTATGTAAAATATTTTATTCAGATTTAAAGTTACGTTAATATTCAAGGCAATCGGATATAATAATAGGGTCGAGTATTTTTGTTATTAGAAATTTATATTTTATTCAAAGCGTTATGGATACATATCAAAATAGTTGCCCCTTACGTAGCCAACTTTATAAAGTCTCGATCATAAACATATACATATTTGTGACTTTGTAATAAGGTTTCTCGACAAGCAGATTGTAAGTGCTCTTATTAAAATTGTACATTGCACATCCGGAACATCTTGAGAATTTCTAGCTTCTCTCTAATAATTTTATATTTAAAAAGACATTTGAAGAGATAAGTAAAGAAGCAAATTTGTAAAGCTCTTTTGTTTGTGGATTTACAGATTAAAATAGCATTAATATCATGAATAGGTAAGAGGGATAAACTATAAATAATATTTATATATTTATTATTGACACTTTAGAATTACCTGCTAATAATTTATAATTAGTTATACATCTTGTCCATTGAAGTCTTAAGTTTTCGCTCTCGTCTGCGCCACAGTGCCGATTGGCGAACATCCGAAATAAGTAAAAAAACGGAAGAGTCTCAGAGATACCAAGAATTATTTAATTAACATATATACACACTATTAACCTGTATTTTTACCTGACAAAGTTAATATTTATTTTTTTGCCTGCTCGTCTTGGGTAATTCGTATTTGTGACGACAATGCAAAAGTGATTCCCAGGAAGTTTCAGAGCCTGGCTTGGAGTATAAATATCGAACCTTTTACTCAATTCCAGTTCAGTTCTGTAAATATTGTGTGTTGACTAAGCTAATCCTATCAGCTATACAGCTCGAGTGTCTATCAAGTATCACTTGGTAAGAGCAGACAATCTATACGAATTATTGGCCAATATAGGGTTGAGGGCATGTCATTCACATATTAGCTGAAAGCGACTTTTTTGATAGTGTTGCCTTGTTGGTGAAATATGTGTTTGCTCTTGATATAACGTTTATAAATTATAGTGTTTTTTCATTAAGTCTAAGTATTGCCAACCGATAAGCATGTTTGACACACCTATCATCAAATTTACGTTTTGAAACGATAAGTTTATTATTAGATTAATACAATGTGATGAAATTGTCGGCTGTTTAACAAAGTTGATAATTTAAGTGAAATATTTAGTAAAATGTTGTAATTATATTTTTTGAAACATATTATTGAAAAAAAAAACAATAAAATATGTTATGTTATTTAATTGTAATTTATCAACTTAATTTGAAAAGTAATTTCGACTTTTATGTGATGAAAATGAGCTTATCAAATACAACCATAAACCCTGTAGTGTTGTGTAAGTGAATAGGCATATAAAATATATATTTCTCTTTTATTATCGGCTTGAATTGCCAATTTGCACTTTAATCAGTTTTTGAGGAACTGTTAATACGTTTTCCTGTATACACTATTGTTTACTTTAATTAATAAATTATATTTATTAATTATGAGTCTTTGTAGGAGCAAAGTTGTAAAACATTACATTTGACATTAAAATGCATAACTTACTCCCAACAATTAAAAATGATCTCGATCAGCGAGATCTGTCACAGTAATTAAATGTTAAAGAATTCCCAGTATTTTTCACAGGAACTTATTAACAGCATACTGGGGTATTCCCATTATTGGCAAAAAGGTACTTTCTCTTCATGTGCGTGCGCCGCATTAGTAATGCTCTTAAAGGGAAATATCATTGACGCAAATGCAACAAAACTGGAAATAAACGAGAAGAACTCCGTTCAGCGAAGTTACCAGTTCGTCAAAGCCCAAACTGGTTGCCATGCCCCAGCGCATGGACAGTGTGTGGAGTGTGGATAAGAACATATGAATGATTAGTGTATGTAAATATAATGTTAATAGATTTGATTGCTCGCAGATGAAACATTTTGTTTTTGGGTTAAAAAGATGATAAAAATTACGATAATTACTCATTGTTAAAATATAATATTTGTCTAGTTTAGTTGACGGCTCTGTCAGATTAGACATTTTATGATCGCGTTTATTATGTTTTCAATACCCTTGCGTTTATGGCCAGTCGCATATACCACATATATACCATATGTGTTGGTATGTATTTATTTGCCTAACGACACTTGATGTATGTATGTATTAGTGAGCGTGGCCGAGCCGACAGATATTCTATCACCACCGCCGAGGCATTGTCGAAGGCACTTTTTCGCTGGCCCCATCAGTACCAATTCCAATCGCGTGTTGTCGAGATGCAAGCACTGTCTGCTGCCCCAATGATCGTGAAATCGCTTAAAAACCGTGATCCAAAACCATAACGTCGCCAATCAGCGTACAATTCAATACTCGAATATTCGAAGTAGACAAAAAATATATATATATATATATAGGATCGGGCATTAACATACCCAAGCAGTGTATCAATTTATATATTAAATTCAACTGGTAATTAGTGAAGATCTCGAGTACACGAAAAGATTACGGCTCAAGTGTATTGTTCGATTGATTGTCAGAATTAAAAAAAAACCAAAAAAAAAACAACAAATAAATATTTCACTTTGGTTGTAATTTATTAATTTATGGATGCGCTACAAGTTTCAATTGAGACAACAAGTGTGCAATCATCACTAGCTCAATTTAACAAGCTGCAACTGGTTCAACTCATTTCGATAGATTGTCTTGGGAAATTGGTTTTTTTTTCATATTTCAATTTGCTTGTATATACATTTTTCGCTATCATAAAAACCGAACTAAAATGAATTAATTTTATGATTGTTTTTGAAATTGTAATAAAAAAGGGCGCAACAATCGATCGCAACGACATTTAAGTGTAAGATACGAATGGATTAAACTCATCTATATTTTTTTGTATTGTTAGTTTACTGGATTCTACGAAAGTACAAAAATACGATCTCAAAATGCCCAAACAAACCGAAGTGCCAAAGGAGTCGAATAAGCAGCGCTCCAAGCTGCCTGATTTGGGTGACTTTCAAGTGCAGCAAAAAACAGGAGATGCAATAGTGGAACCTGATAAAAAGTACAATTACTTTAGTTTGGTAAGTTATATAATCAGTTGCATTACAATTAAAACTGTAGAATTTGTAAAATGTTGCAATTGCAATTTTCTAAGGGAATAATTGAAACTGTAGAATTTGTAAAATGTTGCAAATGCAATTTTCTAAGTGAATAATTAAACGTGTTGCTCTGCAAATGCATTTTTCTAAGTGAATAATTAAATGTGTTGCTCAAGCAGAATAAGAAAAGTGGAAAATTTTGTTTCTGACTTTTGTAAAAAAAAGTCTCTTTAAATTAAATTAAAATTGTCGTAATTTTATGTCGATTATATTTAAATATTTCCACAATTACCGCCTTTTATTTTTTATTTTTTTTTATAAGGGAATAATTAAACGTGTTCCTCAAGCAAAATAAGAAAATGGGAAACTATTGTTTTTGAGTGTTGTAAAAAGTCTTTTTTACTTAAATTAAAATTGTCGTCATTTTATATCGATTTAATTAAAATATTTCCACAATTGACAGAACCATTTTATTTATTTTTTTTTATAAGGGAATAATTAAACGTGTTCCTCAAGCAAAATAAGAAAATTTAAAACTTTTATTTTTGTGGGTTGTAAAAAAGTCTATTTTATTTAAATAAAAATTGTCGTCATTTTAAGTCAATTATATTTACATTTTTCCACAATTGACAGCCGAGTTTTAATTTTAATTTTTTTGTTTATTGATATCTTCAAATCAGTGCAAATTCAGCTTTTTCTTTAATTGAATTATAATTTATTCAACAGTTTCGCTACTCAACTGTCGGAGAGCGGTTTCTGCTTGTCCTTAGCATGATTGTGGCGATCCTAGCATCGGTTTTTATACCATACTTCATGTTGATCTATGGCGAGTTCACATCCCTGCTCATTGATCGCAATGTGCGCGAGGGCACCTCATCCCCCACATTTATCCTGGCACTCTTTGGAGGCGGCAAGCGACTGTAAGTGGTATAAATTTTGAAAGATTTATAAGGAAAAGATTTGGAACATGTTTCGCATGCTTGTAGCACCAATGCCAGCGTGGAGGAGAACAGACTGGCAATCATAGATGATTCGATTGCCTTTGGCATTGGCAGCTTGGTGGGATCTGTGATGATGTTGATACTGATTATAATTGCGATAGATGTTTCGAATCGTGTGGCCTTAAATCAAATAAATCGGATACGTAAGCTCTTCCTGGAGGCGATATTGCGCCAGGACATGTCCTGGTATGACACCACATCGGGCACCAATTTCGCCAGCAAAATGACAGAGTAAGTGGCCAAAACTTAAGCAAAATCGGGTTAATCCTAAAACAAAATGCATTTGTTTGCTCTGCAGGGATCTGGAAAGGGTCAAGGAGGGCATTGGCGAGAAGGTGTGCATATGAAGAGTAATCAATGAATTCTCATCTAATTCAATTGAATCCTTCTCTTTCCTATCTAGGTGGCTATTGTGACGTTCCTCATCATGACCTTTGTGATGGGCATTGTTGTCTCGTTCATTTATGGCTGGAAGCTGACGCTGGTTGTGCTCAGCTGTAGTCCCTTCATTGTCCTATCCACTGCCCTGGTGGCGAAAATCCAGAGCTCCCTTGCCGAGAAGGAGCTTAAGGCCTACTCGGATGCGGGCAGTGTCGCCGAAGAGGTCTTCAGCGGGATACGCACTGTGCTCGCTTTTAGTGGGGAGCGCAAGGAGAACGACAGATTTGCCAAGCTGCTGGTGCCCGCTGAGGTGACCGGTCGCAAGAAGGGTCTATATTCGGGCATCGGGGCTGGGGTTATGTGGCTGCTCATCTACTGCTGCATGGCCATTGCCATTTGGTATGGCGTCAATCTCATTCTCGATGAGCGCGACCAGGAGGATCGACATTATACGCCAGCTGTGCTGGTCATCGTTTTGTTTGCCGTCATTATGGGTGCTCAGAACTTGGGCTTCTCGTCGCCGCATGTGGATTCCTTTGGTATTGCACTGGGTGCAGCTCGCAATCTCTTTAAGATTATCGATCGCAAGTCTGAAATAGATCCTTTGGTTGAGCTCGGCCTCAAGCCGGATGGCATTAAAGGACGTCTACGCTTCGAGGACATACACTTTCGGTATCCCTCCCGTCCGGATGTTGAGATCTTAAAAGGACTGACTGTGGATGTGGAACCGGGTCAGACGGTGGCTTTTGTTGGCGCTTCCGGCTGTGGCAAGAGCACCGTCATCCAGCTAATGCAACGCTTCTACGATCCAGAACAGGGCAACGTCAAACTGGATGGCCGCGATCTGAGAACTTTGAATGTGGCCTGGCTGCGCTCCAAGATTGGCGTGGTTGGCCAGGAGCCGGTCCTCTTCGCCACCACAATCGGTGAGAACATACGCTTCGGCAATCCGCTGGCCACCCAGTTGGAGATCGAGCGAGCAGCTCGCAATGCCAACTGCCACGAGTTCATCAGCAAGCTGCCCAAGGGCTACGACACGAAGGTGGGTGAGCGGGGTGCCCAAATGTCTGGCGGTCAGAAGCAGCGCATTGCTATTGCCCGGGCACTGGTGCGCAATCCGCAGATTCTGTTGCTGGATGAGGCGACATCGGCATTGGACCCCACCTCCGAGAAACGTGTGCAGGATGCACTGGAGCTGGCCAGCCAGGGCCCAACCACCCTGGTTGTGGCACATCGTCTATCGACTGTGACTAATGCCGACAAAATTGTGTTTGTTAAGGACGGACGGGTGGCAGAGCAGGGCACACACGACGAGCTCATGGACAAGGGTGGTTTGTACTGTGAGCTGGTTAACATCACGCGTCGCAAGGAGGCCAGCGAGGGTGCGGACCTTGACGAAAAGGATTCGGCAAGCGGTATGGTTAAAATGCCGCTGTCAAAACACAGGGAGGATGATATCCTCGCCAATGAAGAGGACGGGGCTGACGACGACGACGACGACGAGGATGGAGATGAGGACATTGATGAAACTGTAGCACCAACAAGCAACAGCAAGGAAGACGGCTTCAGTGTCACATCACGTAGTAAACGTAAGTTTTGAGAGAAGTTTTTCAAAGTTTCCAAACTAATCCGCAAATCCCGCAGGTCGCTCGCAGCGTCGCAAGAAAAAGAAGCTGGATGAGCCAAAGATTAGCTTTATGCAGCTAATGAAACTGAATGCACCCGAATGGCGCTACATGTTGTGGGGATGTTTGGCTGCAGCTATGCATGGATCCACGTTTCCACTGTGGGGCCTCTTCTTCGGCGACTTCTTTGGCATTCTGGGCTACGCAGATGAGGATCTGGTGCGCAGCAAACGCAATGAAATCTCCTACATATTTATTGGCATTGGCGTCATGGCCGGCGTGGGCACAATGCTCCAAAGCTACATGTTCACAACTGCCGGCGTTAAGATGACAACACGCCTCCGGCAGACCGCCTTCAAGACGATTATGACGCAGGAGGTGTCCTTCTTTGATGATGAACGCAATTCGGTGGGCGCTCTGTGCGCCCGCCTAGCCGGTGACTGTTCCAATGTGCAGGGGGTGAGTTGTGAAGCCTCTCACTGGCAATTTGATACACTACAAAAAATAAATCGCTTTTTTTACATTCGCCAATCTGTTAAAAATCCAACTTAATCAAATTTCAACTGAAAACATTTTTTTGTTTCAAACAAAGATTCCCATTTTTTCGCTCAGTGTACTAAAATGGAATTCTGTTCCCTTTCACAGGCAACTGGTGCACGTGTGGGCATCATGCTGCAAGCTGTTGTTACCCTGGTGGTTGGCATGATAATTGGCTTCATTTACTCCTGGCAGCAGACGCTTTTGACCCTGGTCACGCTGCCCTTCCTCTGCGCGTCGGTGTATCTGGAGGGACGCTTTATAGCGAGGAACGTGCAGTGGGCCAAAATGGCCATCGAGCAGGCCTCCCAGGTGGCTGTCGAGGCAATTGCAAATATTCGCACTGTCAACGGCTTGGGACTGGAGCAAATGGTGCTGGAACGCTACATCAGCCAGATTGATCAGGTGAATGTCGCTTCGCGGAGAAAGGTGCGTTTCCGAGGCTTGGTCTTTGCATTGGGGCAGGCGGCGCCGTTTCTGGCTTATGGAATAAGTCTTTACTATGGTGGCCTGTTGGTCGCCAATGAGGGTCTGCCCTATGAGGATATCATCAAGGTTGCGGAGGCATTGATCTTCGGCTCCTGGATGCTGGGCCAGGCCTTGGCCTACGCTCCAAATGTAAACGATGCCATTATTTCTGCCGGCCGCCTGATGAAGCTGTTCGAGCAAATACCCAAGCAGTCCAATCCACCACTCAATCCCTACAACACAGCTGAGGTAAGCTGACAATTGAAGGCAATCAATGGCAAAATATGAATTCCAAGTGTGACTCTTTCAGAAATCCGAGGGTGATATTGTCTATGAGAACGTCCGCTTTGAGTATCCCACGCGCAAGGATACCCCGATATTGCACGGGCTGAATCTGTGCATTAAGAAGAACACCACAGTGGCTCTGGTGGGTCCATCTGGTTCCGGCAAGTCCACTTGCATACAGCTGCTGTTGCGCTACTATGATCCCGTCTCGGGTTCCGTGAATTTGAGTGGTGTGCCCAGCACAGACTTTCCGCTGGACACGCTGCGCTCCAAGCTCGGCCTCGTCTCGCAGGAGCCGGTGCTGTTCGATCGCACCATTGCCGAGAATATTGCCTATGGCAATAATTTCCGTGACGATGTGCCCATGCAGGAGATTATCGAGGCGGCCAAGAAGGCTAACATACACAATTTCATTAGCTCCCTGCCCCAGGGCTATGAGACGCGTCTGGGCAAGACATCTCAGCTGTCGGGTGGCCAGAAACAGCGCGTTGCCATTGCCCGGGCATTGGTGCGCAATCCAAAGATACTGATTTTGGACGAGGCGACATCCGCGTTGGATTTGGAGAGCGAGAAGGTGGTGCAGCAGGCACTCGACGAGGCACGCGCCGGACGCACCTGCGTCACAATTGCCCATCGGCTGAGCACCGTGCGAGATGCGGATCTGATCTGTGTGCTCAAAAAAGGCATCGTTGTGGAGCAGGGCACCCACGATCATCTAATGGGACTCAATGGCATCTACGCAAATCTCTACATGATGCAGCAGGTGGCTGGTTAAAACACAAAAACCAAAAAAATCCACTCAATTTTGTTTAGTTTTTTCTCTATTGATTTTTAGTTCTAAAATATTATAAATATTGTTATTTTATTAAAGCTTTAAGCAATATTGTTACACAACTATAGACGACTGTCTATCATGGGCCCGGGATTGGCTAGAGCATTTCGTCGCTCCTGTATAGCAAACGTGAGCTTACGGAAGGGTCCCAGCGGCAGACCCAACGATTTAAGATCCGCCTCCGTTAGCAGCATAAGCGTCTCCAAATCGATTTCCTGCTTCTGAAAACTATAGAAAATTTCTTGTTAGCTTTAAAGATTGATGGAGGCAAGCTGGGAATAGGGTATCGTGTTCTAGTAGACATAGTTAAATAACTCACACTGGCAGATACTCATCCAGTGCCCAGACGCTGAGAAAGCGCTGCAAGGCGCTGGCTGCTACTTCGTGATCGTCACCATCTTCGCTGTAGACATCATCGCCCTCGCCTTCCGAGTCGGAGTCATCGGATAGATTCAAATACAAACGCGCCTTTCCATTGCTAGAACGTGATTTGTTGTTGTTGTTGTTGTTGTGGTGGCTACTGCTGCTGCTGCCCGCATTCCGCATGGTTGAGCTGGATATGCTGTCGACGGTGTCCTGCGTCTGTAGCTGTAGCTGGCTGAGCGCCGCCGTCACCGAGCGTCTGAAGGCAATGCTGCCCAGCATGGTGGGACGATCGAAGAGACCAATAGGCCGCTGCAGCACCAGGTCCTCGTTTAGCTCCTGCGCCAGCTGCGCATCACCCAGAATATCCGGCTGGGAGAAGGAGCGTGCCAGCGCCGTGCTGTAACCGGATCTGACCGTATCGCGCTCGGCGACATCGTCCACTTCGAATACGTCAGCGATCTTGCCACGCTTGCCACTGCCTTCCTCGTTGGAACTAAAGGTGCCCACATAGAGCACCTCCGAATCCCGTTGCAAGCCCGTAAGCGATGTAATGGTACGCTTGCCATCGGGCTCCAGTTCACGCACCTTGAAGCCGCTATCGCCAGCTGCTGCATGTGGACACACACTTGAATGCTGTGATTGAGCTTGCTGCTGCTGCTGTTGCTGCTTCATGGACATGGGCGGCTTCTTCTGCACGGTGCCCATGCGACTGGCAATGGTGGAGCCACCGCTGCTGCTGCTGCCACTGCCCACCAGATCACTGAACTTGGCGCCGCTGCGCAACGGCTGGGAAGGCACTGTCACAGCTGGTTGCTCTCGCGGCGTCTTGTTCAGATTGCCCTGACTGGACCAAATTTTCTGTTTCAATGTGGACAGCATATTGCTGGATTTGCTGCTGCTGCTGCCCAAGGCATGACCACTGTTCGGCTTAAGATCGGAGTAATCATTGAACTGGCGCTGCTGCTGCTGACGCTTCATGTATTCCTTAACGCGCTTCTCGCACTCCTTTTCCGCGATCTCCTTCAGTGCCTTCGACTTCTTTCTGCAATATTAAATATTGATTAAGTATTATTTATTTAAAATATTTCAAGCAAAGAGATTACTTTTCGTTGGCTTCGAAATTGGCCGCGGCGGCATCCAAATAACGTAGAATCTCATCTCGATTATTAATAGCTGCCAGATCCTTGGCATTGTGTCTATCAATATCCAAGGCGTACATGTTAACTCCGAATTTGATTAGGAAATCAACGCAATGCAAATGACCCTTTGCAGCGGCCAGATGAAGCGTCGTATTGCCAAATTGATCACATTTATCGGGATCACCGCTGCAAACCAGAAATCGTATATATATATAAATATATATAGAATTTATAATTAGATCAATTGTCATTTATATACCCTCTGCCACAGAGCAATCGCAGTGCATCCAGACGCCCCTCGAATGCCGCCCACATCACCGGTGTCATTGAGTCATCATCCTTGGCATTGGCATCCTTGCGTGTGGCCTCCTTCAGCACATCAAGTAGCCCATCTTTGGCAGCTCTTTTGGTAACAACAAAATAAAACAGTTAATGATACTTGTGTCGGTTGGAGTAGATAAGATACGTGTGGCATTATTAATTGCATGTTTAGCAGCTTCAAAAACTTACTTGTGAAATCGATCTGAAGACATTTGCACCGTTTTTATCTACCAGTTATTTCCATAGACTGCCAACAATGATGAGCAATAGGAATATACCTAAATTTTTGGGTAAAATAGTTATTTAAGTGAAACAAAGCAACCCTTTTGAATCTAACTCAAGTTTCACATTTCTCATTTCATTATTACTTCAAAAAAGCAAATGCTATCAAAGCTTTAGCAAAAGTGAAAATACTTGGAAAATAGTAAGTTAAATTAAAATATTTATATATTTTGGGGTCTTAAGACGTTAACAAATTTCAAACATTCAATTTAGAAAAGCAACTATTTTGTCTATTATTCAAGGAGCAAATTTCAACCGTTGGGGCTCACAATATTTTGTACCAGTACAAAAACCAATTCAAATAGTTATCATGTTGAACCAACTTCAGATCACATTTAAGGAAGCCAGTGAAAATGTTTCGGTGGCCTCCGAAAAATACAATATCGAAGGGAATCCATTCTACGAGCCCTACGGACCCACCGACATGTACCTCTGGAAACGGAAAGCGAAAATAAAACAAGCCACATTAAATTGTCTGAAAAATGAACCAAGGTCAAGTTGTAGAAAATGGCTCGAGTGCCCCTCAAAGGATATAATTCATGACGAAATCTCTTGGGTATCATTCCAAGAAAGGAAACCAATAACCCTGGAGTCCATATACGATATGAGCCTTCTAATAAGTGAATTCAAATCGTATGGGAAATGTGCTGTTTTCTGAGTGGGGGTCTGACTATTGGAACCCATAACACGATGTAGTCAATGTCAAAGAATTGCCTGAAATGTGAAAAACAATGTATATATGAAAAAGGGAGCATAACGAAGAATTTGTTTAAAGTTGAACGCAAATATTCACACGCTTTGAGTTTACGAATAAAAAAAAAAGATACAAATATGACACTTTCAGTGAAGTGAAAAGGAAAAGCTTCAGCTTCATACGTTCCGGTTAGAGTTCATGCACACACACACTCACACAACAAACATACACACAAACTGTACACATAAATTGGTCACATCTACTTGGCCAAAAGAAATTACTTGCTTGTTGTCCACATACCTACCAACAACAAGTTCAGTCAACCTTGCTTGTTGGCCTCAAATTGCCCAAAAGCCCAACAAGTATTAGGTTCGTATGGAGGCACTCGAGCATCCACTGGAAATCCTATAATATCTTCTTTGCTTTTTTGGTAAACTTCACACACAGGAAAAGGTTTTTCAACAATTTGACACTTTTCTTTTCTAAATATAAACACAAACAATAACTGAAGTTGGAGTTTTGCTTGCTGCGATCAGTAGAATACACGAGCGTCGGCACTTTCTGTTGCTGCAATTGTTGGCTGGTAACTGAAACTGATGTCGGCTTGAAATTCGGAGCGGGCGAGCGGCAACGGCCAAGAGAGAGCGCGCAATTATATTGAGGGTTGCCAAGTTGCATGGGACCTAAGCCACAGATTGCAAGCCTTGTATTAACAGATGTTTAAATTAATCATTTAATTTAAAATGTATTTTATATTCGCATTTCATTAATAGATCTTTTAGGAAATTTGTTATTATTTATTAAAACAAATCAAATAGTTTGAAACATAGCAACTCGCTGCGATTAATTTGTTGCGCACAACCAACCCTGTTTTATTGAAAACTTATCGATACATAATTGCGATAGTTATTTTAGGCCCAGCAATTCTGCAGAAAAACAGCCTCGTGAATCACAATCTAATAAATATAAATAAATAAATGAAGACTAATTATGATACATAACTAACGCAGTGCAGTACATAAGAATAGAAAAAGATGTGAAGTCCACTAAGTTGACGAATTCACGCACACACGCTTTGTGGTGGTTGGTTGACTACTACAATTGCATATGTATGTATACACACACAAAAACATACACATGAGCTTGCGTAGGAGGCATCAAAATAACAACAGCAGCAATAGCAGCAGTAGCAGCAGCAGTCTCAGCAACAAGGAAGAAGTCGTCGCCAACATATGTTCGATGCATCAATGGTGCGTCGGTAGTAACGTTCCATGGAAATTCCAGTGCCAATGCCAAGCAGTCAAAGCAAGCTAACGCTAGCTAAGTGATTATCAATATCATCCAATAGCCTTCACCTTCACCTTTACCTCCTCCTCTTCCTCCTTCATTAAGAAACATAGCCATAGCCCATAGCAGCCAGTTGCCAGTAGCCAGTAGCCAATTCACTGGCAACACAATACACAACAAATATCAATATCGATACCGATACCTCTCACTGTCAGTCAGACAGTTAAAAAAAAAACAAGTGTCAACTACACCTAAACACACAAATACAACTAAACTTAAAAATAAAATCAGTTGTAGGCAGGAAAATATTGTGAACGCCAAGTGCCCGCTGGAAAGCGCGCAGCGCACTATGGGCAATTGCCTGAAATGTTTCCAGTCGTCGTCTGCTGCACCAACGTTGCCAACCAGCTGCTCGTCTACACCGAACGCTTTGCACACAAACGCTAACAGCTGCCAAGCGGCCACCAGCATTGGCAACTGCTACGACATCGTTGGGCCCAATGCAAATGAACGTTGCGGCATATACAGCGACAGGCCACGCGGTAAGCTTGATGGAGGTCTCTCTTTCTCCAGATCTCGTTTTCATTTAATTGTGTATTGCAGAAACGGATGAATTGCTCTCTAATCGAACTCCACTCAAGCCAGCAAACAATTGTGATACTAAGCGTAATAGTTTTAAGTCCTTAGGCTTGCTTAATGGAAGTGCGCCGACCATGAGCGAAATTATAACAACTGGTAAGTAAAACAAAACAATAAAGGACATTTTATCTTCTATTCTATTTGATACCTTTCACGTTCAATTGCAGCAGTCAAGGAATCAATGGAAGTCTCACATCAAACGCTAAATAAATTATTCGAAGTGTACAAAGATCCAGATGATGAAGATATGATACTCACTGATGGCATTGAGCGCCTGTGCATTGATCTTAACTATCAGCCCGATGAATTTGCAATACTTGTGCTTGCCTGGTGCTTGGACGCTTCACAAATGTGTCGCTTTACCAAAACGGAATTTATTGATGGCCTGCACAAGATGCGTGCGGACACAATTGCCAACATACGCTTAAGGCTTGAACAAACAATTGAGATGCTTGTGGTGGATTTTGAGATGTTTAAGCAGCTTTATCGTTTCACCTTTCGGTATGTTTACACAAAATAATATTTATAATTTTAATTTATGTACGAATTATATTTGTATTCTAGTTTTGGCTTGGAGCCGGATCAGCGCGTTTTGTCGCTGGAAATGGCAATCGATTTGTGGAAACTTGTGTTCACTGTACAAACACCTGATCTCTTTCTAAACTGGGTAACCTTCCTCGAAAAGCATCCGAACATACGCCGCATACCCAAGGATACATGGAACATGTACCTCAATTTTACTGAACAATGTGATATAGAAAATTACGATGATACAGAAGCGTGGCCAAGTCTCTTTGATGACTTTGTCGAATACGAGAAGAATCGTGCGCTCGAAGTGGCCGTCCACGATGATGACAACAACAATGATGATCCATTACATAGCCATGTGAAGGCCGGCGGCGATACGGACCATGTGTCATAGTTTTATATGCAGCCACTAGCCAAACACACATAACAGTTAAAGGGCCAAGCAGCAACAGCGTTTAACTCGCCAATAGAAATTTAAAGATCTTCATTTTCAACACGCTATTCATTTGTGCGCTCTCTTTTTATATTTAACTTACAATCAATCTTGCTTCACTTTTTCTTTTTGGTTACTTGCAAACAACAACACAAAAAAAAATAAAAGGAACAGACTCACACACACGCACCTCTGTAGTCGGTTCTGGCCAACGGTCAAAGATCTACGATGCGGTGCTGGCGCTGCTTGATGATTCACAACCACCACGAACAACAATAACAAATGCACACAGCCAGTCAGCCAGCTAGATGATTATTTACCTTTGCAAACATTTAACGCTTAACGCGTAGCAAGGAGAAAGGGCAACGGACGCGTTCGTTTTTAAATTAAAGACTTATCAACAAGAATTTTGAAAAGCTCAATCATAAGAAACCACATGTGTATATATGTACTAAATGACTTGATTAAGTAGAAGAGCAAACATGTTTTCAATGCGTGCAAAAATCGTAAAATATATATACATAGATATATATATATATATATACATATAGCAATTAACTGATGTATTATTTTAAAAATGAAAAGATTGCAACGTTTTATGGCACTTAACTTTTTAATTGCATATAATTACATACGTAGCTATAAGTAGTGGATGTGAATTAAATAAACATAAACTAAACTAATGCGAGTACATTATAAATTGTTTGATTTCCTCAGGTTTTTCAGGCTACATTTGTATTGTATTTATAATTTGATGTTCTTATATATTGTTACAGCAATCACCTTGCAATTTTTCATGTATCAATTTAAAATTTAACATTCGTGTTATTGTTTCTTGTTAATATTTATAATTAATAGCTAAATGAGAGAAGATTGTTAATTGATTGACGAATGAACTAATATTTGTATACAAATATTTTTTGCCTTGATGCTACAAAGAGAACAAGCATAATAATGAGTTTTAATAAAACGAAATACAAATATTTTATATATATATATTTATAAATATTTATGTATGCATTTGAACGGTTTTTTTTTCTTCCAGTCTCTTATTACTCTTAGTCGATAATTCAATCGATATTTTTAGCAATGCCTATCGTCTTTGCTAGTGATGTGTTTATATGTATGTAAGAACGTGTATACACTCTGCGTATTGATAAAATGTTGTAAAATCTGCTTACTTATAAGTTTATAGGCCCCGATGAGTAAGTAACGGTGTAAAACGATTATCTAAGTTTGTTTAGCGAGGGAGCGGCCTACTGCAGAGTGACGAAAATCGCAGATGTGAAATTGATTTGCGATTTGACATTGAAAACACAAATGCAATGCTGTGGTGGGCGTAAGGCAAAGGGCAAGGATAAGCAGCACAGCAGAAGCAGCAGAAAAAACAGAAACGGTCGATCGAAACAGACAGCATGCCCTGTGAAAGCTGTGGCGTTGAATTCACGGTATTTCGCCGTAAGCGCAGCTGCTTTGATTGCAGGTAACGAAAATTCTATGCAAATATACGCATTATTTCTAAATTCTCTTTGTTATTGCAGGCGATATTATTGCAACAACTGTTTGACAGCGACGACGGCCCGTCGATGTCAGCGGTGTGCAATATTCGCAAAACGTCCACTGCAGCGCACCGATTTATTGAAACTTAAGCCAAAAGATTTAATATTCTATTTGCAATCTAAACAAATTTCCACAGAGGGCTGCCTGGGTGAGTCATCACTAAGATGATCGATTTCATGTTCAGATAAGCAATTAAAAATTGCATACTTTGCACATTTTATATTGCAGAAAAGGAGGAGCTGGTCGGACTAGTGCTGACGCATGTTGCACAGTCGGATCGCGATGCGATGGGTCGACCGTCTAACAATAGTCCTGGACGTAGCCAAGCAAATCCAATGGATAGTCTGAAGCAAACGTGCCAAAATTTTTTCACCAATCTTAGTGACAATATCAGTGATTCCTTGGCGTCCTTCGACAACAAGTCCAGCCCAGATAATAGTCATGCGACCAGCCGCCATGCATTCCATGACAATGGTGTCCCAACGCCGCCCTCGCACATATTTGAGCAGCCGCGCGTATCAACGCGCGAGATACCCACGTACGCCAGTGCTGTCAATGGAACGACGGTGCCACCAACTCAAACACAGACTGCGGCCAGAGGCAACTCAACTGAGGCGACACACGCACATGTTAGTCGATCGACTTCATCGACGCGTACGACAACATCGCCCACGGCGATACAGGATCGCAGATCCGCTGTGGAAGCTGTTCGGTTGTCGTCTAACGATGATGAACCTGATTCCGATTGCGAATGCTCGGATGAGGAGATAATCAATACATTTAGTGAACGCACGTCGCTCAAAAACACGGAGAATAGCGCTGGACAGTCTAGTCTCATCAGGCCAACACTTGATACAAGCTCAGCGGGTCTGGGCTCGGCGTCGACAACAGCAACAACAACCACAACAACAAATGCAGCAACAGCAAACAGCACCAGTCCAGGCTACTCGAAGCAAGGTTCACTTAGCTCCAAAGTGGACGCTTGCGGTGCAGACGCCTCTTCGCAGTCCAGTTTCGAAGAGCTGGGCGCAATTGGTGGCATCTCTGATGAGAGCAAAGCGGCAACTGATACCAACAGCAGCAACTTAGATCAGTGGCAATTGTTGGAACAAACAGCACCAAGTGGCAGTCAAAAACAGTTGCAGGCAACCGAAGAGGAAATCCTAGAAGTGACGCTGCAAAATGAGCCGGGTGAGATGCCAAACATTGAGCAGCGTACAGTCACTATGCCACCGCGGACCAAGAAGGTCACGCGTCGACGCTCCGATGGCTACCTGAATCGTCGTCATCATTCCAGTGATGATGAATCACCTGTAGCTGCCACCGGCTTGACCCTGAGCACGCTCCGTGAACAACCCGAGCCGGAAACTGTGCGCGCCAGTTGTCACCGCTGTGGCAAAAACAAAACAAATATACGGCGACATGTGGAGAAGATGCGTCGTCACTTGGAGAACTCACAAATGTCTGAGGAGGATATCAAGCGGGAACTGCAAGAGTTTCTCACCTATCTGGAGCAGCGCACCAAGTCCTTGGATTGCTCCGAGGCAGACAGTCATGCCGTCTCCCCGCTGAGCGGTGCAGAGACAGGCAGCTTGGCAGCCGGGGGTGCTGCTGGTCTGCCCATAACACCGACCATTGAGTTCTCGCCCACGCAGGATGATAACGAAACACATTGGGATGATGACGAGGGCATCCACGTGTATGCCTCGCCATTGGGCTTTGAGCCGCCCAACTGCTTGGATTCACGTTTCTTAAATCTGGAAGACATTGAGGACCTGTAAGTGACAATTATAAATAATTGCAGAGGGTGTTATAATTATACATTGATATAATCATCCTTTACTCAGACTCTAATGTTGCCGTCTGCTTTGCATATAGAATTCTTTTCAAGTTTTAAGATATTTGAGAAAATTCAAAGATCTACAAGAGTATTCCACATTCGTCAGTCTGATATAAATGTTCTTTCATGCTTTATATCTTCTTCTTTTTTTGTTGTGCACCCACAGAAACGACTTGGAGAATTTAACGGTGAAACAATTGAAGGAGGTTTTAATGTTGCATCGTGTTGACTACAAAGGCTGCTGTGAGAAACAGGAACTGCTCGATCGCGTGAGCAGACTATGGAAAACGATGCGCACAGCTCCAGGTATGTCATTTAGTCTAATGACTCAATTCGATGACTCAATATTTGGAATTGCAGCTGTTGAGAAACTTGCCACGGATGAGCTGTGTAAAATATGCATGGATGCGCCGATTGAGTGCGTATTTTTGGAATGCGGTCACATGGCCACATGCACCAACTGTGGTAAGGTGCTAAACGAGTGCCCGATTTGTCGACAATATATTGTACGAGTTGTAAGATTCTTTAGGGCGTAATTATAAATGAGAGCCCATAGCTTTGCTTATATGTTTTAGTGGATCCAGGTAGGGTTGGCCACCAGCAATAACTGCAGGTCAAGTGATTGCTGCTCTGTACACGTACATAATGAATGTATGTAAAATTACATACATAGAATGTACTAAATTAAAACCGTCGTTAATGGGCCAAAATGATGTAAATTGAATGCTTAATAACTGCAGATAAATCATAATTTTTTCCTTGTAGCTCTGTGAAGGCCATTACAATTGTTTTAAGTATTCCCCAAGTAAAGTGTTGTAAATGATAAAAATACAACTTCTAAAGTGTGTATAATATGCAGCTTATTTAATTTATGAATTAATTTGGTATTGTTATTATTTTTACTATTTCCTTGTTGCTTATGTGTGTATGTGGACCGAGTAGTAATCTTAGCTAAGATGACATTCCTAAAAATTGTAAATTATGGAATCTAATATATAATAATGTTGTAAAAACTCGTATAGATACGCATTTACATTAATAAAGTCAAACATTTTAATTTGAGCAAGTGCCAGCCTTTAGTTTGAATTTGGCGGGATTGGTAAACAAATCGTTAATCGATTGCTTATCATCTTCACAACACTTCTTCATTTCGATACCTTTGTAGCACTGTTTTTTCAAACGCAAATGTAAAATTCAAATATCAGCAGTTTTTAATCTTTTACATATTCGTTGGCTTTTGGCTTGTACGCTAATTACAAATGTTGTTCAGATTCAATTAGTTACCGGATTTACGTAATTAGTAGTTGTTACTAGGGTTTTTTTTTTTTTAAATGACAGTCTTTTATTGGAAACTAAAGGATAATTATTTAAGATTAATGACAAGAATTAGAGATTAGCCTAATGACTAGAGTGGATTGCCAGGATAGATGTGATAAGGCATTTAACTTCTGTGCACACGCAGATCCAGCGGCGTCGGCGAGTCCATATCCATTTTTATGGAATAATCATCGCTGTGCAGCTGATAGCGATAGCCATGCTCCTGCGTATTTAGCCAGTAATCCGATGACGTATATTCGCTATCGTGCTTGCATCTCAGCGAATAATCATTTGCCACATTATCGCTGTCGGCGTAGGTGTAGTAGGGTGTAGCAGTAGGCGATGACTCGCCGATTGTTTGAAGTGGTGAATTTACGGGTGCGGGGCGCATAGGCAGGGGTAGGCAGGTGTAGTTTGTACCACAGTTGGAGGAGCTCTGGCTGGCAATCAGCTGAATGCTGTGCTTAAAAGTTTTCACATGCTTGCGCAGCGATGAGGGATCTGTGTAGCGCTTCTGACAGCCGGACACTTTGCACATATACGGCTTTTCCATCGAGTGGGTGCGTGTGTGCTTGAACCGATCCGACGAGTTGGAATAGGCTTTTTGGCAGCCCTCGTAGTGGCACTTGTAGGGTTTCTCACCCGAATGTGAGCGTATGTGTATCTTAAGATTTTCGGCACGCGAGAAGGACTTCTCGCAGAGATGGCAACGATGCGGTTTCTCCTTGGTGTGGGTGCGCACATGCACCAGCATCTTGTAGCGCGCATTGAAGCCACGCTCGCTGCGCTGACAGCCGCCCCAGCGACAGTAATACAGACCATCCACCATCGAGGCAATCGCATGACGCACGGTGACATGTTGGGCGAGTGCCTCCAAAGATTCGAAAACTCTGCAAGTGAAAAAGAGATAAAAATTTAGTAAATTTGTTCAAGGTTAATTCTGAGTGCTGTTTTTCTCACCTTCCGCATTCCTGCCAATTGCAGATAAAATCACATTCACTGCTGCTGCTCTGCTCGCTGCCGGATTCTGTCGGAGAACCGGAAGCGGAAATTGTGCTCTTGTTGCATCTCATGATGACGGACTGTGTCCGTGTATTTAAGTTGAACTCCAGATGGGGTGGGGAAGCAGCTGTGCGTGGTGGTGTTATGGGCGGTGTGGGAAATCTGAGGTACTGCATCTGCGGCAAATGCTGCTGCTGCTGCTGTAGATCGCTCAGCCAACCTCCCGAAACAGCCGTTGCTAAATAAGGCGGCGTATTATACGGCGTATAGTAATTACTCTTCGCCGGCTCGTAGATATCACTGCTAGGACAGAAGATGGGTGTTTGTACTAATATATCCATTATGTAGGAACTGCTGCTCTGCTGTAGTGTTCGCCAAAGCGATTGCCAAACGAATGAGCTATTTGCCTGCAGACATTCATGTAATATTTGAAAGTTATTCGCGATAAGAAGACGCTTATCAGCGCCCAAAGGCTGTGCACGCAGACTGGCAGGAGGGACGGGGCGCCGACACTCGGCAGAGAGCTGAGCAGCGTCGAGCTAATCGGACATCCGCGCCAAACTAACGCCAATAGACCAAGTTAGTTGCGTGTACCTAGCAAAAAGAGAGGAGAAGTGGATGCAGAAGGGCAAGTGCTCAGCAGGCAAATACGTGCGTGGAACATCGTCTGTAAACATTTGAGGGCGAGCTGCCTTATCTGCGGTACGCATAAATGGAGAATCGGTCTAGTCACCTCACATGTAGTCATGTGTGTGGGCAATGATCAGCAGTAGCCGCAGCAGCAGCAGCTCATCGGCGGTAAACAGCGCTTATGGGGGGTGATCGTGATACCCTGGCGCGCTATCGCTTGGATTGCACTTCGTACTATGGGCAGTCAGGCAGGCAGGCAGGCAGGCAGACATAGCGCAGAGGGGGGTGCAAAGTGAAATCCCCTCCAGCTGTGACCGTGTTATGCGGCTACAGATAAAGCGACGCAGTTGCCAGTAGACTGTTATCATGGAGACGCGCCAAGTCAACACGATGTTCGTAACAACATTTTTCTACATTTTTCCCCCCTTTTGAAGAGTCTTTTGCGACGATGACGCTAACATTTTTTGGGCAGCAACATTGCTCCAAGCTTATCATCAATGAGGCAACTCGGCAAAATGTCTGTGTTTACTTTGTAGCTGAAGGCCAAAGAGTGCGCAGGAGGTGAGTGTGTGGGGGGCATTGTAAAGCAATGGTATCTCTACGCTCTGCTGGGTGGTTAACTTATCAGTTGTAGCTGCCATAGTCTGGCCATAGGAAGTGATTCACATGCAATATGCCTCTTCGCTTTTACATAAATGACTGGGCAGTACACTCGGAAATATGACGATTAGAGACTCCCAACGTCCCCCACATGTACGAATCAATGTCACTCGATTGCAGCAGGTGCCAGCACAGTTCCAGCTTGTAATCGATGTGCGCAAAATCAAAGGAACTGAAAGTCATGTTTTATTTATAGATTAGCGCACTGATAGTGGTCCCTTAGGGCAACCGTACTTACGACTCTTTGTGCCAACCTCAAAGTACAGTCTCGCTCTTTCAATACAATACAATTTATGACAATAATAAATAAAATTTTTTTTTTTTTAATGTCATTCCTTAATATTGCTAATTTATAATTAAAGACAAAGTCATCAATTAAATGTTCTCAAATCACAAATTCTGGGAAGAATTTATAACAAGAAATATAAAGCCTAACGACTTATTCCAAAAATGTACAACCCTGACCCAAATTTATTGTTCAAAAAGCGCTGTATTCCAAAGTATAAATAACTAAACAAAATCCGGTTTTTTATGGAAATAGTGATCTTTGCATCTGTCGATTGGTTGCTGATAAGCACCAAGAATTACGGGCGTATAAAAAAAAGATGAGATCAGCGTATACATAAATGTATATATAGCCAGATAGACGGGCAGTTGTTCCCAAACAGCATCGGATAATCCTCTACAGTCATAGTAGAGCCTGAGATAAGCAGCGACAGAAATCTCTTAGAGGTGAATGCTAGCGATGCAAAAGATTTTTATTTATATTTCCGTAGTAAATTCAAATTAAAGAAAAACCAAATACAAAAACAAAAACAATCCCCAGCAAGTGCGCCACAATAAATGCTTGAGACTGGGAACAATTAATCCACAACCGGCTCGAACCGGTTGTCATTTAATGATGTACAATATTTCTGGGGAATTATAGCAACATACTCGAACTGATAAAGCGAACCAGGGGTCTGGCTGGCTGGCTGGCAAAGGTGCAAACTGGGCGCGATAAGGCGCAGACAACATTGAGACGTGCACTCAAACTGGGTCTCAGGTTCGGTTTCGGATTCGGGTTAGGTTTGGACTTGGGCTTTATCAGAGCACAGTCGATGGGAGAGCGAAGCGGCTCAGATAAATAGAAAACAATTCAAGTCTTTGCTTCGGTTATCTCGCTGAGAACGAGACGCAACGCATCCATTGCTGATATGTGAGTGCTTTGTTCCCTGCCCTGTCATGCCCTTGCCTGCTCTGTCTGCAATGGCTAATTGCTGAATGACTGGCGACAACAATAGCAATCTATTGCCTATTCAATGCCTGACCAGACGTCCAAAGTTCAAACATACGCAAAACATAGCATTGCATCACAAACAAATTGCTATCATAAAATAGGAAAAACACAACAAAAAAATGAATGCATGCAAATAACTCATGTGTCTGCAATATTTGGCTAGACCTCAGCTCTTATCGCAACCAACAACCAGCATGAGTTGGCCGAAATATAAGTCATATACACAGGAGACTCAAAAGTAAACCTAGCTGCTAGGTGCCACATTAGTATAGTTAAAAGCTGATATTACAATATCTCGTCTAGACATCGTATTTTTAGAAACAAAATGAATGTCGATTTTATTGCTCACCAAAAGTTTCCATAACTGATGAGTCGTAGACTCAATGGGTAGCTCATAAACTAAACGATTTGCAAAATTACTGCTTAGTTATACATATAAAATGTAATTACAATTTTTAGATACTTTTTTTTTGAAATATATGGGATTGTAACGAATGGTTCTGGAGAAGATAGAAAGTGTCAGAAGGTTATTAAATACAAGCTTGAACTTATAGAAAACGATTTGTTGACCCTGTAGATTTGCAATTTACAATATCCAAAATTGTACTAGCAAATCTATCGAAAATACCGAATGGATTTTGAAAACCATCAATTATTCTATGTACAGTTAACAAATTCCATAATAATAAAATTTGGCTACACGTCTGCTGTTATCGCAACCCGCACATCAGCAGACAACATGAGTTGGCTAAAATATATATAAAATATTCAGGAATCTCAGAATCAGTAGACCTTTCGACTAGGTGCTAAATTAATATAGCTAAAAGCTGATATAACTGACAATATCTCGTCTAGACATCGTATTTTTAGAAGTCAAGTGAGAGTGTATTTTATTGCCATGATTGCTTACCAGAAGTTTTTATAACATTGATCAGTTTTAGAAACAATTGGTACTCAAAAGAGGTACACAAAATTGTACGAACAACAATAAGCAATAAAACGAATAATAATTTAACAACCAATTGTTCTAAATACTATTCAAAAATATTATAATTATAATTATACTATTCAATTAAATAAGATGTTTTTTTATATTAAACAATTTATCAACGCTGTTCTAGTTTTTTCTTTCCTTTGGCAAACAGGTGAATATAGAAAGTTAGATATTTTATGACAAAATTGTGCATAAACTAGGTTATCCAAGGTACCAATTGCATTTTTGATAAAAATTCCGCGCTCATAAAAAACTTATCACTTATCAGCACAACATTATTAACGATTTTCGGAAGGCAGGTGGGTAGGGGAAGAGGAAGGCCAAAAATAAATTGACATTCCCAAGCGATAATCAGCGCATGCCGCACACATCATCAGCAGAGGAAGCACAACACGTGCGGCTTTCTAACACAAGAGGGGGGGTAAGAGCACACCTATCTGAATTGGACTTAGCCACGGCAACAAATTGATTGAAAATTGTGTATCAGTTTTCAGAGTCAATTTTAAAACTTACGCGATTGTTTGAAAAACCCCGTAATAATTTGTGAGCGATTGTGAGAAATTCGCGCACGTTTGAACTCTGATCGCCGAACTTGGAACTGTCAACTGTGGTGCTGTCTGAGCTGGCGCTGGATACAGATCTCTACTTGTTGTCCGTGGGGTCCGTGCACCGAAATAAAACCAAAGCGTTGAACCACGCGGCCTGCATGGGCATGAGCTGAACTCATTTTATATGTGGTTGCCATAAATAAATATGGAATACAGAAATACAATGATCATTGGATTTATCGTTGTTTTCGAGTTGTTTTTAATCACAAATATAAATACATACAGATAGATGGAAACTATGCCGCCTCACACGAACAACTTCAGATTTTGTTGCATGTAATTGGCGAGTGCCTTTTCGAGCAGTTGGCGCGTCATCGAATCCAATGGGAGATTGAAGCTAACGTAAAACTGTCGGCCGTAGCGTGTGCTCAATTTTCTGGCCAGCACAAGGGAATCACTGTGCCCACTCGCGCCCATAAATGTTGTAGCTACAATCTGTTTGTTGGGTGGACGTGCCGGCATCGCGACCGCAAACTCATCCAAACGCTCCGAATCCTTGCCACTGAGGAAGATCATCGTGCTGCCGTTCATCTTGAGGACGCGCATTGTGCATTGCAAATTGCCCGCATCCACTTTGGCCATATGCGATGTGAAGAGTTCCTGCTGCACTTGTTGCTTTTCAGGTGCAATGCCGGCATCTTTCTGCAGTGTCAGCGCACAGCTTTCCATTTGCTCTTTGTGTATTTTAAATGCTTAAGACTTAATTTTTATTGTCCTATAAATTAATACGAGAAGTGTCACTGGCGTGTAATTTTTAATATTAAATTAAAATGCTTTTTTTTTGTTTGTCAATAGAGTTAAATGTTACCTTGGTTGCAAGAAACCGACTATCGTTTGTTTTTGTGAGTCAGTCGGTTCATCTGCAATATATCGATATGTATCGTTGTATTTAAGTATTTTTTAGGAGCAGTGTTAATTTTCAAATTGAAATATTAAGATGTATTCATCTCCAGATGTGTAAAAACACTTTCGCAGATATGCATCAGATTTTGATGTCAGTCGGTATATTATCGAATTAGATGCATTTTTTTTCGAATGAAAGACAGTTAAGAGTGATTGTCATTGCTTATTGCAAGACTCGAAATCCTCCTGTTATTATTTCATGAGAAAATAAACAGCAGAGCAGCGGTTTATCAATCAATAAAATCACAATAACCAATAATTGAGTCTCCTCTGGATAAACTGCAGTTCACAACCAAAAGTGTAACTGAAATTAATTGAAATACAGAATTATTCGCCGTTCGCAGTGTTGTTTTCAGTTTATTAAGGCTCTTTGTAATTTTGGCGTAGTGTTTTTTTTTTTTCTTTTTTTGAGTTAAAATACATTTAGATTATGTTTTTGACGTTTACTCCGATTTCAGAGCTGTGCAATGAACATTCATGATTATATTTTATGGGGCAGATTCTCATTTTTCTTTTCGATTTGAACTACTTAATTAATACGATACATTATTGTGGGCTGTGCTAGTAGCAAAAAAAAAATTTTTGGAGTTCATTATTAATGTAAATATTTCGATTAAAAGATCAGTACCGGTTAAATGATTCGAAATTGAATTCACTAATTATTTCCTATTTAATGTGTGTGAATGCTCGTCGGAGATTCGCATCCCTCTTGGAAAGATTTCGCTATTCGTTTTTATGCGTAGTTAAGTTAAATATCAATGTATTTATTAAGTTTGAGTCTATTTCCGTTTTATTTATTGGTGATTAATTGTTAGTTAGCTTGAACTTGAATGAATATCAATTAATTTGGATTAACTTTTATCTTTTTTCTACTATAATTTGACTAACATTTGCAACAGCGATTTCAACTTTCATCTTGTTATATATATAATGTATCAATGTGCTTATGTATTTTTTCGTTTTCGTTATTTTTTTTACGTTTTTGTTTTTAAAAGATTAAATATTTTTGTTTTGCTTTAGCTGGTTGCGAATAAATATATAGAATTGTTATACATATATTGTGTGTGATTATTAATATTATGCAATTTTTGGGAGCATTTAATCCTCATCGTCCTCTGAAACTATGCCGCCTCACACGAACAACTTCAGATTTTGTTGCATGTAATTGGCGAGTGCCTTTTCGAGCAGTTGGCGCGTCATCGAATCCAATGGGAGATTGAAGCTAACGTAAAACTGTCGGCCGTAGCGTGTGCTCAATTTTCTGGCCAGCACAAGGGAATCACTGTGCCCACTCGCGCCCATAAATGTTGTAGCTACAATCTGTTTGTTGGGTGGACGTGCCGGCATCGCGACCGCAAATTCATCCAAACGCTCCGAATCCTTGCCACTGAGGAAGATCATCGTGCTGCCGTTCATCTTGAGGACGCGCATTGTGCATTGCAAATTGCCCGCATCCACTTTGGCCATATGCGATGTGAAGAGTTCCTGCTGCACTTGTTGCTTTTCAGGTGCAATGCCGGCATCTTTCTGCAGTGTCAGCGCACAGCTTTCCATTTGCTCTTTGTGTATTTTAAATGCTTAAGACTTAATTTTTATTGTCCTATAAATTAATACGAGAAGTGTCACTGGCGTGTAATTTTTAATATTAAATTAAAATGCTTTTTTTTTGTTTGTCAATAGAGTTAAATGTTACCTTGGTTGCAAGAAACCGACTATCGTTTGTTTTTGTGAGTCAGTCGGTTCATCTGCAATATATCGATATGTATCGTTGTATTTAAGTATTTTTTAGGAGCAGTGTTAATTTTCAAATTGAAATATTAAGATGTATTCATCTCCAGATGTGTAAAAACACTTTCGCAGATATGCATCAGATTTTGATGTCAGTCGGTATATTATCGAATTAGATGCATTTTTTTTCGAATGAAAGACAGTTAAGAGTGATTGTCATTGCTTATTGCAAGACTCGAAATCCTCCTGTTATTATTTCATGAGAAAATAAACAGCAGAGCAGCGGTTTATCAATCAATAAAATCACAATAACCAATAATTGAGTCTCCTCTGGATAAACTGCAGTTCACAACCAAAAGTGTAACTGAAATTAATTGAAATACAGAATTATTCGCCGTTCGCAGTGTTGTTTTCAGTTTATTAAGGCTCTTTGTAATTTTGGCGTAGTGTTTTTTTTTTTTCTTTTTTTGAGTTAAAATACATTTAGATTATGTTTTTGACGTTTACTCCGATTTCAGAGCTGTGCAATGAACATTCATGATTATATTTTATGGGGCAGATTCTCATTTTTCTTTTCGATTTGAACTACTTAATTAATACGATACATTATTGTGGGCTGTGCTAGTAGCAAAAAAAAAATTTTTGGAGTTCATTATTAATGTAAATATTTCGATTAAAAGATCAGTACCGGTTAAATGATTCGAAATTGAATTCACTAATTATTTCCTATTTAATGTGTGTGAATGCTCGTCGGAGATTCGCATCCCTCTTGGAAAGATTTCGCTATTCGTTTTTATGCGTAGTTAAGTTAAATATCAATGTATTTATTAAGTTTGAGTCTATTTCCGTTTTATTTATTGGTGATTAATTGTTAGTTAGCTTGAACTTGAATGAATATCAATTAATTTGGATTAACTTTTATCTTTTTTCTACTATAATTTGACTAACATTTGCAACAGCGATTTCAACTTTCATCTTGTTATATATATAATGTATCAATGTGCTTATGTATTTTTTCGTTTTCGTTATTTTTTTTACGTTTTTGTTTTTAAAAGATTAAATATTTTTGTTTTGCTTTAGCTGGTTGCGAATAAATATATAGAATTGTTATACATATATTGTGTGTGATTATTAATATTATGCAATTTTTGGGAGCATTTAATCCTCATCGTCCTCTGATTCGGCCTCTTGCAGCCAAGTCAACCAGGCGTTCACTTGGAACAATGCCGAGCCCTTGCCGGGATATTTGTCAGAAATCTCCTCCTTCCACAAAACGAATGCTTCCTCCTCAATGATCTCGGAATCGTACAGATATTTGAACCAGCGACAAAGCATGCCTGCAAATAATAGTAATGATAAAACTAATTAGTATAAGTTATGGCTTCATTTGAAATGACTACTCACCCTTGGGGAAGCCCTCATTGTAGCAGAGAAGCTGCAGGGCATAGAGTGCCATCAGTTGCAATTCGTTTTGGCCGAGGAAGGTCTGAAGCATTTGGCTGTAGGTCTCCAGCATGGCTTGTTCCCTTTGTGTGACAGACTTCTCTGGATGCTCCTTGGGATCCATGTTGCTGGCCAGAGTTGTCTCCTTGGTTATATATTTGACCACAACCGTCATGAGGGCCTGTATGAAGTTCGGATCCTTATAATATTTGTTGTCCACATTGGCCTTGATCCATTTATAGAAACTATTCGGATTTGGATCGCTTTGCAGCTGCTTCAACATCTCAGCCTGCACCTTGAGCAGAGGATAAAGGAACGATAGCTGTCGATCCTCAAGTATTTCACCCAGTCGCTCCTTGGTGCGATCTACCTCCTGCAGACTGTTCATCAAATCAATTTTGCTGGCACGGAACTTCTCCTCCAGCGCATCCTTGCCAATAGTTTTGTGCAACTGCTGCAGCACCAGCAAAAACAATGGATAATGCTGTCCATTGTCCGCAAAGTTGGAGATATCAGTAAGCTTAATCAATGCCGGCTCGCAGACCGCTTTGCACAACACCGAGGCGACCAGGGCGGTAATCCTGGGATTCAGTGCCTCGCGCTCATTCATTTTGTTGACCAACTGCTTGAAGATCTCAACGATCACGTTTAACTTAACGATCGATTGCTTGCGCAATGTCTGCAGGAAGCGAACAATACGCTCTAGGTAAACATCGTTCACACGATCCAGCACCTCCATCAGCAGATTGAGGCACACATCCTTAAGCGATTTCTCCGGCAGTTTCAAATCAATGAAACCATCAACAAGCTCGGTAAATTGATCCGTTTTAGTTATCTCCTCATCCAATGCTGTTGTCGCTTCGGGGTCGGTTTCGTTATCAGCTTTCTCTGGAGTTATTATTGGTGTGGTTGCATTGGTTTCATCATTTGTTTGTTCGTCATAGTAAAATTTATCCTTAAAGTAGACAATTGCCTTCTTGGTCAGCTCCTCCTTGCTGGGTCCTTTGTCCTTCTTCTGCTGCTTACTAAAGGCACCAGTTGCGGTATTTGAACCAGATGGCGTTGTGGGTCGCTCGGCGGCGCCATTCTTAGAGTTGACAACGCTCGGCTGATCCTTGGTCTCGCCAATTCCCGCTGCGGCACCACCTACTGTCTTCTTCTCCGCGTTATTCTCTGCAGCAGCTGTAGCTGTGCCAAAATTGGGCGACGAAGATGTAGCTTTAAGACTCTTCTCTGCCTGCTGCTGAGCCGGGTGCAGCGTGCGATTCTCTGTGCCATATTCAGCCGATGGTGTTGACGATGGTCGCGCTGGAGTGTTCATTAGATGTGATGTGGGCGTGCCGAGCAGTGGATAATGCGAATTGGACAGCTGCGAATTGGACTGCTGCTGCTGATGCAGAGAGGAATTTCCGTTGGGCGGCGTCGAGATCGGCAATGTGGCCGGGAATTTCTGATTTTGAGAGGCAGCGCGGAACAGCAGAGAGTTGGCTGCTGGACGCATCTGCAGATTTTCGACCGAATCCTGATTAGATGTGATCATATTGCGCTTGAAGCGCGGGGCCATCTCTTTACCGAGCATCATCTGATTGCTGCCACCGTATTGACCATCGTTGTTGCGATCATTATTACGATCATTGTTCCGATCACTGTTACGATCATTGTTCCGATGCGAGCCACCATTGCCTCCACGTGAATCGTCGCGATTGCCTCCACCGCTCGGGCCGCCACCAGTGCCTCCGTTTTGACTGCTGTGCTTATTGTTGTAGCGATTATTGTAGTTGCCACCACCGCCGCCATTGTTACCACCGCTGTTACCACCCTGGTCACGATTGTTGCGATCGCGATTGTTATACTGACGATTGTCACGATCACGATCCCGATTGTTGCTGGTCACGAATCTGTGAATGAATAGAAAAAGAAAGGAATTGTTATTGATTATTCGTCGAAGAGATGCCTGCCGATTTGCCAGGTTGTACTTACGGTGACACGATGGGTGATGCTCCCGTAACGCTCAGGCCGCTAAACATGTCATTGTAGCCGCCCGGCTGTATGTTGAGATGGAATCGATTCATCCAGCTGTCGCCATCGCGATCATTGTTGCGCATATCGCGATTTCGATTGGCGAATGGTGTGCGTATTATTGAGTCATCGTCCGAGCGTATTTGCTTAATGGGGACGGGTCCCTCGGCGCTGCCGCCAACTTTACGTGGTATCCAGTGATTCTGGCGCAGTTCGATGACATCCTTTAGCATGAAGCGTATCCTTGGTGGATATTCAGTTGACTGTGAACGACGTTCCAACGTCTTAAAGTACTGGTTCATCAGCTCTTTGACCTGTTCTGAATCCAAATTCTTGCCGCAAGTCTTGAGCAATTGAGCCAGGCATTCCATGTCCTCGCACATCTCCTGCGCACCGGCCGTACGCTTCTTCTTCTTATCCAGCAGCTCCATAATACACGCGTGCAATACATTGTTCGATAGCATATCCAACTTATTGAGCTCACCAATGAACTTGACATTGCCGAGCATGCGCTGCTTGGCCAGATGGCGTCGCTCCTCCTCGTCAGCCTCATTCTCGGGCGGTGGACGATTATCGTTCACCTCGTCGCGCTTCAGGCGATTGTTAAACTTATCTCGACAGACGGCGATGAGCAGACGCAAAAAGGTGCACGAATTGTTTGGTTCCTTCTCAAACGGCGCTTCCTCGGACAGACGCTTGCACAGCTGTGCATACATAGACGAGTATTTCGGCTCGTCCAAGGCTTTATCGAAAATTAGCAGAATGACACCATTTAAAATGGCAATTGAATTCAGATCGAGTTTGAGTAGTTCATCGCTTAGCTCTTGGAATTTCTCCGGTGTTAGTTTGTTGAGGATGCCACGCACACGTCTAAACACAGCATCATTCTTTTCGCTCTGGGTGAGGCCATGCTGTGGTCGCAACGATGGCGGTATCCAGCGGCCTGTTATCTGTTGTTGCTGCTGCTGTTGTTGTTGTTGAGCGCCACCTGTTGCTCCTCCACCACTAGGCGGTGGTGTCGCTGACTTGGCTGGCAATTGTTGTTGTTGTTGTTGTTGTTGCTGCTGCTGATGATGCTGTTGTTGTTGCTGGTGATGTTGTTGCTGTTGGTGGTGTGATCCACTGTTGCCGCTCCTAATGCTGCTTTGGCCAGCACGCTCGTAACGATCGTCGTTGTTGCCTCGATTATTGCTATAACGATTGCTGGCGTGTCCGTTGCGTTCTAGACTACTGCCACCGTAGCGATCCTCTGCGTAACTCTGCTCCCTGTTGTCCCTATCCCTATAGTTGTCACGGCTGTTACTGGTGGTATAGTCGTCGCGATAGCGTCCGCCGCTCAGGCTGCTGTTGCCATCGTTGCGTTGCGATGCGTAATTTGACTTGTTTGGATTACCGCCACCAACAGATGAGGTGTTGTTACTACCAGCGTTGCCGCTTCCACTGCTGCTGTTGCCGTAGTGACGCTGCTGTCCACTGCTGCTGGTGTTGCTGTTGTGGCTGCCAGTGTTGCCATTGCCATTTAGTGTCTCGTAGCGTGAGCTGCTGTTGTTGCTCCGGTAGTTGCTGCCCGAATTAGTGTTTAGATTGCGATTATAGCCACCGCCGCCATCGGAGGAGTTATGATAGTTGTTGCGACTACCACGATGGACTCCAAGACCACTGCTACCGCTGCCGTTATAGTTGCTGCTGGAGCTATCAGAGTTTAGGCCTGGCTGCTGACTGCCGCCACCGCCGTTGTTGTTATTATTGCCGCTTGCACCCAAAATGTCACTATTTTTGTTATAGTAACGCGACGACGACGAATCGTTTTGATATGATCGTCGAGGCCTTGGGCTTAGCTCCGAATCGTGTTGACGAATTTTGACGGAATTTTTATTATAGCCAGTGGAAAAGTGTCCGCTTGGGCCACCAATTTGTCCAGCACCTACTCCGCTTGTTGCTGATGATGCACCAACACCACCGCCACCTGTTGATCCTACTCCACCAACACTTGTTCGACTACCGTTGCGTGTGGTCAGCGAATCGTTGCCAGATTTATTCGCACGATAATTGTTGCCCGACGAATTTGTTGTACCCTTATCGATTTTAACCAGATTCTTCAAATTATTGAACGTATCGGTGGCAGTGGTAATAGGTAAAAGATTTGGGCTGGTATTGAGCAGAGTTTTTTGTCCCAATGCCGACGCCGTTGTTGTTGCTGCTGCTGCTGAAGGTGGTGTCGGTGGTGTTTGGCCGCCTCCGCTGCTGTTGGTGTTGCTGCTGCTGGTGACGCCTACAACGGCGCCGCCGCCTCCGCCTCCACCGCCGCGATTGGTCACTTGATCGTAATTGCGCTCGATGGTATCGTTTTGTTGGGCCGTTATTACCAAACGCAAATCGTTGACGCCGCCGCCGTTGCTCGTCGTATCACCGGTACTGGTGCCTCCCTCAATGGTGATCGTTTTGGCGCACTGGCGAAACTGATCTATGATGACGCCTGCCTTATGCCCGTTGCTAGTACCGTTAGCCCAACGTTGCGGCGGACTATCGTCGTAAGTGTGCAAAAGGGGAGCGGCGTCGTACGTTGATAGTGGAATGGTGATAATTTTTCTTTATCGACTCGGGAGCGAAAAAACTTCAATACTTCTCTCTTTCCCTCTTTTTTTCTGTTTGTTTCCTCTTTGTTTGTTGCAAGCCTCACACGGTTATAAATTGTAACTCGTGAAGGAAGCTCTCCGTCTCTTTTTCTTTCTTTTTTTTTTAATAAACGTTGACTCTTATTTGATCCTGCTGATAACTCTCTTTTTATCTCTTTCCCTCTTCTGTGTTGTTAGCCAACACTCCACACACGCGAAACAAAACAGAAATTTTGTATAGTACACAAAGGACACACGCACACAGAGACACACACAAAATATTTCTATATATCTGTATATATATAGGCTGAATATATGCAAATGATGGGAATCTCCCTTCGCTTGCTTAGTCAAAAAGGCTCTTTTGCTTCGGCTACTTCTCCTTCTGCTAGATTGGTTCTGCGTGCGTTCTCTTCTTCCGGATTTGGGTAAGGTAATTTGTATAGTAGATTCCTGTCTAATCGGATTTTGGCTGTTCCGTTGCTGCTGCTTGCCGCTTACGCTTATAGGAATCCTGTCAAAAAAAAAAAGAAAAAAAAGAAGACAAAAGTTTAGACGATAAAAAATATTCTATTGTTTAAATATTATTCTTACAGGCGATACAAATAACTAATGTTAATGGAAAAAAAAGTAAGTAAATTTGAAGGCTTTCTCAAAGCTGACAAACATATTCATTGCTTTATATGAGTAATTAAGATGACACACTCAGTTGTTAAAAAGTGGTCGATTCATAATTTTGATTCGCTTGGCTTTAAAAAAAAACAGCTTGTACTACACTAAATAAATACAACGATTGGTTGCTACTATTGGATGGCGTCAGATGGCGGCAATGGGAAGCTATCAGAAGTTTAAAAACTGGAATTTTAATAAAAATAACCTCGCAAAACACCTTCAATTTTATTTCACATTTCCCCCACACACGACGCAACGCAATTGAGCGCCACAAGCACAAACAATCACACACACACAAGAAAATGAATGCCGTGTTCTCGCTTCAACTTGGAGAAATGTGTTTGCTTGGAGAAGTGTGTGTGTGTGTGTGCGTAAGTTTATGTACAGCTGCGTGACGGCGTTGCTGTCTTAATGCGCAGCTAAAGTGTATTTTATTATGTATATAAATTTATATTTTTGTATGTAGTTAGGCTGCTCAATGCACAATTGAAATGCACTTTAATTGATTTTAATATGTGTGTTTCACATTCATCTAGGGGCTATACCTCACGAACTGGTCTGATTGCTTTTGTTCTTTGTTGTTGGATTTTTTCTTTGCTCAGATTGAGTTGCCATATGTGTTATACATATAGAAAATCAAACTGGGATGTGGATGCTCACGTATCTCTCTTCCTCACACACACATACACAAATATACATATGCACATGTGTTTGTGTGAATGTGTACTCATTTTGCTAGACGCTGATGCTGCGCACAAGCAAACGATTTTCTCAGTGTCAGTGTCCTTTCGTTGTATGCGTGTGTGTGTAGAGGTTTATGGCCTCTGCTAGAGGAGCTTTTGTTGGTCGTTCGCAGTTTTTGCGTTCTGCGCCATCGAATTAAAGTCTCTTGACCCCAATAATATGTACTAGATGGGTGCTTTGCGTTGTTATTCTGGTGATTAGCGGCTGCCTGCAAAGCATAAACAATATTGTTTCGCTGTAGGTGACTCACATTCACTGCCTAAAATTTTATTAGAAAATATTTCCACACAAAAGAAAATATTTCACATATATATATATATTTATGTGTGTGTGTGTGAAGGTTCGATTTGATATTGAGCGGGTTTACAGTTAGTTTACTTGAGTTTCTGTCTGTATTGCTGTATTAGTTGCCACAACCCGGTTGCAATTTAATATCTTATAAGCACCCCCAAAAGTGCCCAAATGTAAAACCACCCCAAAACCAAAAAAGAAAAGGCAGTGTGCATATTTGACGCCCTGTGAGCGTTGCAGCAGCGCAAAGACATCGACGTCGACGACCCCGACCCGAGTGTAAAAAGGAACGACTACAACAAGAGACCCAGTTGTGGATGATTTTGACCTCAATTCGAATAAGTCTTCGTTAAGTAAACCCCACTAGAATATACTTGATGCCATTTCCAATGACACACACACATACAAAGAAAATGTGAGCAGGAATTGAGTTCTACACAGCAAATACCTAAATTATTTTTTATTCATTAATGCAATGACCCGCCCTAGTTTTCTCTTGAGCCGTAATAGCCCGGCCTGTTTTCAGTATACCCTGCAACTAGTTATTAGTTATTTCTACTCTTTACATTGCTTTCGTCATACAAAGTGCACACACACACAATGCAAATGGTGTGTATTTATGTGCTTGCATTTGTGTGCGTAGAAACGTGTGTGGCTGTTTCACACAGATAAAAGCGTACACACGGAAAAGCAAAATGAAGCTGCATTGAAAGCGAATCGAAAAACTCAATCTCAACTAAGGAGAGAGAAGAGAAGAGAGACAGACATAAGCGTGCAGCAGCAAAAGCAACGTCAACAGCAGTTTTTCCGCTGTGCTCCGCCGCCATTTTGTTTGCTAGCACTTGACGTTGCTTTTGCTGCTGCTGCTATTCTCTCGCTCTATCTATCTACATACATGTGTATTTTATATGCATACACACATACATTTATATACATTTCTCTTTGTATGTTGAGTGAATCATTTTTGTATTTCTTTGTCAATTTCATGCAGCGCATTTTCATTTTTTTTTTTCACTCAATTTACACAAGTTCCTCACTATTGCATATTTCACTTTTATTGATTCAACGTAAAATTGCTGTGTGCGAGCGAAGACGAAACGAGGACGTTCCAAATGTAAATTTGTATGTACATGCAAATGCATGAATACATCATGGAACAAATTTTGTAGGCTATAATTTTTTCATTGTCTTAATTTTTCATAACCTAAGCACACTTTGCATTTCAAATCAAACAGAAAATTGCACATATTTGTATATGTAAAACACCAAAATAGTTATAAGCTCCGAACTTTCTCCATCTTTATTGTACTAACCTCTATAAATTACTGACTGTATGGCAACTTTTTTGCGAAAATTACTACCACCAGTCCGACGTGCTGCAAGACAATCGACGGTATTATCGCTTTCTGCCAAAGATGGCGTGCTCTTCGATATATGTGAAACTATCGATATTTCTTAATATTTCTATCGATAGCATAATGAAATTGTTGGAATAAATATCTTTGTTGTTAACATATTAAAAAAGTAAATGAAATTACATTTTTCTTGGTATTACATATCTGATAATAATAGCTCCTATTAATTTAAAATACAGTTATTACTACAGCAGTTAGTTGTAACGCCAGTGTGACCATGTAAGTATCATATGATAGCTATCGTTAATGTACACATCGATTGTACACAACACAGCTGATTTTATTTCAATCTCACGTAGTTCCAATCGCTCCCCACAGTTTGTTTATTTACAGAATTGGAGCGTGAGTACATCGGTTGATATATATGAGAAATGAGCGACGCCAGCATTTTACAATTTGCGCCATTTGAATCGTTTGTGTCGCCCACGTTCTGGCACAAATTAGCTGAACTGAAATTGGACTACGATCGTCTCTCGGATGCAGAGCGCTCAATTTCTGGCCACTACACAAATCGCAAGGCGTCTGGTTGTCTGCTCGAGGTTGATTACACTGCGTACAATAGGTACAAAACAATAAGCTTGATAAGCGAATGTCATTTACATTTTATTTGCATTTCGCAGTGAGGCGCAGGCCCCAAAATTCAGCTATGCTGCCGTCGGGCATATCTACAATAAAAACACCATTGAGGATTTCAAGGCCCTGGATAAGTCAGCGCTGCTGGCAGATGAGGGCAAACAACTGTTGGCTGACATGAAAAGCGGACGAGTGCTGAACAATCCCAATTTAATGGCGCGTTTCTTTGTGCTGTCGTTTGCCGATCTCAAGAGCCACAATTATTACTACTGGTTCGCCTTCCCCTGTCCCCTGACACCCACATTGAAACTGGAATGCTCGCCGATAAGGCTAAAAGAACTGCCCAATTGCGGAACTATTGCGGCTGCTATTCGTGCATTGCCAGCGGAATCGCAGAACTTTTTTATCCTGTATGCAAATGAGCAAGAAGCTGTGTGCGAAAAGCGCAGCTTAAGCGCTGCTTTAACCAATTTTAATGAACAAGATGCGCAGCATTATTATTATTGCTTTGCGGATGCCAGCGAGTATGAGAATCCAGCCTGGCTAATGCGCAATTATGTCGCCTTTTTGCTGCACCAATGGTAATTATCAAAAACACAAAAGAAAAACACTCAAACGGCATTCGTCCGCTCTTTTTGCATTGAGAGATATTTATTGCACTCAGTGTAATATAAATAAAGAGCACTGCTGAAGTGAGGGAAAGTGGAGCAGTTGACTATTGAGTGATAAATTGCAGAGAGCGAAGCACAGAGCATAAATCGTCAAAAACATAACTCAGATATAAATTTCTCTTAATTTTCCTCACTTTAGCCCCACACTTGTTGGACAACCGCTCAATTTTATGGGTCTGCGATACGATCGGCAAATGGAATTGGACAACAGCCTGATATGGCGAGTGTGTCAAGCAGAGCAATGCAATTACGATGAACTACAATTTGTGGGCTGGGAACCGAATGCCAATGGCAAAATGGGACCACGCTTGGCCAGCATGCGCGACAGCATGGATCCAGCCAAGTTAGTCAACTACTCAGCGCCAATTATATGACAATAACAATAACTATATTTAGATTGGCTGAAAACTCGGTAAACTTGAATTTGAAGCTGATGAAGTGGCGACTGGTGCCGGATTTGAATTTGGAAATCTTGGCGCAAACTAAATGTCTGCTTTTTGGCGCAGGCACTTTAGGCTGTGCCGTGGCTCGCAATCTGTTGGTGCGTCTACTTTACATACTCTTATGTGTCAAACTTATGCATCGGATTTGCATTCTTTTCAGTCTTGGGGCTTTAAGAATATTACGCTGCTGGACAGTGGCAAGGTGGGCTATTCGAATCCTGTTCGCCAGAGCCTCTACACGCATGCGGATGCAGTGGCTGGCAATCGGATGAAGGCCACAACAGCGGCAGCGCATCTGCTTGAGATAAATCCCAGTGCGCTGACCAAAGGATTTGTCCTAGAAATCCCAATGCCTGGCCACACCATAGGCGAATCCCTGCGCTCACAAACTGTACAGCATTTGCAGCTAATTGAGCAGCAGGTGCTTGAACATGATGTCATCTTTCTGCTCACCGATTCGCGTGAGAGTCGCTGGCTTCCCACGCTGCTGGGAGCGGCCCACTCAAAGGTGTGCTCTTACTCGAAGATTATTTTATTTTGTTCATAATTAAATGTTATTATTTGCTGCAGATTGTGATCAATGCAGCGTTGGGCTTTGACAGCTATCTGGTTATGCGTCATGGCAGCACGCGAGAGGAGGCGATAGGCGATATCCAGCATATTGATGGACTCAAATGCATTGCTGGCCAGCAATTGGGTTGCTATTTCTGCAACGATGTCACCGCGCCTGGCAATGTGAGTGCTTGAGCTAAGATTTAACAAACGGTTTAAGAAACTTTCAGACTTTATGTTTCGCATAGATATGGCTTAGTGGTGTATTGTACAGTTCTACCAATTTATAATCCATACTTATGGCTAGGCACACTCGTAGTCGTGTCGCGAATACTTCTCAAATCCGGCGCACGTTGGATCGCCTGTTTGAATGTGATCGACTCCGGTTATTTGGATGACCAGGCCATTATTTGTCGTCACCTTGAAGCCGACTAGATTCATCATGGCGTTCGGAGTGCGCCACGTGTAGCCAAAGAAATTGTAGCCATCCACAGCGGTCAGCACTTCACGTTCCGTAAACGCCATTGCCAATTTAAATTGCTGATTGAATTTGAAGGGAAACTTGCCATGGCGCTCCTCAGCCCCAAATCTGGAAAAGGCGCAAGATTAGCTTTTAAATAATGTTTGTTTTCGGGAACTTACTCAAAGTTCTTGTTCATTGTATTGCGAACAACGACTTCTTCTTGGAAACGCACACTGAAATGCAATTCCTCGCGCTTCGTATCCGAATCCATAAACTTCAGTATAAATTGGCCACGTGCGTTCCCAAAGCAACGAGCTGTCAGCACAATCACATGTCCGGGACTAAACAATATCGGCTGATCGTTGCTAAAGGCCTTAAAGTAGTCGGCGGTTTGTATGGCTGGCCAGGGATTGGGAAAGGCGATGCGATGGTCGACCTGTTTGATCACCTGTATCTGATCACGGATCTCCACGGCTCGTATGCCGTTCACTGGCAACCGATAGCGGAATGTGCAAAACTCTCGACTATTCACCGCTATGTGAAAGCATTCCTCGCTGGCGAAAATGTACACCATGAAGAATTCACCGCTCACAATCGGATTGGGCAGCGTTACATTGTTCGTGACCTCTGTCTCCTCCTCACCCCAAATGCCATGCACTCGGGCATTGCGGACAATCACATCGTTGCGAAAGTAGCAGGAGAAACGCAGACCAATATCCGCATCTGGATCCACAGTTGTTTTTGCCGTGCACAGATTGATGTGGAATCTACAAAGGGCAATTACACAATTTAAAGTGGGCTTAGTCATTTTGGGAGCGGGGAGATAAGAGCACTTAGTCATTGGTCGTACGCTACCTGGCGGCACCATCAATGGTCTTGGCCACAATTTCCAGCGCATGGCCAAATTCGAGGGGATGCGATAGATTTCCCGTGTATTCTGTTAACATATTTAACCAGCGGTAATTTAATAATATTGTTGTTAGTTAAACGATTTAAGACGGTTATTTAATCGACGTTGCAATCAGCAATTCTACATTATTACTGAGAACTTTCAATGAAAACAATATATTTTGTGGGCCTTAAAAACCGCTGTCCGCTCTCGGTGTGTGTGGGACTTTGTTTGCGCTCAATCGAATTTTTGCTTTTTATCTTATCAGCAGTGACTCGAGTGATTCCACAGTTTGCGATTGCACTCAAACGGCTACGTACTTTCTTACTTGGTTAAGTTTTTGTTTTAGCCACAATTATATTATTGACTTGGCGCTCGTACGCTCAGCTTGTTTACACAGCGCAATTGTTGTTTTTATATTTATCGAAAGCTCACACCTGGAGCTTTTGTTGATCTGTAAGATGAAAGCTTGCATGCTGTTAGAATCTAGTTTTAATTTTTCTTTATTGTAAGCTGCATTTATAACAGTTCATATTGGCCTTTATGGTGTATTTAACATTTACATGGGTGTCCAAACTGCTCATGTTAAAATGTAGGCATGTGTCACTAAAGCTTTATGAACTTACAGTCGCTTAAGGATCGCACATTGGATCAACAGTGCACTGTTACACGACCCGGCGTCTCTAACATTGCAGCCAGCTATGCAGTGGAGCTTTTAGTGTCGCTGCTGCAGCATCCGCAAAGGGAAATGGCCCCTGCCTACTATGCCAACAGTCGCGAACAGGCGAATTCGGCTGTGCAACAACCGGAGGGGCAGCTGGGCATCTTGCCACACTCCATACGCGGCATGCTGTGCAACTATGAAAACATTTTGCCAGCCACCCAAAAGTTTTCGCAGTGTATTGCCTGCTCAGAGGTATGTAATTAATAATATTAATATAATAAATAAGAATAAAATCATTTATTTCATGTATTTCATATTCTAGCGTGTTTTGGCGGCCTATCGCTGCGATGGACATGCATTCTTGTTTAAAACTTTCGAAACGGCCAAGTATTTGGAGGATTTAACTGGCATCTCTGAGTTTAAGCGACTCAATAGTGAAGTAAGTTTAATATATTTTATATATGAGCCGTTATCAAGTTTATTTATTTTATTTTTTTAAATATTTAATCTTTATTACAGATAATCGACTTTGATGAAGATCAATTCGATTTGTCCGATGCTGAGGATGATTAGGTACAGTTTACTCATAGCATTTAATTTAGTACATAATCTTATTCAATACCAAAATATATGTGTTTTTGTGTAGTACTTTTAAATGCATTTATATATTTATTATATTTAAGTTAGAAGGTTCTTGCAGTTATATTATATACACGTAAATTATTTAACCACAACGTCAGTGGGAAGAGTGTTTATTATGCTATTTGCATCCAGGAACCAAATTAATATTATTAATTAATAATAATATTAATATTTCAAAAATGGCTGACAATTATATAGATTTAATTATGCAACAAATATTTCTGGGAAATTCCAGCAAAAATTGTCATCGCAAGCAAACATTGTCATTTAATACAAAAATTGAGTCCAGCTACTTTTCAAATTATTATAGATCTGTAATTATGGCAGTTAATAAAAATATAAATGGATTTAAATTAAAACATGTATTTTGATTATTTGCAGATTTTATCTAATATATGTGAATAAAGATTGATTGAATAAATATAAAAACATTATCTAGAAAATTACTCTTTGTAAGCCAAACTCAACCAGAATAATGCAGTCAAGTATTTTTAAACTTGATTACTAAATAATAAATTATTTGCTAATGCTGTTTATTAATTATATTTATAATTATTTTTGTATTATTTTGAATTGTGTTTCTTTCTAAATTGGAAAACTAGGAAGTGAATT
Source organism: Drosophila longiperda (assembly GCA_035042125.1). Classification (NCBI taxonomy): domain Eukaryota; kingdom Metazoa; phylum Arthropoda; class Insecta; order Diptera; family Drosophilidae; genus Drosophila; species Drosophila longiperda. The sequence goes on from JAWNLV010000107.1 coordinate 15,338,653, forward strand.
TGTTAATACATGAAAAATATTATAGATTTGTGTTGATTGTCATAAAAAGATTAAAGTTTTCATGCGACACAGAATAATATTATTCGAAATGAGATGCTTTCGGTACGCAAACCTCGACCTTAAAATATTTTCGCCAAATCGTTCACAATTTCCGATTTGTTGTTTTTATTTTTGAAGTGACGACAATCATTGTTTTTCTGGGTTTTTTTTTTTGATAATAATTACGATTTAAATAGCAACGTATTGTTGATAATAAGAACATGTACAAATAATACAAATCAAGCGCATTAATACTATAAAAAAAATGTGCTTTGAGAGTCATGCAAAGATATAAATGTTTCAATAAATCAATTTAATACGAAAGTTCATTAAGCCCAAGTGGAACGGAATGTAGAAAGCTATATGTAAATAGTTTATGGTGATAGGATCAGTGTTTTATTTCGGGTCAATTTATTGATACAAAAAAACAACAGAATCTGTCTTTTCTGAAATCAATCTATTGAAATTGGATTTGCATTCAAACCTTAAGAACCATATTACCTACCACATTTTGTTTATCTTTATATATCTGTAAAACTAACAACAACAACTTGACACACATACAAATATCTGTACAGTTTGTCAAAAAAGTATTTGACTCAGGACAAAATGGTCCTTTTCTCAAAAATGAATTTCATTATTGACTTTGCTTAGCTACCCAAAAAATAGCTAAAGCAATAATTTAAAAAATATTAATTTAGTTGTGCAATAAAAAATCAAAATGCAATATTAATTTTTGCCTGTGTCGAAACACTGTCTTGACAAACTGTATTTACATATCAGTGGTATTCATTCCCAAAAAAAAGAAGTCATTTGACCTTAGGGCCTAGGCCAAATCAACAAAAACCACTCACTTACGGTTTGGCTACCCACTGAGCCGATATTATCTGCTTTCTTCTGCAAATATCGACAAACAACAACAACAAACACAACGAGAAAACTGTCTTCATAATTAATAGTGGTTGATGGGTCGCCAAAGGCAACTCCGCCGACAACAACAACAACAACATACATTTTTCAATGGCTCACAGAAGCGCAAACAAAAAACCAAAAACCAAACAGGAACAACAACAACAACAGCAGCAGGCGAAGAAATAAGTCAGCGTGACAAAGAAAAAATGAGCAGAAGAAAGATAAACAACAACAAAACACAAGAAGACAAAATATGCAAATAACAAACAGCAACAATGGCTGCCTGCGGCTGTGTTCGCTGCTGCCGTCGCGGCATGCAAAAGCGCTCAAAATGCCATTCGAGTCCGGTGTGTGTCACTCAAATTGCGTTTTGAGTGGAAATGAGTGACGTTTTGCATGGGCCAACGGATTTCCATAAATTGGTGAAAGATACCTAAAACGGGCACACAAACCAAGTGAACGTGCTTCCAACTGGTAGAGTTCGAAATATACAACAGTTGTCTATTTATATCATTTCCAAGTGTATTGTTTATTTTCCTCAAAAGGAACTAACAACAAAATGGTGAGTACAACAATTAAAAAAAAGGCCATATCCTGCTGCATTTTACTGGCAAGAAGAGTGCATTTTGTGTAAATGGCCTGCAGCAGCTATTTGCTAATTGTGTTTACATTTTCCGTCAGTTTGAATTTCTTTTGATTTGAGTCAGTTTTCACTACGTACTTAACCTGTTGCGAAAGTTGTGCGCCAAGTGGCCGTTTTCAAACCGTTGTTTTCAAATTTTCAATCAGGCTTAACACACTCAAATTCTCTCTCGCTCTCTCTCTCTCCCTTTCTATATCTCTCTCTCGCTCTTACTTTGCCATAACAACAGTCAATTGTCAAATTATTAGCTTGCGGCCATAATACTCATTTGAAGTGCAATCTTGGCTTCATTTATTTTGGCCTAATAAACGAATGTTTCCAAAATAATTTTTATATTTTATTTGAGCTTATCAAATGATTTAGCCGAATTTTATATACTTATATTTGTAAGCAAAATAATTGAATTTGTGCAATTATTCAAATTAATCATTGCTTTTAAATTATGTAAAGTCAAAACTAGTTTGCCCCAAAGTATGCAATACTTCAATAATTTGTAATATTCATTCATAATTTTTAAACTCTTTCTATATTTATTTGATATTGATTGTCGTATAAATTTAGCTGGTTTCTAGCCTACCTTTTAAATATAAGATGGTATATATATATATATATATATATATAAATCATCTAAAATTGTTAGTCGTTTTTGGTAGTTTGCCTTTTTTTAAACTAAAAAAGTGTTGTTTGCCAATAAATCCTAACTAAGCTGAGAATCATCACATTAACTCTAGATAATTTAGTTCGCATAGGAACAATCGTTCGATTTCTTAAATCAATCATCAATTTGTGCTGTCAGCAGAAAAATCTAATCTTCGTGCTTATTTTTTTAATTTTCAATAGTTTCTCATAGTTATTCGAAAAGCTTTCCAAATTCTAAATATCAGTACGATGGGAATGTTTACCAAAATTTAATCTTTTTTAATTGTGACGCAAACAATATAATCTTTCGATGATTCGAGAGAAATAAGAAATACTATAATTCCTACGTAATTGTTCAGTTCATGAAGATGCGGAATGTGTCAGCAGAAGCCAGATTTTTTATGAATTATGAATTACTTATCAGTGACTATATACATATAAATTTAAAAATATTCATTAACCAATTCAAGTTATCAATTTTGCAATGCGTGTGCCTTTATTTAAATCTGTTTAAGTTACACCGCTCCTGGCAACATATTTAAGATCGATCCGAGATCGGCCGTTATTTTATGACTGATAACGAGCATTGTTTTTGCTATCACCATAGACGGGCATATATATATGTATATAGAGTACATAGGGTACATCTGTGCTAGGTATTTATAAAAAATCTTCAGATTATTGACTCGAAGAATCATTCGCAATCAGTTGCTTGAATTAAACGGTCAGAGCTCGGAACAATTCTAATAAAAAATAATTATTATATTATAATAATAATAGAAACTAAATCAATATTGATACAGTTATCAGTCGGAGAGCAAGAATTACAAAATACGTAATTAATTAAAATCAATCAGACGTAAGTTTATAGCGATTATAATTCAATACTGGGTAATTTTCCGTTCACTTGATTTGACTTAAGATTGCACATTTGTTTTGAATAATATTTTCTACTTTGGCTAATCTCGATGAAATGTGTCTTCCAGGTGAATCAAAGCAAGTGCAAAATGGCGTTGTCCAAAATTGATACGATCGATACGGAAATGACGCACATCGATCAGGAGAAGTATTTGCGACAGGCTACACAATATTATTGCGCGTTGGAGAAGCCGCTGAAATACGGACCGGCTGTGGATACTCTGCCGGATCTGGTGAACGCGCTGCATCGCGAATTCGAGTCGAATTATGTGAACATCGAGATGGTCAATCATCTGATGTTGGCCTACAAATCGAACCCAAAGGATTGGCGCAAATATGCCAAATTCGATCGTTACTCGTACACCAGGAATCTGGTCGATGCAGGCAATGGCAAGTTCAATCTGCTCATTCTGTGCTGGGGTGAGGGACACGGCTCCTCGGTGCATGATCATGCCGATTCGCATTGCTTCATGAAGATGCTGAAGGGTGAGCTGCGCGAGAAACGCTATCGTTATCCCAATCGGCCGGACAACGATCGAGTCGAGCAGCAGCAGCAAAAGCACGAGCACCATGGAGAGATCGATGATCGTACTTTGGTGGAGATGGGTGAAACGCCCATACCACTCAATGATGTGGCCTACATAAATGGTATGTTCCACGCTTACTAAATCAAACTGAGGCACATCAATTTAATGGCTTACATTTTAGATAACTTGGGATTGCATCGTGTGGAGAATCCAAGTCATGCGGATACATCCGTTTCCCTGCATCTCTATTGTCCGCCCTTCGACACGTGCAGCATCTTCCAGGACAATTGCAATAAGTCCACCGCCAAAGTGACATTCTGGAGTAAATACGGCGTTCGAACCAAACTAAATGAGCAATAGATAAATCTGCAATTGCCACTTATTTGTTAACTAGTTCATAGGTCTTGCCATAATAAGTTTATATACATTTCTTGATAAGTACACCCATATATATATATATATATATATATATATATATATATAAGTCTAGCTATACCAACAAAAAAAAAAAGACAGATGAAAAAAAACTGTAATACATAAGCAAAATTTGAAAAAAACCCCTGGAAATCAAGCTTATCGATGTTGCCATGAACCCAAGGTTGTTATCAGTTGGGCCAGAAATTAGAATTGACGTGTTTGACTCCCTGCTAATCGCGCAACAGCGATCTCCTTGGCACACCCCTGTCGAGAGTCTTCTGTATGTTCTTCAAGAGACCAGGCAACAGATCTATATGCTTATCCACACAGCCACCGGTGCAGACCTCAAACAAATGCTTCGAGCGCGACATTTCATGCTGGTTGGGATTCTGGCCCAGCTGGGAGCGTGCATCGCTGTTGCATTCCTGGACAACAACAAGAAGAAGAGGGTATTAGATAACCTAGTGATCTATTTATGCCCTAATTATTTGAGCTTCGTCAAGCTTATCATATTTATAAGACAGAATCGCATCACTATGTATGGCGTATAAAATCTATGGCATGCAGCTCACCTTGACACAGGTTTGCAAACGATTCTGAAAGTGTCCCAGCTCGTTCTGCAAATAATCTTGGGCATCCATCAATGGTGTGGCACACTTCTCGATGCAACGTTGTACGCTATCCAAAGTGCCGCGTTCATCATCACAACAGCTGGCGGCACAGCGATGCATTATGGACTTTTGGAGATGATTAAGCTCTTGTATCACTCTCTGTGTGTGGCATGCAACTCACCTGCATCCGACGCAAATGGGAGCGATACGTGTCCTCAATCATATCGCTGATGGCGCCTTCGAGGCGTTGCTTTTGTTGTTCGACCATCGGATTTCGTACAATTTCAACAATTTTGGCAAAAAAAAAAATAATTTGTAGGTGTCTCTGGCAATATGTCTGCTGTAAATCAGTTCACTTTCGAGATGATTGCTATAATAAAGCATACTATGTTTACAATTTGTTTGCCACAATTGGAGTCAATTATTAATTGAATTTGACGTTTTTTACAAGTTTTAGTTTCACAATTTAGTCGAATAATGTGTAAATGCAATTTGTTTTGACTCTAAATTAGGCTTGTGGTAGAGCTTCTGGTCCTTTATCTAAAACCGATTTCATTGTTTTCATCAGACTGGGAAGAAGACCAACGTGTTTATCAACACATTGAATGGCACAGCGTTCAAATTGATCAGTGTATTTGGCGACTTGTTCCTCTTTGGGATTGGGCGGCATTTTCACTTTGACATCGTCATTGCATTGCTGTAAATCGGAACAGGAGTTAGAATTTATATGCGTCATTATATATCGCTTACCATGACGCAACGTCCGAGTCTGCCCTGAAATTCGCCGACTTGGTGTTGTACGTAGTTGTGTGCATTTGTTATTGTTGTTGAGCAGCGATCGACGCAACTTTGCACGGTGTCTATACTAGAGTTGCCGTCCTGGCAGCACTTTGCCGCACACAAATGCATGTTCGTCTACAGGGAAAAACATTGCTTTTAGTTTGATATTCTTATTGGATTCTTTGGCACGCTGAACTCACCTGCATTTTACGTAAATGTGACTTGTCGATGTCCTCGATGACCGCATTAACGGCCGATTCGACGCGTTGACGCTGTTGTTGTATCATTTTAATAGGTTTATTAACTTATAATTGGGTGTAACTACTGATTTCGTAATGAATTAAAGAGAATTATAGCCGGCCCAGCAGCGTGTTTAGTAATTCGTAACGATAATTGGCTAATATCGATTTATAATCTAACCGATAGCGAACCAAATCAGCTGTTGCACTCGTTATCGATACTTTATTTACAAGGCAAACCGTGTTGGTTGCAATTTGCACTTCTTCTGTTTGCTATTTAACATTTTGATTAATTAAAAACATGTCGCTGCTCCACAAACTAAGGCGAGTTACACTGCAGGTTAATGTATATCGTCAAATTTGTGGCACACAGCGTGCCTTTAGTAATGACACAACCACAAAGGATACAAATTTGACTGATGATGAGTTGGAAATCAGAAGCAAAGGCGGCTTTGCCCGGGCCTTTGAGAAATATACAGCGCCTGCAGCGCCAGAGGTAGCTCCAGTGGACAATCAAAGCTTTGCCTCACTGCTGCGCAACTCAAAGTTTATTGATGTAAGTTGTTGGCATGGCACACGCCGCAGTGTTTATGTAATCTCTCAATTTTTGGCAGCTCGGCGCTGCTGAGGGAAAAGTAGTCAGTGGCAAAATATTCAATGTGGTCGGCGATGATCTTTACATAGATTTTGGCTGGAAATTCCACTGTGTGTGCAGCCGACCAGCGCGCAATGCCAGGTGAGATTCTATGCCTTTGGCTGCTAAACGAGAATTTATATGCTTTAAATTCCCAATCCCCTCCAGCGACTATGTGCGCGGGGCACGTGTGCGTCTGCGTGTCAAGGATTTGGAGCTGTCCACGCGTTTCTTGGGCTCCAGCAAGGATATAACCATACTGGAGGCAGACTGCCAGTTGCTGGGCCTGATCTCATCGCCCACACGTCAAGCGGCCACAACACAGCCCCGAAGCACATTTACAGCACCAAGAATGGACACATTGCTCTAAAGGATTACTTCTATTGTCCAGTTGAGAATAACATATTAAATAATATATATACAAATAATGTTTGTTAAGCGGTTGTAAACTGAAAAACCTCGTAGTGGTGATTTAGCTCCTTGACCGTGTGCAGCATGAAAGTGGACGCCAATGCGCCATTCGTCGACAGCTCGAGGAAGAAGATACGCCTCACGCGACTGTGCACCAGCGCCATGGCACACATGAGGCACGGTTCGCGCAGCAAGTAGACATCGTAGCCGGTGCACAAATATGGACCATATTTGGCCAGATTGCCGGTGTGCAGTTCATCATCCTCAGCTGAGCTCGGCTCACCGCATCTGGGCAACTCGGCGCCGCACATTAAGTCCCGACTGGCTGCATGGCCCCGCAAATAATCATAATAGGTTTGTGGCAGGCCGCGTAACGTGCGCGTTGCCTGCCCCACATCCTCGACAAATGCGAGTGGGGATGGCCAGGCGCCTCCTCGTTGACTACGCGCCACATGATCCACCAACCACATGACGCAATGTTGATGACAGCTACTCCCGTTCCCGCTCCCACTGATGCTACTGCTGGCAGCTGCTGGAAAGGAATTGTGATTATTTTCAGCAGCTACCATCGTTGAATGTGTCATGCTCACCTGCAATGGCCACAATGCTCGGCTCGCGGGGATCAACACAAATTCCAACTGGTTGTCCGCCACACACATCCTTGGACAGGTTGCGCAGCAAGTGCGCCATGCGCTTGTGGTAGACACGTTGGCTGGCCGTAAAATTGCTGCCATTGTGCAGCGATTCGGCATATTTATCCGGATGGAATTTGCATGGCCAGTAGCGGATCATCTGTTCGTATTGCGTGCGCAACTTGGCCCAACTGGCGGGCACCTCCACAACGTTTACCTTGCGGCAGAGCGCTGCAAGCACCTTGTCGGAGATCTTGTGCAGCTTCAGATGCTGCTCCAGTGAGTCCTCTATGTCTGCTGTGGGGCATATTAGCACGTTGCTGTCATGCACACGCTTCAAGTGCTGAAAATGTGGCAGTTTCTGGGCGAGCTCCTCGATAACGGCTTGCAGTTGTTGTTTGCTTTCCAGCTGACTGCTGTGCACTTTGATCAGCCGTATTTCGGCCCTGTACTCGTCGGAAAGGATGGCTTTGATGCCAAAGCTGTCCTCATTAAATGCTTTCGTCTTGGATTTCTTTGCCGCTGGCGGTACCAAAATATCCATAATCTGTATTTGTTGTTAGCTGTTTATCAGCCACGCGTTTCTATCGACTAGTCGATGAGTATCAATCATCAATAATTAATGTCGATTGCATTCCGTGTTGCGATGTTTCATAAAACGATATTAATCTATGGTTGGCCAGCCGCCAAAAGTCATAGTTTTTAAAATTAAATTCAAAGTAATATATTTCCACCGAAATGTATTTATCTGAAAACTCTTTTGGGTGCTGCATTTTCATTGGTATTAGGGGTCTGTGGATAATTGGTTTCATATTTTTCCTACTTGCTATGTCTCCAGTATTTTCGTTTGTCTACTTCTGTCCATTGGAAGTATTGACACTGACAACAAATGATGAAAACCGTGTATGTCACTTTATAATTAGTAAAATGTCTGCTATTTACACAGGAGATTTGTAATTTGGCACTTGATTTTTTTGATTTTAGATTGTTGTCGATTTTTTTGCACTTGTATAGATTTGGCAAATTTTAGCTGGAGCAAGTCGTCCTCCCATCGCAAACATGTTTACGTAATATTTATTTATGTATTGAAAATTGAAAACTTATTAATAAAATGTATTATATTCGTTGTACATGCAACGATTAACAGCTCTATGTTGAGTATAACATACGCTGTTAAGTATTGCTGCAATAGCAGATGAGCTTAGATCACTTACTGCAATAACATTACCTTTAGAGTATACATAGAAGTTAACGTTTCAATAACAACTTTCTTAAATTATTATTTGAACCTTTAAAATAAAATTGAAAATATTTCAAAAAAATGAAATGCATAATTGTCGTTTAGTCAAATAAGAAGTTGAAGCTGCCATGCGATCTCTCTCCATGGAGAATGCAATTTTATAACATAACAGTCAAAAGTTTTGCGACTGCGGCAACGCATTTAGTTCGTTTTGAAACGTCGTGTGGGTGAGTCGTCGTCGCTGCTTGACGTTCGTTCCAATCTTTATCGTTGCCGTCGTCTTCGTCGTTTAACACGCGTGCGTGCAACACTTTTTGAAGGTGTTGCTTACAATTTGAAGTAACGGTGCGAAGGTGAAACTGGAAAGTCAGCGAAGCGAACCCAAAAAATATGCAAAAGTGCATCTTCAACTGACAACTCGGCAATTTTTGTGCTTTTTGTTATTAATTTATGTGCGCAACAATAAAATATTTCCAAAAAAAGTCTAATTAATAAAAATAAAGCAAAGGCAAAGTTCACAGCCGGTTTAGTCATACACAAATATTCTGAGAAAAACCACAATGCGCAAGTGAATTTAGAATCGCCAACGGTTAGATCTACAAGTGTGCGTGTGAGTGTTGAATGTGTGTGAGTGTCGTGGATGTATGTGCAATGTTTATGTGTGCAAGTGTCTAACAGCTGTTAAGCTGCACCTCCAGTCTAAATTGCGTACTTATTCGGTATTTGCTCTGGCGAACAGGCAGCGATAAGATACAGATACCAAAGACGTTTGTCTATAATTCGCACTGTGTGTGCGTCTGTATGTGTACATGTATTTATCTTATCGGTTAAACATTGATTGGAGCAGCAGCAGCAGCGGTTGTTTGCCGGGTGAAGTCATTTGCGCAGCGACTAAGCTTTTGAAACTATGGACAAGGAACGCCACCAACTAAATAGATAGCACATATCAATACTACTCGCTGTAAAGAATAAAAAATCGAACTTGCGGAAAAACCAGCCACACAATCTTTGGCTAAATTTGGACTCAAACCAAATACCAAAGAAGGCATTGCCAACATAAATCAACTGACAACTGCAGCAGCAACTGCAGAAGCCGCCAACATGGACATAGAATCCGATTCAGACACCTGGGAGGATTTTTTTGGTAAGTGCAACAGTTCATTGAACCTGCCACCAATCAGTTGCACGAACGATCGATGACTCAGCTCGGCTCAGCTCAGCAGGACTGCAACAGTGCTGTCACGTTTAAAAGACTAAATTGCATATTGCATTATGTGCCACAGACAACTAAAAGAAGTCAATGTTGCCAACACTGAACTGCACATAGGACAAACTTAGAGATGGCAACACTTTGACACGCGCTCATCTCTGCTGCATGCAAGGTTCTGTCCTCTAATAGGGAGGGGTAGGTGGCGGTAGGCGTACGCATTTTCGCATCTTTTAACATTCCGTCTGTTTGTCTGTCGCTCTCGCTCTGATGTCTGGCCAAAAATGGCAACACACACAGCAGACAGACAGACAAACAGACAAACACACACCGACAGAGGCCTGGCTTTGTTTTTGGTATTCGCTTGCGTCGTCGTCGTCACTATAACTGTACACTTGAGTTGAAGTGCGTTTTGCTGTAACGGTTTCCAGTTCCATGATTTTTGCGCGTCTGCGTTTTTCTTTTCGATTCGTGTGCTTCGCTTGTAATGAAATTTAATGATAATACATAATTTTTTTTTCTGTTGTTGCTGATTATTGACCCAAATTACGATTGAACCAGCAGAGAGACGGGAGTATTTGCCCCTTGTGGGTTGCAGCTTACTGCCCCTTTTGCATGGCATTTGGCATTTTATGTTAATGGCCTGCCTTGCTTCTTAATTATGACCCCGAATATTTTTTCGTCTCGGGCTGTCTTTTGTTATTACAGGCAGCGCTTGTAATCAAGAGCAATAGCGGATGGGGGCCTGCTGCCACTTGTCCCTCGCCCAACATTAATTCAATTGTGCATTAGTCACAATACTTTATATAAATGTCAGCTACTTTTGTTGATTTGCTTAACGGCGCCAATTCTACGCTCTTAGATAACAGCTCCACTGTGGTTTAAATGTGTATATATATTTGCCAAAATCGGTTCTGTTCATGAGTAATGTTTACGTTCGTTCCATTTAGTTGGCTTGCGAAGTTAATTCTGACAGTGATTAAGTGGGACAGACGGGATCACTGTTAGTTAACATGCAAATGTATGTATATGTAAATGTTTTACAATTGCACTATTAAAAGTTAAAAATTGCAAACAGAGTTAAAAATCAAAGTATTTTTCTAGCAATCGCTGTGCTTGTTATGAATACATGTGTATATAATATAGTTGCTCTGTTTACTTCTCAACTGGCAGATCAAACAAGTTTAGAGCATTAACCTACACACAAATGCGCCTCAGACACTTGACTTGACTGCCTTCTATTTAACAGATAGGCAAGTGCATATAACAGATATATATTTACAATGACTTCCAGTGCAAGCAGATAAATAATATCGATGTATAGAAAACATTTGACCGTTTGCGCTATCAAATGTCACTGTTAATAAGAGCCCGCCTCTGTTGTTGTTTGTACATTTCTTAAAAAAATAAATAAAAAACACAAAAATGAAAAAATGAAAGTCAAATAGAAAATTTGTCTGTTGCTGTTCGTTCGAGTTGTTGACACAAGTGTCCACTGCTCAGGTCAACTCATAAACTCAGAATGCTGCCCCCGACACTTTTCCTCACCTTTCACAAACAAATACAGAAACACACACACACACAACACACAGCCTTAACGGCTGCTGCTGTCAAACCGCAAACACCGCGGGAGAGTCACAAATCGACGAGACTCGAGTCTCAAGACTCCAGACTGGAGTCGCATAGAGTTCATTTGATATTGTTGCTCTGCTTCTGATTGTGATCTGTGAAAGAAACCTTTTGGGGCACTCTGGCTGTGCCTCTGCCTCTGTCACTACCACTGCCTTCTCCTACATGTTATTGAAGCTGGAGTGGACCAGCCAATGACATTTAAATAAACAAAATATGCAATACATACAAATACTTGTTGTTAGATAAAGAGATACTTTTAAGTCTAACCACAAGATTTCTTTTTGAGTTTTAACTGAACTTATTTGAAGTAGGAAACTTAGAATAATTAAATCTCTATTTAATTTGGCTCACATTTGAAATGGTTTTAACTTACAATTAAAATCTTATAAAGAGTTAAGAAGGACAAAAGAATAACGGTTTTAAATAAACTTATTTCAAGTTAAAGTTTTAAAATGATGAATTATCTTTTTGAGTGGTTTTATCTGCTCTCAGTTGTAGATTAACTAATTTTAAGTAAGCGTTTTAGAATGATAATTTCTCAATTGAAGAATTTCATTTCAATCTTCTCTTAGCTTGCACATATTATTTAAATAATAAATAATAATTTATTAGGTTTTTTTGTTTGATTTTTTCGTTGGTCTATTGACTTTTAAAGTTAAGCAGGTACATATAATAATATACAAGTATATATATATATATATCACTTGTGTGTGCTCGATAAGATTTGTCGTATTGTATTGATAACGCCGATAGGCAAGGCCAGCCTTGGCCGATAAGTCATACAGTCGCAGTTTATAGATAACTATATAAATGTAAACATATATATATGGATGTTTATGTATAGATGGCATGGCTTGATCCAAAAGGTCAGCTTTGCGTATCCTCCATTTCCGTTGCCCAATTGTGGCGTATGAAGTTTAATTAAGTTAAATTGAAACAGTTCAAGAAAATTGACGCGTAATCGGACCTACTGCACTCGATTCATTGGCCAAGACATGATGTACCATGCTTATGTTAATTAATTCTCATCAATACACACACACACATATATTTATATATATATATATATATATGTGTATATATGTAGTTAGATAAATTATTACCTAACCCAAAAGCTGTCTTCTAATTGCACTAAAGCTCTCTCAAATCTCAATGATCTGTCTCTCTGAGTGTGTGTGCTTGTTTGTGTGTGTGTTCGTGTGTGTGCTGCCTACTTAAGGTACTCCCCGACTAGACGTGTAGTTGCTGCAAATGTGTGTGTTTGTATGTGTGGGCCGTGAGTCGGCGTTTGTCTGGTTCTTTTCGGGTTTGTTGTGTTGCCGTTCTTCTCTAATTGCCAATGCTGGCATTTCTCTCAGTGTACGCAGACACGTGGGCGTTGCAGAAGGTCGTAAAACTTGCCAGGCGATCATTGTGCACGCACGTCCCAAAAGGTTTTACTCAATGAAGCCCACAACAGCTACTTAATACCCTGTAGATGGGCGACAATGGGGAGTGCTGTGTCTGTTTCACCTTACAGAAGAAATATATATTTAAATATTAAAAGCAATATGAGCTAACTCATCCTAAAGATGAAAAATATAGTTGCAGATCGGTAATTATTAACATTACTATATCGAAGATTGAACAATGCTATATACAATTTTTATATCCTTCTATTCGTATAGCTTTACAGGTCATGCCGCAGTCGATTAGTTTTTTTGGCTGTTGCATTCATGCCGCATGCTGTGTTTGTTGCAAGTTGTGGGACTTTGACTTTAATGAACGCTTTGTGGCATCGCCTTGCCAAATGCAACTGCAAATCGTTGTCATATTCCTTACCCCCCGCCAGACACAATTCTATTTGGCAGCAAATTTATAACTTCCTTGGCAAATGCCATTTGCTTAGACAGTTTACGCCTACCCCCGGCAAGTGGTGCGGGGGCGTCGAGCTCGCTTAAGGCCTGGCTTAGAACCAAATGAGTGACAGTTTGGTGGCAGGCAAGCAGCCAGGCAACGACAGGCAACCCGGGGAATATACTCTCTAAAGAATTGTACTGTATTTTTATTTTTTTTATTTGTGCGCTTGACTTGCACGACATGAGTCACGGGCCAAACCTCGCAACAGTCATCGTCACACAGATACTGCAACTGTTTTTGAACACTGTTCAAAGTATCTATCTCTCTCTCTCTCTCTCCCTCTCTTTCTCGATCAGTGCAGGTTTGATGACAGCAGGCGACAAGCGCATTACTGCATTTTTGTTGTGCCCTTTGCAGTGGACATCATGATTTTCTTATGGAATGTGACGTGACAAAAAGTGTCAGCTAACCAAAAAAAAAAAATAGAGATATAGCTAGAGAGAGAGTAAGAGTGAGAGTTTCTCAGATAATAAAAACAAATGTATATTTACTACAAATAGTCCTCATATTCAATTTGATTAGATTATTGTTTTTATTTACAGCATTAATCAAATTTATAAGTTTTAATTGGTTTATTAGACTCATAATAATTAAGAACACACTCTAAAGTTGACTACCATATCGAAGAGTTGTCAAAGCAGAAAGGGGGATTAATCGAAAATTAAGCTCTGGCCTGACAGCATTATTAATTAAAAAGATATCTTTTACAAAATTAGAAATTAATAGCTGTTTTATAAGCCTCAATAATTAAGATAAAACCCAGCAACAATGAATTAGAGACGTTCCGAAATTATATGTTGTCTAATCTTAACAATTTATAAACTTTGTTAGACACTTTTACAAATTTCATCACCGTTTAATTTAGTGAACTGTAAACTGTTATCGCTGTGCAAGAAGGGTATTTCAAGTTCTTTCTTTTGTTGAGTTGTTTTGTTTATTGGCTGCTACTATCAGCTTTTTGTTGTTGTTTGGGATTTTGGATTTTGGTTTCTAGTGAAAGTTATTTTTCATGCGGATCGCCAGTTGTCAATTTCGGTGTGTGTCTCCAACTTGCCTTTCCATTTCACTTTGAGCCACTGGACTGGAAAGCTGCCTGTCCCTGTCTCACTCCCTCCCCCTTGTTGTAACTGCTGCTGCTGCTGCTGATGTTAACAGTTAGCGTACGCACGCATGCACAGTAAGTGCATTAAGAGCGACAATGCCTTTTGTATTTATCAGCTGGAGAGTTGCCAGTTGCACAGAATCTTTCACGCTTTAGTTGGAAAAGCACTGTCCCCTACCAAACAGCGCCCGCTACTTAGCGGTCTTTCAAGTGAGATAGTTGCCAGTGTTTAACAGAATCTTCAATTGACAATGGTCAACTCTTAAGCTCTAGCTATGTCTCGTTTGCTCTCTCTCTTCCTTTATCTCTTGGACTTTTGCTTTCATTTTGCTGCACCCACGCTTGTGACATAATGCACTCTCTAAAGGCAATTTAAATTAATGCTAAACGATTATTTATCAGCTCCAGTGCCTGTTTTTTTTTTTTTAATACAATGGGCGGTCGTTGTTCTGCCTCCGTCTTGACTCCCGCAACGAGTGAAACTTAAGCTCTAATTTTTGATTAATTACGTTCACAGAGTTCACATTTCGAAAGCTTTTCAACTTTTGCTTTTGTTTCTTTTGTTGTTTTCTTTGGTTTCTCTCTGTTGGAAATGCCGACTGACCTCCATTGTGAACTATCCAACGGCGCAGTCGGCTTTTCGTTGGCCTCATTTCCAATTGCTTCACAGGGCGTTAAAAATGTGCAAATTTTGTAACACACCGCATCAAATCAATAATTATAAATAGCAGCAACAACAACCATAATAATACTTACCATAAACGTACTGCTGAAGGTCAAGTTGAGAGTTGTTGTTATTGTTGGTTGTTGCTTTGCAGGTGTGTGCTTTGCAGCTTTTTTAACCGTTCAAAAACATAATTGAGCTTATCTGACAATCATCATCTGCTCATCTCTCTCTGTTTGTGTGTGTACGTGTGAGATTGAGTGCAGTAAAGTTCACAGATGTTTTTTTTAAGCGCGCATTTAAAATAATTGTGTTTCATTTAAGGAATTCTTGATATTTAAAAGATTTCAAAGGTCGCTCGATTCATATCTCAAGAGACAATAAAGTTAGCTGATAACTGAAATGACTGGGTGTAACTGGAAATAACTGTGACAACGTAAACTTAAAATTATTTATTACAAAAAGAATTGGAATTAACTCAGTAAATATACTTTTAATGTCAAACAGGAAGTATTTATACAGTTGAGAAACTAATCTACAAATCATTAACTCACATATCACTGGGTACTAAAATAGTTTCTCAGGTCATAAACAATACGGCTTAACACGCAACTTATTAGTCATTCCAATGCGATAAGTATATCACCAATTTTAATTTTTTTTTCCGTTCAGAATACCTGAGTTGAACTTAACAACTGTTTTTGGGCAGCCTTGAATGCTTGTAGGTGTTGCTCTGCGACATTATATAAGAATTTATAAGAATCGAAAACGTATATAATTAATAATCAAATAAATGCGCATTAGATTCGCGCTTATAAAACAGTTAAACAAATTAATTCATTTAAATTGTGATCCAAAGTGTGAATGAAGCAAGACTGGGTGTGTTGCATGCAGCTATTGTTGGGGCTCTGTTATTGAAGATATATGAGTATATTAGTTTTATGCAATGCAACGTTCTCACTTGGTTTTAATTGGATAGAGCTATATGGCGCCTATATTGCCTTATAAGTAGCCTATTATTGTGCTGAGAGTTTTCCGCATCGCACAATAATGAAAATGATATGCAATTTGCATTTGTTAGCTAACGATTGCTCATTGTACTCTACGAGCTCTTCACTAATGCTAAACTCCATAATTTATATAGATAAATAAACTCAGTATATATAACTGCGTATAATTACTTGACTGAAGCATTCACATTGTTTAATGAAATGGCCCCGAATAACCTTCAAATGTCAGCGACTTTATTTTTCTTTCATTATTTTGTGCTTGGCTTACATTCCACACATACACACTGATATGCTGTTGTGTGTGTGTGTGTGTAAATGTAAGTGCATAAATTAAAAACAACAACAAATGTGGAGTAGCTTGAAATTCCATTTAAACAAAACGTAAAAAAGTGCATTGACAACGGCTTCTTAAAATTGTTGTTGTTCATTTGTCTTTTTTCATGCTTGAAGTTTGTCAGTTGGTCTGTCAAATAAATCTATTGTAATTATATAAACAAACATGTGTGTGTATATATGTGGGTTTATACACACACATTTAACAACAGCAACAACAAGCGAATTGTGCAAACACAGCTGTTTGGTTTTTCGCTCTAAAAACGTAGAGTTCACAAAATATAAACAAAACAAATACGGCAACCACATTTATAAATGTTCTGATGCTATGCATACGCCATTAAACCATGAAATATAAATAAATAAATATATAATTATAAAATCAACAAGATACGAAGCGAAACAGTCAAACAGATCTTGTTCAACAGGTTTTTTTTTTATATTGGTTGGTCTCTGCTTTTTTTTTTTTTTATTTATTTCTTTCTGCCTTTTTTTTCGCGCAAAAGTTCAACAAAATTGAGCAGCAGAAATCACAGAAATCTGAAAAACGTGCGCAGATACGTGCAACAAGGTAAACAACGAGAATTCTGAACACGAATCTGAATTCTGATAAAATTACAAGTTTCGTATTGCTTATATAACAGTTGACAATGTCTCTTGTTGATGAGATGAGGTGATTGTACCAAAAATTACTAAGATACATTACAAATATGAGCTAAATTGTTCATTGATAAAGCGATTAGATTAGGTTAATTTTTATGTAGTTTATTTGCCACTTAAATTGTTAAACGATTTAACATACATACTTGGTTATTTAAACATAATTAATGTCAGTAATCAAATATTTGCACAAGTATTAGCAAAATGGCTAAAATATTGTTTTTATCCTAACAAATACGACAACAACAACATCAACTGAAGGAAAATGTTTTAAATTTGTATGAATAAGATTCTCACATTCATGAATTAATAAGAAGTGTTGGAAAAGCTATAGACTCAGAATGGGGCACAATATATCAAAATAGATCGCATGCAGCCACCAGTTCTACACAACTTTTCTATGATATATTTCTTGAATAAAATAAGAACCCCTAAAAAGCAACTATAAATAGTCGTATATCTTCAAACAGCAAAATTCTTAATAATATTTAATATGTGTTTTGCTGGCTCAAGGTAAATTTTCATATTTTTCAAGCGCCTTTTTTAGTTTTGAGAAAGAGCAGCTGCAAGTAGAGTCTGGCAAATGATCAAGATCATAATAGATAAATCTATAGGTATCATCATTTGGTATTTTGATTAAGCACAAGAATCTACAAATGCATTCTTATGCCGTTTTAGTGCCCATAACAAGTCTGTTAAACTTAAACGATCTACAAATATTTTACCGAATAGCAGACTCAAAAGTGCGATTTGCACAAACGTTTACCTGTTTTTGCGGCAACACTTGAAGCCCCCGCACATATTAAAATGAGAGAAATAGAGACAGACAGTGAGATAGAGAGAGAGTGAGAGAGATGTACTTGTGGATGCTGTATTTCAGGCAGTCGTCTCTAAATATATTTTTTCTATGGCTTTCACGCCCATCAGTTAAACGCCCACCCGAAGAAAACCACTTGTTGCTGGTCTGTGTAAATTTGCATAATTTTTAAATTAAAATACTGTGTTTATGTAATGACATTTCTAACGGTTCGTAGATGATGATGACTTCATAGGAAGTGGTGGCATTGCAGGAGCATGCAAGCACGATGCCACTGATCAAATTTGCATAGCTGACCAACGCGACAAGATGCTGTAATCGATGTTGGCCAAGTGTCGCCATCGTCATCATCCTGGCTAGATGTATTTGCATGTATTTATATGTATAGATGCACTTGTGAACAGCTCTTTAAAACTGGTCAACAACAACATGGATCAGTCAACTGTTTATGTGTGTGTGTGTCGATGTTGCATGCCGTATTTGTATTTGTATTTGTATATGTGTGGGCAATCTGCGTGATCAGCACACGACGCTAATGTACAGATCATGAGCACTGATTGCGTTTAGTGCAATGAAAATTGGAAAAACTGGAAAACATGCTCGTTGCTCGACTTGTTCTCAGCCACAGCAGCACCTCTCTCTTTCTCTGTGTACCCCATCTCTGGTTCTCTCTCTGTCTGCAGCTCATGATTGTAATGATGGTGATCATCATCATCAAGATTTGGTTGCCTGCTCTCAACTTATTATTAGTTTGCAACACAAGCTGTGCTGTGCTTTGCGGCATATCAACGCCAAATTACAAAGAGTACTTCTTGTTCGTCATGAGCTGCATGAGTCAGTCAGAAAATCCCAGCAATGCACAACCAGGAACTGTGCAACATTCGTTGCTCTAATTAATTAGAACGATTCCAAATTTAACATAGCTGCTGACAATGGTTTGAGTCAAGGGCCCTGAACTGACCCTTCTGTTCATTTTTAGTTTTAATACCCTGTATTATTTTGTGTCACATATGACACTGACAGATTATGCTCTTTTAAACTTGGTATTTAGTATACGAATTAGGAATACGAATTGATTAATAAAATATAAAAGCAAATATATCTATATCCAACTATCCATATATGTATTATCGGGTTAATGACTTCAGTTTTTAGAAAACTTGTTCCATTCTAAAGATTCAAAATAAATCGAGGGACATGTTACTATTTTTGATGAAAACAACTGTTAATTTACATTGATAAATATAAATCACATTTGATTATTATCTAGAAGCCATCTTTAATTCTAATTTAAATATTTATATAATATTTGTCTACCTATATATTTGTGATAAATTATTTATTGTTGCTATAATAATTTAGAAGAAAAAAAGACTAGTTCTCATTGCAAAAATGCTCAATAAAAACACATATTTCTTAATTGCTACAGGGTATCTGGCAGTTAGGCGCTTTGGCCCCAAAAACGTGTAAGCGGTTTACAATTGCACAAGTCATTGACAGGCCGCCGAGAACTCATTAAAAAATGTCAAGCAGCGTGACACGAACTGATGATAAAATCAACAAAGCAACAAACAAACTTTGAATATGATGCCTGAAACTTTAGACCTTCACCTTCGGCTGTTAACGCTGTGTAATTTTAATATGTATATTTATTCAATTTAACAATTTTATTTCAACTGGTTCGCTTGGCAGCGGCCAACAAATTGCTTTAATGGCCCAAGTCATGGTCTAAGGTTACATGCCCCATGCCACACACACAGGAGTGTGGAGCGAGGGGAGTGGTGGTTTGGGGGATCAATTGCTAACCAGCGCCAGACCATTGTTGTAATTTGAGTGGCATTCAAAGTTCAGAAATTCGTGCTTTCCACACACACACACACACACACACACACAATGTATCTGCAGGTATTTCAGCGTTTATTGAACGATCTGTAGTGCAAATTGTGTGCCCATGTGAGAAAAGTGAAAGAGCTGCAGGCTACACTCGCAGAAAATGTGTTGTGTAATTGGTAATACACTCTTACATTGTATGTTGGAAAATTTTGGAGGTCTAATCTCCATTTGACTTCACAAGAGAAAATTATGAATACATTTTTGAAATGGAAGAAAAGGATAAAAAAACTGTTAAAAACTCTTTAGAACTACGATTTATACAAATACTATAGTAAACTAAAATAGACTGAAGTATTGTTTAATTTTTTTTAAAATCAATATATATTTATATATGTGTTGATAAGTATTTCAAGATCAGAACTCTACCTTCCAACTATATATTAAAAACCAACATTTGAAACATTGCCTTCTATTTCTTTGATTCTTGATATAAAATAAATTGTTTAAGTATGCTGGCATAAATTGAAATAATAATAAATTTAATGATCTCTCAAATATCAAAAATTAGTAGAGCATCCAAAAGTCAAAGGACAATCTGCAATTTTCTTGCTTTGATCTTAAGATCTGTGCTGGCTTTCCGCTTTCAGTTTTTCATTTTGCGCGGTGCAGTTTTGAAGTGTTCGTGATAAGACGTAGGCAAGCGCAAGACGCTCATGCGTGGTTGCCTCCACTTGGGGCAAGTCGACAGCAAAAGCTTTAGCTGAAACTTCAGCTCTTTATGGCCAGATAAGCGAAGTTGGCTGAGCAACACCCACTCGGTTCGACTCGATTGCGGCCAAAAGGCTTATGCCTAGTTGCACACACACACACACACACACACAAATAAAGAGCTTTTTTGTTGTTGTATTTTTCTGGTGGTACTGCCAGTTTTATGACCTCCCCAGCCGGAGCGCTATTTGGAACGCCTCTTAAGTCAGGTGCCTGTAAGAAGAAAATGCTCAAATTTCGGTTGTGTCTCGCTTTAAATTTTATACCCTGAAAGTGGCTAAAAAGGGTTTAATTAAGTTGTGTATCAGTGTGAAACAGACAGAAACGAGCATCATTAAATATATTTATATATATTCGTGATCACAACACAAACTCAAATGCGATCTAAACGTGTTCGTCTATCTGTCTTGCAAAGATTATTACAGATGCATTCTATAGGTTTTGAACACCAAAAGCAGATCAACTTAATTTTATTAATCCGATAACTTCGTCCATTTCGGTGTTATCGATTAAAATCGATAAAAAAGAGCACCAATATTAAGTATATATCTTTGTAGATATATATTTTTCTTTTAAGGCATCCAGAGTAACTGTTAGTCGAGCCCTTTCGACTAGAGCGTTCTTACTTGTTTTTATTTTTTATAGTATGTTGGGGCTGTGGCATGTTGGCTTTTAATGGCCAGCATCTAAAGCTGTGTGTGGCTGTTTGTGGCTGTTTGTGGCCGTTTGTGTGTGTAGCTTAACCCATTTAAAAACTTGGTTGGCCAAGTTGCATTTGTGTAGCTGGTCAAGTGTGTGGCAAACACTGTTATAGTATCAAATAAATAGCTAAAGGGGTATTAAAGATTACAGAATTTTAACAATATTACTATATGATAAGTTGCTATATCTAATTAATGCCGATTAAATAAGATCAAACATGTTTTAGAACTAAAGAAGTGTGCATTTAAAAGAGAATTTAAATAATTTAAATAACAATTTAAACATTTTAAATAAGAATTTAAATAAGAATTTAAATAGGAATTTAAATAATTTAAATTCTCTATATAAATTTTGAGCTGCAATAATCAATTTCTTGTCTTATATGAGAATAAGGGCATCTTCTAGTCGTTCATCCAATTCGAAGAATTTTCCACAAATTGACTTTTTATAGACTTTTCGAGGGCCTTAAGTTCTGCTGGTCAACTCTAAAGAATTGTTACAACAACATGTCAATATAAATCTCTATTAATACCATAGAACTTAACACTTTCGGGTGTCTCAAGACCAAAGCCGTTACAATGGGCGACTACCTTGATTTATGCCTTGGGCTGTGGCCTATCTGAATGCTGTAAAAACAAGTCAAGATGAGGCGGCTTCTTGAAATGAAATGCATAAAAGCTCGAGTTGATTGTGGAACTGCTGCGTGTGGATTTTCTGAGATGCTAGCAGAGACCTCAAACAACACAATTAAGTCGTACAATTCACTTCCCAGTCATGCACATTGTTCTTGATTTAGGGCCGTGTTTAAGTACCTGAACATACTTGAAATTCCATTGGCGCATCGATCGGGCAATTAAATCAATTGAGCAATGGAACAAATTACAAGAAAAAGCTGGATAATTATGCGAGACGTGGTATCAAGCTAAACAACAATAATAATGGGTATAAGCTAATGCCAATTATACACTTCAAGCTCAGATATATCTCTATATACAACATGCATGTTGTATTTGGATTTTGCACAATATTCAAATTATTCGACTTTCATTTGAACAAATAAAAGTAAAAGAAACATAATAAAAACGAGTTAAAGTTGTTTACAACTAATTAAATCCATCAACAAAGGCCCAAAATTAACACACAGCTCACACACACATCAAACATAAAATTAAGAAATGTGTGTTTTGGAGTCAACAAATTTGCAGCCTCCTCTTATCGCACACATCTCCTAAAAGGTGATAGCTCACCTAAATGGGCACTGCTAACACCTCGCCCATGCCAAGTGAATGACGACGCCGAGCAACTGTTAACAAGTGGTGAGTGCTGTAGTCGAGAGAGCTCGACTGGCAGATACCCGGAATTCTAATATAAAATAACTTTTTTGTAATGTATTTCTTACTTAAACTTTGATACAATTTCCTTAAGTGAATGTAATTTCGTTAAGATATAAAATGATATATGTTATACATTTGAGAATTAATTAATCGGTAATCGAAATTGGAAACGGGAGGAAGTTAGATAAATTTAATAGTTACTTTCAAAATTAGTCTAAGATCGGTTCGATTATTAGGCAGACGAACAGACAGATTTTGCTGATTATACTTTTGGTATGATGAGATGATTTCTTCTGCTTTTCACATACCTCTGAACATCTTCATTATACCTTTCTTACCCACTCACAATGGTTACAGGGTATAAAAACACCTTTGAACGTCTTGCAACTCCTAATTAGCGATGCTAATTGAAAAGCTCACGCGTCATCGTGGTACTAACAACAGCAATCCAAGCCAAGCATTTCAAAAGTCGTTACACTGAAAAAAAAAAGAAAATTTAAATATTATAAGTAACTTAAACTCTAGTATATAATGATGTATTTAAATGTTTCTGTTTTTTTTTCAATTACCTTTTATTTAATTTGGTTAGTCTCTTTTTTGGTGCAGTGTAGTTTCCTCTGTGTAACATGTGTTGCTAACAATAACAATAGCTATATGTCAAAACCTTAATTAAGACAAAGCAAACAGTTTGGTTGACTAATCGAGGGCGTTGCATGCAACTGAATGTTGTCGCTTCCGTTTCAGACGCTGCCGCAGTCTCCAATTTCGTTCAGGCATACGTGACGTATGCGTAACGTGTGTTATGTTAAATTAATTTTTTTTTTGCGTATGCATGTCATCTGCTTTCAATGCTTCAATGCTTCAATGTCGTGCAGTTGTCATTACGTGCAGCACACATTGTTATTCTTCAAAGTTCCGCAGACAGAGGGAGAAAGCGGCAAGGCGAGAAAGAGAGAGAATTGTAAATCTTCAACAAAATATTTCTTACATAAACCAATTAGTCGGCGTGCGGCATTTGCATTCAAATGCATTATTTATGAATGCGTTCAATCCAAAAACTATGAACACAACACTAAAACACTCACACGATGCCACAAAGTGTGGCAAAACGCAAAGCAAGAAATAACAGCCACAAAAAATGCAGGCGCAAATGAAGCAATTTAATTCAGACACATAAAAAACCCTACAAAAAATTATGGAATTTACAATAGCAATAAAAGCAGAAAGAAAATTATGTTAATTTCATGTTTTTGATACGGAAATGCATTTTATTTTGTTATTGTAATTTGAATGGGTTATTAAAGTGTTTATAAGTTATTCAACTATGGACATTTTGATGATGAATATGCAAAATGAGTTGCGGGTATTTGTGGGGGAATTCAAAATGATGAGCATATGGGAATCACGCTACAAACCAACTGTAAAATTATAGGCCAAATAATATCAGAACTGGGCAAATTTAAGGGAAATATTTATTTTTTCATGCCAAGACAGATAACATTTTTTAAATGGATTCATGTTCATAATTGGAAGTCGACTATAGGCTTAACTACATGCTACCACAGGGTGACCAACAGCCGGGTCCAGAGTTGCCACCATATGGTCCACAAGGTCCACAGGGTCCACAAGGCCCGCCGGGTCCGCAAGGGCCACAAGGTCCACCGGGACCACATGGTTCACAGGGTCCGCAACGTGTCTCACAAACAGGATACTGATTCGTCGAGAAACAGGGCAATGGACAACAGGCGCCACCCGGAGCACACGGTCCAATCGGGCAGGGCGGACAGGCTGCACTCGGCTTATAGTTGACGGGTCCGTTTGGGTAACAGCAGTATTCACGCGGCGGTGGTATATCAACGGTCTGCGGCTTGGGCTGGCACAGTATGGATTGACAGACCTCGCGAGGCTCGCAGACACGCTTCGGATAGCAGACGACATAGGGATCTGGTATCATGGATGGATAGTAGATGACGCGCGGTTCACGCACCATCTGCGACACCCAAATCAGTTTAGGCACTTTGATGACACGCGTCGCATCGACCACTTTGGGTATGGTGATTTGGCGGCAACGATTCACGACCATCGGTTCGGGCACAATCTTCTCGGTGAACACGACTCGCTTCTTGCAGATGAGACGCGGCGGCTGCTGTACCGTTATGCATTTGGGAAACGGTGGAGGTATCCGTGGTGCACATTGCGGCAGTGCTTCCAACTGTGCCGAATTGTAACATTTGGGCGAACACTCGAACGGTCCACAGCACGGATCACAGGGGCTGCACGGTCCACATGGAGAACACATTCCTATATTTTACCTGCTTAGCAGTTCCAAAAAAAAATTTTGTTTTTTAAATTTGTACAAGATTTTATAAAAAAAAAAACAAAAATGTATTTCTAATTTGGATGCTGGTCAAACTTAAAATGAAAATCATCTTTATTTCGGGCTCATAGTTTTTGCCTGGTTAAGTCGGGCCTACTCATATTCTACAAATTCTACTAGAAATAATTTTGAAGTGAAATATATAGAAAAATTAATTTGAATAAAACAAGAGAGAGAGATAGCATTGGAGAAAGAGAAAGAGAAAAAAAAATCTAGCATAGAGTCAATAAAGACCGCAAAATCTTTTCCATGACTCGGCAAGTCAAAATTAGGTTTATATACCTCTACCCCATTCCTAAACGCAATAATTTTGAATAATAATTTGCATAGATTTTCTTTTTTTTTAAATTTATTTCTTTAATTTTGGCTCTACTTATTCTTGAAGATCAAGATTTGATTTTGCTTTCTCTCACTTTATTTTGATAACTTCTTTTGTCTACCTCTGGTTATACCCTAAGCACATTAATAATGGGTAAAAAGTATAGTAATTGTTTGGTGCAGACAGAAGAAAGCATTTCCGACATAAAGTATATTTATTCTTGATCGGAATCAGATCAGATCAGCCGAATCGATATAGCCATGTCCGTCTGTCTGCTTGAACACTCTGATCTCTATGAGAGTTGGAGACTTGAAATATAGGTTTACTTTATTTGATAATTAACTGTCTCCGTTTTTTGATTATTAATAAATATATATGTTTATACATATGCATATGCGTATGCATGTTATGAATCGAGCACCCAAATTTCATAAAGATCGAATATTAACCAATCAAATTATAATTCAGAAATATATTCTCATATTGATCTCATTTATACCAGCAGCCGCAAGCATTTTCTGTATGCATATGTGAGCGCGTGTGTGAGAAAGAGAAGGCATTATAATCGATGAGAGCGTCAATATGTTTTTATGTGTATTCTGCAGAACCTACAATTGCGTGTACGTATTTATGTGTATATATATATGCACGTGTTTTTAGCCAGCCAATTAGTGATCAGTTCGGGCTTGTGAATAAAAACATGCGCTGCATTCGTGTTATTTTACTCTTCAGTGCCTGTGTTTGCTATGACATTGAATATATTTAACAGCTGTGTGCAGGGTATATCGCAGTCGATTAAAGCATTCTTATTTGTTTCTTCCTTATTTTCTCGCTTTCTTTCTATTGTGGCGTATTTGGAGAAATGTGCATGTTGAGTTACGATGTATTTATGTAGCTCAAACTTTTTCACTTACTTTATGGCAGCCGTTTAATTACTTTACACACTTGTTGTCTTCTTTACTCACTCTCTCTCCCTCTCTTTTTTTTTGTTTCTTTGCAGGTAAGTTACAGTGACCCACTTGGCCAATTATGTGCACTAAAAGCTGAAAAAAAAGCTGCCGTTAGTCGGCACTTGGCTTTCATCAATGGACGGACAAGTGCTGTGGAATTAAGTGTTTGGTATGTCGTTGTTGTTATTGGTGTTGTTGTTGTTGCACGGCTTGACACTTATTTGTGTGGCGCCAGTTAGAGTTGGGGGCATGGAGATGCCCTGCAGACACAAGTATGCACATAAAACAGCAAGAAACAAAAAGCAGTTATGCGGGAATTCTTTATTGATATGTGGCACATTATTGGTGCTGAGCTGAGCTGGTGTGGCTGAGGCTAAGCTTGGCTTTCGATTTTCCATGAATTATGGCACAAATTCAAATGCTGCCCACCATCGAACAGGCGATGCACTTAATTAAAGCACACGATCTGATACCAAATGCGGATGGGTTTCTATTTTATGCGCTTTCCCAACCAACCAACCAAACACAAAACTAACCCAAAAAAACTCAGCAAATTAATGACGCCCTGTATACACAATTGACAGCGACAGGCAGGCGCTGATAAGATCGCCAAGATGGTGTTGAAACAGGCGCCGATCGAAAAAAACAAAAAAATAAATAAAAATAACAACTTAACTGCTCCACAAAATTTGGCACACAAATTGAAATGTGAAATGTCGCTGTGTGTGTATGTGTGTGTGTGTGTGTGTGTGTGTGTGTTGGTGTTTGAAGGTGCCAACCTGTTCTCTAATTGGGTTAAAATGCAGTTGACGCTGCCTCCAGGCGGAAATCTGTGGCAACTGTGGCAGCTGCCAGCAGCCAACAGGCGTTGCCCATTTTTTTTGAGTTTTTATTTTTATTTTTACACATAACATGATTTATAGGCAACGCTTATGAGAACTGACCTCGTTGTGGTTGTGTGCTGGACCCCATGGATGCTAAATGCATTTCCAATTGAAGACTGTCAGAATGTTGCTGTCTGCCACATTACTTCACGGTCACTTTATTTGCCGAAGTTGCAAAGTGCCACACTTTATTTTGTACCGTCATTCAACAATTGAGGTTTACTCGACTTCTAAGTTTATCTGAAGAAAGTTTTCTTAACTGTAGATTTATAATTATTTTACAGTTTACATAATCGTTTTTTTAATTAATTAATAATTTAGTCAATACATTATTTATATATAATTTATTATTATATACTGTATGAGCTTGGAAATGCCTTTTTTCTGCTTGTTGCAACTGCATTATTCAATTCCTCAACTGAACACTCATTCAATATTAATCCATTCGAATTTAATTCGCTGCTAAAACCAATTAATTGTAGCTTTAAAAGCTAAACATTTATTGATTAAATTTAATGTAAGTTGCAAGCTGATTGATTAAGATTTATTGTGAATGCTTTCGATTTCATTTCTAATCGCAAGTGTTGTGTGTGTATTTAGTGTGTATTTTTGTGTGTATGCTGTGTGTGTGTGTTTGTAGTTAAGTACGCTGCCTGTTTGTCAAATGAACCTGTCAAATTTTAACAAACACTCACTTTCTCTTTGGAGTGCAGCTGGCGCTAGTGTGAAATATTCGAACTTGTAGCCAGATGATGTGCATCCTGTGCCAAACCAAATTACAATTTATTTATATGCAACACCCACACACACACACACACATAGACAGAGAGAGAGAGACTTGGACATGCAACATGTGGCGGCACATGTGGCACTGGCACTGGCACTGCCTGGCTGCCTTGGAGCCAAACTGATTTGTCTGCAAATCAGTAGGCAATAAGTCAAACGCCGCCGCCAAAGTTCAAAATTATTTTCTATTTTTGCGCTTCCGTTGCAAGTAGCGAGCGAGTGAGAGGCAGCGAGGGAGTCTGAGAGAAGTGGAGAATTGCAAGTGAGAGGGCTGCTTAGAGAGAGGTAGAGAGAGGGTGGGAGAGGGAGGGAGAGACCCACAGCAGAGCTAGTCGCCCAGTCAGCTCAGACAGTTGCCTGTCTATCATTTGCCTCACATTGCAGCCTTTCATTTTAGCCGCTGTGGCAGACGTTGACGCAGTTGCCGACGCAGACAATTGCAATAGTCGATCGTCGGTTTGTGGCAGCTTCCTGCCTTGCCTGCCACGCTGCCACGCTGCCACGCTGCCACGCCGCTTTGCCGCTTTGCCACAATCGCCCTCAAAGACGCCGCTCTCTCATTTGGCTACGGATTGGCAATGGTTTCTATTCGGTTTCATTGCATTTCATGTCTGGCATTTCTTTTGAGTTTTCATTCATAAACACATGGCTCATCCAATTTATATTTGGTTTTGTGTTTTAAATCGATCGCAGTTGCAGTTGCAGTTGCAATTGCAATTGCAATTTGTTGGCTTATGCAACACGCTGCGCTTGCTCGATCTTTGTCGGGCAATGAGGAAGTTGCATGAGTTTCTGCTATTTGTTGCCTTGTTTTTTGTGGGTGACTGTGGCGAATTGCTGCCTGATTATAGGGCTGTTAACTGTTTATGCCCCAGGAATTGTAGCGATTTGCCCCAAATGTGGCATAAGCGACGGTCAGTTGTAAGCAGCTGAATATAAATTTAGCTATATGTTATGCAGGGATTACCTCAAGCTCTATTCATAACTGGGGATGTTACGGAAACCACTTTCGCCCGCTAAGACATAATTATCTTTAAGTGCTTTTTGCTGTTGCCTTCTTGAAAAAATGTGGCTAAAAATAATAAGACTGCTCGACTTGTAAATAACCATAAGAAATATATATATATTCTTGATCACATTACTATCCCAGTCGATGTAGTAGTCATTGCTGTAGTCTTCAGTTTTCTTAAAAAAAACTTTGCATAAATTAATTAATATCATAAAACATTAATTCTTAGTGTGTAATTTTTATATTTCATTTTTCTATTTATAGTAAATTTAAAATTAGGTAAATTAACTACGGTTTTTTAGGGTATATTTTGGCATAGCTGTTTTTGTTGTTTTTTTTCCTTTACATTTATTAAAAATAGATATGGCAAAGACACCATAAAAATTTTACTTAATTTTTGAAATTAAAGATTATAATTTTAAACTCTCATAAATTCGGTATGCAAAATATTTGAAAAACTATTCGCTTTCTGTAGTGGATGTTCCCATTCTGCATTTGACCTTTCAGCAGCATACATGCGATTTTCTTAAACAATAACAATAAATGCAACCCGTCATTTGTACACTTAGTCAAACAGTCAGTTCGTCATTCAGTCAGTTTCCACTTTGTTTAACAATGAGGCACTGGCGCGTGCTTCTTCTGGCTAGAGTCTGCGACGCTGACAGCGTCTGGAGGAGGAGAAGGAGGAGCACACAGTGGCTTGAGAAACTACCATTAAACGGCAGCCCAGGTGGAGTTGGCAGCGCAGACAACAATAGCTGTGGCAGGCGTCGAGTCTCCGATCTGGGCTCGACAACTAGGCAAGAAGAAAGAAAATAAATGTTGCTGGCTGGCAGCACTAATGAGTTGGATCCAGTTTGCCCAGGCAACTGCTGCAACACATCAAGTGGCCAACCGGAGAGTTGAGTTCTTTTGTTTATTTGTCGAGTCTTAAACATGAGCATTACACACCAAATTGTCTGGCATATTGGCTTGAGCTCTCTGATCTGTACCCCTGTGTTCAGCACTGGAAGCGGGTGTGTCGCCTGAGAGCGAAAGTGTTTTTTTTTCGCCGGCTGCGGCCAGCAAAATCCTGCAATGAATAATTTAGTCATTTCATGCCAACGCAAACTGAACTTTGTTTTTGTTTTTGTTTTTGTTGAAGCATTTAAGCCGCAGGAGTTGCGCCGGCGACTCGTCGACCACCCAAAAAGGCAGCAACAACAGACAACAGTAACGGCAAGTTGGCAACTTTGCCAATGCTCTGGCGACGCTGTCTTGGCGGCAAATTCATCACATGAGATCCCGTGGCGAAGGCGACGGTGGCGCTAAATCGTGTGTGAATGGTTTGACGAACTGCAGCAGCGCCCGGCCAGCCCAAAACTGTTGCACAGTGGTCGGCATTAAACAGCTTCCATTACAGATTCGTTCTGCAGACATAAGAGATAGAGACTTGAAAAATAGGCATATAGGTTCTCATATATCAGGCGTAGATCAAGTTAGTTTAATTTTATCGATAACTGCCTTCGTTACTCGAATATCGATGACTTCGTTACTCGATTACTGATGTAAAGGCAGAATCTTCTAGCTAATACAGAATATACATATGTATATTAAAAATGAACTACCCAATTTTAATGAAGATCGGATAAGAAACACACAATTTAATATATATAATAAAAATATATATTAATATATTGTCAGCATCCGCAAGCATTTTCTGAGTCAACTGCTTACATTTGGAATATATTTAATCGAGATTAATCGACTACAGCATTCTTACTTGTTTTCTTCTTTAGCCCACAAATTCTGAGCAAATAATTTTTAATTCTTTGTTAGATTTATTGCAGCATTAATTTTGCTCTTAATTTGCTGTTCATAAAGATTTAGTAAAGATTCTTTAAACTTCTTATAGTAATATAAAATTTTAATTTTGTATTGTGGTCTATTTTATTTCTGTACTTAAATTGAGTACGTTGAAAACAATGTAATTTTTAATATAATTTTACGATGAAATCTACGTAATTTTTATAATAATAATCTCATCAAGTTGTTATTTTAAATTTCAAATGAATTTTAAAATTAAATTTATAATGATGTAATGCTGCACAAATGTTAAGTTTTTATTATTTTTTTTTTAAATTTTATATCTTAAATTTGTAGTTGTAATTACTTGCTTTTGGGCAAAAGTTATTAAATTGTTTGTTTAAACGATTTAAACCAGTGTGCAGCTGTCGTTGAAGCCAAGTCGGAGTTTTGAGTTTGTCGTTTGCGTTTGATATTGAGTCTGGGTACGAATGTGACCATTATGGTGACCAATTAGTCATTCGACGCTGGTTTTGCTTGTCATCTATTGCAGGGTTTGGCCCGAAAGGCAAACATGCAGCATGTAATTTGTTGGTCAATTAAAAGCACCGCTTACCAACAGCAACATGTCTTTGCCATTTATGTGACTTTCGCAACGTGTTGGCAATCAGGCAAAGCAGGCAGGCAACCAACCAACCAACCAACTGAGGCAGGCAACTGTGGCAGGCAGGCAGCTGAATGAAAGCGAATCGCGTTCGGGGTCGGGGTCGTCAAAGCGAATTCTGGAGGAGCTGCTGGTACGGCTACGGCTACGGTTACGGCTATATGACACTAAATGCGGAAATTGGCAACAGCTGGCGCTCACTTTCAAGTGGCGAGTGGTGACTTCTTTGTGGTTCTGCCTTGTCAACGCTAATGGCCATATGCAAAAAAAACAAAAAAAGAGAGAAAAAAAAATAAAAATAAAAATAATGAGACGCGACTGCAGCAGCGGCTGTGATTTGTTGCTGGCGGCACTTTCTACGGACAACAACACGGTACCAAAAATAAGCGGCCCATGCTGCACTTACAAATATGCACATACTCACGTACTTACATACATACATATGCATATGTATATGTCATTACATTTTTTTTTTTATTTATTTCTTTTTGGTTTTTCGGCCACAAATCCTAAAATGGCATGCCGCGACATGTGCGACCGACTTAGCCAGCAAAACGACAAGGTGACATGGCCACGATGGCGACTACATCGCAGCTGCTGATCCAACTCCAAGTTGAAGTTGTGGTTGTAGCTAGAGTTGGCTGTGTGCAGCCAACCACGGCAGATGCGTCTCTCTATGTGACTCTGCTGTGCCGGCAAATAAATCTCAAAAATATAAATAAAAATATTAAAATCACGCGAGGTGCACCTAACGAGTTTTGCTCGTGAACTTTTTAAACTAGGCAAACTAACGATTTGCCTATAATATTTGGAAATTATTTATAGTTTGGCAAACTAGGCTTATTTCTCAGATTAATGCTGGGTTGGTTTATACATACATTTGTACAATATCAATCATTAATTTGGTATACATGCCCAGAACTCCTTTGGTAAAAATGCCAATAGGCAAAACCAATAAAGTCATTTTTAGTTCTGACAAAGCCTTAAGTATTGATAAAAAATAAAAAAAAAAGTAATTCTCAAATTGTTTCACATACTTTTTATTTAAGAACAACTTTTGAATAAAATAATTTTCTAAACTGACAAAGCCAAAAGCATTGGTGAAAACAGTGACTATAAAATTCTATGCCAAGTACAAATTTCTCCAAAATAGTGAAATTTATCATTATAATTTTTGGCGAAAGTGGCGAAAATCATAATAAATAATTTGCATATTTCCTGATTATAAGATAATTTGGGACACCCTCGTAAATGATAATTGGGAAAATTGGCAATTGCAGTTGATGTTTCAGTTGTTGCTGTTTGTTGTTGTTGCTGTTGCTTTTGTCGCTTTTTGTTGATGCCCAATTTGGCAATTTGGCGACGAGAGCTTAGCGCTATTTGTGGGTCATGCGGTCTTTGGAATTGAAACTGGCGCCCGATTGCCGATTGAAATTCATATTTCAGCTCGACACATATTTCTCAAGTGAGTGCAGTCCATCAGAGAGGGGGGTGAGGGTGAGGGGATCGTGTGTTGCGTCGTCTGTGCAATCGACGAGCATCCGATTTTGATCATTCAATTAAAATATTTTATGGCCAAAGGGGCCACTGGCTCCAGCTTGGTCTTCTATCACTGCCTATGCCTCTGCCTGTGGCTCTGCCTGTGGCTCTGCCTGTGGCTCTGCCTGTGGCTCTGCCTGTGGCTCTGCCTGTGGCTCTGTCTCTGGCAGTAAATAAACCTTGAAACAGATAAACGACGCCAGTTGAATTGATTGATCAAAGCGCTGCATAAAAAAAAAGGCAAAAAATAAAAAAAACACCAACAAATATTTTATTTATGTATAAATGTATAAAAACGATCAGAGTATAAAAATTAAAGTGCGATGCACATGTGCAACACTTTGCACTTCCTCATGGCTGCCATGACTATGCCAGTGCCAGTGACTGTACCCATAAAGGGAGGCAGGGGTATAGAGACGAGGTGGTTGCCTCACAGATTGGCTGCATGGAATTTTGCGCCGTTGCGCATCGGAATGCGAAATTAATGAAATCACATGCAGACAACAGACAACAGCAAAAAAAACAATAAATAAAAAATAAAAAAAAAAAAATAAAATACTAAGCATGACGATGAGGTGGCCCTGGTCCAAACCCAGACCGAGAACAGCAACAAGACCAGCCTGCTGACAATGATTAATGCTGACGTTGTCAGGCTGAAAACAAAAACAACAACAACAACAACAAGAAGAACTCTACTTTTAACAACTGCAGCTTTGCAGAACACACAAAGAAACACTTAAAGCCCAATATTGTGGACAAAACAAAGAGCCCAAAAGATGATAACTCAAGAACGATTAATATCTGTTTGACCAACACTTTTCCTTTAGGCTGACTTCTTAAAAAGCGAAAGATGTTCTTCTCGAGAATAACGAAAGTAGCTTAAGTCAACATTCAAAACGAATCGAAATTAAACGAAACGAAAAGGAATTTTAAAAGGTTTTCAAGCGCATTAAAAACACATCTCAAAATACGCTTAAAACAAAAGTAAAAGCCGTGTGAGATCGTCAACAAATATGGTCTCATTTTATGTGTTGTGTTGTGTGTGTGTGTGGTATTCATTAAAACTGATTGGAATCTCAGAAAGAATGTCTCCGACACAGTTGAATCAGCAACAAATAAGATAAACGTCATTGTTACAAAGATTAAATTGAGAATTAATATGGATCTGTAAAGTTTGAAGTATTTATTTTAATTAATCTGTTGGCCATCAATAATTTGAATAAAGACCGTAAAAAGCTGTGCCATCAATATTTAATAAGATACGCTAGAAATTTTTCAAAATATTTACTTTCCACATCGCAACACAGCAGAAAATGTATTAAATTTTTCAAAGATACTTAAAATTCTACAAGACTTACTCACATATATTTTTGCAGAGATGATGCGTAAAATTTTTGAAGCTTTTCAATAATTTCACAAAATGAATGTGGCACTTGAGTGATTTTTGTATGGCTATCAGACAAACATGTGCAACAACAACAATTATGACAAAAGGAGAAGAAAAAGAAGAAGCTATAAAATTTGTTATGCCAAAGCGAATAAGATTTAAATTACAAAGCTGTGAACATTCTTCATTTAATTTTGCTGGGCTTTTTTTTTTATGTATTTGTTTTGTGTAGCCTTTTGTTTTTAATGAAATATTTTTGGTCATAAGCAGAAATTCGAATACACAATTTGAATTCAATGCGAACGCGAAGGTAGCTGCAAAAATATCCCATTACGCTATATGAAAAAAAAAAAAAAACGGATACGGTTTCATTATACAACAAGGTAAGCAAAAGCAGCAAGCGGATTAAAGACGCAACGTTTACGAAATGCTTAAGCAGACCAAAAGACAAAACCGAAAGGGGTTGCCGGGGGGTGTATTTAAAAGAGACAAAGAGAGAGAGAGAGAGAGAGAGACAGAGTGAGAGAGAGCAGGAGCAGCTGCTGGACACTTATATTGCTGATGTTTCCGCAGAAAGTCAAGTTTCAATGCTCGTTCGCAGTGGCCACATCAAATTTGTTTCATTTTGTGGCGTGAAATGGCCTTTTGTTGCTCTCCCCACCCACTGTCTAAGCAACTGTCTGTTGTTGTTGTTGTTGTTGCCCGTTTGGCCAGGAAGCCAAAAGCGCCGACTTGGCCAACAAATTTGCCGCATGGTGTGCATAATTTTTCATAATTTGCGTGGGCGCATTTGCATTAGCGACCGACTGACTTCCTTACAGCTGTCATGCCACACACACACACACACACATACACACATACACACAAGCACACACCTAACTGCGCACCACTTGTACTGTTATGTTTATGTTTTTTTTTTCTTTGTACCACGCCCACACGCTATTGTCAGTTTGGTGGTTTTTCAATTAAAGTCATCACAGATTGCAAATCAAATCGATTGCATCGCATTTAACGCCTGTCACATTACTTTCGGTACCGACTGTTACGCAAGCAGCCCGCGCATGCGTCAAGCTGCCAGTTTCAAGCCGTTTTCTAGCTGTCTGCCAGCTGCGTGCTCGAATTAAACAATAGACAACTTCAACTCCAAATTCAAAACTTCAATATGAAAACCACAAAACCAAACAAAATGCATAGGAAACATTTCTGCTAAAATTCATATTAAAAATTGCACTTTTACTTTATGTTTTTACTCTTTCGCTCCACATTTGGCACAATTTAAGCGCTTCAGTTCTTCAATTCTGCTGCTGTCCGAGTGGGGGCCACTTAATTATGGTGCTCACTGTTGGCCAATGGATTTCCTTGCATTTTTGCATTTGCGGCCTTTTGCATTTTTTTTTTTTTTTTTTGCATTTATGTGTGGGTGTATTTGGCGCACACTGAGCCAATAATCGTTTCGCTTTCGGCCTGACTGGCTAATGGGCACGCTGCTGAGCACGAAATGTCAGCACTTTGTCTTATTTAACTATGGCCAGTCACAATTTATACCACATACTTAGTGGTAGTAGACGGCAACCGGCTTCTTTTGTGTGGTCTTTCACTTCAAATTAGTTATGGACACGTTAGGCAGTATTGCCTGTTTGGAAAGTTGTGACTATCCATGGCAAGACTAGCTGCAAAATGTACGTGTTCTTTTATCACTGTGATTTTTTAATAAAAATATATATATAAAAATATAATATCAGATATATAATTAGCTTAGAATTAATTGGTAGCTATGCGGAATTTCTTAAAAATAGTATTTAATTTGCAAGAGAGAGAGAGAGAGAAAGTGGATGGAAGAGTCTTGAGTAATTGTTCCGCATGAAAAATACCTTGCCAGAAAAAGCGGAACATGTTGAGAGAAATGCAGATAAAGTGTTAGATTTAAATTAAATCGTATAGATTAAATTATACAGATTTAATCTTATAGATTAAATCATATAGATTAAATTGATAAATTAAATCGTATAGATTAAATTGCATATATTAAATCTTATAGATTAAATCGTATTCATGTACTGCAACATAATTAGACCAATGTTGACCCTTCTGAACTGATTCAATAACGCCGAATCATACACAAATTTAAGAATTTTCGTTAGGTTGAAATATCATCATATCTCTTGGATATTTTGAGTACTCCATATATGACCATCGATTGATAATTGTGCATATCGACAAAACCACTTTAAAAAGTTGAAGATTATTTCAATGGAGAGCACTTGCTAGCCATATGCTGCTGTCTGCATCATAAGATCCTTCTTCAACCCTAACTTTGGGCTACCTTCAGCTATACCCTATCTTTGATAAGTGAATATTCCCTCAGCTTGTTCATCTTCAATCACAGAGAGCCGGCACACACTTGTCGCTTGCTTGGAGAATTGAGGGGCACTTAGAGAGTCGCGTGTCTAATTTATGATTATGACCAGCTCCGCTTGATGTGCATAGCCTTTGGCAGCTTTAATTATTCAGACGGCTAAACACCTCAATTAAACAGATTGTGTTCCATTGTGCGTGTCAAAAGGATATGGCGACGGGTCGGGTAATTGAAATGTGCCAACCCCGAATAGCTTTCTGTCTGTCTTTACTCTGAAATAATAATGCATGCATGGACACACCTTAAAGCAAGCACATCTCCCTCTGTCCGGACTCCAAAAATCCGGCCAACCCCAAAGCAGTGTCTGGCCCAGTGCACGAGTGCGCCAATTTCTGTTGAAGGCGCGCCCAAAAGCACGCAACAGTTTTTTCTTTACTTTATTATTGATGTATATATATATATATATATATATATATATATATGTGTGCGTGTGTATGTGTGTTTATTTGTCTGCACAGCATCTGCGGGACAATTCCAACCCATTCCCTGTGCAGTTGTCAGCCTTTGTGAATCAGAAACGTGCCACATACGGGGATTTGATGTCGCTTTACTTTGTGCTTTCGAGTTGAATAAACCCAAGTGGACAGCTGTTCCCGTTTGGAACAACGCAAATATTTTGATGAACTTTAAGCATCCCCTTGTTTTTTTGGATAATGAACTTAAAGTCACCCCACTTGGAGTTGATTGCGCATATTAAAGCCGCTAGTGTTTATCATGGGAAATCTATTACGCCACTTTCACCACAACTCACCAATTGTGTGTGTGTGTGTGTGTGTGTGAAAAGCCGAGGCAGTAAATCAACAGATCAGCCAAACTCGACTATTACCCTACATAATCGAGGGGAAGAACAGCAACCCCTAAAGTCGACAATGCGGCGCCGGGAGCGAGGCATTCATTATGAGCACAATGCACAGATGCAGCACCCTCTTTACATATATATATATATGCCCGCATTTCAATATACAGATGTACATACTTATTTACATGGAATGTGCATCTGTCAGATACTTGCATCTGTGCCTCACAAGTGCATTGCATCTTGTGTGCAACGTCAAGTGTCAAACAAGACGATTTTACGGCTCTACATTTTTATAATCCTTATGTGTACTCATTAAGCATGCATTTTGATTTACAATTCTCAGTCGCATTTAAAATGATTTGTAGCACAATTATCTATGGATTATTTAACATTTTCGAAAGTAATCATCATGTTTATTATCATCGTAATGATTCCTTTTGTTCGCTAGTGGTTATTTTTGAAATTCCCCTTACTTTTGTATACTTTTATTTTATGATATTTTATGATATTGATAAGCAATATTTCTAAGAACTCAGTTGAGTTCATATTTTGCTGACGCATTTTTTCGCTTTACACCTGACAACTGTAAAAAAGTTCTTATCTATAAAAAGCTTCTTTAAATAATAATTTTTTCCTTTGTAATATTGGCTTGTGAATCAAGTTTATTGAACAGTTGAAGCTTTATTGTATAGAAATATAAAATTAGTTTCAATTATTATGTTTTATAGATGGTAAATGCAAAATATTCTTTCCGTTTTTTTTTTATATATATTTTGCTTTTGTTGTCTCCAGTTTAAGTGATTTTTATTATTAATTTTTTTTTTTTCATTTATCATGTATTATGAAATATTTTGAATGACATCGAGATTTGGTTTTAAAAAACACTTAAGCTGGAGACAGCCAAAATTTTATTTCAACTATGAAAAGAAGTCAAAAAATAAACAGTTGGTTTCTCTCCTAAAAGAGAGTTCGGAATATATTTTGACAGGTCTTCCGGAAACTGTATGCAAGTATTTGGGATACATTTACATTTATATATATTCAGAAGTTAGTATTATGTTATGTTCGTTTGAATAGCAGTGTAGACGACTCTCTTTCTCTCTCCCTTTCACTCTCTCTCTCTTTCGCTCAGTCCAAGAAATGCTTTCGCCTAGAAATCAGCTCGTGTTGGCTGAGTGCATTCGGCTGACATTCGTCTGTCGGGTATTGGTAGGCATTCGCTGTGTAACACTGAACCCTGGGCTGCAGTTAGTGTAACCCCTACAAAGGGGAGTAACAGAAGTAAACAAAAACAAAACAAATTGAGCACCGTTTTGTTGCGCACGACCCCAGCTCCCCCTCCATGGCGTAGTATATACAGTATGCGCATGCACTCAAGCAAATTGTCGCAAACACACTCTCCCTTCCTCCCCCCAATTGTCATTCTTGCTGCGTGACCGTCTCTCTCGCCCACACGCCCACTCTCTTGTTAACGATTTTTACTCTCTGCTCTCTCTGTTTCTGTCTCTGTGCAGTTTGAGCGGTGCGCTTAACGACTGTTTCATTTTTGAATTCAGTTTCGGTTTCGGTTTCAGTTTCGGTTTTTGTTTTGTCAGTTTTCAGTTTTCAGTCACACGTTGACCGGTGCGAGTCGACGACAATTCACCATCCACAAATTTACATTCCATAAAACAGAATACACAGCAATTGCATTTGCCTTGTGTGTAAACAAACGAAAATACGAAACGAAAACGCGGTCCGGTGGTTGTTGTTTATTGTTGCAGTTGTTGCTTTGTGTGCAGTGATGCATTTAAATGTGTGTTTAGTTGTTGTTTAAAGATATCTACATACATTTACGTAAATATATATATATATATAAATATCTAGCTTCCGTTGTGCACCAATTGCGGCCGCGCCCCCCGTCGGCGTTGTTGTTGTGTTTTTTTTTGGTGTTGCTTACGGTGCCTTCGCATTGAATGTGTTTGGCAACATTTGTTGTCCCAGAAAGCCGAAGCCCGAAAAAAGACCGAAGCTGAAACCGAAAATTGAAACGAGGTCAATGCATTTGTAATTGCTGATAACGGAAAAGTGCACAAAAACTAATGAATAAATGAAGAGAAGAGGCAGCCAGAGAGAGATGGTGATAGTGCGATGAATAACAATAAAAAAATGTTAAGTTCAAAGTTAAGTGGCCAGTGTACACACCCCCACAAGCCCCTTACCCCATGCACTTAAAAAATCATAAATAAATGAATATGAAGAAATTTTCCACTTGAGTGAACAACTGAAATGCATTTATTAACCGCCTTGGCCCCTGCATCTGTATCTGTATCTCTGTCAGTGCGCCGGAGTCTCTGTATCTGAAGACCATAATTGCATGCCATAAAAACTCCAGAGTCGAGACGCCAGTGCGTTGCAGTTGCAGTCGCTGTTATCAGCCACTGTGGCAACTCTGGCAACACTGTTGGCTGCTGCTGCATTTTTAATCAGACTTCCACTTGAACTATTTCTGTTTTCACTTATTGGATGGAGTTTATTGGATTAGCGAGCATTAAACTTGCTATCTGGAATTGACTGGCATTGGTTCGCTGTAACGGCAGGTGAGTGCCACAGATGTTTGCAACAATGTTGCCCCGGCTATTGCACTTGGCAATGACAACATGTTGTCTTTATGAAATTACAATGCGCAAACAACACACACACACACAAGACACATGTTGCGAATGTGTTTTTGTAGTTTTCGAGTGCATTGAACTTTAGTAGATACTATAAATGTGTCACTGGAAGATCTGCTCCCGCATATTTAGTTATACAAATATATATATATATATATATATATATATATACTTATGAAAATTGTAACAAGGGGTGACACCCTTTTTTTTCTCACAATCACAGCTTGGAAGGAAATGCTGATTTGTGAGGGTTTAGAAAACAGCGCAATTGAAATTGAAACCCGATATATGTGCCAGCTAAATGTTAATTAAATATGCGTTTGCATTCAATAGAATAAGCAAATAAACAAAAGCTGAATTAAATTTACAGCTTGCAGATTTTTTTTATTGTTATTTTTATGATATGCCCACAAAATGTTATGCATAACGACTTCTGAACCACTCGCACTGCATTTATGATATAATTCCATATATAAGATATAATATTGAAAATTGTATGAAAATTTCTTTAAGCATTGACTAAGCTCAACTTTTGCTGCTTTAGTTAACAACTCTGATTTTAGTTCCCATCTGTAACTTTCACCTGCTTGGCTTAGATTTGAAGAGAATCACTTCAGATATGAATGGGCTTGATTTCGCTTGATGGAAGGCGTTATTTGATATTAAGCACAAGTACGGGTCGATCTCAACCACAGGCCACGTAAACAAGCTCGAAAAACACACGCACAAATGCAACAATTTATATGCATATGGATTTATTCACAAAAACCCACATGATGTTAATCGAGTGCCTAACCGCAGACAGAGTACAAAATTTCAATAAGAATCACATAAAAACTAAAAGAGACCCAAAGAAGCCAAAGATTTAGTAATCCATACAAATAAATATGAATTTGTAGAAAACATATAAAGAACCAGCACAGAAAGTTGTAGTAAATCAAGATTATAAAAATAAGATTTTGAATAATAATAACTATACAAATATTGTGCTAGATCAAAAAATACTTTATACTATATAATTTGATTTAAGTGCATCAAAGAGAACCGCAGTCCATAATTGCCAGCTGATATCAGTTGCCATGGCTATAATTGCACAAACGTGAATATTACACATGCATTTTCTATATAATTATTATTAATATTATTTATATAGAACGTGCAATATTTGCAATATCGCGATATATACTCGATGTGTACTTGAGTTTTGATTGCTTTGCGCCATGACATGCAATTAGTATTGATCTGTCAGTTGCATGAATATTCTGTTAATTGACCTGGCTTCGGTGTCATAAATATGCAATATCATAGAACTGATCAGCAATTGACCATTTAACTATTGCTGTGGATATTATGCGGGCTTTGACTGTTCTCTCTAAATTGGGTCAACAGTTGTTTTGTCGGCATTTTTTTTTTTTTGCAAATCAAATTGTGCTCAAAAGGGGCTGGCAGATAATGAATAGAGCACTGAGGCTATTAAGCCACCGAGTTCAATGTACGTCTTCAGATTGTGGCTAACTGTGGAGAGTAGAGGTTTTTGTTGTCTTGATTTATGTGAGGTTTTTTTTTGGCAACTGCCAATTCGCTGCCATTGAAGATGTTTACAATTTGCTTGGGCTTGTCTGGCTGGCTTGTCTTGCTGGGCCTGGCTGACAGCTTCAATGGAACTGCACTGCCCACAAGCCGCGCATAATAATAACCCTGAAAGTTTACTGACTTCCGTTCGACTGCCCCGTGCAACACCGGAGGGGGAATATCGCAATCGAGTCCCGAGACCTGTAGGCAGTGTCAGTGCCAGCTTTGGCTACAAAGAATGCCAAGCAGATAAAAATCTCTGGAAACACACACAACACAATCAGCACCCAGTCCACACCTACTCAAGTAATCGTGTGTGTGTGTGTGTGTAGGTGGCGCTAGCTGCAGTCACAAAAGTAGGAGCCGCAGGCGTTGTCTTCGTTAAGGCAACTTGTACAAAATGTTGTTTTTGTTGTTGTTGCATTGCTTCTTCCTCTTGTTGTTGTTGTGTCTTTTGTGTCGTCTGCAATTTGTTGTTGCTGGTAAGGTGCAAGCTGCCAACTGGCAACTAGCAACTTGCAACTTGCAACTGGCGTGTTAACAACCGTTGCTACGGTTTAGTCAACGGGCGAACGGTGTTAACTGAAATGTTGCCACTCGCACTCTGTGACAGCCTCAACTGCAACATGACATGACAGCCAACTTCATGACAATGTAGCCCTCGACCTCGACCCTCCCCTGCCCATCCCCCCTCTATACACTCTGTGTGTATTTATCTTAATTAGACGAACCTCAAGCTGCCACTTGAAGACAGCGCTATAAATAGTATTTGTCCAGGGTCAGTTTCTCTATAAATATCCGATATGTTGCACTTATATATTTGTATTTCGCTTATCCCATGTTATTTGAGCTATTCACATCTGTTATCTGTTGCAGTAAGACTATTTATAACTGTGAAAAATGATCCAATATGCATCCCAGGCTTAGGCAATTTCTTATGCTTTACATTCCCAGATTATATTGAACAATCGAGTAAAAGATTTATTCTCCATTCGTCAAACAATATCTATGACTTATCTGTCTACAATTTTGACATGGTAGATTTGGTAATTCGGCCAGATAAGTGTTTGGGCCGGGTCTATTGCTGTTGGCTTGGAAGTGCTGCCAGCTAGCTCTAAATGCCTATCGCAGGCATTCCAATATACACAATTTACCGTCTCTTGGCGTGTTTTCTTTTATTTTTTTTTTCTCTATTTTTTTTTTTGTGTTTTTCTAGTCGCTTTTCATTTTGTCTGCAGCGGCGAGTGATTTTTTTTTCATGGCAGTCCTCGACATAATTTACGTGATCATTGCGCGTCGATAACAAGAAATTATCGGCGCGCTTGAGCACGAGTCCAACGACGTTGTCGTCGGAGTCGTAGTCGGAGTCTGCAATGGTGCAGCCACCACCGACGCAATGGCAATCGATGTCGATGGCGTCCAATCGTCGATAGCCGTTAAATGTTTGGCTTGTCGTTATTTGCGTTTTTTTGTATACCCTGTAAACAAATCATTTTGATAAAGGGTAGCTTTTTGGAAAGGTGTAGAATGATGGAGTTGAAGAAAAAAGCAGTTCGAGCTGGGCGGAGTAGAAGATGCAGTAGAAGAATGATTAATATATTTATTATTATTATGATATTATTAGTTATTATTTATTATCTATTATTTATTAATTATTATTTATTAGTTATTATTTATTACCATTATTTATTCCACTTAATGATGGTTTAGAGTTTCAGTTCCCTGAAAAACGTATGTTTGACAAAGCTTCTCTTTTCAATAGACCTTTAATCTGTGTGTCAAGTTTATTTAGAGCGTAATAAATAATGTAAAAATTTTATAATATATTTATTGTATGCACTTCTTATTTAAATATAGGGTATTAGCCACTTCGATCATCCTTCCCCGGCGCATTCTTAGCAGTGCTTTTTTTTGCTGCTTCGTTTCTAATTGTTGCGCGCGTTTGTGAAATTTATTGCGTTTCGCCTTAATTTTTGTATTTTTTTTTTTTTAGTTTTTATATATATTTTGACTACGTAACATCTGAACTGCAATTGCTGCTTTAGGCTGCAACATCAACGTGCAACGATCGACTGAGCAGCTCTTACAACTTCATTTGGCCTGGTTGCCTTGGCTTGGCTTGGCTTGTTCGATTTGGTAGCTGCGATATGGCGACGCGAAAAGCGAAATTCATTTTTATGTTAATGGCTTTTGGCGCTGGCCAAGCAGCGACACGCGCGATTCGTGAAAGGAAAAGCGCATTTGACGTGCCTCTATTGAATTTGGTTTCTTTTCTTTTCTTTTCGTTTTTTTTTTTGGAAATAGGTTTTCATTTACAGTTGCAACAGTTGCAACGCCCCCGCTGATAGTGTTTCCGGTTGGTGCATTGCTGTTGCATGACATGTGTTATGCCCCAGAATAAGAACAACGAGCAGCTGTTTTTTTTTTTATGCCAACTCCCTGAGAATTATGACAGCGACTGCGAATATAAAAAATAAATAAAACGTGTTTGCTGAAATTTTGGCATCGGTAAATGTTTTGGTCAGTCCGAGTTGGCTGAGTCATTTTGCCTGGGCTCCACTGTAGGGGCATGCATCATATTTAATCTGTTGCCGCCTGTCCTGCCTCAGGGCTCAAGTGGCGGCAGCGTGTGAAAATAAGCCACAAATATTGTGCAGTAAATTGATATCTTGTTAAACTTGTTGTTTTTGTTTCTGCTTTGTTTGTTTTGTTTTGTTGTTTTCTGCACTGGTTTGTTGTTGCTGCCCGTCCAAAGAGATAAACATCCGCACAATTTTGGGAATCGATGCTGATGAGAAATTGCCAACTCTGCATTTTCAACAGGAAGCTAATAAAAAGTTGTTTATACTCCACTTGAGTGTCCAAACAAATATGAATTATTTATTTAACGATTGTCATTT
Organism: Drosophila longiperda; assembly: GCA_035042125.1. Classification (NCBI taxonomy): domain Eukaryota; kingdom Metazoa; phylum Arthropoda; class Insecta; order Diptera; family Drosophilidae; genus Drosophila; species Drosophila longiperda. The sequence goes on from JAWNLV010000107.1 coordinate 15,383,297, forward strand.
TTAGATCGTAGATATTTTGGAGATTTATAAAATTAACTGAAATATGCATTTATTCTATGTACTTATACTGATAAATCCGAGAAAGCTTTAAAAAATCATATCTATTATGAATATTTATATATTTATTATTATACATTTATTTCTCAAAACTTATTCGACTTTTGAGAGTAATTGCTAAATAGTTAATGAAATGCATGTATAAATCGAGCGAAATGAGATATATCTAAATTAAAAACTTCCCCAAATTGAACCAGTTTCGATTCTCTGATAACCATTTTAAGTATTTTGCCATTGCGATTGAATATTCAATGCCAAAGCAAAAAAAAACTTGACTTGCCACCTGCGAAAGCGGCAACCGTTAACAACAACAACACCAGCAACATCATCACGAACTGGTGGGCGTGGCTGGCAAGTGTGCGCTAATAGTTTGGCTATAACAGCAACTAATGACTAAATTTCACATGCCTCAAAAAAAAAAAAAAAAAAAAAAAAAAATTAACAAATATGTTGCTGCTGCTGCTGTTGCTGGCGGGTAGGAAGCGAACATTCATTTAATTTAATCACGTTTTCTGCTGCTGCTGCTGCGACAAACAATGCACAGCAACAACAACAACACGTTGTCAGTTCAAAGGTTAAGTGAGTGAGCGCATTTGACTGGGGGCGACACACCCCAAAAATGGGCAACATTTGGCAACAACAACAACAACAGCAACAACTCGCACGGGGCGTATCAGCGAACGCATCAGCAACAGTTGTTTTTGTTGCAAGCTGTTGCAGTCTGCAGGTTGCAGGTTGCTGTTTGCAGGTTTGCTCGTGGCATAAACGCCAATTATGTGCAAAATGCATGTGTGTGTGTGTGTGATTTGTGCCGCAGACCAGAGCGTGGCATGTTTTTGGCAATTTTTCATTTCCTGGCCAGCAACAACAACAGCAAAGAAAATGAACAAAAAAAAAAAAAACACACACACACACATACGGCGGAAAAACTCAGGTTGTTCAAGTTGCTCAGGTTGCACAGTGGAGTGGGTGTGCCGGGAACTGAAGCTGAAGCTGAAGCAGATGCTAGTGCGGCGATAAGGCGCCAAATGTGCAACAAGCGTGCGCCCGCTACGAAAGTCGTGGTGGTGGGGTTGGGGGAGGGTTAGGGTAGAGTAGAAGGGGGAGGAGTGTGAGCGGGTTACGCTTGCCTGTTGTCTGTTGCCGGTTCGCCTGTTGTTGCCACAGCCTTGGCAGCCAGCCTTGGCCACATTAGAATGACAGCAGCCGCAGCCATTGTCATTTCTCATGCAACAAAAAACAGGTAACTGCTGGTTGTTGTTGTTGTTGTTGTTGCTGCTGCTGCTGTTAACTGGCAACTGGCAACAGTTGCTGGACGTTGCATGCAAATTGCCGTAAATTGAATTTGTCTGATTACGTTTGCGCCACAGTCGGGGCACATAATCGATTGTCTTGCTGCCTAGCATCAATATTTGCTTTTGCCACGGGATGCGATCAAACTGAAGTAAAAAATTGTGCCAACCATGAGGCAGACAGTCAAACCAAGCAGCCAGGCGAATGGACGGATAGACTGACGGACAGACGGACGGACAGACGGACGGACGGATGGACAACCAACGCAGTCAGATAAATGATTGCGTTCGAATTGCATTTCGATGATTGTAAAAATTGTGGCTGGGTTTGGCAGCCAGGCAGCGAAAAATTATGAGCATCATGTGGCCCAAGCAATGTAAATGCTTAATGGAGATTATAGAGCACAGCAAGAGACGCACCAAAGGATGGATATCATCATCCGAGACAGACAGACAGACAGACAGACAAACTGTGCAGCTGAGACTCGAAACTAAACTAGATTATTTCCATGGAAACAATTGCTGTTTTGATAGATTAAGCAGAAATGCAAGAAAATCAACTCAAATAAGCAATAAACCATAAATGCAGTTTTTTAAAAAGGGAAATAATAGCTAATAAAATTATTTTAAGCATTTGTTTTTAATGTAAAACTGACTTTAAATCAGACAATGTCTGTCTTATAAAATTCAGATTTTGATTCAATTTTAAATGTGTTAAACTTGAAAGCTAATAAAACTAAGTTTGACTTATACAAACATTGCTTCATTGAGAACACAGTTTGACATTTGCCAGTTTGAGAAAAACTTTTGAAATAATTCAGTAAAGTTTCGATCCAAATGCTGATCAAGTGCTGCTTATCAAAGACTTGTCGCCATGGGAAAAACCATTGCACGTTTTCCCAGTAAAGCTAAACTAATTGCATAAAATTTGCATATGCCAAATGAAGTTTTTGGGGCTGAATTCAATTAAATGCAACACAAGGAATCTATCTGATGCTAGCGTGTTGCATGACAGACACGAAAGACAAATAACAAAAAAAAAAAAGAAGAAAAATTTATTTAATTAGATTTGGGATACGTGCTAAGGCAGGGCCAAAAGAAATGATTTTGAATAGTGTTTTTGTTTTCAGGTCAGGCATACAACTACATAAATGTGGCATGTGTTTCGGTACTGTGGCACATGGCGATTATAGGTTGCCACATTGGGGCCGGGCTGGGCCTGGCCGGGTATCCAAATAGAAATGGCTGCAAGAATGCAATCATTAGGATGGAAATGCTTTGCGGCATGTCAACATAAGCATTTGCCATAAATCAAATGACGGCCAAAAGCATTAATGCCAACTAAACAACAGAACCCTGGGCAATGCCAATACCAAGCAGTCAGCTAGGCAGTTCCGACCAGGCCAAACAGACAGACAACCAGACAGACAGACAGACAGCCAGCTAGCTATTCAGGCAATGCCTCAATTTGTACAGCTTGCAGGCCGAGGCGAAAGAATGTCGCAATCAAAATTTCAACATCGTGTTTGCGGCAGCAACAGCAGCAGCAGCAACAGACATGAGAAGATCTGCAGAACCGTACAGAAACTAAGACCCCCAGACGCAGCCAGAGAACCTGGAACAAACGCCTATGGAACTATATTTAGATGTAGTCGATTGCCGCTCGATTGGGCCAAATGTTGCTATTGATGCTGCTGCTGCTGCTGCTGCTGTTGCTGTTGCTGTTGCAATGAGCGACCCAAAAAAAAGCACATTAACAGCAACATGGGGCACTCAATAAAAAAAAAACAAAAAAAACGACAGCATCTGCAGAGGTTGAAAGAACATTTTGAATATGTTTCTAATTGGCGCAAATTATTGTTGATCTTCAGATTGTGTGGATCTATTATGATGCGATTGCTTTCGAAATTGCTGCCAATTTGTTTAAGACGATTGCATTCCACAGATTCAAGGGACAATCTATCTTGTCGTTTGTTTAAATATAGTATTAAATTACCATAAATTAATATTGTTAACAGACTCTTAATTAGAAAGCCAGACAATGGGCACGACCCAAACAAAAAACAAAAAAAAAACCAAATAAAAACAGTGGTTTGATGTGCCACAATGAGTACAAATGGAACAGTCACGTCAAGTCAAATGTGATGGTATAAATATCGAAATTAAAAAAAATATTATTACATAAATTAAATGAATAATTTCTAAATTAAAATTAAATAAACCATACAATTATTTACAGCATATATATAAAAAGAAAAAGATTGAAAACCCTTTTTATAGTCGCCCAGCTGCTATTAGTTAATTTAATATGAAAATATATCTTGATCAACACAATCTGTGTTTCATTGTTGTAGGTTATGAATAATTTCTTTAAGAATTTAGCGATAAATAAATAGTGGGTAGTAATTTTTAAATAGTTCCTATCTCATATAAACTATAAGTTAAGAAATTTATATAAGAAGTATGAACGAAATAAGTTTTCTGGCAAATTAAACAAAAGTTAATAATTAATATTAAAAAATTAATCAATATTAGCAGCTTATAAAAAATTGGTTAACTGAAAAGTTTAGTAAAAAAAGACATTACTTGTTTTGTTGCTCAACATATTTAATCGCTTTATTCAGCTTTTAAATATTATTTTATTTGTATAATAAAAACATCTTCAACTATAAAGATCCGCTTGTGGTGCTTATATCTTTTAAATGTGCACAAGTATCAATTGAGGAGCTCTTTGGGATTAAATTGCTGTTGCCTTTCCATGTTCATATTCGCATTCGAATTCGAATTCGAACACAAATACAACTTGTTGCTACACTGTGCCGATTGCCACTTTTTCTCCACTTCAGTTGACATTGAAGTTGCAATTATTGTTGTTGTTGTTGTTGTTGTTGCTGTTGTTGTTCGCTTCTCCAATTCAGAATTCTGATAATGGCGAGGCAGCAGCGTCCAATTGAAAATGATGAATGTGTCGCGTGTTTTAATTTTGTATGCCCCACACATGGTCAACGCAAATGCTTATGTGTGGCAATGTCAGACATGGTGTAAATTGAGACATACCCATTGTAATTCAATTCAGTGAACCATGGGAAAACAGCGTCTTATAATAATTCTCTTTCTTCGCTCACCTCTCTCGCCCCTCCCCTCTGTCGCTTGCCCATATCAAATTGCCTTTTACCTGAGCAAAGGTCAGGCGTTTTTATTTTTATTTTTTTTTTTTTAATGTTTAAGCTTGAAAAATTTGACATGTTTGCTCGGAAAGACCTGAGCGGATTAGTTGAGGCTGGAGAAATGCCATTTGTTGAAATCATAGCTATAAATCTCTGCTCAGAATCAGCACATAAATATGTATTTAAATAGTTAAATGCTAAATTTGATTTATATATGTTTTGCTGCTTTTCGCTCAGTGCATGGCATTAATGTTGCCGGCAACAAAGTTGCGCCTTATGCTGCAGGCTGTGCGCTGCAACATTCTGCGCATGTGCAACCAATTATTAATTGCATATGAGTTATGCGGCGCTGTTGCTATTGTTGCCGTTGTTGCCGTTGTTGCAGTTGTTGCAGTTGCATTCCTTCATCTCTGTTTTGCTGCTGAGTCAGCATTTTGTTGGCTTTGTTGCCTTTGTGCACGCTTGCTGCGACCGACTGGCGCCGACGTCGACAGAGGCGTCAACGGCGTGTGCCTGCCTCAGATACAACACACACACACACACACAACGCTCGTCTGCGCTTGTGTGGGTGGCTCCTCTTGTCTTGGATGTGGCCTGCATACTAGCAACATATTCTACTCATTTTTTGTAACACTGTCTCGCCCCTTTTTTTATTTTTTATTTTTTATTTTCTTTTTGGTTTTTTGCGTTTGCTTATTAAATTACAAAACAAACGGCCCACACATAAATAAACTGCGGCTCGGGCATTAGACGGAAATGCGCGCATCCTGCCCATCATACAGAACCCAGAATCCAGTACCCAGAGAACAGTGAACTGGGAACAGGGAACCGAGTCCAAAAGAGTTGGGCTTATGAAAAATTCCTAGCGCTGCGGCGTCTATAATTAAGCGTGAAATGTTGCTGGCGTTACGCTGCATTCCAGCCAGCAGCCCTTTGGCTATATCCATACAACAACAGCAACAAGAACTTGCAACAGGCAACTTGCAACAGGCAACTTGCAGCAAGCAACAAGAACAAGTCACTTTTATGGCTGCATTGAGCTCGCTGCCTTGCACCTTTTGCAACAACATTCATATTAATTGCAAGTGTCCGCACTTACTTTGCAACATGCTGCAATTAGAATGTTGAACGCAGTTGCTTTGCCCTGTTTTTATTTTATTTTTTTGTTGTTGTTGCTTTTGTTTTTTCACATGTTGACGGAAGTCAATTCAAATGATGCCCTTAAGGTTCCAAATGCGCCAAAGTTGAATGCACTTGCAACAACTGGCCAACAACAACAGGCCAACAACAACAATTGTGAGTGGTCTAAAATTGATTTCTCATGTTTGTTGTGTTGTTTTTTTGTTTTTTTTTCTGGCCAACTGCTCGTATAATAAACAAACGCGAGGCGACTAATTAAAATAAGTTGCTAACAAATGCGCAGCCAACAAGCCTGCCTAACTGGCTAACTGGCTAACTGGCTAACTGACTTAACTGGCTAGCTGACTTGGTTGGCCAACAGTTGCCTGCCTGCCTGCCTGCTTGGTGTTGGCCATCTAATGCTCGATCCTTAGCTGTTGATAGAATTTGCACCCATTGCCTTGACATTGACTATACACAGCAAAAAAATCTTAATATATAATTTATAAACCACTTTTTATAATTTTATATAATAATATAAATAAAATAAAAAATATTACAATATGTATAATATTTTGAATGGACGCCAAAACACTCCTAGATAATATCTTTAAAAATTAAATTAAGTTATAAAATAAAAAAATTCAAGTAAAATATGTTAAAAATTATTAATTTACTTTATCGCGATTAGTTTAAGTAATTATTTATTCTAACAAAAATTATATATATATTTATATGTTGTAAAAAAAGTATTTTTACTTTTATGTAGTAAAAAAAACTTTTAGATATTTTCCTTAAATCATAATTCGAAATACAAAATTTAAGTAAAATGTGTTAAAAATTATTAAGTTACTTTATCGCGATTAATTGAAGTAATTATTTATCCAAAAAAAAATTATATATATATATATATATATTTGTAAGTTGTAAAAAACGGATTTATATAGTAAAACACTTTCAGATATTTTTATTAAGTCAATATCCAAAATACAAAATTCAAGTAAATTATGGTAAAGATTATGAGTTTACTTTATCGTAATTATTTTAATTAGTTATTTATTCTGACAAAAAATCATGAATTTATTTTGTGGAACTGAAGATGCATAATTTATGGTCTATTTATGCAATGATGGTCAGAAATGGCTTTAAGCCTTGATGTTTTTTGTTATAAATTGCACACTATTTTTTCTCAATGTGGCTTTGGCATTTTTTTTTTCTAATCATGCCTTGGCTGCTTTTGGCCGTGTTGTTGCCATCAAATTAAAGCGCTAAATGTTGTGCGCCTCTCTTTTTGTTTTTTGTTTTTTTTTACCCCGTCTTTCATCACGCATTGGGCATTTTGAGCCGGGCCCAAGACACAGGATCCAAGAGCCAAGTCCACGTCCATGTCCATGTCCAATGTCGATCCGATGTGATACGCTGCTGCTCTATCTAAGCATGTATATATGTATGTATTTATGTGTATGTATGTATGTATGCATGTATGTATGTATGTATGTATGTATTTATGTATGGTTCATTAACATATGGGCATTTGCTGAGCGCGATTCGGCGCTGTAAATTACTGATGGACAGCTGCGTTGTTGCCTGGTTGCCAATCTGCCTCGCCTGAGACTCTTCATTGGTAGTGAAATTTTATGATGCCACATTTCCTTTTTTGGGGGGAGGTGTGGTGGGACTGCTGCTGCTGCTGCACCTTTTATGTGCTGCGCAACAAATGCGCAAACATTGCGGCATGCAACGCTCTGCTCTGCGGCCATCAATTAAAGATGCTGCCATACAAATGTGCCCATAATTTGATTGTTTTTCGAAGAGAACCAAACCGAAACTGAACTGAACAGCAGCAACCAGGAGCAGCAACATGCAGCATGCAGCATGCAACTGGCAGCCAGTCGCTGACCTGCTTTTTATGGACCAAGTTTAAAGACTGCACAGCTTTTGCCACTTGCCAATTACAGCGAACCGGGTCGATGTCTATGCCTGGCCATATAGTTGTGCCTGTGGCTGCAGCTGCAACGTCGGTGGTCCAACCAGACACTTGGACGAGGATGAGGATGAGGCCGATGCTGAGACTGAGACTGAGGCTGATGGCCTCGACCAAACGCGTTCTCTGTTAGTGTGCCCCAAGTTGGCATTTAAGAGATCCGCACATCGCATCTCTGGCATATTTTCATTGGAAAATGTGGTTGAGGGATGGTCGGCGAGGGGGGGAACTGCAATTTGAACCACTTTTCAGTGCGGTGCATTGACCAACCAATTGAAGCCTCTCAAAAGCATTGACATTGGCCAAGACAGCCTCAGGTTAAGTCTCTGACGGCATCTCATCATCGTGATGCGCGTTGCTTATGGCATCTGACGCCGGTTTTGGTCATCAGAAGCAGTTCCACATTCCACAAGCGGCCTTGCTTAATATGGTGCGGTTTATCTATTGAGTTCTTATTATGGCTGCCACACCGCTACCCCTCCGCTGCCACTTCGCTGCCTCGCAGCCTGCGGCGAGAATCAGTTCTCAATTTGAAATGGTTACTAATTTCACTCCGTCGCTCTTTCTCCTGTCAGTTAGTCTGCAATTGCTTATGTAACGCAAATTTAGTTAATAATATTGAGTATTCTAAATCTGAAATCTAAAACTTAACTGACAATATGGCAATGGACTCGTCTCATTAAGTCAATAATTAACAACAACAACAAGCAAAATCCAACCAAGTCGCAGATGAACGAAGCGAAACAAGTCAACTGTGCAGCTTGTTAACAAAGTTATCTGGTCTTGGCCCGTGTCAACAGGGCCAGACTGCTGCCAATGCAAATTTAACCAGCGGCTTATTTATGTAGCTCATTAGCAACTGCAGAGAGGCAGAGATATAGGCAGAGTGGGGCGGGGTAGTTGCTGCTCAAGGGGCAGTTGCAATTGCCGTTAGCAAGAACTCAATGTCGGCATGTCCAACTCGTATCGCATAGTCAATATTGCCACGCCGTCTGTCACCCTGTCTGTCTGTCAGTCAGTCTGTTGCAGCGTGTAATGCACCTTTAGACTTTTGGCCTTCAAAAAGTGCAGCAGCAGCAGCAGCAGCAGCAGCATTTGACGAGGCCACAGGCCTGGCAGGCTGACAGACTTGTCTGTTTGTCTGACTGACTGACTGACTAACTGACTGACTCTCTGACTGACTGGGTTAGCGGCACTTGGATTTGTAGCATTGATAGCATCTGCATCTGTGTGTGTTCCTTAACGACAAACGAGACACCCACATTGCGTGTCTTATGCAATCTTTGTTCCACTTTTTGACCCTGTGCCCAATCAATCATCAACAAAAATTTCAAGCCAAAACTCTGCAGCTTAAGCCAAATCTGTGGCAGTTGCTGCTGCTGTTGCAGTTGCATTAGTTGTTGTTGTTATATCTTCGATATTGACAGGCGTTTCCTGCTCATTGTGGCTTTCGCTTTCCGCCGTCCGCCAGATGCGTATTGCATATGTAAGAAAAATTGAAAATTGATTTTGAAAGCGAATGCCTCAAAATGAGAGGCATTAAGATACATTTACAGGCCAGGCCAGGCCAGGCCGGGCCAGTCAACTGCCACAGACCGCAAAGACCGCATCTGTCCACACAGATTAACAATTGCCGTCAGCATTTGTGGCTCTCCTCTCTCTCACCTTTACCTCTCTGACCCCTTGGCGCCCCCTTGGCCATCTAATGCCTGTCTGGCTGTCCGTTCGCATTAGTGGCGCGTGGGCAGACCGCGTCGAGGTCAAAATGAGGTCGCTTTCCACACAATAAAGATTAAAAGTGCTTTTGTGAAGAGTGCTCAACTAACAAATACCCATTAATTAATTATGAGCTACTTTCACTTCAAGTTATGGATTTATTCCTATATATCCCAATATATATATATATAGTAGGAAAAACCAGGATATTTGCCAGATTCGAAGTAACGAAAATCAACTTTACTTTTCTCGAAAAGTTGTTGTTTTTGCAGCTATAAATGAATCCCTGTAATATATAGATTAAGTAGGACTAACACAAATATTACAATTTTAGCCAGAGTTTTTAACGAAGATCATCTTTACTTTTCTCAAAAAATTGTTTTTTTCCAGCTGTAGATTTATGCCTGTAAAATATAGATTTAATAGGATTAACAGAAAAATTTGATTCTTAACCAGATTCGAGTTAACAAAGATCAATTTAACTTTTCTTGAAAACGCAGATTTCTTAAATAAACCTGCATTTCTCAACAGTCATTATACACTTAAAGAAATTTCAAAATTGCGTATTGTTTAACGAGAAAACAAAACGAAGTAAAAGCTAAATATTTTGTCGCGTTTTATCGGCTAATTAAATTTAAGCCTGGTCTTATATAATGCCATGGATTTTAAATGTCTTTATCAGCGCTGAATTATCGTTGACCAAATGCGGCACAATGCGGCATTTTGCATGTGTTGCATGCCACAAATTTCACCCGAAAATGCACAGCCTTAAAGAGCCCTTGAATTGGGCACTGGCCATGGCCATGTCTCCACAATCTGTTGTCCATACTTGGCACCGCCAAAAACAGCAGCAGCAGCAGTGGCAACAGCAGCAGCAACAGCAGCAGCAACAGCAGTTGCAATAACAACAGCAACAAGCTGAAATGCTATTAGCATAAGGCCAATGGCCCGTGTTGCAGCAACATTGGTTCAAAAGGCCACTGAAATTAGGTGTATGCCAAATGTTGCATGCAACTTCTCTTTTGCATTTTTGCGCAGCTATTTTGAGTTACATCTTTCACACTCTTGGGCATTTTTTTTTCGCAGTTCGTTTGCAATTCATCAGGCAACAAATTTGTTGCTATTTCTGTTGTTGCTGCTGTTGTTCTGTCGTTTTGTTGCCTTTGCTGTTTTAATATTGTTGTTATTTATGGCCCATGGGGCACGGTCGGTGCGCCGCTCTTCGGGTTCTGTTCAAATGCCAGAGTCACGCAGTTCAGTTCGTCATGTCAAAGTCAACGACGGACGCTGCATTGAAAATGCCAGCAAGTTCTTAGGATATACCCTGTAAACATTGCATTGATTGGGTATGCGCAGCTATAACTGTCAATATCTGAAATAGATAACAAAAAAAAAATATTAATTTTTCTTTATTTTTTAACTGTCAACAACTAAAAATAAAGGTGCATCTTTTTTGCAATTTAATTCAGGCCATTGAATTTTCTATGCCACAGAAATGTGGCACTTGTATTATGTAGGGTAATTTACAGTTGATCAACGGACTGTTTTGACTGACTGCCTCTTTTCGTATGCAGCTGACGACACTCGAGACTGCCTCGGGCTGAAGTGCAAAGTGCAAGCCGCTGGCAACAATATTCAGCAGCTGCTGTTGCAAGTGTCGCCTGCGTCGAGTGGCCTCCTCAAAGCTGTTGCAGCTCACGTTAGTGTTAGCGTTGGAGTTGGGAGTTGCAGTTAAAGTTGGAGTAGGAGTTGGGTTAATTTAGAAGCAGCTGCCTGGACAAACTGCTTTATGAGATTTTAGCACTTTGGACCGTGCGGCATTTTGATGTTTGTGCTGCCTCTGTCCGCGTCAGCGTCTGCCTCTGCGTCTGCGTCTCCGCCTGTGTCTCTATGTCTGCGCCTGCGTCTGGGCCTGGGTCTGGGTTCGCTTAATGGATTTCTAGCCATGGAATTTAGCACGTAGCACAACTAGTGGAAAACTAATATGCCAGCTAGCCAGGACAGACAGACAAACGGACAGACTAGTTGGGGGCCGGCACAGGCCTGGACACATCGGCTGCGTGACATTTATGGCTTCGTCTGGGGGCCACTCTGGGCACGTTGTCCATTTGTCCAGTTTGTTCAGTTTAGTTTGTCGGTTTGTTGGTCTCCCTCCACCTCCTCCTTGGTTCACGTGCAAATATGAACAAGATTTATAACGTTTTTGGCTCCATTGCATTTTCTTAGAGTTTTTTTTTTCTTGGTTTTTATTTATTTTTGTGTTTGCACTCGCTTAAAAGGATTTCACTTTTCGCTGGAATTTGCAGAAATTTTGCCTGCTCCAAAAGCAAGAGTTTGCCACATTGCATTGGCCCACAGCGTTGTGGTGTGGAGAGCGGGGGTGGTGTTGGTGGAGGGGTAGCATTGTAGCCGTTTAAGTGCCTGTGATCCATGCGATCCAACCGCATCTAAAAATAAACGTGCAGCGAGGAAGTTAACCAGCAGCAACGCTGAGGGAGATGATCTTTGGAATGTGTTTTTTTTTTTTTTTTATGTTATATGCCCCTGCCCATGTCCATGTTTATGGCCATGCCTCTTGCCTGTTGCAAGTTGTTGCCTCGCAATTCCGAATGCTATTGCCACAAATGGCATTAGCCAGAGAATAAATTGTTTGGCAGTTCGCTAAATACTTATTAAATTATCGTTGAATTGCATTCCAAATAACCCCATCATTTTCAGGCATTTGAAAAATGAATATCTTTAAGATTGGTTATCCTATGCGAAGATCATTTACAAGACAGATTAGGATTCGCATGACTTAAGATTATCATTTATAATCGAGAAAAGTTTAAAGGGTATGTTTAGTGCAATGTTTGCTTAAAAGAAACAGCTGCAAATGCAAATAATTAAAAAAAAAAAACATTTCTTTTTTATTATATGAAAACAGAAGTTTTGTGGCAGCTGTGAAAATATATCAAGTTCTGAAATTCCTTATTTACCTATTTATGCACATTTGAAACAGCATTATAAAATATATATATATATATATATATATATTCTGGGAATGTAGACATATTTTTTAACTTTTTCAGTAGTGAGAATATTTTTATCCAAATTCTGATTCAGTTTCCTGCATTGTTTCGGATTGTTGGCTGCATCCTCAATCAAAAACTGAGCAACCCTAAAATGATTGTGCAGCATTTAACACATGTTCTGTTTGTGATGTAAATGCAACATTTTGTTGCAATAGTGCACGAATATTAAATGTAGTTTTCAGATTGTGTAACGCGTAGTTTTGATGAGGGAAATTTAGGTATTTGTTATAATTTGATTCTATTTATATATATTTAAATAAGAATTTTAATTTTTTTTGTTTAACAACAATAAACAGTGGGGCAAATTTATTGTTTTTTTTGTGTGGGTTTTTAATCAGTTGAAATGTGGTTTTAAAGCGCATTTTGCCACACATTCAAATTGCATTCTTAATGGCAAATGCAAAATGCATGCAAAGACGGCCAAGTTAAGTGCGGTGATTTTGTTAAACACACGTTTACATTGATACGCAGCGTCGCATGGCAATAGCTTTTTAATGACACAACAAATACACACACATAAACACACACACACACACAGAGTGGCTAATAAAGTGGCGCAGTGTTGCAGTGTTGTTGAGGTGCTTAACTTGCCACTGGTCATTTCCCTAATCGCTGGCCAAATGGCGTCACGGAGCCACCAAATGAAATGCCGATTAAAATATCAATTGGTATATTCATGTGTGTGCATGTGTGTGCGTGTGTGCGTGTGTGTGTGTGTGTGTGTGTGTGTCTACCTGTCCTCTCTGTATCGCATAAGCGCATTAATATAATGCTATCAACAACTGGCCAAGACGCGAACGCTGCTTGGGCAAAAAGGTGCGTGGCTATTTGCTGCTTGCCAAAAGGAGGCAAGTGGAGCGGCTGCCTGGAGGCAGGAGGCAGCCTGTTGACCAACAGCAGCAATCGATTTAGTTGTCGTCGCAGCGATTGCAATCGAAATGTTCAACAACAACAACAACAACAACAACTTTCGCCCGTTTTATTATTCTGATTTTATATATATTTTTTTTGTTTTCGTAAATTCACATAATTCAATGCCACAATTGCAACTTATGCGACAACTCTTATAAATCAGCTGCACCGCCTGTCAACACCTTCTGCTGACCTTTTGGCCAACTGCTGCAAAAGTGGCCAACGCTGGACTGGCCTGGCTTTAAGTTTAAGCATGCGGCTATTTTTAGCCAAATCGCGTAATCTGTTGCCAGACATCGGTGCGGCTGCAACTGCAACTGCAACGGCAACGGCAACGGCTGCGTCTCAGACTTTGCGTCTCGGGCATTATGAAATTGTGTCAGCTCTGCCATAAATTGCGCACTTTAAACAGGCCAGTTTGGGCCACGTTCAGCGATAGCATCGACGTAGACGCCGACGCCGACGCAGACGCAGACGCAGACGCTGACACCTGAGGCCGCCACACGAAATGACAGAACTGACAAAGGGCCGCAGCGTGCTGCGAATATGTGGCAAGCGTCATAAGACTTTCCCCCCCTCCGCACAGCTGTAGCTGAATGCGTGGCAAGGGGTCGAAATTTGTGTGACGTTTAGTCTGGCAAATGTAACCAAAATCTGGCAGCCAAGTCTCAATGTCTCAGCGCGACTTGGCTCGGCTCGGTCTTGGCACTTTTGCCTCTGAGACTACTCCGATTGCAATAGTTGCGAAATGCGTTTCAATTGTTTTCCAGTGACAATGCGACAAAAGCGACAAAGCGACATGTAAATTTGTTGCAAGCTGTCATTTCTTGTGTGTGCCCTTTGTGAAGGGTATCATAACTTTGCTGTGTTGCTTGAAAGGAATGTCTGAGAATCTATTAGTTATATATATATATTTTTATATTCCTGATCAGCATCAGTTGAGTCAATATATCATTTGAGTGTATCTGTTTAATATAGCAGCCATGGCAATAATTTATTGCATGAAAAGTTCTTCTCTAAAAAAATATTTTGTTTACCAATTAAACCTAACTATTAAACTATTTAATTAAGTTTATCATATAGCTTTCAGTTGATTTTTTTTTATAAAATAATATTTTTAATATATATTATTATTTTTAAATATATATTATTATTTTCAAATATATATTATTATTTAAACAATGGCAATTTGAGTGCAGTCCACAAGGGTATGCAAACTTCGACCTGCTCAAGAACTTATCTGGATTTTTACTAGCTTATTTTATTGTGCTGCCAGATCTGCTGGCTGATTGCCAGTGCAACTAAGCCGCAAGCTTAGTACCTGAAATCGCCCATAAAACTGTCACCTCAAATTATGCCATAAATTGATTAAGCAAATCGCTGCAAAGCAGCTGCTGCTGCTTCGACTGTTGCAAGCTGCTGTTGCTGCCCCGGCACAGAGCTTATTAAAATGCGAGCTACATTTAAATACCTAAAAAAAAAAAAATGAAAATAAAAATTCATGTTTAACTACTGATTAATATATAGAAATGAAAATTGCCTCATGATTTTCCCACATTGGGCAAATTTTTGTTTGCTGCTGCTTAAGTTGAGTTTAGCTGCGACTTGGCAATGCTTGTTAATTAAACGGGTGACAATGATAAAACTAGTGTTGTCTTGTGGGCCATTTGTGAGCCATAAGTATATAACCTGTTATCTGTCTATTACTGGTTACTGGTTGTTGGTTACTGGTTACCTGTCACTGAGCTTTTCCACGTCCCACGGCTGGCAATTAAGCAAAACGGCGAAACACTCTTGCCACCAAACTGGGTCAGAAGATAGATGCAATAGATGGAACAGCATTTGGTGGCAGCGAGGAAGATTAGAAGTGGCGTCATCTGGTTCCACTCATTGGTTCTGCTACCCACGCAACAATCAAGCGAGAAATGATGCAAAATTAAATGTACAAATCATGTATACGACTTGTCTGCCAGTCAGTTAGTCAGTCAGTCTATCAGGCAGGCAGGCAACTTGGTGTTCCATCCGTTAGCCAATCTATTCGTTTGTCATTTTGTCAATCAGCTGACAGTGGGCGTGGCACCCAAACAAACTAATTGTTGTTCGCTGAGTTGCAGCGGGAAAACACAGAATAAAAAATAGTATTATAAATATGAGCAAAAAAAAAAAATGGTTGCCAGCCAAAATGTAAATTGTGGGCAACAACATTTTAGCCAGCTTCACATTGACACCGTTTGCAATTAGAAGAAGAAAAAAAAAGTGGCCCGTCGGCTACTGTGCTGGGTTTTCAGTCTGAGGATGGCAATGCCGATGATGAAGATGATGCTGCTGCTGGTGCTGCCTGCTGTCTATGCTAATATGTGGGATTCTAAATAGCTAAAAACCAGTTGGAGCCGCCAATTGCCGGCCACAGTAGCCGTTGCCTCTCACTTGTTACCCAAGTGTTCTCTGTCTTAAAGTTAATTGCCTGATTTGCTAAAGGGGCCTCTGGACGAAACGGCACAGTTTTTTTTTTTTTTTTTGTATTCTCTGTACAGAGAGAGATCTGCAAAGCTGTTAGGCAAATGTGCTAAAAGATTGTGCATTTGGATTAGGCACGCATCCTGGATGAGAGTGGTCAGGTGAGAGAGTGTAAAAAACGGACTAAATTTATGTGCCACTAAAAACCCACTGAAAGGAAATTGTTTTAGTTTATTTTTTTATAAATGGAATTGTTTCAATTTGAGAAAAGCTTAGCTTAAAGTGAAAAGGAAATCAGATATTAACATAATAATATTTAGTTTCTTATAGATGATTAAAATGTCTATTTAAATTCGAGTTTATCAGAACAAGACTCATTAAACGTCAGTAAATAAAACATTAATAAACTTTTGATAAGAAAGTGCGATTAAAGCAATTTATAATGACTATTCTAGATAATCAGAATATCAAAACATATATTTCACATAATACTGATTTCAACTTTATCTGCCTGACTATTTGTACTGACTTTTGATAATTTAATATAGTTTGCATGCGATAAATTAAATATGTTACGACTGTTGCAAGTTGATGCATTGAGTTGTTTAGCTGCAGCAACCAAAACGTGGCCATCCGTCAAGGCACAAAAGGCAACTCATCCACATCTTCAACATCGAACTCAGACTGCGTCTGCCGGCTGAAAAAAAGTAGGTTGCCTTTCAGTTTGTCTGTCTGTCTGTCTGGCCTGACATGGGAATTGATATGGCAGCTAAACTGCAAACGACGCTTTAGTCAGCACCATCAGCATTACTAACAACAACTTGCAACAACAGTCAACAGCCAATTGGCAATCGGTTTGATGTTGGGCATCCTTCAGCTTTGCTCAACATTTCTCATAAATGGTTCAATTAATCAAAGGCAACCCTTCGACAATTGCCAATAATGCCACACATGTATATATGTATATATATATATATATATATATATGTCTGTGATATCTGACAGTTGAAAAATAAATTATAGTTCATGTCTGTCAATAGTCAATAGCTTTAATGATGCCCCTTTTTGTATCGCAAAGAAAACAAAAGACGGCAAATTGCATAAATCAGCGGCAAGGAATGCAGATCAAGATCGACGACTCATCAATATGGATTCGATGTGTCCTAAGATTCTTTCAGTCTGGCTGTCTAGTCTGGTGAATATCTACTTCTCTGGGGGGTACTTGAGGCGTGTCTACTCAAAGTGTATTGAAAAACACTTTTATAATTTGCTTAGCTCGTTTTTTATACATGACAATTTCTACTAAAGTTGTTCGCTCTCTTTTTAAGATCTTTTGGTTATGGCTCTTTTATATTTTTTTTATGTATAATGTCAAGTTTTGCAATTCCTTATTTTACCAATTTATGCACATTTGAAATAGCAATATAAAGTATATATATATTCTGGGAATGTGGACATCTTTTTAACTTTTTAATTAAGGGGAATATTGTTATCCAAATTTTGATTCTGTTCCGGATTATTGGCTGCATCCTCAATCAAAAATCGAGCAATACCAAAATAATTGTTTATTTTATGGTTTCCTTTTACTTTTTATTTGTATAGTTTAGGTTATTCTAAATTGAAAAAGTCAAACTTTGATTTTTTTGTTAGTTAATTGTTAACAAAAAATATTTATTTATATGTCTAAATTATTTGCAACTTTATTGTGCCAACTAAACTAATCGAAGCATTTCTTCATTTATATTTTTTGCAGGCAGCACCACAGAGATTGCCCCGTTGCTGCTGGGTTTCTATGACACACTGACAACCAGCTTGGCCGTAAGTGGTGCAACAGGGGCCACAACCACAGCCAAGGCTGACGTGCATGGCGCACAGGCCATAGGCGGCAGCAATCAGGGCAGCGGTGAATCAACGCCCAAACGGAGTAATAGCAACTGCAGCAGCAGCAGCAACACAAGCAACACAAGCAACAACAGTAACCACAGCAGCGACAACAGCGACAACCAATCGGGCAGCTACACGTTGCAAGCAGCAGGAGGACAAGCAGCAGCAGTTGCCGCACTTCAAACCCCGCTGGTGGTTGCCGGTCTGCATGATGAAAATGATGGCGTGCGGCTGAATCGGTTCAGGCGTCAGGAGCTGGGCAGCAGTCACAGCATCGCCTCAAATGCCAGTAGTAGTGGCAGTGGTGCCACCAATTCCAATCCAAGTCCAAGCTTGCGACGTGGCAACAATATTCGCGTGCTATCGCCCAATGTGCAGCGGATTATTGCACACGCAGATGCGGTGCCCGTAAATGCTGTGGACATTGAGGCACTGCAGCAATCGCAACAGCAGCCACAGCATCAGCAACTGTTGCTGCCCGCCGAGCGCAGTCCGACGCCAACACGTTATATAAAAGCAAGTACTCCACCCAAATTGAAGCTGTCGCATCTGCCGCTGTCCAAGATCACGGGCAAACTATCGACGCTATCGGGCAGCGATCTGGTGTCCACATTAGATGCGAGCAGCGAGTATAGCGGCTCACTTGGCAGAAAGCCAACGCCAGTGGATGAGGATAAGACGCCCACAAATAAGACGGCACCAGGGACACCATTTCACTACGAGGGTCAGCCATTTGGGCAGCACCAACTGCATCGCTACGAATCGCAGCAGAGCATTAAGCTCATTGAAATGGAGCAGCTGGCGACGACCAGTTTGCAACTGAATGCGGCACCGCCACCAACAACGCCGCCACGTCACAAAGCATTCGTTGTGGCCATGGAGCCGGTCAGCCCGGAGCCGTATGTGGACGCCATTAATTTCGATCTGGTTGCGCAGCACATTGGCCAGCTGGCGCTAAGCGATCGGGATCTGGGCGAGACAAATTCCGCGCAGGAGCTGGTCGAGGCCATCAATAAGCCGCTGTTGGGCAAACCTTTGGTGCGCAGCGTCTCCGCACCGCGTGCCTGCCAAACCTATGTGCGCACCAAGATCAAGAGTCAGTGTGGCAAGGCGAACACGCTGGGTGGTGGCATGCCCCTGCGGCTGCCCACTGCCGAAATGCTCGCCGAGCTGGAGGAGGCCAACAAACTGTCCGCGGAGAGCCTGGACACGTTGACCGACATCAAGCCCAAATATCCGGCTCGTCTCAGCGAATTGACGCGTCTCAACAATCGACCCCTCTCCTCCTCCTCCATTTGCTCAACATCGTCCAGCTCAAGTTCGGGCTCGGATCAGCTGCTCAATGGCAAACTGACAGCCACATCGTATTTGGCCAGCGTGGAGAGCTTGGCCGAGAGCGAAAACGAGCTGGGCGATCATCATCATCACCACCACCAATCCCACACAAATACAATGAGTGTGCTGGAGCGCGCCTGCCTAGAAATTGTGGACTCAGAGCGCAGCTATGTCGAGGATCTCGGACAGGTTATCAAGGGGTAAGCAGATGGTCCAAACACAAACATAAACTGGCTAACAATGAATAATCCCTTCATAGCTATCTGCTAGACTGGAAGGAACGCGCCTGCCTCAAACTGGACGAATTGCAAATACTCTTTGCCAACATTGAAGAGATTTACGAATTCAACTCGATGCTGCTGCAGCAGCTCATCAACTCCAACATGGAACCGGGCAGAATAGCAAAATGTTTTATAAACTTACGCGAACGTTTTAATGTGTACACAACCTACTGGTAAGATAATTAATATTATATATATATATATATATACATTTATATATATATATATTATATATACATGAATTGTGTGGAAATCATATCAAATCATCGCATATCGAATGCGATTGCTCCTCTTTCAAACATCCATTTCCCTGTCCATTATTTGTTAGCTTTGTTGCTCTCACTTTCTCTGACGTACTCTCGGTTTAGCTTTTTCTCTATTTCTCTGTATCTGTCAATATATATTTCTCTCTCTCTCTCTCTCTCTCTCTCTCAGACTGTTTCTCTGATATAATATTTTATATATTTGAATTGAATGTGATTGCTCCTCTTGCAAACAACCTTTTCCCTATCAATTTTAGGCTTTGTTGCTCTCTCTTTTTTCATTATCTGCTTCACTGTATTTTTCTCTATTTCTCTGTCTCGCTGAATATATAATTCTCTCTCTCTCAGACTGTTTCTCTGATATTATATATATATTATATTAATAATATTTTATTTTGTCTGGAAATTGTCTTCTCATATCAAATGTGATTGCTTCTCTTGCAAACATCCTTTTCCCTGTCTACTTTGTTGCTCTCTCTTTTTCTTTCTCTTTCTCTGACTCACACTCGCTTTAACTTTCTGTCTTTTTCTCTGTCTCTCTCAATATATAATTCTCTCTCTCTCCCAGACTGTTTCTCTGCATGTTCTCACTGAATACTTATTCTAATTCTAATTGCCTTCAAATATTGCCTTGCTATGCATTTTCAGTAATTGAGAATTTTAGTTTATTTCACTTCCTTAATATATAATTCTATGTCTGTCTCTCTCTCTCTATATCTCTCTCTCTCTCTCTCTCTCTCTCTCTCTCGTTATTCAAGTTAGCCTTTAGTTTATTTAGAGTAATTTTAACAGCAAGTTAAATCGCAGCTCTGCTTGTTCCTATCTCTCTCTCTCTCTCTCTCTTACTCTCTCTCTCTCTCTCTCACTCACATTTTAGTCTTTCTCTATCAGATTTGTACTGTACATAGAAAAGTCTTAAAGTTAATTCCCCATTGACTTTGCCAGCCAGGCCACAGCTTTTAAGCTTGGCGTGTCAGCCAAATCTGCGATATTCTTGGCCAAGAACGGTTAACGGACCGACCAAAAAAAACTGATCTCGATTGCCAGCCAGAGCAGAGCTGTTAGTTAGCCAGCAGCGGGACACGAACATTGGCTTTGGATGTGGCTTTGGCTGTGGCTGTGGCTTGGACTTATCAGCTCAGATTTGGCTTTGGCAGTCCAGGCACGCCAGCCTGTTCCATTTAAGCGGCTGACATTTGGCTTGGCTCCGCCAGTCGCCTGTCAATTTGAAGCCAAACTGAGCGCCGTTTGATTTGTCGCCCCGGCTGACAACCGGGCATACATCATTTTGGCCAACATTCAGTTTTGGGTGCAACTCCTACAGCTGATTTTAAATTCAAATTTCATCTTTCTGCCTGATGAAGAGCTCAATATTTTTTTTTTGCTTTTTGTTGTGCCCATAAATCAGCTAGTTTATTACAGAGTTTGTGTGCTGATGTTTATTTTGTTGTCTTTTGTTTTTTGTATTTTTCGTGCAGCACAAGCTACCCGGAAGCCATCTCGCTACTGACCAAACTGCTGCAGGCGAAGCACACAAACTCGATGCTTGCCTCCACGCAGAAGCTGCTGCAACATCGTCTGCCACTTGGCTCCTATTTGCTGAAACCGGTGCAACGCATACTCAAGTACCATCTGCTGCTGGACGTAAGTATTGTCTACGCCCAACTTGGTAAACCCTTCATGCCTCCACCCACTTTCTCCACCTTAGAGCCTGCGCAAGCATTGTGATGTGAAGGAGGCGGCCGAGGCGTATGCCATAATGCGTCAAGTAGCGCACAACATTGACCAGGTGAAGCGTCAGCAGGAGCAGCAGAGTCGTGTCAAGGAGCTCTCCGGCATTCTAGACGGCTGGATGGGACCAGGTGGGTTTTGCCACTCCAACTCTCTCTCCCTCTCTGTCTGTGAGATTAATTGTTGCCAATGACATTGCAGATCTGAGCGTGCTGCGCGAACTGAGACACGAGGGTCTGCTCATGGACCAGCATAACAAGCCGCGTCAGGTGTTGCTCTTCGATACGATGCTGATCATTACCAAGCAAAAGGAGGACGGCCGACTGCAGTACAAGAGCCTCATAACCGTAAGCCAGTCATTCCCTCAACCTCAATCCTCAACCCTCAACCAGATTGTGAAATAATTTGTTTCTCTCTCTTTCTGCAACTTCAACAGCAAAAGAATTTGATGCTGAGCGAACACTTGCCGGGTGAGCCGACCAGCTTCTATGTCATCCCATTCGATGAGCCGCGCAATCAAATCAAGTTGACGGCCAGAAATCGTGACCAGAAGCGTATCTGGACGCAGCACATTAAAGGTGTTATGCTCGAGGTGTTCGATATACCCACGCGCGCCAGGGAACTCGTCTACCAGTTGGGCAACGAGGAAGGTGAGCGTCCATTGGATTCGGCAATCGCACGACAACTCTTTCGATAGAGCCTACCTACCTATGGCTGTGTGTGTGTGTGTGTGTGTTGTGTGTGTGTGTGTGTGTGTGTGTGTATGTGTGTGTGTGTGTGTGTGTCTATGCTTACTGTTATTATTTGTTGTTGTCATTTGTTTGTTTGTTTCTTTGTGCTTATTTTTGTTGACGGCGTCCAAAGCATAAACACAATTTTTTGGAAAGGATTATGATGATGTTGTAGTTATAGTTATGCGGGCACAGCCTGCACATGTGCACATACACTGCAAAAAATTATATTATTGCATTTATTAAGTATATCGAAAGCCAAAGAAATCTCATCTATATGATTTATGTTGCTTATATTTTAGGCTAATATATAGTTTAAATAATTATATTGTAGTTTATGCATATTTATTTTTTTTAAATCTTAAAACTAGCACTTTTTGGCTTTTCAAAAATGTGCCTTTATTCTTAAAGTTTTGCCTTTAAAGAAGCTTTTAAATTAACTCAGTTTTTTGCTGACCTTTTTCTAGCAGTGCATTTGCACATCAGAGTGTTATTCCCCCAGTGGTTTTAACCAAGTCTCACCTCAAGTGACATAATCACGTTTTGTAGTGCTTTCAGTTACATATTATTTTTTTTTGATAGTTCCTTTCTGGCCAAAATCGTGCCAAGTGTGACGCCTAATTTGATTTATTTGCGTCGTTTTTTTTTAATGTTTACACAATTTAATTGCACATTTTTTGTGCGCAACTTTAGTTGATGTTTTTTGCTTTGGATTATATAATTGGTATGTGGCATTAATGACTAACAAATATATTATATATATGTTTTACATTTTTAATTATATTTTTGGTGTTTCGATGTAACTAGTTTTGTGTGTTATTAATCTAACTTTAGTATTTGTATTTATCAATTTTATACATTTTTTGCTATATGTTTACCTTTGTAGTACTACCAGTGATGCATTCTAAAACTAAACCACCCAAACCAAAAAAGAAACGGAAACTTTAATTAGTTTTAAGGCGTTCCTAAAGGCTAAACACCAGAGACTGAACTAAGCGCTACTACTATGCAGCTCCCACACACCCTTTCCCCCTCCAAAAAATAAAAAAAAAATAAAAATAAAAATGCAATTAAAAAAACAAAAAATAATTAAGAATTTGTAACTCTAATTTGCAAATAATTAAATTAGTACAATTTAACTGTAAACTGCTAAACAAGTGACGCTATCGTTACCGTTGTAATGCTATCGTTATCATAATCGTAATCGCAATCGCAATCTTAGTCTTAAGTAAATTTCTGGTATTTGCGGCGCTGACGTAGTCTATTAAACTGATATTTCCGGTCGCTGCCTAGTAAGTATTTTAAGTTATCAATTTGCAACCGTTTCACGTTTTTTGGCTTGTGTTTTTTTTATATTGGCTGCTTGCCCCTTCACTGGTATTGTGTCCAAAGCATGTCTGCATCCCAATTAACAACCCAACTAACCCAAACCAATTCCTCCAAAACCATATACCAGTCACACTTAATCTTAAATGGCACAGTTCTATTGATGAAAAATTTAAGATATAAACATAAAAACATAAAAGTTCAATTAATATTTAAAGTTAAAAAAGTAAATATAAATAAATAAAATAAATAATTAAAAAATTGTAAATATTTTCGATTAATCGAGTAAAATATGAAGCAAATATTTAAAAGCCATTTAAAGTGTCGCTGGGAATAAACTAATCCTAAATTAAGTGCATGTAAATAGAATCGTTTGTGGCATCTGTTGATGCAGTTGCTCCGGTTGCTAGTGCTTAGATAATGTTGATGGTGTTTGTCGACAAGTATTGTCAATCTTCCCATTCATTTGCCCAGCATTTTGTTGCCTTACGCTTGCTCCTCGTCAATCTCACACTGCAAGAGAGTAATTTTGAATCTTGTCTTATTCTTCTTATTCTACTCACTCGTTTTGCACTCGGACTGGGCAGATCGCACGCCGGATCGCAGCACTTGGAAGTGGAGCCTCAATTCGAGCAGCAACTCGACGCCGACATATTTGGAGCGACGCAACGCTTGCCGTCGCAGCGAGATACGTCAACGGAACTCCAAGTTCAAACGCAAGACGCTCACCAATTCCAGCACCTTTGACAGTTTCAATGAATCACTGGAGCTGCCGCCCGCCGACCAGGAGCAGACCATTAAGCCAGCCAAGCAGCTGGCGCGTAACAACAGCTTGGATGACACGGCTCTCCAGAAATTGGCAGCTGCTGTGCGTTATCGCAGTGGAGGCAAGCGTGATTCGAAACTGAGTACCAGCAAGGAGCAATGCAAGTGCGCGGAACAGCAGCCGGATCAGGATCAGCAGCAGCAGCAGTGTCTGTGTATTATGCGTGATCAGCGCAGTCGCACCAAGTCGCAGAGTCCCGTCTTCAGTTACAAGGCGCTCAAGGAGCGCAGTAAATCGGTGCCACGCATTGGTGGCTTCAGCTTGGACGAGCAGCCGGATGGGCTAGACGACGACAGTCCCGCCTCGCTGCGCGGCAGCAAGCCAGATCTCAGTGAGCGCAAGGTCAAAGCCAAAGGATTCTTTGAGGTGAAGCAATACAATCACAAGACGATGCCCAAGCGGATCGCCACACTGAAGAAGCAACGTGGCAGCAGCAGCAGCAACAGAAAGGAGAGCTGCTCCAAGTTCTACATGGATCTGAGTGAGTTCGACAGCACAGTGCTAAAGATAACCGAATCCACCGAGGATCTGGAGCTGGCCGAGGAGGCCCAAGAGGAGTCGCCAGCAGCGACGCAAGCGCAACAGTATTATGAGGCATCGACTCTATCGCCGGCGGAGAAGTCCAAACGTGATGCAGAGATTGTCCTCGATCTGCTGAAGAACAACAAGGAATTTGAGCGCATCTACAACAAGAACAAGCAGCAGAAGCAGCGGCGCGACAGCAGCCAGGCCACAGCGTCGCTGAGTCCCACACAGGAGGCGGCACCGCCTCCGCTGCCGCCACGCCCACCATCGCGCTCACCGCCACCGTTGGAGGCCGAACAGGAGCTGGCCTTGGCCTCCTCGCCGGATGAGCAGCCCGAGGAGCCCATCTATGAAACGCTGCTACGCAACGTGCATGTCCCATATAAATTCTCTCCCGTGCTTGGACGCGCCAAATCTGTGCAGTATTTCAAGCAGCGCGAGAAGCGTCCGGCTGCGCCACGCCCTGAATCAGATTATGTCACCTTAGTCTATTCGCCGGAGGGTGTGCTGCAGCGCGTCGGTGAGGATGCAGTGCAGCAGCAACAGCAGCGCGACAGTACCGGCTCCGAGTCTAGTTCCGGTTCCACTGTAAAACGCGACAGCCAAACTACGGTCATCAATCTGTGTCTGGATTCGAATGCAGATTCGGATGCGATTGACTCGCTCTATGCACGCCCCATACCAAAGAACCTAATGAAACGTCTGCTCAGCAACAGCAACGGCGGCGGACACAATGGCAACAAAGCCACACTGGAGAACGTTAGCCACTCGGAGATCTCACTGCTGCCGCGTGCCCTCAAATCCATTGATAATCTGAGCATGGTCTTCGCGCGCAGCAATCGGCCACCGGAGCGCCGCGTCTCGGATGTGAGCGAAATGTGCCGGCAGAGCATACTGCATCGGCAGGGCAGCGAGGCGGTGGGTGAGCGGATGGCGCATGTTGACTATGCGGATCCCAAGACGCTGTTCAGCATCATTGCCAGCTCAGAGGCGTCTCTGCAACGCGACTCTGTCTTCTCGCTCACCTCATCCTCGTGCACGTCCAGCGACAGCATGTGTGATCAGCAGCAACGCAGCAAACTGCCGGGCTCCCACTTTGAGTACGAGCAGCATGTGGAGGATAGTCTGGAGAATGATTTTCGAGATTCGGCCATTTACAGTGATGACAACAATGAGAAACGCAGCATTCGTGACTACGATCTAAAACGACCACGTAGTCCGCCACCGCCGCCGCCACCGTCGTCGACGTCATCGGGATTGGGACGGGAGCGTTATGCGACACCGCCGCAAATAGCGCCCAAGCCGACAAAGGCAGCGCTACAGGAGCTGCTCAGCCAGCATCCCAGCGTCGTACTTTGTCCACCGCATCTTAGCCAGGCGGCATCGCGCAGCTGGGTGCTCCAACAGATTGAGAATTTTAATAAGTAGCCGCAGCAATCATTCAGTTTATTGCCATAAAATTGATCCTTTTGTAGTTTTTTGTAAATATACATTTTTAAATACGATACTTATATAAACATTTTTCCAAATGTGCAACGTTTTACGATCTAACTAATTAGTCTATAATAGAATATATATATAAAATATATATATATAAATTTACATTTGTAGTCGACTGTTTTATATTGTTTAGTCTGTAATCGCTTAACAGCAAAGTCATTTAATCAAAATCCCAATAAAAACCAAAAGTATAAATTCAATTCTTAATAATTTCAATTTGAACTTTTTTTTCTTAGAAAAATTATAAATGTTGCATTTCCTTTCTGGGCTGAATTTGTTAAAAATATTTCAACGACTTGTAGTTTTTTAAACAGCGGAATGGACTAACTGCTTTCAGCAATTCCCATGTGTCATTTAATGGATTCATATCGAGGTATTTGGACTCACCAGTGACAAAATCGTGTTGCTGTCAGGCAAAATAAATATTGGGACATACTCTTAAGATCCTACACATGGGCAATTTTCTGTGCTTAGAAAACTTCTTTTACTTAAGCTGTTTGAAGAATTTTCGTCCTTTTTTTGCTTTATTCGATTCTTTGAGCTATGAATCGTTAAATGGTCAAGTTATGAACGATTACAAATTTGTATAACAACGTTTACTTGCGCCATCTAGGGATCGAAATTTACGCTAAAACGCTTTAAGTCGCTCGAGCGACACGGCATGAAAGTGTTGCTAAGCCACCTATTGGGCAGTGGCACAACTATGTATTTAATCTAGTCGGCAACCTCGCAAATTATGATTTTGTTATATTTGATATACATTGATTTAATATTTGTTATATTGTTATTGTCTCTTATTTTGATTTAACGCTGAAACGCACAATATGTAGAAAGATAGACAATTACAATATAACTTAAGAGAGCTTTTATATACACAAACTTTTAAATCAGATTCAGTTCAGCGTATCTCTTAATATAATATTGCTTACATATTTTTAACAAAATAATCAAATTGGTACACACAGAGGCTATCACCTCGGGGCTATTGCCTTGAGCAGCTTGTGAATCAACAACATTAATTCTTAGCGAGCCGGGTAAAGGAAATAATTAATCAATTTCTTTACTGCAATAATATTATTTTACTATAAATAATCATTTCTGCTCCCCGATTAGATTGGATTATTTCATAGCTATGAAACTACTGCGCCAAAGTAGGCACTTAGACAGGAAGGTTGATAAAATCCTCCGGAAAGTAGCATTAAGTATAAAAACAACAAGTCGTGTTTCAAAGATTCGAAGTTATCTCAACTATCGGGCATATATATTTGATCGAGATGAATGAAACGTGATTAATCAGATGTGCTGGAAGTGAGCGCAGTAAGGGGAGTTTAACGTACCAATGAAACAGCTTACGTTGCATTTCAACACGTGTTCGTTAAGGCAAAAACACGTTTTTCCACAATATATGGGCGAAATCGATCACGACTGCTTTATTGGGATAATATCAGTGTCGACTTATGGCAATTCCCAAGTTGACTGTCGGCCGTCGGGGAAATGCGAGTTGTGTTGTTAGTAAACAAATAATTGTAATTATATGCATTAATCAAACGATATATGTAAAATAACCCATGAAAAACAACTGGTTTTGTTTATAATATTTCCAGTTAGCTTAACCGAAGGCTTTCGTTAAAAGACTGATATATTAACATTATTGGCGTTATTTTTCTTTTATTAAATATTAAAGAGTTTACTCAAGTAAAGTGTATTAATAATTAGATACTTAAAGAAATCACTTAAGCCTAGTTGAGTTATTGGCTTCACTGCATGCCGTGTCTGGGATGTAAATAGTTGGAGCCAGGATCATCATCCTGCCGATAGATGGCGCTCATAACGATAAACAGGCTGGCGAAAGCAACGGCGCGTACAACATAGTCGAGGGCGCGATAACGATAACTGCGCTTACAATCGGACATTGTATTTATATGAGAATTGTATTTTGTCGTATCAAAAGTCTATATGCGATCAATTGACTTGATTGTGTGCACTTATGAAGTGTAGAAATCCAACTAACAGTCGAATTCGCGTCTCAAGACTTTTATTGCAAGCCCAGACTTGCGATCGCTTTGTGTGTGTTGGGTTTTGTGCTCATGTGTTTTACCCACAGACCGAGATTCCAGAGAATTGTGGAGAATACCCAGTGTTCTAAATTGATCTCTGCTGCCCGTTGTCTCTCTGCAGATCTTAATATAAAATTAAACACTCAACAATCCAATGACCAGTTTTAGTAAGCCTCACATTAATGTTCGGATTTATTTATATATATATATATATATATATATATATGAAGTTGAGTATATATTTTTGGCATGCGAGAGCCGACGTGAGTCGACTTCTGAGTTGGCATATAAGTCTAAATTGCTGCGCAAAATTGATGCTTTGTTAAAAACACGCCCCGCATATGTTAAATGTTTTCAATCGCCTTATAATGCTTTTTGGCTTGGGGCATATCCTCAGTTAAAGTTGCCTCTGGCTCACCAAAGGCTGGCCTCGCATAAATCCAGGTCGGATATACTAGCCAGCTATTATATTTAAATCGTGCTAACTAAGGCAATAAAATACTTTATTGTTAGTATCTAAAGTGTAAAACAGATGGTTATTAAGATATTCTGATAGATGATAATTATAAGCAGAAAAAAGTGCATACATTGTAGACATACATCTTACAGTCATCTTATATAACTTACATAAACTTTATTACAGATATAGCTGTCGTTCATTAGTTATTAGACCTTCTCAATCTGGGCCTATAAAAGCGAACACAACGCATTCAAGTTCAACAGTTGTTTCCTACGAGTCTATTCAAAATGAGATCGATAAAGTCGATTCAATTTCTTCTCGGACTGTTTGCAATGTGTACGGCAGGAGGTAAGTGCAGATATATGCATATATAACCAGATTTGTGTCAAGCAATTTATACCCTTGCTAAATAGAGCTTAATCCGGATGGGTTGCGTCAATTGGAGCAACATAATTGTGGCGTCTCTAAGGAACATTCTTTTTTAGACGGTGAAGTATTACCTGGATCGAGGAGCTGGATGGCACTGCTTAGGACAAAAATTGAGGATAACTTTGTAAATTCGTGTTCAGGAACCCTAATTACGGATCGTGAGTTACTCTTGTAATAATAACTTAAAGGATTATTCTTTTATTAAAACTGACATTTCTTAATCAGAATTCGTTCTAACTGTGGCGCATTGTATTAATGGTGCTAAAATGTAAGTAGCGTCATCAGGCAGCTTGAATATCCAGTTTTCAATTATATAAACATGTTAAATGACATGTTAATGATCATATTGCTTATACTTGATTGTTGCAGATCAGAATTGCAAGTAATTCTAACACCGGATGCAAATATTGAGATCTTTGATGTCGAGAAAATCATAATTCATGAAAACTATACAGGTGATTTCTTGAAACCCTATGATATCGCTTTAATAAAACTCAAAAGAAAGGTCGAGTTCAAAGGTTAGATAGTTACTCAGTCTTAGTGAATTATGCAGATAATAATAATTAACATCTTTTACCAGAACACAATAGTCCCATCTGTTTGCCAGTGAATGCAACATTAGCAAACGAAGCGACCACCCAGAAAACACTGCTCCAAACTGGCTGGCACAATGACAAGCTGCTTGAGCTAAGTGTGGAGAATCATATTGCAAACAAGGAATGTGGACGTCTAATTCCTATCATAAACGAGAACCACATTTGTTATTACGCAACTAGTAAGTCCCTTTGCAGAGGTACATCTGGCAATCCATTAAGTGGTCTAGTTGATTACTCTGGTATGGAACGTATTGTTCAATTTGGAATTGTTTCTTTTGGTTCTACTAACTGTATGCCAAGTGTGGCCAATAATGTTGCACGATATATGCCATGGATAACCAATGTACTGGCTAAGGAATCGTAGATTAACTAAAAAATCCTAACGATTTCTATTGATTGTGTGAGTTTTAATTTAAATTGTTAAATAAATGTATGATTATAAAATGTGGTGCAATGACCTTAACATACATTTATATATAGAAATAAGTAAGGGGGTGCCCATTGAGCTAAAAATATCATCAGCTCTGCTGAGCTCAACACGGATGAAACGAGAGTTTAGTTCCGTCGCGACTCCAAATCCGCCACTTCCTATCCAGCTATAAATACCAACAGATGCGCCCCATCCGGGGCAACTAGACACGCGACGCATCAGCTGTCTGCCGCAAGTACTGATGTATATTTAGAAAAGTGGTGCAAGCTATCCGAAGTAAGCCAGAGACTACTTTCGGATGCTGCTTGCATGCCGGCAGTGCAGTGAGCAGCGTCATGGAATGCAGAAGTGTTCCAATTCTGCCAACCTATGCAGAATCCTGGTGCGTAATTGATACGGCTCGAAAGTTTCGTTTATGTTATCCATCGATTTGTCTTACAGTGTTCACAGCAGTGACTCGAAGAAGGCATCGCTCTGCCAGAAGCTCTTTCCATATAACACGCCCAAAAAGACCGATCCGGCCATAATCCTAATAACGTTAGCTGTTGTCGTTGGCTCATTTTGCCTGCTGAGCGGATTTATTTTGCTCTGCGCGGTATCCAAATCCTGGCAGGACGAAACATCTGAGGCCATACTGCTAATGGGTAAGTACAGCCTCACAGCTTGCTCCTCTTGACACAAACACACAGACTTACTCATTGCCATTCTCATTCGAGGCATTGGCTTCTTTATCTCATCTCTTGCCTGTGTCACATGGAAGTTGACAAATGCGCAGCGCTTGGCTCAGTTACAGGAGACAATTTTGATTTCATAAAAAATATATGTGTTCATTCTTAAGTACACAAACTTATCGCTAATCAGCGATCCAGCGTGTAAAACTGGCAACATTTGTGTAAACACCCCCTACAATAAAACGAACAAAAGCTGACTATTTCAAACTGAACCATACGTTGAACTTCATTATATACAGTCGGATACAATAGTGGACCACCACAATCTATCGATTGATGAAAATTTGCCTTTGTTCAGCTTCTTGGTAAAGTGGCAAATAAATGGGCCGAATGCTTACTGTGGCAAGGATATGAATCAATTAAATGTGCAACTGGAAATAATACTAACAAATACTTACGACTGTTAATAACTTCATTAATGTAATATCATTCTTGGAAGTGCGCACTTCTAATCTATGGCAATAAAACGTTGACTTCTTAAAACAAAACCTTATAATTATTTTTGATTAATGATCACTATAATGATTGAGGGCCACCCATGGCGTTGACATTAATCTTATCTCTTTTCCAAAAGGTAATCAAGTTTCCCAGAAGTTAAAAATGCTTAAAAAGACATACAATTGTTATAAATTCAATATGATAATAATTATTGGAATATATATGTTGGATGTTTCCAATTTAAATTGTAAGTTTTACTTGGACAGGTGACTAAAACTTCAGACTTCCCGTTATCTTATAGAAAGCATCCACTTCGCTGGACGATTTGAGCACACACATGTGCAACTCGTTGCACTGAGCAGTGCCAAAGTCAAAGTCGCCAAAGCGCTTAAGAATTTCACGTGAATCGAAGCTTCTGTGTTCATTCTTATTCTCTTTGATATTACGACTGTTCAACACTGTCATGTGAAGTTTGACTTGGGTATCGATATGTTTATCGCTCGATCCGTACAGGCCGGTGGTTTGGAAATGTTTCTTCCATTTATCCGCGAACTGCTGAAGCTTCGGCGACTCGATACGGGCGTAAAGAACTCTGGTCGAGCTGGGATCATCGTTCATGATTTCCAGGCCTTTAACGCTTAGCTCGAATGGTGGGTGCAAGTCGACCAACCATTGACGACAGAATTCCAGCTCGCTTATGGCCCGTTTACGCTCAACGTCATCCAAAAGTACATAGACGCCCAGTGTTATATGAATGCACGACTCTTTTATAAAAAGCTCCTGGTCGATGCCTGGCAGTTGTGCATCCAAAATGTTTTTCTGTAGGAAAAGATATGATGAGTTGTATTCCTGTAAACAAAACTGGATATATACTTACCTTCAGCTCCAGGAATCGCTGTTGCACACCGCCCGAGTTTAGGGCAACGGCCAGGAAATGTGTTGGCCGCATTTTTTTGCGGAGTGATTCGACGAGCAATCGAATTTTGCGCACGGCAGCACAAACATTGCTGCGCTCCTTAGACTGAATAACTATGTCAGCACAAATATCGTTCCGACCAGGCACCCAGATCTCTGTCTGCGTCTCCAATTCAATGCGACGCTTTGTGGTGCCCTTGAACCCAATCAGACCACCATAGAAGGATCTGATTATGTACATTTGTATGATGTATATATGTCTGCTGTTTAGATAAAACTCACTTGGACACATGCAGCGCCAGTTTGTAGCCGCCATTGGGTAGCTCCTCAATATTGCAACCGTCACTGTCCTCTTCAAAATCATCCTCAGCGTAAAGATCTACAAGCAGAACCCATAATTATTTTTCAAAAATCGAATTTCATTTGGTATTACCTGGCTCCTCGTATCCTTTTGCAGTTTTCTGATTGGCAGAGCTCCACTTGCTTCCACCGAAATCGTCGTGAACGACGTTAACGCGATAATTGCGATTGTGGCTCATGCGCTGAGTAGGCGGTGCCAAAACATTGCGACTCATTTTGCGGCAAGATGTTCAGTATGTCTACTTGTTGAGGGAAAACACCTGAATTGAATATTATTTTTGATGTTAGCGCTAGGGATGCAACTCTTATCGATAAGCACCAGAATAAAATTGGTGAGTTACCTACTGTTAGCAATGTTTTAAGTTCTCAAATTTGGATGGGTGT
Organism: Drosophila longiperda; assembly: GCA_035042125.1. Lineage (NCBI taxonomy): Eukaryota > Metazoa > Arthropoda > Insecta > Diptera > Drosophilidae > Drosophila > Drosophila longiperda. The sequence goes on from JAWNLV010000107.1 coordinate 15,416,277, forward strand.
TCTGTGTGTGTATAATTTTAATTAATAAGGATATAGGTAGGAACGTTTCATGAAACCATTTAATATAATGAAAATATCGGTGTAGAACAGGTGCGCAGTATTCATTTATCTCTATTCAATACTAGGTTCAGCTATCAGCTGCTCATAGATCGTTAAGCTTTTTGAGCTAGTTCATTTGTCATATCGATTTTGCGCTGAAATTTTACGCATATCTATTCGATACTAGTTCCAGATATCAGCTGATCACGCATTGAGCTGTTGGAACTAGTTCACTTACAACGATTTTAAGTTGTTGACACGTGCTGCAATTGTTTTAAACATTGTTGCCCGTTAATTGGGCAAATTTTTAATATAGTTGAAACCGGGAAAAATGCACGAGGTAACAGCCATTGGCCGAAATGACAAACCCACTGAGCCACACAAATCTTGGAAAAAGATCAACGAGGAACGCAAAGCACTCAAACGTCAACGAAAACAGGACAAAGCAATTAAAGATTTGCAAAGATCGCAGGATGCTGAAGAAGCCGCCACAAAGGAAGCCACAGATGCCACAAAAGTCAAGCCAAATTCTTCCACAGTGAGCATAGCGGTACCTGGCTCAATACTGGAGAATGCACAGTCAGCCGAGCTGCGCGCGTATGTTGCCGGACAGATAGCGCGAGCCGCTTGCATCTTTCGTGTCCACGAGGTGATCATCTTCGACGATGTGGGCGTGGCCACAGCACGTGAGACTAAGCGCAGCTATGAGCAGGATGCCGATGGAAGCGGAACAACGGGCACAGTGCGCAGTAGCTCGTTGCAGCTGGCCCGCATCCTGCAGTATTTGGAGTGTCCGCAATATCTACGCAAATATTTTTTTCCGCTGCACAAAGATCTAAAATACTCCGGCCTGCTAAATCCATTGGACACGCCACATCATCTGCGGCAACAGAGCAAGTTTCGCTATCGCGAAGGCGTCGTTTGCGATAAACAGGCCAAGGATGGACACAGCTATGCAAATGTGGGTCTTCTAAACGATGTCCTGATCGACAAGGCACTGGAGCCAGGCGTGCGAGTCACCGTTAAGATGGAGCCAACAAGCGGTACGCGATTATTTTATACATTTATAAACTTAATTATCGTGTTTTTCTCGTTTAGAGGCGAGCAGGAAACAACGCGGCACATTGGTCAGTCCGGAGGAGCCGCATCGGACATTGTATTTATATGAGAATTGTATTTTGTCGTATCAAAAGTCTATATGCGATCAATTGACTTGATTGTGTGCACCTATGAAGTGTAGAAATCCAACTAACAGTCGAATTCACGTCTCAAGACTTTTATTGCAAGCCCAGACTTGCGATCGCTTTGTGTGTGTTGGGTTTTGTGCTCATGTGTTTTACCCACAGACCGAGATTCCAGAGAATTGTGGAGAATACCCAGTGTTCTAAATTGATCTCTGCTGCCCGTTGTCTCTCTGCAGATCTTAATATAAAATTAAACACTCAACAATCCAATGACCAGTTTTAGTAAGCCTCACATTAATGTTCGGATTTATTTATATATATATATATATATATATATATATGAAGTTGAGTATATATTTTTGGCATGCGAGAGCCGACGTGAGTCGACTTCTGAGTTGGCATATAAGTCTAAATTGCTGCGCAAAATTGATGCTTTGTTAAAAACACGCCCCGCATATGTTAAATGTTTTCAATCGCCTTATAATGCTTTTTGGCTTGGGGCATATCCTCAGTTAAAGTTGCCTCTGGCTCACCAAAGGCTGGCCTCGCATAAATCCAGGTCGGATATACTAGCCAGCTATTATATTTAAATCGTGCTAACTAAGGCAATAAAATACTTTATTGTTAGTATCTAAAGTGTAAAACAGTTGGTTACTAAGATATTCTGATAGATGATAATTATAAGCAAAAAAAGTGCATACATTGTAGACATACATCTTACAGTCATCTTATATAACTTACATAAACTTTATTACAGATATAGCTGTCGTTCATTAGTTATTAGACCTTCTCAATCTGGGCCTATAAAAGCGAACACAACGCATTCAAGTTCAACAGTTGTTTCCTACGAGTCTATTCAAAATGAGGTCGATAAAGTCAATTCAATTTCTTCTCGGACTGTTTGCAATGTGTACGGCAGGAGGTAAGTGCAGATATATGCATATATAACCAGATTTGTGTCAAGCAATTTATACCCTTGCTAAATAGAGCTTAATCCGGATGGGTTGCGTCAATTGGAGCAACATAATTGTGGCGTCTCTAAGGAACATTCTTTTTTAGACGGTGAAGTATTACCTGGATCGAGGAGCTGGATGGCACTGCTTAGGACAAAAATTGAGGATAACTTTGTAAATTCGTGTTCAGGAACCCTAATTACGGATCGTGAGTTACTCTTGTAATAATAACTTAAAGGATTATTCTTTTATTAAAACTGACATTTCTTAATCAGAATTCGTTCTAACTGTGGCGCATTGTATTAATGGTGCTAAAATGTAAGTAGCGTCATCAGGCAGCTTGAATATCCAGTTTTCAATTATATAAACATGTTAAATGACATGTTAATGATCATATTGCTTATACTTGATTGTTGCAGATCAGAATTGCAAGTAATTCTAACACCGGATGCAAATATTGAGATCTTTGATGTCGAGAAAATCATAATTCATGAAAACTATACAGGTGATTTCTTGAAACCCTATGATATCGCTTTAATAAAACTCAAAAGAAAGGTCGAGTTCAAAGGTTAGATAGTTACTCAGTCTTAGTGAATTATGCAGATAATAATAATTAACATCTTTTACCAGAACACAATAGTCCCATCTGTTTGCCAGTGAATGCAACATTAGCAAACGAAGCGACCACCCAGAAAACACTGCTCCAAACTGGCTGGCACAATGACAAGCTGCTTGAGCTAAGTGTGGAGAATCATATTGCAAACAAGGAATGTGGACGTCTAATTCCTATCATAAACGAGAACCACATTTGTTATTACGCAACTAGTAAGTCCCTTTGCAGAGGTACATCTGGCAATCCATTAAGTGGTCTAGTTGATTACTCTGGTATGGAACGTATTGTTCAATTTGGAATTGTTTCTTTTGGTTCTACTAACTGTATGCCAAGTGTGGCCAATAATGTTGCACGATATATGCCATGGATAACCAATGTACTGGCTAAGGAATCGTAGATTAACTAAAAAATCCTAACGATTTCTATTGATTTTGTGAGTTTTAATTTAATTGTTAAATAAATGAAATAAATAAATTTAAATTATAAGAAAATACATAGTTGAACATAGTTGTATGAATATAAAATGTGGTGCAATGACCTTAACATACATTTATATATAGAAATAAGTAAGGGGGTGCCCATTGAGCTAAAAATATCATCAGCTCTGCTGAGCTCAACACGGATGAAACGGGAGTTTAGTTCCGTCGCGACTCCAAATCCGCCACTTCCTATCCAGCTATAAATACCAACAGATGCGCCCCATCCGGGGCAACTAGACACGCGACGCATCAGCTGTCTGCCGCAAGTACTGATGTATATTTAGAAAAGTGGTGCAAGCTATCCGAAGTAAGCCAGAGACTACTTTCGGATGCTGCTTGCATGCCGGCAGTGCAGTGAGCAGCGTCATGGAATGCAGAAGTGTTCCAATTCTGCCAACCTATGCAGAATCCTGGTGCGTAATTGATACGGCTCGAAAGTTTCGTTTATGTTATCCATCGATTTGTCTTACAGTGTTCACAGCAGTGACTCGAAGAAGGCATCGCTCTGCCAGAAGCTCTTTCCATATAACACGCCCAAAAAGACCGATCCGGCCATAATCCTAATAACGTTAGCTGTTGTCGTTGGCTCATTTTGCCTGCTGAGCGGATTTATTTTGCTCTGCGCGGTATCCAAATCCTGGCAGGACGAAACATCTGAGGCCATACTGCTAATGGGTAAGTACAGCCTCACAGCTTGCTCCTCTTGACACAAACACACAGACTTACTCATTGCCATTCTCATTCGAGGCATTGGCTTCTTTATCTCATCTCTTGCCTGTGTCACATGGAAGTTGACAAATGCGCAGCGCTTGGCTCAGTTACAGGAGACAATTTTGATTTCATAAAAAATATATGTGTTAATTCTTAAGTACACAAACTTATCGCTAATCAGCGATCCAGCGTGTAAAACTGGCAACATTTGTGTAAACACCCCCTACAATAAAACGAACAAAAGCTGACTATTTCAAACTGAACCATACGTTGAACTTCATTATATACAGTCGGATACAATAGTGGACCACCAGAATCTATCGATTGATGAAAATTTGCTTTTGTTCAGCTTCTTGGTAAAGTGGCAAATAAATGGGCCGAATGCTTACTGTGGCAAGGATATGAATCAATTAAATGTGCAACTGGAAATAATACTAACAATTACTTACGACTGTTAATAACTTCATTAATGTAATATCATTCTTGGAAGTGCGCACTTCTAATCTATGGCAATAAAGATTTAAAAACATACAATATGAAAAGCAGGCGCAAAACGTTGACTTCTTAAAACAAAACCTTATAATTATTTTTGATTAATGATCACTATAATGATTGAGGGCCACCCATGGCGTTGACATTAATCTTATCTCTTTTCCAAAAGGTAATCAAGCTTCCCAGAAGTTAAAAATGCTTAAAAAGACATACAATTGTTATAAATTCAATATGATAATAATTATTGGAATATATATGTTGGATGTTTCCAATTTAAATTGTAAGTTTTACTTGGACAGGTGACTAAAACTTCAGACTTCCCGTTATCTTGTAGAAGGCATCCACTTCGCTGGACGATTTGAGCACACACATGTGCAACTCGTTGCACTGAGCAGTGCCAAAGTCAAAGTCGCCAAAGCGCTTAAGAATTTCACGTGAATCGAAGCTTCTGTGTTCATTCTTATTCTCTTTGATATTACGACTGTTCAACACTGTCATGTGAAGTTTGACTTGGGTATCGATATGTTTATCGCTCGATCCGTACAGGCCGGTGGTTTGGAAATGTTTCTTCCATTTATCCGCGAACTGCTGAAGCTTCGGCGACTCGATACGGGCGTAAAGAACTCTGGTCGAGCTGGGATCATCGTTCATGATTTCCAGGCCTTTAACGCTTAGCTCGAATGGTGGGTGCAAGTCGACCAACCATTGACGACAGAATTCCAGCTCGCTTATGGCCCGTTTACGCTCAACGTCATCCAAAAGTACATAGACGCCCAGTGTTATATGAATGCACGACTCTTTTATAAAAAGCTCCTGGTCGATGCCTGGCAGTTGTGCATCCAAAATGTTTTTCTGTAGGAAAAGATATGATGAGTTGTATTCCTGTAAACAAAACTGGATATATACTTACCTTCAGCTCCAGGAATCGCTGTTGCACACCGCCCGAGTTTAGGGCAACGGCCAGGAAATGTGTTGGCCGCATTTTTTTGCGGAGTGATTCGACGAGCAGTCGAATTTTGCGCACGGCAGCACAAACATTGCTGCGCTCCTTAGACTGAATAACTATGTCAGCACAAATATCGTTCCGACCAGGCACCCAGATCTCTGTCTGCGTCTCCAATTCAATGCGACGCTTTGTGGTGCCCTTGAACCCAATCAGACCACCATAGAAGGATCTGATTATGTACATTTGTATGATGTAAATATGTCTGCTGTTTAGATAAAACTCACTTGGACACATGCAGCGCCAGTTTGTAGCCGCCATTGGGTAGCTCCTCAATATTGCAACCGTCACTGTCCTCTTCAAAATCATCCTCAGCGTAAAGATCTACAAGCAGAACCCATAATTATTTTTCAAAAATCGAATTTCATTTGGTATTACCTGGCTCCTCGTATCCTTTTGCAGTTTTCTGATTGGCAGAGCTCCACTTGCTTCCACCGAAATCGTCGTGAACGACGTTAACGCGATAATTGCGATTGTGGCTCATGCGCTGAGTAGGCGGTGCCAAAACATTGCGACTCATTTTGCGGCAAGATGTTCAGTATGTCTACTTGTTGAGGGAAAACACCTGAATTGAATATTATTTTTGATGTTAGCGCTAGGGATGCAACTCTTATCGATAAGCACCAGAATAAAATTGGTGAGTTACCTACTGTTAGCAATGTTTTAAGTTCTCAAATTTGGATGGGTGTTCTGTGTGTGTATAATTTTAATTAATAAGGATATAGGTAGGAACGTTTCATGAAACCATTTAATATAATGAAAATATCGGTGTAGAACAGGTGCGCAGTATTCATTTATCTCTATTCAATACTAGGTTCAGCTATCAGCTGCTCATAGATCGTTAAGCTTTTTGAGCTAGTTCATTTGTCATATCGATTTTGCGCTGCAATTTTACGCATATCTATTCGATACTAGTTCCAGATATCAGCTGATCACGCATTGAGCTGTTGGAACTAGTTCACTTACAACGATTTTAAGTTGTTGACACGTGCTGCAATTGTTTTAAACATTATTGCCCGTTAATTGGGCAATTTTTTAATATAGTTGAAACCGGGAAAAATGCACGAGGTAACAGCCATTGGCCGAAATGACAAACACACTGAGCCACACAAATCTTGGAAAAAGATCAACGAGGAACGCAAAGCACTCAAACGTCAACGAAAACAGGACAAAGCAATTAAAGATTTGCAAAGATCGCAGGATGCTGAAGCAGCCGCCACAAAGGAAGCCACAGATGCCACAAAAGTCAAGCCAAATTCTTCCACAGTGAGCATAGCGGTACCTGGCTCAATACTGGAGAATGCACAGTCAGCCGAGCTGCGCGCGTATGTTGCCGGACAGATAGCGCGAGCCGCTTGCATCTTTCGTGTCCACGAGGTGATCGTCTTCGACGATGTGGGCGTGGCCACAGCACGTGAGACTAAGCGCAGCTATGAGCAGGATGCCGATGGAAGCGGAACAACGGGCACAGTGCGCAGTAGCTCGTTGCAGCTGGCCCGCATCCTGCAGTATTTGGAGTGTCCGCAATATCTACGCAAATATTTTTTTCCGCTGCACAAAGATCTAAAATACTCCGGCCTGCTAAATCCATTGGACACGCCACATCATCTGCGGCAACAGAGCAAGTTTCGCTATCGCGAAGGCGTCGTTTGCGATAAACAGGCCAAGGATGGACACAGCTATGCAAATGTGGGTCTTCTAAACGATGTCCTGATCGACAAGGCACTGGAGCCAGGCGTGCGAGTCACCGTTAAGATGGAGCCAACAAGCGGTACGCGATTATTTTATACATTTATAAACTTAATTATCGTGTTTTTCTCGTTTAGAGGCGAACAGGAAACAACGCGGCACATTGGTCAGTCCGGAGGAGCCGCGTCGCGAGACGGGCGTCTATTGGGGCTATCAGGTGCGCATTGCTCACTCGCTGTCTGAAATCTTTACGAGATCACCGTACGAGGGGGGCTACGATGTCACAGTCGGCACTTCGGATCGTGGAACTAGTGTACACGATGTACCCAGCCAATCCATTCAATACAATCACATGCTCATTGTATTTGGTGGCCTGCAGGGTTTGGAAGAGGCACTGGCCAATGACTCCAAGCTGACCGTGGATGAGCCCGAACTACTCTTTGATTACTATGTGAATGTGCTGCCCAAACAGGGCTCACGTACCATACGTACCGAGGAGGCGTTGCTCATAGCCCTGGCTGCTCTGCAGGAGAAACTGCTGCCACATCACACGGATGTGGAGTGTGATCTAAGCGATTTGCTGCCTCGCAGCGACGACACCGGCATTGCGATGGCACGCGATATACTGGTTAGCAAAAAACAAAAGAAGAGGAAACTTGAGGAGAATCCAGCGCCGCGTGAAGAAACTGTAACACAATCGGCACCACCAGCCATCACCATAGCTCCAGCTCCGCAGCATCCAAATCCGTTTAACGAGCGTGGAGCTGAAGCTGCCCGGACTAATTTTGAGCACGATTTCGAGGTGGTTTCTGCGGCTAACTCTGCAGTTGTGCCACATGTTGCATCTAAGCTCAGCGCAGGAAGCGATGAGGATGATTTAAGTCGTTTCGATTGAATCTGTGTGTGTTTTTTTTTTTACTATATTGTACGGTTTCACTCTTAATATACAAAGATGACATTGCAATGATTCGTGTGTTATGCATAAAAACTAGTTGTAACTGTATCTTTATCTACCACATACAACACATTTTTAGCCACTAAAGACACCGATTTTGTTCGTGACGCTCTTTTAACATTTGGACATATTACACTATACACAAATATCTGGAATATTTTAACAACATTAATTTATACATTGATCGATTTGGATTTACTTATTTTGTTTTTAGCTATTTTTTCTCTTGAGTCAGAATGTCATTTCTTACGTTTTGTGGCAGCGTTTGATTTATGCTGAGAAGCAACTATATAGGCATTTAATCGGTATTATTATTCAGTCACTCGCACTGTCAACATAAGACACAAAGTATTTTGGTAACAATGGTGCGCTTAACATACAGTTTAACCCTTATCTATTTTGTATCAATTTAACTTAATATACAAACTAGTACAAAATATATGTATATATATATATATGTATCCTATAGACTGCACTATTTACATAAAGAAATAGCTGCACAAGACTAAAGAGCTATATGTAATACGTGGCCACATTGTCGCTGGTCATGATTAGCTATGGAATGATCGAGTCCTGAAAACGCGCCTCTGGCAGGAAGTCCTCCTCCAGTTCGATGCGCGTGTCGCTGTGATAGCCCAACAGTGATTCGGTATCCTCCTCAAGGTGGCGTATGGGATAGCTAATGCCATCGCCAAAGCTAAGGAATTTTTCCAAAAATTTAATTGAACAACAATTTAGACAACGATAGAAGACAGAAAAGTAGAAACAAATGAATTTTAAATATCTATTTTATCAAATTATTATTTCTAAATGATTGTCACAAAAGGGTTCGGTGAATTTGTGTGTGTTTTGCTTGTGCCTAAATAATTGATGGATGTTTGTGTGTGAAAATTGGTGCGGTGCAGAGAAGTAGCAGAATAAGCAAACAAATATTTATATATATTTACAGTTCAGACTTCAAGTTGGCTTTTGGGCGGGCGGGCAAATGAAAAAAACAAATTAATCAAACAAACCTCAGCGTATTTTTCTGGTTCTTTTTTTCTTTTCGCGCTTTTTATATATTTGTCATTCATTGCGCGTACCAAAAATAAAACGGATTTCAATTTCAAGAATACAAAAAGTGTCGTATCAAAAATTAAAAACTAGTACTAGGCCAAAAACAAAGTTGCTTAATTGGTTATAATATACTATAAGATACTTAATTAATGTTAATAAAAGCATTAAAATGACCCCAGGTAGAAATTCATTGAGTAGTTGTGTTAATGTTTTATGGTTTACATTTACGAACATTTGTAATTTAATGTGTGTTGTTTAGGTTTTAATATTACTATGATGTCAAGTCTTACAATAATTGGATCAGACAATTGCGATTTCATGAGGTGTAATTGACCAATCCATATTCAATATGTGCTTGCCCCAATTACAACATAAATGAGTCTATGATAATTCTTAATATTGCCAACAAATGATATCAAATGGTTTGATTAAATTCAAAATAACAAATATTCCTAAAATGCCTGGCATTTGAGTAAACAAATACAATTGCTTACGTATTATACAATTAAAAGTTGGGTATTCTTTTTTTTTATAAATACATATATAAATATATATAGATATATATACACATATGCGTGTATATATATATATGTATAAATATGTAGGCATTGCTGAGCCTTCCTGGATGGTTATCGGGGCAAGCAGAGCTACAGGTAAACATTTGTTATGAATTTTATAGATACAACATTATCGCTTAGGTCCATCAAAAAACTTACGAGTATATTAAATAAACATTAACAAAGCTCTGGCAGCTACAACACAACACATCTTGGGAACTTGCTTGCTACTCTGGCTATAAATTGAATGCATTGTTTTACACGATGTGGTTGGCAGGACTCGCTGGTGGTGCGCCGTTTCCTTCCTTGGCTGTGGCAAGCGCCATCCGATCGCCGATCATATCAATGACAATGGGATCCGATCTCGCTGCTGTTTGCTCAACGTTGGCAATGATTTGACTAGACGGGATTAGTGGATGATTGTTGCTAGATGATTGACCGTTCACTAGCTCCACATGAGGATGATGATTATTGAGTGGAATAGGTTCAATCAACTTATCTGTTGCTTGCACTTCTAACCTGTTGCTGCCGATGTTCGCCGAAGTAGCTGTTGTTGTTTGGCCCATGGCCTCATAGCGCAGACCGTTGACGTTGACGCTCCCCGTCTGATCGTTGGCCGTCGGGTAGCTCAATCCATCACCCTTACTAATGACAGTTTGTGAGTGTCATTTTTGAATTGTGAGTGAATAAGCAAAAGTTTTGTATTCGGTTAACAGAAATTGAAACAGAAAGCGTTTTTTTTTTTGTATTTTGTTTTTGAGTTGGGGTTAGTTGCATTTTGTTGTTGTTGTTTTGCGCTTTATACAGTTTAGTTTATAAATCTTGAAGTGTTTTTTTGTGTAATTTTAAGGAAGCATTAGTTAGCGGCAATTTGCGAAATAATTAGTCACAGTTCTCTCTCGCAATAATGCCTACTCTGCTCTAAGTACTATTTTGAGAGCCAACCGCAAGCTCTTTATCGAAAAAGTGTTATCTTCGGTTTACCGAACATTAAATACCCCTGCAGACACATTGACATATCATGGAACATAATAATAATACTAAACTCAATAGTTTTATTTACATTTGTTTTCTATGCAAGAACGAATGCCTTGATTTTGTCTGCTGTCTGCAGGGATTATTTAAATTATAACTATGATAGTCGCTTATGGTTGATTATCCATGTTGCTTTGTGTACACTAATTGCTAATTGACCCAATTTAGTAGCGATCTTGGTTATTGCTTACATACTAAATAAGATTTACATGGATCAAAGATGACATTTACAATTGTTTTTTTTGTTTCCCGAAAGATTAACACAAGTTTAACGCGACTTATTTTAAGAGTGTTTCTACGAAATTAAAAAAAAAATGCTTATTTAACGGGATTAATGGGTGCAGTTGGTTAAACACACAACACATTCGAAAGCTCCGAGATTAATTTGCAACAAGCCTCAAATTAGCCAAATGGTGGAATAAAAGGTATAAATAAAAAAGTTGTGGAAAAAAGCGATGCATAGCAGAAAAGGATTTAAAACAAAAAACACACAAAAACAACAACTTAAGAGCAGGTTGAACTGATTTGTTTCTTTAGAAAGTGCAGCGTTGATTAAAGATTAAGTGATTGAATTATATGATTTGCATACCTGGTGAATACGGGCAGAAACCAAAGCTCCCATTTGTCGCCAAAGACCTCGCAGAAATTGGCATAACGACCCAGATTATAACCATTCTTATCGGGTCCCCCAACACGGAAGATGGGCGCACGAAACGCCTCTGTTAAGGTATAAATAATATAAATGGAATATAGAAATTGTGTGAATTGCAGATTGACTTACCCAATGTGGTGCGATTGACGAGCACCAAGTAGATGTGATAGCCAAACAGACTCACCAAACTAATGGCAAACATTATCGATATAAAGAACAGGAAGAGTATGTGAAAGCGACCCATGCCGGTGCCAGTAAGCTGTCCCTGTTTCGAGACATCAGTCATATCGGATTTCTTACACACATACATACATATATATATATATATTGGGATATAGGATGTGCATGAATTGAAGTGGTGCCATTGGGCAACTTACCTTCCAGAACTGTACGAAATCATGCAGCGTAGTTAGGGCAACATACAGACAGTAGATCAGAGCGTAGCCCAAGAACAATACGAAAAACTTGTAGTTGTTAAAGTTAACGCAATTGTTCACCCAGGGACAATGATGATCCATTTTAAGAACACAGCAACCGCAGACGCTGCAATGATGCGATCGATCTGGTTTGATGATCTTGCACTTCTCGCAGAACCGCACAGAACCACTCATTGTGCTGCGGTTGTGATATGTAAAAATAACATTAGTTAGAAAATATTCCAGCTTCTGTAAATGGGATGCATCTCAAGTGGGCATCTCATGTGCATGAGCATATTGCCAAACCGATCACAACTTTTATCTCATTGCGAACAAAAACTCACCGATTTGTGACCGGCAAATTGCGTGCAAAGTTGTTTAAAATGCGCTTTTGTGTCTCCACGTTGTCAGCTCGAAACAGATGATTAACCTCCTCGTCTGGTATGCGCCACTAAAATGTAAGATTTTCCATAAATTTCTCATCGTGTTTTGATATAGCATAGAAATGAGTTTTGAGTAGTGAGACTAGAAATTAGCTGCACAACGCACAGTTGCTGTTATCACAACCTGTGCCCTTATCAGCAACAAGGCAATAACCGTGTGAATCACTACATTATGTGGCATGCGAACGGGTAGTGTGTGAGCTGCACTTACCTGATCCGGCACGCGGCCGACCGATGTGTTAATGGTTTGCCAGTACGACCAGAGAAATAGAACGAGGGCGACATGATAAAACAACAGCATGAATACCATCGCAATCCGATTCTCTGTATTAACTGAGAAGATTGAAAATGGTCAATTTATGCTTGGAGATTGAGCGAGAAATGAAAGAGTTGCTGCTACTCACGAACACATAGCTCCACCACATAGGCGTAGTAGGACCAGCCGATGACGGCGAATATGAAGAGGACGGGTATCCACTTGAACACGGACATACAGCAGCCGCAAGGTGTCTGCCGGCGTCGATGATTGTCTTCGTTGCCCATGCTATTCCCACTGCTCTTTTCTTGCTGTGTATTTATCTGTGTCTTTTGTTGTTGTTATTCTCGTTGTTGCTGCTCTCCTTATTGCTGTTGCTCACTTGCCCCTCGCCCAAGTGAATCACAGCCAGTTAATTGCCCACAAGCAGAAGCCGAACATTCATTAAAGCAGATTTGGGTATTTTTTTTTTTTTAGTTTTTTGTATTTTTGTCTTCACTTTTGCTTTTTTTTCTTTTTTCTGTCTTTCTCCCGCGATGATTTCTCAGCTGTGGCAAGAGTGAAAGTGATTGAATTTAACTGGAAGTCATGTTATGCATCTTCTTTGTTATTGCAAAGTCATCGCCTGATTGTTGGGATCAATTTACAATATATAATTGCTGTTTAGTTAGTTAGTTTAGATTTCTGTGCGAAATAAATAAATATTTTTATCCGATTCGACGGCTCGCTCCAAGAATGGATTGTGGTGTTGATGGTGATGGGCCAATATGGTTACGATGTTGAAAACTTATCGATATGTAGGCATTGACAATAATTTAAGTGGATTCTGACGATTTTGTAGACGAAAATGCTGAAACCTAAGTTACTATGGTTTTTGGATAGTTCAAAGAATGTATAGAAGGTGAAGAAACGAAAAACCATAATTAATTTGCCAACAGCTTTGAGCAGTCGCGTTGCCAGCTAACTCAAAGTATGTTGTCACTGTTAAACGTCACGCATTTTTTAACGTACTGGCAGCGCTGGTTGGCCAAACGATACCTCCGATACCGGCTGACAAAATGTATCGAGTCAGCCCAATCAGAATCCGAGTTTCAGTATTATAGTAACGTGTGCCGTCGTCGCCAGTGGTAGATATATTCTCTCGGATATCGGACAATGCGTGCGTTCAAAAATTAAAAACTAATTACTCATACCAAAATTCATAAAAAAGTGCTAACTATCTAACCAAAAAAAAGAAGAAATATAAATAAAAAATTGCAAAACGAAAATTTACCTTACAAATTTTGCTGTCTCGATTGTGAACCAAGAAGCAAAAAGCAAGAAGTGTATGTAGAAAATGTGCGCGTAATAAAAAACGAGGGCGCGATATTCACGAGGGAGGGGCGGGGAGGCGAATGGGGGCGGGGTGGCTTTCAGGCAGGTGGTGGGCAGCAGTCGACAGTCAGCAGTCGGCAGTCAGCGGTCGACAGACGACAGTCGGCAGGCTCCGACAAAAAAATATACATACAAAAATTTACCTATCACTTTTGCCAGCCTTGCTGCTGTGGTTGTTGTTGTTGCTTTCGTTGGCAAGGTTTTTGGGGACGCCTGTTGGGGCAAAACATTCGTTTGTTCGTTCTACGGACTGAGGGGAGATGGTTGGAGATGGGGACAATCAATAAAGGCAAAGCGCTTAGACTCGCCTTAGACGAGCAAAGGCATTGGTCAAAAATTATGATGCTGGTGTGAGTGGTTGTTGCGAAGGGGGAGGATTAGTTGGGGGGTGTTCAGCCGATGTGCCGGTTGGAAAAGTTTATTTAACAGCACAGTGGTCACCTCGCTTTCAATTTGCAATTGGGTATTAGGAAAAATAAAACACTAAGTATAAATTTGAAGATTTGTGAGAAATATATTTCTTTAACATTTTATTTGCAGAGTGACCACTGTAATAATACTGTAATACTTAAAGAAAGACTACTGTTCTTAAAATAATAATTACACTCTGACATCTGTACTTTAAATTATATAAACAGAGGGAGCACGGTACCTAAATTTGCAGAGTGTTCTAAGTGACCTCTGTACTTCAATGTATTCTTATACAGTGACCACTGTACTTAAAATGACTTTTAACGAGTGTCTACTGTACTTAAAGTGATACTTTCCGAGTGACACTGTACTTAATACGCTGCTAATCAGTTGATCAAATTGCGATCGCGATAATTAGACAATTGTGTGTGGGGGGTGTGTGTGGGTGAATCGATGGTCCTGATATTTAATTAATGCAATCGTTCATTCATTAGTTGTGCTAATCAATTGAAATAAAAAAGCATTGTTAACTCATTTAATTTACTCGCGCTAATTGGCATTTGCGGCTAATCGAATTGGAGTATCGGTTGGAGTGCAAGGTATCGAAATGCATTTGCCCCAATCGGGTCACGGTCATCGATGCCCTTCAATTAAGCAAATGCCAATCAGAACAGCAGGTAAACTCATGAGTGGCTGTGTGTGTAAAAGGTTTGGAAGGGGGAGTTGTGTAAGCGGGGAAGAGAAAAGAGAAGAGAGAGGAAAAGAAAGAAGAGAGCAATTGCTTTGCTCGTAGACAGGCCGAAAAAAATCACAAAGCACAAGTGCAAATAAACAATACAAGCAAATGAGCGATACGTGGACACACACACATATCTACCTACACGTGTACACACTTTAATACCTTATAAATGTTTTTGTGTGTGTGTAAAAAATACAGACTCAACAAATTGCTAAAAGTATTTAATGTTTTTTTTAAGCGCAAATAACACACACACAAGCATGAACACGAATAATTAAACAATTACATTGCCAAAATACAAATTATAAAACAATCTTTTGTTGGTTTTTTTAACCGTTTAACAACTTAAAAATTCGAATCAGAATAAATAATCAGCAATCTTATTCGACTTACAACACTTATTGGCTGAAAGCGAAATGAAATAACGGTAAATTAGTTGTACTCGATTTAAAGATTTGTATGTGCCAGATAAATAAAGGGTGATAAAGAGAGAGTGTGTGTGTCGGTGTGTGGGTGTGTGTTACCGTAGCAAACTCTCATTTTCAATCAAATCTAATAAAATATTTGTTTGAAACATCAAAGCCACACAAAAAAAATAATACACAGCAGCAATAGAAGCAGAACAGCAACTGCTCAGTAGCAGAATATAAAGCTTTGGTTTCGCCGTACGAGCCTTCTAGTTTGACAGCAACTTCGTCGTCGCCTTCGCCCTCACATTCGCCTTCGTTTGTGCGCCGACCGATAAACCCAAATAAGAGTAACAAATTAAATTTGGTTTTAGCCAACAGCAGCAGCAACAACAACCACAGCAACAATCGTAAGAAGTAAGAAGCCAGAGTGTGTACCGACCAGCAACTGAGAGACACTGTGTTTGTGGAGAGAGAGAGAGATAATTATCGTATCGTTTGTGGTTTAGCAGCAGAAGCGCAGCGCCAAAATCAGGTGAGTGGAATGCTTATAATTGTTGCTTTTACGTTTTGTTTTCTTTTTTTCTGCTGTTCTGCGAGTAAATATTTTATACCAAAGCTTATCAATAGTATCTGCCAAGGGTGCCCTGCTTCACTTGATAAGCAAATAAAACGCATTTATATTTGTATTTTTAAGCTTAAGTGAATAATTAAGGCAAACTTGATATACAAGGGCTTATTTAAATTCAACCACACACACAAACAGATACGTCAAAATTGCTTCATCTATCATAATTAGCGAGAAGGGGTCAGCATGTCACTGTAATCACTTGGACACAATTGTAAGCAGTGACGTACATGCTCCCCTCCCTAGGAATGAGAGTGGTGAGAATGGAAACGAACTCAGCATAGGAGTAAGGGAGAGGGGTGAGTGTGAAGATGGGAGATGAAAATTGGATAGAGCAAATACTTGCGTAGCTTTTATATAAAATTCAATAGCCTGCGGCTACCAAAAACATCTTCCTTTCATCTCTCTCTCACTCTTTCTCTCTCTTTTGGTCGGTATCGCTCCTTTCCTTAGTTCTGGGCATCATGTAAGCCAGATTTCTTGCATGTTCGCACGTTTCATTTCGCGCTTCTTTTTTTGTTCTGTTTTATTTTACCGACGGGCTGCGACGACGCGTTCTGATGCTTTATTGATTGCTTTAGAGGACTTTCGAGATAAACGTAGTACATTATTGAAGCTTAACAGTAGCCCGGTGCCCGATACGCAGCTTCCCTTTTACGGCTGGCGACCGGTAATTAAAAGCGTACAGCATGTTTTAAGCTCATAAAGAGCTTTGTTTTTAGTCCTACTTTGTTTTCGCCCTTATTTGCATAATGAAGCAGCTGATGATCATGCAGAGAGAGAGAGAGAGCGATCATATATTTTATACCAAAATTGTTTTACTGTTGAGCTTTAATTATGTTGGTGGAGGGAGGTGAATATAAATCGTGTGTTTTCGTAATGAAAAGTCATGAAAAGTTTGTATCTTTCTGTGGCTCAAAGGCATTTTTATTGACAGGCAAAAGGAGCTGCTGCTCTATGCTTGTGTGTGTGTGTGTGTGTCGTTGTATTGCGGGCTTTGCCATTGACAAGGGTTTTTTTGTTGGCCTTCCTTTTGTTAATCTTCTATATTTTTTCATATTGCAGGTGAAAATCCCATCATGGAGACAAGAGCAAGACCTTTTTTTGTGTATGTTTCTTTTGTTGGTAATGTTTTTTTTTTTACTTTTTCATTTCTTTCTGCGTTCAATTTACTCGTTCTCTCTTTTGCTCGTCTTGTAGTAATTTTGCTCTGTTTTGCGGATTCCTCATTTGGTCGGCTCATGCGTATCTAACAAAGAAAATAATAAAATTTGAAATCGCTTTTCTGGCAGGTGGAAATATTGTCCGAGTTCCGATGAAAATGTTCTGTTTTTTTTTTTGTTTTTTGTTTCTCTTTCGATTTGATGATTTATCTGTTACGTTTCCCTTACAAAATCAAAATCAACATCAAGTTTTGGTTGAACTCCACGGCGCATATGCAAATTAATTTCGGCATAAAGTTTACCATAGCTATGAGGCCAAAAATAGAAGCAACGCCCGAACAGAAAAGAAAATTTTAGCACTGCGCTAAATAAACAAAAGCTCAAAGACGAGCACAATGTTGGCCATATTTAAAATTGCTGCTAGACGAGAGCTAAGTACTTGGCGTATGCGCAATCATTTTTGACCCGACTCTATGTGTGTGTGCTTCTACGTGTACGTGTACGTGTGCGTGCGTGTCTGTTTTTGCTGTTACCTGTTACCGAAAAAGCTAATGCGTCGTAGGGCTTAATAGAATTTTGCACATGCCAATTGCAAAGTTTGTTCAATAAAGTTAACGAACTTAACGCAACTTAACTAAACTTAGTATTATTAATTAGTCTGGCAAACTGAACGCTTTCTTTGCCTAATTTGACTAGATTACAAGTAAGACATATTAAATGGCTTTAAGACGCGTGACGTCAAACTCAAATTTCCAACCATAATTAATTATTTGTAAATATTCACACGAACCGTGAAATGATTCACAAATAATTTGTTATTCAAAAGTTTGTCATCATGTTTTTGCTTTTTATTGCGTAGGAGTATATAAATAAATAGCAATCATCAAACACAAAAAGTTGCCCAATTCGAATATATTTATTAATTAAATTTTCTTTTTTCTCAAGTAATGATCATAAAAAACATTCACAACAAAAAAGATGTTTGAAAAACATTTTGCAAGAAAATGAAAATCTGTTTAATTGCGCCGATACCGAAAACAAAATAAGCCAAAAACAAACATCAAGTTGGCCAATAAAAGCAGCGACCATCTGCGGACGTCGACAGATCGGGACTCACTGCCACACACAACACCGCTACCCCCTACATCTTACCCAAAGCCAGCAGCAGACATACAATTTCCCAAGTTCATCGGTATTTCCATTATGTTGGCGCATTTTGTTTCAAGCACTTAACAATTAGCCGTTTTGTGACTGTATATTAATACATTGTAAGAATTTATTGCCCTTGGAAGTATAAAAACTGAAAATAGACAACTCCCTTAAAATTTAATAAACTATTTACAGCAAAGCAAAGCAATAGAAAAAAAAAACAACTTTTTAGTATCTGCTTTTAACTAATAAATATATTTCGATCTTGATAAATTTTTGTCGATTTTTAGAGAACACGAAAACATATAATATATTGCTAACCAGTTAAGTGCATATTTTGAAATTCAGATTATTAAATACATGTTCTTGAAGCAAACGCTATTGAAATTTAATTTACTGCTTCCACTGAGACGTCATCTCTAATACATAATCCTCTTTGACTGCTCCATTGAGTAGACAACTGAAGACCCCACACGGCGCCTTCACCTTTGTGTGTCACACAAAAGGAAATGAGCCTTGAAGCTTTATTACATTTTAATAGGGTCCACGCCAAAAGTATTTGTTCTTTTATAGAGTGTAGTCTCGAATTCTAGAACAATTCGTCTGATTGGAAACAGCTCTATTGTGGTTACCTGCTGCTCTGTTCTCATCCTCTTGTCTGTCTCCAAATCACTAAGTAAAGAGAAATCCTACATAAAGTTTTTGTTGAGTTTTAAACACTCAAATGCATATAAATACATATATATAGATATACATATATATATATATATAGAGAGATATATAGACTTATATTAACTAGACTTCAAGGCAAACTCATTGTTTAAATATTAAATAAAAACTTACACACAGAACGCAGCAACTAGTGATAAGAGTATAAAGTAGATAAATTTCCTTAGACATTATTTTGTGTTATTTATATATTTGCTGATAAGCAAGCAATCTAAGCACGTGAGTTGGCCAATCCCCAAAGCAATTTGCTGACACATTTAAGCAAGCCAAAGCCCAAGCGGAGAGACCAAACAGATTGCGCATACGTCGTGTTGTACGCGCTGGAAGACGACAACCGCTAACAGCAAACACTAAATGACTTTTAAAAGCCAATTAACTGACGATATCTACTTGGCCGACAAGCCAATACGACAATGCATGGACTGTCAATATGCTCAGCTTGTCAATCGATATGTGAACATACCCAACTTCCTTCTGTTTGTTCGACAACCGTTTTGACAGTTGAGCCGTGTTTTGGCGTTGACGGCGACCAATAGGAAAAAAATTGATTTGAAATTTGGTTTGCCACTTTTTTTTTTATTATTAGTATTTCACCCGATGCTGCTGTTCCTGATGCTTTGCTGTTGCTGCTACTTGTGAGCATTTATTCCGACGCTTTTTTTTATTAGCAGTAAATTAGACTTTGTGTCATCGTTCCACTTATAAAATGTTTCCAAATTTACGAATACTTGCACGAGGGTCTTTCCATAGATCTTTCCGAGACATTTTCCATTAAAATATGCCATTGTTGGAGTAACAAAAGTTCGCATTATGCGTTCAATAAGGTTCAAGGTTTTATTCCCTCGTTCAACTAAACTTTAAATATGAAATTATATTTTCCACAATTTCTCACAATAAATCTCGCAAAAAAATCGTTTGAAACTTAATCTGGTAAAAGGAATGGGTAGGATGGCAATTTGTAGCCCAGTTCTCGGAATTTAATCAATTACTTTGAAATCAATAGGTTTTTTTTTAATGCTGGTTAGCACAACATTTTTTAGAATAGTATCAAATGAATTTCCAATAAATTTCATGCTGCACTCTGTGAAATTTTCTGTCTGACTTTAAGGTCACAGGTTCGAATAGCCATAATAATGTAATTATATAAATTTAAAAATGTACTCTGATATTATATTTCAGAGTCGATCTATAGATTTTGGAATACTTATAAATTAACAAATTAACACGTATATTCAATGCGCATGTTGTTTGTCTTTTGTTCTTTTATAAAACGCATAAATTTTGAAAAATATATATATATATTTACTCATCTACTATAAACATACATATTTATTTTAAAAAATAATAATACACCCATTCCAAAAATCAAGAGGAAAAGTCATGCCAGAAATGAAGACAAAGACGCCTACGCACAACGCTACTAAAAATGCGGCAATAAACACAATTTCTGTGAATATCTGACCCAGTCGCCGACTTAATTTTAGTCTCATTTGCAAACAGTGATTCTAGGCTGAATGATAGCTGGCCATAGTTAGCGAGCCAGTTTGCTTTAGGCCTGAAAAAGTTTGATAACATTTCATAACTTGACGCAATTTGCGCTTCCCTCTCCGCTCTCCTCTTTATATTTAGCTGCTGTGTCGTTCGTTTCATTATTATTTCCGTAACTTTTTACTTAGTAAATTTAATGCTTATCAACAGCTATATGCAAAGTATTTTATAGAGAGCACTTGTGACGAGTTTTGGTCAATCAGCAGCAGCTGCACGGTGCTTTTGACGACACCTCGACAAATCACTCACTTTGCCTATTGCTGGCTAATTAGAAAAACTTTTATGGTAACGGCCAAAAACTTTTGACTTCGACTGATTGCAAAACTTTGCACTTCCCATCGAACCACATTGGCTATATGTATGTGCAGTGTTGTATGGCTAGTGTTTGACTGTCTGACATTATCAGGCTGCTGTGGTTTTGCTTTCTTTCCATGGCAAAAAACTTTTGCCTTTAATCGATTTAACAATTTTTCTTAACGCTCGCCACAAGGTCAGCTTACGTTGTTTGTTAGTTGTTGCTGTTGGCGCAAGTGGCAAGCATAAAAGTCAAAGGTATGCTTACAGTTTACAATAAATGTGTGACGTCAATTGGCGTTGCTATTGTTCTTTTTTTTTTTTTTTTTTTTTGTTTGTTTGTTACTGTTGTGTTCAAAAATAGAGCCAAACTCACTCACAGCTCAACTCCTCCTTTATTTGTCAGCAAAAAAAAAAATATTAACAAAAAACACTGTTAATGGGTAGGTGTAACTGTACTCACTCTTATAATATATATGTTGTGTGTAGGCTAGGCCCCTAGGCCCCCCACTCACTTCACTTACTTATATGCCTTGTTGTTGAAAGCCAACGCATTAAACTTTAACTACGTTTTCACTTTGTAATGACAACCATATTGTTGTGTACAGCTTGAAGCTATTTAATATACCTGATTTTATCAGCGACCCAAATCGAGATATGAAATTGAAAGCAGTTTTCCTTGAATATTTAAACTTATCATAGGCAAAGCAATTACAAATATAGATATATATTATTGATGGATATTATTGATTATCAAACGAATACAAATTACAAATTTGTCATTAAAACACATTAAAGCACAAATTCAGCTGCAATTTAAACGGTTTGTTAAAGTCTGCTTGTCTCCCGGGTGTTGTATGCAAATAGTTCGTTGACTGCCCAAATTATATTAGGCAAGTGATTTGATTGACTTTCTAGGGAAATGCAAGGCTTAATTGTTCCAAAACGGCTTTTACTGCTGTTGCTGTCTGTCTGTCTGTCTGTCTATTTGTTGTGACACTCACATTGCCATAAACTGTGGCCACCCATCGAAATTTGTCTAACTAAATTATGGCCAAACTGTCACAGCGGCTTTGAGTGTTATTTCCTGTTCAGCAGCCATCGCCACCTGACTGTTTGTGCAATCAAAGTTGTTGTCTCACACAATTTTAACTGCATCTTTAATAATTTTCGTCTTATTTAACAATTTCTTGCTTGAATTTTGCACAAATTGTAAATCTTCTTAAATATTGCTAACAAAAAAAACAAAAGCAATTTAGAATACTCTAATCGAGAGATTTTGCATAAAGAGTGCAATTAGAGCAGTTCTTGGACTCTCCAAAATTAGTTTCGGTATTCAAGTTTGGGATTCTTAAGATTATTTTCAATATTGCAAAATTATTTCTAAGAACATTAAAATTTGCTTAGTCTTCGGGGTGATTTGGTAAATGAAAGAGAATTTAAACATTTTGAGTTCAATCTTGTTTGTTTGAGCTAAATATTTAAGTGATTTCGATTTCGACAGACGGTCAAACATTAACCGTCTGTCAACTAGGACGAAGTCTTCACGTCAGTTTCGGGCATCTTTGTTGTATATTTGATGAGCGTGAAAGCGAAGCTGATATGCAAAATGGATGCCAGTTTTGCGAGCTGTTTTCTTTTGTGCGGAAAGGCCTCAACAAAAAGCATGTTGATTAGTTTTTCTTTTCTTGTTTTTTTTTTTTTATTTGATTTTCTTTTCTCCGACAGACACTTTTTTTTTTAAAAATTTACTTTCATTGTTTGTTTAAAATTGTTTGCTTATGCTTTTAATGTTGTTGTTGTTGTTGTTTTTGTTGTTGTTGCTGCTGCTTTTTCGTTGGCAGCTTTTTCAAAATTGTCACAACTTTTGAGTGGTGTCTTGTTTGTCTAAGTTTGCTTCTATCTCTCTCTCTCTCTCTCTCTCTCTCTCATTACCTCTCTCCCTCTCTCTTGAAGCGTTTTCTGTGTGGCTCAAATTGTTGCTCCTGCTGCGTTGCTGTTGCTATCTTGAGCGGCTTAAAAATGTTGCTGCTTGTTCAGATACTTAAGGTCCGGTCAATTTGTCAAAAGCAGTGCGGACCCAAAACGAACCCTGACTGAAGCTCAGGGATAACTCAAGCGGTTTGCTTGTCTGCCAGTCTGCCAGTCTGTCAGTCTGTCTGTCGGTTCGTCTTTGTCTTTATTGTTCACTCTTCAGCAGATGCACACTAAATGAAGCCCTCAAACTGAAATTTAGTTGTGCATAGCAAAGTAGTTGGATCAACATTTGCCGACCCCTTTCGCATAAATTCTTATGCATAGCTTAAGCGCTGCTTATCTACATTTGGTTATATATATATATATCGAAAGAACTATATATTATGATATATATATTATAATATTTTAATATTCATGTTATATTTGTAACTGTAGTGCTCCCTAGGAATACCAAATATTTTACAATCCAATTAAAAATAATGCTCAAGAGCACATTGAAACACTCAACTACACTAGTTAAACTGAAAATACCAATACTAAAAAAGTTCAAGCGTAATCAAAAAAGTTGCGCAATCATTAAAGTAAATTGAACAAAATTCGCCTTCAAATTTGAAGTATTCGTATACGTTTTTCGTTTATGTAGGCTAAGTAATTTAAATATTTATGACTCCAATGACACATAATGACTGGGCAACTTTGTATGTGATTTTTATTAGAAGTTCACTTTGAATATGAAAACGTGCAACAGCAAACCAAAAAAAAAAAAAAAAAACTTGTGGGTGGAAAAGCACTTGAAAGTTTACGCATTTAAAGCAACAACAACAACAACACAATACACATATTGTGTGTGTTACACAGCCACGCCCATATGCCTTTGACCAAGGGTTACATTGTTGCTGGCAAAAAAGTAATAAAAAATAACTGTTGCATATAAAAAATATATATATATATATATATATATAATGGAAATGGGAGCGAATGCGGCAACTTATGTTTATTCATGGGCGCATATGCTGAGAGTCTGTGTTAAAGGATGTGCATATGTGGGTGGGTCTATGTGTGTGTGGGTGTGTATGTGTGTGTGTGGACTCATGCGTGTGCACATGGCATTTACACACATAAGCACCCACGCACAGCAAAACCAGTAGATGCACTTTGTGCTGCAATAAAAAAGCGCAACATGTTTTTAATAGATATGTTGGCCCCTTACACAAAGGCTAACCAGAATAACTTAATAATATTTTTAAATAAAACAAAACCTATACAAATATGTGTATTGCATTAATGCAAATTGGAATAGGTCAATAATATGTCATGGTATATTTTAAATCAATTAAAACACTATGCATTTACTGAAAAAAGGAAAAACGTCTGACAAAAAAAAGAAGAAAAAAAAAAGAAAAACCCCATAAATTGTATTAATAACATATTTATTTAATGTGGTCTAAAAACGGAGTACAATTTTAAAGCAATATTTAAATAAAATCAATGATTAGAGAGCATTAGTATTAAATAAGTATACCTAAATTACATAGAACTTGTTTTTAAATAAATAAAAAAAAATATACTTAATGTTATCTCAAGTCAAACAAATTAAAAGCATTAATTTAATTTAATACAAAAAAAAAACAAATCTGCTGCTTAAGAACATTATGCACAATTCCAAGTAATACAAATTGATTAATTATTTCCTAATTTTTATTTGTTATACGAACATTAATTTTAAAGAGTTTATTTTTAATAAAAATACAATTAAGTGAAATTAACAACAACAACACAATACGAAAGTGCTTAACAGCTATTAATTAGCTTGGCAAAGCGCTTGAAAAATCTATTTTAAATAATGCGATTAATTTGCGGCGCTGAACAAACAAATTGTTAGCAATTTGTTTGTCAATTGCCACAGCTATTCTGGCTGCGTGGTCTTTTAGACAAGGGGTTAAGTGGCCAAAAAAAAAAGCATTTGTCTAGCATTAAGCTACTTATGAATATGTGTGTATATATTGCATATATATCATCCATTGTTGTACATTTGAATATTTTAAATGTGCATACATATGTTTTGTACATAAGTCAAGTGTGTGGCATGTGAAATGGCCTTTGCTTTTTATTTATCGCTCGGGCAAATGTCACTCGAGCGTTTTTCCACTTTTGCTGTTGCCAAACAGTGACAGCAGAATATTCCGTTTGACCGGCACAGCAGTGCAATATCTTAACGACTTGGCATACTTTTGAAAGTGGGTAAATTGATTGCATATTGTGGTGCTTGCGGCAGTCAATGTTGCATATTCAAATCGCAACAATTAGTCAGTACACCTGCCTTCAGCCACTCTACATTCATAAGTAAAAAATCTCAGAAATTTAAAATTTACTACTTATTAGAAAAAAAAAAATAATAATAATAATATTAAAAAGGTTAAAAAGGTTAAGGTTAAGTTTAATAATTTTAAAATTAACCAAATACTTTATGCAAGAATTTTTTTTTTTTCGTTGCTTGCATGTTAAAGAAACACGCTAGAAAATTATATATAATTTATTTTTAATTATTATTGTATGGCCGGCTCAAAAATATCTAGTTTGGGAAAGTTTAATTACTCGGCTCATGGCATTTCCTGGTCGAGGTCTTTCGACTTGAGCTCTCGAACTTGTATTTGTTTGGTTAGTCCACATATACCTGTATGCATTGGTACATACTTTCATATATGTTATTTATTCAGGTGAGTTGCCCGAAAGCGGAAAATGTGAAGTGTATATTCAAATGCAGCTGCTACCAAAACTTGACCAATGACAGCCGCAGGAAACACACACACACACTCACACAAATATAGGCAGTTGCAATTGTGCCAGCATGTACATGACATTAAGAGGGGGCTGCCTTGGCCAAAAAGGGAGCATGAGGGGAGTTTGGGTGGAGCAGCTTGTTAAGTGATTTCCAATGCAGTTGCATTTGTCGTTCTGGTCATTTGCATAAGTGTTACTCAAAATGCCAAAGTGTCAGCAACAAGAACAACAAAAGCAGCCAAAACAACAGTAAAAAAATTAAGCGATAAAATAACAGCTATTTAGGTTTATTTTCACATTTTACGGCTTGTTTAGCACATTTTCCACATTAACCCACATGCAAAACGGAAATGGAAGGGGCGCAGGCTAACGGTTTATGCCTGTGTGTCTATTGTTTCGCGCACGGCGGCCATTTTGCATTTGAATGTTGGCCCCCAAGACGAAGGCAATTGGCTAACTGGCTTTTTGCATAATTATCCATGGGGTAGTGCAAATTTCTAGGAATGCCTCGACCCAGTTTTTTAGCTGATTACAAATGAGTTTCTACCAAATGGAAAAATAACATTTTCATACACAAATTACGTATGCGTCAAAACTTGCCGTTTCTAGGTATTTTCTAGTTTAACTATTAAAAGGTTTTATTTTTACTTTTTCTAGCTTACCAACTACAACTTAAAGCTACCCTTTAATAGAAGCAGAAAATTAATGGCTTTGGCAAGTAAATAAATATAGCTAAAGTCATGTTAAAAACTAAATTAAATCTGCAAGTTTTCTTTTCTAACTGTGCTCAATTTAAATCATGTAATTACTAATTACAAAATCTTTACGATTTCAATGCACAATCTTTCAAAGGAATCCAATAGATGAATAGAACTGTTTGTAGTTTGTGCTGCATTTACAATCTCAAATTGCAAATTGCAAATTCCAATGGATTCTAATTTGGTGTAATTAGCTAATGCAATGCTTGAATACACACCAGAAACCCAAACAAACTAAACCAGCTTACATGTGTGTAGGTGTGTGTGTGAGTGTGTGTGTGCCATGTGTAAATGCATTTGTAGCTTTGTGTTATTTGTGGCTGGCACAGTTAATCGGCGCACAAATGTATGCTACATTAAATACCTGGTTTGTAACTGTATTTTGCAGTATTCCTGTTGCTGTCTACTCTGTCTCTGCCTTTCTTTCTTTCTTTCTATCTCTTTTCTCCTGTCCTTGTTACACTTTGTTGATATTTATGACTTTGTCGATACTGTTATTGCTTTGATTTTTTACTCTTGTTAATGGCAAAACAAAACACTTTCAATTACCTTCGCACAAAGTAACAAATGGGCTCATTTGTTTGCTGGTTTGTAACTGGGTTTGCAGTTTTACATATCAACTGTGGCTCATAAAAAAAACCCAAGCTGAAGGGAAAACCAACTCCAACTTCTGCCACGCTTATATCTGAACCCTTGTTGTTAATTGCCAAAACCAGAATACAATACAAAAAAAAAAAAAATGCCGTTAACGGCTCATGCGCAAACTGAGCTGCTATTTTATTTCTTGTTATTTCACTTACTTTCCACTCCCGCCTTCTTTAATCTCCTCCCACTTCTTGTTGGCTCGTTTGCCCTCAGCACGCTCCGTTTAACAGCCACTCGCAACAAATTTACCAAAAAGTGGGTTTTAAAATTAAACGTAGGCAACAATAACAATAAAAACGCGACAACTACAACAGAGGAGGGGGGTGGGGGGGGGGCGACGTACACAAGTGCGTCATATAGATAAACGTTTTGTTACAGCGCATAATCGTTGTAGATACTTGTACTTAGTTACACTTAAAAAAAAAAATAAATAATAAATAAATTCCTTAAATCTTGATTACTTAAATATTGAAATGTGATTTCTGTCTTAAGCAATTTTAATTTAATTAGTTATGTCGACTAGAATTATATAAAGAGTAATCGTAATTTTTGGAAGTTACAACTGAAGTACAAATAAAAAACAAATTTTAAAAGTAATAAAATTAAAGTAAATATATTTTATTTTTCTGTGTAGATATTCCTAGATACCCACGAACAGCAGTATTTCTGTTGTTGGTCAAATGTTTGCTTGTCTTAAAAGCAGCTGGTTGCCTTGAAATTGCTCTCTAATTTAACGCTAATGAGCAGCAAATCATTTCGCCCAAGCAGTTTGTCATTCCATTAACATCATCATTTTCATCATCATGATCATCTTCATCGTCATCATCCTGTGTAAAATTGTGCGTAGGCACTTTTGCATATTGAACGAGTCCATTAATTTATAGCTTGTCTTTGAATAGGCAAATGAGTCGAATTTGTTTACTTTGGCCAAGTTGAAGTCCAGCACAGCTGCTGTCTTTATGGTCATGGTCTCGTTTTTGTTTCAAGGATTAGTTTTAAAAGCATTAACTTTGCTTCCAACTTTGTGCTAAAGTCAGGCACATTAAGTATGCAATTTAACTATGGACCCCAGGCTCCGCCTTAATTCCAGCTCTCGTCCACAAAACTGTCACACATAGTTACACTTAAGGACATTTACGCTCGAAAATAATAGCATCACAATAATAAAAGATGTGTTTTAAATGATGTCTTTAAAAATAGCTTTGAGAACTTTTTCAAACACCATTTTCATAGTTATTGGGATAAGATTCTAGATTAAATACCTTATGCTATATTGAGTTTAATGATTATAAACTTAAATAAATTTAGCACCAGCTCAACATAAATTTAATAATAGTCATCAAAAAGTTTAGCTCACATAAATGTTATTTGCAACATGGGTTTTTTTTTTTTTTACTAGATAGACTTTGAAGAAAATTTACACAAACGTGTAAGTCAATGCCTTGAAATATTTTAAAACGATTTTAAATCATCTGCATGCAAGAGCAAACTCAATAGATTAAAATACAATTGGATCAGCGGCAAAGACAAAAGCCGCAGTCAGAGTCGGAGTCAAAGTTGTGGGCGTAAAGAAGACAGATATCCACAGGGTTTATGTCAAAGGTTAACTGACAACTCATCTTCGTCGCAGTCGTCGTTGTCGTCGTGGCACGCAATCCAAAACCCAAAAACGAACAAATTGCGTTGAATTGGCAATAAAATGTGACATATATATAAGTATATATATATATATATATATATATATATATGTCATTGTACTTCCAAAATTCTGGCAGCAAATTATATTGCCTGCTGTGAAATTCCATTTGGCATCAACAGCTTTAAGGCCTCTTTCCAAAATTTCAATTGTGCGCCCGCTTTTACTTGGCTCCCTACGAATATTTCACTCGCAATTGTGCCTTGGAATGAGTCAGCGCGATGTGACTTCAATATTAATACCATTGAAATTGCAACAATCATAGCACTTAACGTATTATGTATTGGACAAGTATAACACCATCCATTAGCTACTCGTTGTTCTTTACTTGTTATACTCTACACGTTACACGTCCCATTTATTGGCAATTCATTAATCATTATTTTCTTATTCCTACTCTCTATTCGTTACTCTTTATTTGCTATGTCCTAGTTCCAACTTATTACTTGCTACTCGCAAAACTTGTAATTCCATACTCTCCTTTATACACACTTTACCACTCGTTACTCTTTAGGCTTAATTCGTTACTATCTGCTTGTTACGCGCTACTTTATTTTCTCGACTGTTACAAGTGCCTATTCATACTTATCCATCCTTTTACTACTCGTTTATCGCTGGTCATTACTCGTTATACTCTACACGTTACTCGTCCCATTTTACTGGCAATTAACTATTCGTTATTTTCTTCTTCCAACACGCTATTCGTTATTACTCGTTACTCTTTAGGTTTTATTCGTTACTATGTGCTTGTTACGTACTACTTTATTTTCTCGACTACTACAAGTCCCCTTTCATACTAAGTACGTTCTATTCCCTCTAAGCTACTCCCTTTAGCCTAATCGGAACATGTCCCTCTTCATTTGTCACTCTTTGCTCTTTGCTAATCCACATCAAGCGCGTTAATAAATCAATACCCGTGCGTCGTATTTTAACAAACATTTCAAGCTGATAACCTTTTTACTTTAACACCGTTGGAGCTGATGAACGTTCCACAAGAGGCACCCAACACACACACACACACACACACACACCTTGAATATGAACACACACACACGCTTTCCTTTATACACACACAATGCAAAAACAAATAAGCATTTTGCCATTAAAGTTGCGTGACGAACTAAAATTTGCTCCAAAGACTCGCGGGACTCGTTTTTTTTTTTTTGCTTCTTTCTTTTATATTTGTGTATATTTTTTATTAAGCTCCCATATATCACATATGCTTATATGCATGTGTGTAAGTGTTTGCATGTGCTTGTGTGTGTGTGTGTGTGTGTGAGTGCTGCTGCTGACATTTACGGTTGTTGCGCCGTTGCCGTTGCCGTGTGTTCTGCTTGCTGGCTGTTTGTAGCCAGTTCTGGTTTTTGGGTTTTAGGTCTCAGTGTCTTCCATCTTGTTGCTTTCGCCTCTTCGCGCCAAGTATGCCTTGAAATTGCTTTAATGCCTTGCCTGTACATACATGTAATGTATGTGTGTATACTTGTGTATTCGTGTGTGTGTGTGTGTTTCGGTTTGGTTGTCACAATGAGCGAGACGCGAGTTTTAGCGTTGCGACTTTATGGTTAGCTGCGATGTGAATCGTCTGCGCCAACCACCCAACCAACAAACCACCCAACAACCAACCCACCCAACCACCAACCACTCAGGCTAGCTTTTACTTGACTTGCGGAAAATTAAGTGCTTGTCGCTTGGCAAAAATTCTTTTTTATCCTCTTTTTTTTTGGATTTATCATTTCTTTTCTTATTTTTTTTTGCATTACCCGAAAACAACTAAATGAAAAATTGCCGAACAGTTTCAAAACGCAAGTGAATATCATTGCTTAAATAATATTTTTTCTTTTCTTCTTCTTAAATGTCACTGAATTCATTCAATTATACTTTTAATTAATTTTTTTTTATTGTACATTTTACATATTGAATACCATTGTTTGAAAAGCTACTCAATTTGTATTTATTTATATATATTTAATGTGTTCTTAAAATAGTTCGCAATTTTTGAAAATATCTTTAAAAATAAATATTTTTAATTAAACGTATGATTTAAATTAATTGCACAAAATTAAAAAATAAATATTTTTAATTAAACGCATGATTTAAATTAATTGCACAAAATTAAAAGCATTTATTAAAATATTGAAATTTACAATTTAATTAAAATAGAGGATCAAATATAACCTGCAATGAACTTAATCTTGCCACTTTCAACAACTTTACAGTCAAATTTTACAGTTCTTAAAAATATATTTCTTTATTCAGTAATTGTATTATTTTTTCAGCTAACTTTGTAACTTTTTTTGCATTTTCACAATGAATATTAATTTATTTTTGCATCCTTTATCAAAGAAATTCTAGCCAACTTAAAACCAAAGAAAATTCTTTTAGTTTCTTAAAAGGGCAATAACATAAATTCTCTATTTCGAGCCCCATAGATTAATACCCTTGTAACTTTTATCAAAGAAGTTTTAGTCAACTTAGAACATAAGAAAATACATTTAGTTTAACAAAAAGACACATAAAATATTCATTTAAAAAGTTTTTTAATTATACGAAAATTAATTGGTCATCAGCTATTTAAACCAATTAAAAATATTACCAGCTTTTAGCCCAACTCATTTAAAAGGCGCATAATTTTCCTATTTAATGGGACCTACTTGTATAAAGCATATTAAATTGATATTTGCTTGCTTCTCAAAGAAATGCAATAAAATTAAATCAAAATTTCAGTTATGCATTTCTGACCATTTTGGTCAGCCACAGACGCAAAGCTCTGGGCATATTTGAAGGGTGCTATAAAATGAACAAACTGCGACTGCAATTAAAGTGGCCAGTGGAAATTTCATATTTACATAATACTTAATTTACGATGCTTTTTCCAGGCAATTAAATGCTAGGGCGATTTTGTTATTGGCCAGTTGGTGATTGGCAATTGAAATACAGCAATTTTCCGCTGACTATGTTAAATTTTCATAAGTGCTAACTGTTAATTAAAAATGCAGTGTAAAATAAATTTTTTTATTGAATAACATATTAAATTAAACACTTGAAAATGTGGGAAAGTTCAAAATATGCATTTATATCAATCAGATAAAATGCAGCTTTTTATGTTGAGAGTTATTACGATATATATATGTATTATTATATATATATATGTATATATATATAGATTCCATCTCACTCAGAGCATATTTCTTGAATTTGAAGTGCAATTAAAGCACATTGCATATTCAGTTGGCTCGCTTCGATTAACCATAAAGTTAATTTTTGTGTCTGACATATTTATGGCTGGCCATCGGAATACACTTGAGTTAGTGTCCTGGCCTTCGGACTTTTGTGACTATAGATAACCTGCCAGAGCATTTTATTTATGCAGAATTAAATTTTTGCCCCATCTCCACACCAACACTTGACCCAATTCAAGACAAGCCAACACACTTGAGCTCTGCCCCTGTGTCCACCTCTGCCACTTCTGGAGGTCAAGTAAATTGTGAGCTGTGTGTAGTCTGTCAATGACAGTGGCATATGCGCTGGTCATAACAATTAGGCAGTCAGGCAGGTAAGCAGCCATAATCTGGTCAAAACACACACACACACACACATATTGCCTTTTCACTGTTTTGTCCACTTTGCTTAATTATGCGCAACAAATTCCTGGGCGCTGAAAAGTAAAGTCCATAAAATTAATGAAGTCATTTAAAACCCACGCACAGGTGTTCCCAATTTTTGTTCACGTAATTTGATAGCTTCTGCTGACATTTACTGTTATACATTTTATCTGCTACCTCTTACCAATTAGCTGGTACTGACTTGTTTCTTTCGCATCTGTTGCCGCCTATTTTTTTTTTCTTCTTGTTTTTGTTGTTGCCGCCTGTGGCATGTCTTCAAGGTCAGCGCATAGATCTCTATTGTGTGTTATACGAGACAACAATAATAAATCAGCCAAGGTCAGAGTCACAAAAAAAAAGTCAGCACACACACACACATCTCAAGCATATTAATAAGCATTATGTGTGTGTGTGTTTTTTTTATATACATCCCGAGTCGAATGTACTTCAAAGAAGGTACTTTTCATTAAAGTTGGCCATTATTTGCAAGACGTATAATACGATAAGGAAATAATACGTCTTAATAAATCTTCTGTAATCAAAGTTTGCAAACATTTTGGCAAGTGCTGTGCATGTGAATTGCATTTGCGACAAGCTTTAAATTCAATTACAGTTGAGCTGAAACTGAATTTGCTCCAACAAGCCAAAAGCTGAGGAGGGAGCAAAAGAAGATGCAGATTGGGACTGCTGTTAAGCAACTTAAGTTTAATGTGAATACAGCCGACAGCTGAGTGCCAAGAGCTGCGTCACTGCGTCTGTTACTCACCTTCTTCCCTCCATGACCATCTTTTGCAGTTGGGGGATTAGTTTAGATGGAGCTACCAGGTATATTCATCGATGTAGCAAATAGTTGCAGCTAAGCGCTTCTCTTGTGCTGACTGAAATTACTTAAAAAATGCTTGAATTAAGTTTGCCACAACGTGATTATTTGTACAGTTTAATGTGATGATGATCAGCGGCAAACTTAAACAAAAGCCAACTTGTGGCTAGAACACGTGTGTTGGGTCTGTGTTTTGTGTGTCTGTGTGTGTGTGTGTGTGTGTGTGTGTGTGTGTGTTGTGTGTGTTGTGTGTGTGCTAGGGTTTGGCAAATGACGTCTAACGCAGTGGGACGCAACACACCTTAGCGAAATTGCTAAACGGATTAAACAACTTATAAAAAAGTTACTTCATTAAAGAAGAAAAAAATAAAATCTTTGGTTTGATGACTTTATTATCTTATTTGTATGGGTATATGAGAAGTTCAAGTTTAAGTTGGTAATGTGCTTTAATAAAAGCTTGGCTTAAGCCACAAATTTTTAATTGCTTGTCTTAAGCAACTTAATTAATTTAAAACCAAACATGTCATTAGATAATTTGAAATAAGTTAAATACTCATTAGAATGACTTTTACGACACTTACGCGGACTTTAAAAAATATATATATTATTGATCATCATCAGGAACATAATAATCATTAACTACCATAGCAACTATCGGTCTTCTTATTCAATTTAAAACTGAGCTGATTGAATACAGTCCCAATGGATTTTATTTTTAATTAAGTTGTATTTTAACTAGCTTATAAATCATGTTAATTTATAGTCTGTATAAGTCAAGTAAAACCGTTTTCATTTAACCAGACTTCATAGGCAACACAATTAAATACTGGAATATATTTTAAAGAGCGTTTCAGCATTTTTCACAATATTTCGTGACTTTTACTTTTAGTGGTAAAGCATCAAAGCGAATCGTCAAATTGTCATGTGTGATTCTTAATTTCTCTGCCAGCTGCAAATTGCTGCTCCTGACTGCTTTTTGCGGTGGCACTGCAACATTGCGTTTAGGCAGCACAAGTACACAAATGCAGTTTGCACATCATACAATCGATGCGACAAGCTTCAATCTCTCGGAACTTGCAACGGAAATGGCGAGGAAATGAAAACGGCTTAGGTTTCTTGCCGTTTGCTGCTCTCTGCGTTCTGTGTTTCATCATGGTTTTTTTTTTTATGTTGTTATATTTGTGTTTGCCAACACCATTGAGCCACCCACCACTCTGGCAGCCTGCTGACTCTTAACTCGATTGCGAGTCAAGTTGAAAGTGGAACTCGATTTCGATCGAACCACTCACGCAGATAGACAGACAGACAGACAGACAGAAAGAAAGAAATACTGAGTGACTGTGACACAGTCTGCCAGCCAAGTGAGCTATTTTAAGTTAAGTTAATTTCAAAGCAAGTAATTTATTTATGCAGTGCATTGCGTATTACGTGTGGACGCTGAGTAAACCACCTTGACCCACTAATTGGACGCCTCGTCAATATAGCGACAAACGGCAATAGCAACAGCAACAGCAATAGCAACAGTAATACCAATATCAATAGCAACACTAACAATAACAAATAGTTTTTTTTTTTTTCTTACTCAATTGTTGCTATTTTTCTTGTGTGTGTTTTTTTTTTATTTATACATTTTCTCTCTTATTTTCATGCCGTGCCTATCGATAAAATCACTTTGGCTGAATCATGTGTTCGACAGGTGTTTGCAGCAGCTATTAAATAAACAGAATTACAATTTCAGAACTATAAATTATATACTTATTAATCTACATTCGATTCAGTTTTATACATATTTGCCAAACTGAAATAGTTTGCATAATTTATTGTAAATTTATGCCAAGTGATTGCATAAGAGCTCAATTAAAAGTATCTTAGAACAATAAAATCTATATATTTGCCTGCAGGGCCATTTAAGATGCATGCTTAAATGCTTCTCGAAATATATTTGCAATTTGTCTTAGGTTCTCCCATGTGGCTTGTGCCCCTAATCCCATTATCTATTATTGTTGCACGAGCAGAACATGAAATACTTAAAATCACTTTTAGATGATGCATGGACTGCTGTGATTGTTGCCGCACTTAGTGCAGAATGTGGCCCGAGGCATTTACCTGTCAAGTGGCAAGTGACAATTGGCAATTGACAAACAAACATGGCCAACACCAGCATTCGGCCAACGGCTGCGAGTGCCTTTATTAGTTTGTAATTTTGGTTTTAATATTTATTTATTCGTCGCTTTCTGGCCGCAGGCTAAGTTGAATATTAATGAACTTAATTGAAAAAGTTTCGCTTGAAAACAAAGTGTAGATATGTATGTGTGTGTGTGTGTGTGTTGATCTACTGTAAACACTGCAACAACAACAACAAGAACAATTCCTTAACTGCTCCTCTGCCAGTCGAGGCAAAAATTAATTTTCACAATTACGACAAATAAAATGTTGCGGACAACTTTTCAGCAGAAAAACCAAAATCAAGGCAATGACGTCGCCCGGGGGCAGGGGTTGACATAATTGTGCTTGGGGTGGAGCGTGGAGCGGAGCAACAATAACTGTAACTCGATGCGCAATTTCCATAATTACGCATATTTGAGGCAGACTTATAAATATTTATGCGGCTGGCTTTTCAATGAAGTTCTTCGCTAAGATTTCTCGAGCGTCGTTTGCCACGCAAACTATGCGCAAAAGTAGGGACAGCTCTGACGGCTCAGATATTCATTTCTTAGCTCGTGTGTAGATAAGTATTTGGTTGAAAGGAGCAACTTTTTGCTGCAACAGCTAACAGTGTGGCAGGCTTAAGCCAAGTAGGTCTGCTGCCTTTAAATAGGCCAAAAATGGGAATGTTGTGGATGAGTTTATGCTAAAATGCAGCAAACATATTAAAACTTGCAATCGCAAAACTTATTTGTAGAAATCAGACGAGTTTTAAAGTTTTATTAAGATGCAAAACTTTAAATATGGACAGCGCATAGTTTTGGCAATATCTTGAGGCAGATCTGTAATAAATTTACTTGCAAGAAATAAATAACAGAAATTTATTTTGTTTCCAAAACTACATTTTATTGACAATCGTGAGCAGAGTGCATTATTTATACAGATGCATAACAAATATTATTTTTTTTTTTTTTGGCTATTGCAGTCACAAAATTAGCATACAGCTCACGTTCTACGTTTTCTACGAACACAACAAACCGGCGACAAATCTCAAAAAAGATATAAAGTATAAATAAAATAAAAATAATAAAATAAGAAAATTTGGCAACGTTGAATCATGAATCCAATAAACGCTGACGCAGATGACACCCCAATGAGCTGTAGTCTTATGATAATACTTGTTGCACTTGTTGCCTATGTTGCTTACATGATTGATGAAGAGTTGTTGTTGTTGTATATAGACATATAGACCCATGTGCATAACTTCCGTGGGTTGACTAAAAAATGAGCAAATCACTGGTCTGACTAGGGGGCCACTCAACTGATTTAAAGGCCAGACACACGCGTGACACAAATTACGCAAATGCGGACGCAACTGGGACTCCAGATCATGCCACATATATATATATATATATATGTTGTGATTATCTCTTATGTCAGCGCTTGACTTTTCTGGTTGTTGCTTTGCCGCAATTAGCCGTAGTAAATTGATTTGGCAATCGCTGGCACTCTGATATATCTTTTTTTGCTTTTTATGCCCTGCACTTGACACTTGTCAAGAGAACTGGCTGCTCCCGATTTCCATTAAATATCTGCAAAAAAAAAAAAAAATTCGTTCTGGGAAATGCCAAAAAAAAAAACCAAATATTTGTTGAAATTCAATTGAAAAAGACCACATAAATATTTTGAGCTGGTAATTGAATTGTTTTTTGTGGCTGGTTTAATCTATCAAATTATTTTAAAAACTATTTACAAAAATTGATATCTGCTGATAAACTCTAAAAATAATGACAGTCATCATAATTAAATAAAATTCTATAAAATATAAGAATTTAATTTTTATATATATATATATATTTTTTTATATATATATTTTTATATATTTTTTTTATATATTTCTCTCATACTCATTTAGTGTTTATTTCATTCTATTTTAAACAGCACAAATATGTCCACGGATTCCAGTCGGCGCATTCAGGTGCCTGATGAGCTCAAAGAGGTGCTTTTGCAGTTCTCCATTTCGTATCTGGTCGAACAGCCACCGGATCTGCTTGACTTTGCCGCCGAATACTTTAATAAATTGCAGGCAAATCGCCCATCAGCAGGCACTGATAATGGGGCCGATGATCAGATAAGCCTCAACTCACAAGATGGCGACGGTAAGTCTTAAAGAAAAATTCAAATATTTAAATATAGTTTTTAAAAGTTTTTTAAGTTCAAGCCAGATTTGAGTTAAAAAGACACAAGATACAAAATCGCTGATACTTTGAATTTTTGCTCTTCTCTAATTAATTTGAATTTTTAAAAAAGTTTTATACAAGATTTGAGTTGAAAAAACTTAAAATACAAAATCGCTAATACGTTCAATTTCTGCGCTTCTAATTTGTTAAAGAATTAAATTAAACTTTTAAAATTTAAAAGTTATAGCTTAGAGTTTGAAAGTTTTTACGTTCATGTGATATTGGAATAGAACAGAGAAACAGAGAAAGCTTTGATTTCAAGCTAAAATAATATTTAAAAATATTTAAGCAAATAACAAATGAAATATTTGATTTGAGTTAATGTCGTTTATTTCGTATTAATTTAGAAGCATATTAGAAATGTCAAAAGTCATTTATATATTTTTAATTAATGAAGACTTTCAATATAGCCCATAAATTATTTATTAATTAGAGACTGTTCTAAGGCTTTTACTTATGCTTATGAAATGGCTACGTATTCCAGTTTATACTTTTTGGAAACAAACTTTATTACATTTAATTCATTCTGGCTGTAAAAATGTTGAACTTTTGGCATATTTTATCCAACTGAAAGTCAGATAAATATGAATATTATTGTTGTTGTTTATGGTGACAACTATCGACTATTATAGAGAAAACTTTATTTAATTAACAAACTTTTATCCAATCGAATGGAATTTTTTACGCATCATACAAAAATAGCTGTCCGATTATAAATTAATAATACTATTTATATTTGAGTGCATACAATTTGAACATTTCGTAACAAATATTTGTTCATATGGCCTGACTATTTCATCTGCGTACAGTAAAATCAATATTTCCCACTTGCTCGATGACGACTTAAAATGTGCCTACCTAGAAATGGGCATAGCGAACAGGACACATTGCGTGTCCTGACAAGAACAACACAAACAATAACAACAAGAACAACAATTCCGTTGGGGGTCAACTATTTCTATTTTTCGTCATATTTGTGCGTCAATTGTTGCCACATAGCGAGGCACACATAGCATTAGCAGCTTTAACTTCAGCCGATTTTAGCCCGCCAGATATTATTTTTAGTTTGACAACACTTGACAAGGCAAGCGGGGCAGCGGGAGGGGTATGCCGCCGCCTCTGTCATGCAATTTGACGTCATACGCAAAATCAATAAAAAATGGTTCTTGATTTGGTCCTAAAACCTGCACTAAATTCTAATAAAAAAAAAACAGAAAGCCCAAAAAAAAAAACCATAAAAAATTTTAACTGGGTTTGTAGCTGTTTTTATTTTGCTGTTGTTGCAAATTTAAATTTACTTTTTTCAGTGGTGTTGAAACATTTTTGTGTGTGTATCTGTGTCTCATTATTTGGCATAATGCGACGCACGTGTGCAGACTATTAGCGCCAGCTGGACACGCAGCCGTGCCACATTCATCTTCGACCAGCACCCAAAGCAAATTAAATAATAATGTTGATAAAGCTGTGAGGAACAGTAGCAGCAGCAGCAACAACAGCTGCAGAGCACAGCGCACAGGACACAGGACACAGAACCTGGAGCAGCAGCTGCTCCTCGCTCCTCGCTCCATGCATTCTTCAGATGCTGCTGCGTTGCGTGTTTATCTTCCGGTTAATCAAACACGCAGCACGGCTCAAGGAACACCGTGTCAAGTGTGCGAATGTGACTTGCTCTTCAACTTGCTCTTTTTCCAGCACTTAAAAAAAAACGTACTACTTATTTTCGTCAAGTGTAACTCATTAAAGGCGAATAATTGAAAAAAGGAAAGTTTTGTCTTTTAAACCAGAATTTTACTTTTTGGTTTATATCTGATTTTGTGCCTAAACTTTACCTTGAGAAAGCCAATTTTATTTGCTTATTCTCAATTTCAAAAATGAATTTTACTAAAAATAGGGAACTAGTTTTTATATATTTTATATTATATATATTTTTTTTAAATATTTTCTTTTATTAAAAAATTTTTGAAAAATACAAAAAGCCTTTTAAATTTAGAGACGTGCTTTTTTCGTTTATTTAAAATAGCTAAAACCAAGCAAGACTTTCTCGTTTTCCAGCCGATTTTCTACAATTCCGAGTGAATTTTTTCTTAGTGTGCTATTTGTCTGGCGCTTCTTTAAGTGTTTTGTAGGGCATCCAACATTTAGAGTCCTGCATGTCTATAAAAATCTATTGAGTGCGCACACAGCTCAAGAGCTGGGCAAACAACCACAATTCGACTTATTTTCTATAGATACACACACAAAAATGTCTCAATTACTAACTGGAATTTAAAAGGCGTTTAAAATTAAAATCTTAGCCAAAGAATCTGAAGAAAGTGAACCAATCATTGTCAAACAAGGCTGTGACTTTCAGTTTTCAATTTGTTTTCGGTTATATTAAATTAAAGCGCTAATGTTTGATGGCCTAACTTTCAGGCAAGTTTTGTTTAAAATAAGTTTGAATAAAGTTCAACTTTTTCGCTTAGTAAATATAAGATTATGTGAATTGAATACACCATTTGTTGGCTCTTAGAATAATTTGAGTGCTTTGTTCAATAAAAGACAAGCAATTTTACATATATATTTGTTGATATAGTTTAAAAAAAACAAGTTTGTGTTTTAATTAAAGTTTGCATTAGACTTGTCTCACTATAATTTTTCCCATTTTTTTTATATTGATGCTGTTGCTATAAATTTGTATTTGGTTTTGCTCAGTGAAGCCCTCAAAAGTTCAGCTGAGCGTAAGCGAAAAACGCAAATAGCTCTAACGTATGTATGTGTTTGAGTATGTGTGTGTGTGCCACGCCCCTTGCAGTGCTTTGATGTCTATTTATGGTCAGGTGAAGCGGTTTTGTTTTAAATACGATTTAAGCGCCGCACGCACACATAAATAGCGCAGTCGAGATAATACTTGCATGAAATATTAAGTATACGTTTAATAATTTTTTGCGGGTGCCAAATTGTGGCCTAATAAGGTGTGTGCGAGAGAGTGTGTGTATGTGTGTGTGTATATGTATGTGTTGAGTTTGTTGTACATTTTATTAACGCTCAAAAAATGCCAAGCAGCGCAAACGAGACGGCAAAATTAAGGTAAGGAATGAGGCAGATGTGAGGTGAGTTAAGGCAATGGGCGACCATTGAAGCATGCGGATGAGCAGCCGTAGCAGCAGCGTCAGCTTCGCAGTTTTGCGCTTCAGCAGGCACAGGAGCAGGGGCGGGGTTGTGTACCAGCTGCCACGCCCATGCGCTGTTCTGGCATTGGCTTTGCGAGCAACATTTTGAACATTATTGACATGCCAACGGTGTTTTGCAGCAGCACGGAAATGACTGGTCATGTACACTATGTGGTTGTGTGTGTATATACGTGTGTGTGTGTGTGTGTGTGAGTGTATTTGTCTGTGCCTCCTGTTGCGCTTAATGATAAATATAAAACAACAACAGCAGCAACAAATGCTCATGTTAATCGAGACAAAGCAGCGCCTGCCACATTCACAGGCTGCCAACCACGTTTTTTTTTTCATGTGTGTGCTTTTATTTATCTATATGTGTATATATATACCCAACACACACACACACACACACACACACACACTCGCACACATTTGCACATCTATCTCTTGTGCTGTTGCCTACTTACAGGCACTATTTCCGCCTTTCGTTTTGACGACTTGTGGCAAGCATTTGTGGCCTGGCTCAAAGGCTGCTGCGGCAACGACAGTGGCTTTAGTCGTTAACTACACGTCACTCCGCACAGAAGACAGACCCAGTCAACCAGTCAGTTAACTAAGAGCGTGTCATCATCAACTCCATCATCATCATCATCATCATCATCATCGACGTCATCATCATCATTATCTTCCCATTAGCATTCACATTGCAAATCTCATTCGCGTCATCGTCGCCATCTCTCATTCCATTAACGAACTTAATGCAGTCAACATTTTATTTGCCATTTTTTAATTAAATTTACCCGCGCGTGTTTGACAAGTTTTTATAGCAGTGTGTTTTTTCTGCTTGTGTGTTGTGTTTGTGTGTTAAACGCATATTTAAACCCAAATAATTTTATAACAATTTACTGACACATTACTAAAATCAACATTAAACATCGTTTATTAAAATGCTAAATTTACGCTTTTCACATTGTTCAGTGAAAAACTTGCCATGAAAACAAAATTTACCCTTAATTGTTTGCTTATTGACTAGTTAATAGTTTATTTGCTTACATCTATCAATATTAAATATTGTATTGCAAAATAAACAATGAGATGCTTAAGTAGCTTCACTGTCCTAACGATCTTTGTATTATTTTCTGTTAATGTTTTGACACAGTTGACTTTGAAATTTATTAGTAATAAATAAGCTTTAAAAGTGTCTGAAAAATATGTAGAAATGGCAGCAGTTTTATTTCGGAATTATTGATTTATATTTTGCCTAATGAGTTCGAATTTATCTGTTCGAATATCAGGTGTTGGTTGCCGTTTTGAAATGTTCTACGAAATCAAAACATCAAAGCAACAAATCTTATCAACTTATAAACATAGCTAAAATACAAGTTGACAACGAACAGACATACATATATATATTTATACATATATTTATATATATCTTTATATATCTATATATGTATACATACTAATTTGTTCTATATATAGTAAGACGATACTTCTTCCCACTTCCACTTCAAGATTTTGTCTTACTAATCAAAAGTTTCTTGTAGGTTACAAATGTAATAAGGACACCTTATTTAACATTTCCCTTAAAGCTATTCTTTTTTTTCTAATCTTTATTTATTTTTATTTAGATTATGTCCATACTCCCGCCCATCCATACATAATAGTATTATACACAGTTAGTCTATATTTCCGTCTTTACCCCGACGCAATCGTGTTTTTAACATCCGAAAGTTTCTCACATCCTGTTGTAAAACAAGCTGTAATAAATACTTTACTACAATTGAGTTTGCTGCTCCGCCCTTTAACAGTTTTCTGCTCAAGGATAATATATAAATATATATATATGTATATATATATATTTATAAATGTTTGCTTGATAGTGTGTTAAATCTATCAAATGGCAAGTATCCCACTTGACACGACTTTTAACCATCGCATAGAAAACACATTTGTTATTTTTTTTTTTACTTTTTCTGCTGTTGAAGATAAGTTTTTGAAGTGTTTAAAACGTGATTTGTGCTGAGAAACGCAAGCGAAATAAAACTTGTAAGCTCGAACGCAAAACAAGACAGTCGACAGACAGACCGCAGTGTAGGCCAGGTGCATAAATATTTATTACGCATACGCCGCTTGTGACAGCCAATACTTTTGCGTTCATATTTATTGCGTGCGTTTTAAGTTTTCACCTTGAGTTTTCAGTTGCAGTTTTTCCAAAACGTGTTCGCCAACAACTGGTTTTTGATTTTTCTCGAGGCTGTTGAAAACATAAAAAACCAAAAAAAAACCTGCAACTGCAGCGAACAACAAAATATTCCACCAACAAAAACACATCAAGCGAGAAAATCAATTTAAAACAAAATTTGTTTTGAGTGCAGCACATAATGTCTACGCAAGTGTCTAGCAATTTATTGGCCGGTAAGAAACAACAACAAAAAACAACATCAACATACCAAAAACGAAAACACAAAAAAGAAAAACACACACACATTTTGGTCAGACACGTCGAACGCACAATTATAGCTATATAGATAATTGTATCTGTTCAACAATACAAATTCGGATGATGCAAGCCACAAACAGAAAAAAAAAACACGAATTACGAACACAAAGCAGACACAAACACTCGACAAATAGATTAAATATAATGTGGCAGGCAGGCAGGCAGGCAGGCGATAGATAGATAGAGTAATCTTAACTTGGACAAAAATCTAGTCAATGATATAAATTCTATTTTGTTAAATTGAAAATATATGTACTTAATTTAGATAATTTATAAGGAACTTATTTGATAGGTTTTTATTAGAATACTACAAATTTTACTTCTCTATTTTTACTATATTCAAAACTAAAATATCAAATTAAGTAACTAAATTTCTTGAGTTCAGTATATAAAATATGAATGTAGAGTTTATTTTTTGGAATCAGAAACTTGTCGAAGTGACAAAGTGTATAATTTAAGATGTAGTCTTAAAATCGAATATATATATAGTATCTATATAAATGCACATATGTGTATTACTTATGTGTGCTGCAAAAATGAATTATTGCCGCAATTGTTTTTAGTTATTTTCACTTGTACCATTTCAAGTGTCTCGTTTATCTCCACGTTGCACGCTGATGAATTGCAAACATTTAACAGCGAAGCAAGTTTTTTGTTACTATTATTGTTTTTTGCTGGTGTTAATAAATATTTCATCAAAGCATTGGCAAAGTGCAACTAGTAAAACTGCCAACTAGACGTAATTATTGCAAATACAAATGGAGACACAGATGCAGATACAGATACAGTTCCAGATACAGTTACAGATGCACTCAGAAAAACACATTCATCTTAAATATCTGCTCTTATATCTAAAAGGGTGATAGTCTGTATTTGTCTTTATGTGTTTGCACACACACACACACACACTCAGGCACACACATAGCAGAGTCATCTATACATCTCTCATGCCTGTTGTGTGGGCAGCTGGACAGCCTTGCCTCTGTCAGTGCACCGCCTCCCCCCCTCACCTGTTGCCTCCCTCAACTCCCCTACTCTGCTTGTGTCTATTTTGCGTTTCGTTTTCACTCAGAGCGAGTGCATTTTATGTCGCTTTTGCATTCGATTTGATGAGACAGTTTCCAGCAAACTTGACGCAGCTGGTTAGCAACAAAACA
Source organism: Drosophila longiperda (assembly GCA_035042125.1). Taxonomy (NCBI): domain Eukaryota; kingdom Metazoa; phylum Arthropoda; class Insecta; order Diptera; family Drosophilidae; genus Drosophila; species Drosophila longiperda. The sequence goes on from JAWNLV010000107.1 coordinate 15,460,722, forward strand.
ACAAAAAAAAAAACACTAAAAACCAAATGCTGACGCAAAGCAGCAGTCTGTGTGTATGTATATGTGTGTGTGTGTGTGTGTGTGTGTTGAGTATACCCAAGCACATTCCCCAGCTAATACAATGATGGCCTCAAGATGACAATGTCGGTGATGAGTTTGATGGGGCATGAGGCGATGTTGAGTGGAAGCGAAGCGCATCCGGCAGCAGTCAACTCAACTCAACTCATCATAGTCTCTAATCATCAGTGAATTCCTGTTCATCAGTTCTACAGACCTCTTTTGACCTCCTTCCCCCCCCCATCCCCATCCCCACTCCCGCTTACTTAATGAAATTAATGTGTGACATGAAGCCAGAAAGTGGACCTTTCTGTATACTTTAGTTAATGAGCACAAACATGAAAGCCAAACTGGCGCCCAGGACATTGTCCTCAATGGAGACATACACTTAATGCACAGCCAACGCAGCCAACGTTTAGGCCAGCCAACAACCAAATGAATTGGCCAATTTCATTTATTAGCCACATTCCACAAAATATTTGTGTTCCAATATATTGAAGAGGTTTGCTTTTAGAGCGATTAAACATTTTAGTAGGAAACTATTCAAACTATTTGATTTATTATAAATATTAATATTTATTGGTTATTATATATAAACAAAAAATGAAATGAAAAATTAAAATGTAATTAAATTACTCTTTTATTCGGTTTCATAGAAGTTTCTTCAAGTTTTTAAACGATTTTCTATTGTCTTTGAGTGATTTACTAAAACCAATAATTGCAAAAATACAGAAAGATCATTTTTGTATTTACTAAAACTTAATTTTCCAATTAGACACAAAATATATAAATACTTTTGTTTTTCGTGTTATTTATTTTATTTTTGTTTTAATGCATAATATTTACAGCCGAACCACCAATAGTACAAAGCTCACGTCGCAAATCCGTGTTCGCCGAGGCTTACGATCCGGAGGCGGACGACGATGATGAGGGCGCCACTGCCATATTCCCCAAGACAGATGACCAGCGGGCGCGTCTCGTCGAGTCGGTGAAGAATGTGCTGCTCTTCCGTTCGCTGGAGAAGGAACAGGTGCGTATCTAACCCATAAATCTCTGACATATTTTCCTTGCCACGCCGCACAAAAGCCAAGAAAGCACTTTCCACACAGACAGCCACAAAAACCAGATCACCCTGTTTGCGGTTTCACTCCTCACTGTGTGTGTGTGTGTGTGTAGATGAGTTTGAGTTTGAGGTGTTTGGGTGTGTGTGAATGCAACTCCCACTTTGTCATGCCTTCTGGCTGATTTCTGTTTCTGTTCTTTTCTGTTTTTACACAGATGAACCAAGTGCTGGATGCGATGTTCGAGCGGAAGGTGGAACCGGGCGATTTCATTATACGCCAGGGCGATGATGGCGATAACTTTTATGTTATTGAATCGTAAGTGTGACAAAATGATATAATAATGTCCACAAATTGCGTATACGTCATTTGCGATGCGTTTGCTCTATTTTCACATACACACAGCGTATGCGCAATTAATTTGCATTTATTTCAGTTTATTTCGTTGCTTTATTTCCATTGATTAAATTTCGCGCGTTTCTTTAACAGTGGCATCTACAAAGTCTATATAAATGATAAACACATTAGCACCTACAACCACACCGGACTATTTGGTGAATTAGCGCTGCTCTACAATATGCCCAGGTAAGCAAATATTCAACTCCAAATAGGCCCATCACATCGCCCAGACAAATATCAAAAAAATCTAATTACTTTGCTGGCTGAGCATCAAATGTGCTAATTTCTCAATTCCGCATCGACACTTTTGACTATTTCCTTCAATTTTTTGTTGAGCTTATTATTATTACTATTATTATTGGTATTATGATAGGGGATTATTGTATATATTTGACAGCTTAAATCGTTTGAGAAATATATTCATTTATTTCTGCTATATTTTAAAACAAGATTTTGAGTGTTTAATTTAAAGATAAGAAAGTCAGAAAAGTGTTTCCTATCTGAAACGCAGTATTATTCTGTGAAAAAGAGAAAACAAATATTAATTAAGATTTTCTTTCCTTCAGAGCGGCCACCGTTCAGGCGGAAACCATTGGCCTACTCTGGGCCATGGATCGCCAGACATTCCGACGCATTTTGCTCAAGTCGGCGTTCAAGAAGCGAAAAATGTACGAGGAGCTGTTGAACAATGTGCCCATGCTGAAGGCCCTGCAGGTGAGCACAGTTGACACCTGGAATATATATATATATATATATATATATATATGATTTTGATAATTACAGAACTACGAGCGCATGAATCTGGCCGATGCCCTAGTCTCCAAGGCATACGATGATGGTCAGCGCATCATCAAGCAGGGTAAGCACAACTCCTCCGCCGGCAACTGAATCAACTGCTAAAGATTAAGGATTAATTTGAATTGGCTTGCTATGTTTTGCGCAGGTGATGCTGCTGATGGCATGTACTTCATTGAGGAGGGCACCGTGTCTGTGCGTATGGATCAGGACGATACCGAAATCGAGATATCCAAACTGGGCAAGGGTCAATACTTTGGTGAACTGGCTCTGGTCACTCATCGGCCACGTGCCGCATCTGTTTACGCCACAGGTGGCGTCGTTAAGCTCGCATGTAAGTCATCTGGGAGCCAAGTTGGTTGACACTGAAAGCCACTTAAAGGACTTGCTTTTGGCCAGCCGTATTAATGCTTTTTCTTGTTTATTTTCTGTTTTTCTTTTTTGTTTATCGCATATTTTGTTTACGCACTTCACTTTACCCCCGATGCCCATTTTGCACTATTGTTGTTGTTGTTTTTATTGTTGCTGTTTCGTGTTGTGTTTGTGCTTGTCGCTTTCTGTGTTGTGTGTGTGTGTGTGTGTGCGTGTGTGTTTGTGTGTAGTTTTGGATGTAGTTTGCTTTGAGCGACTCCTGGGCAGCTGCAGCCGCCTGCTACAGTGCGGCATTCGGGACTATCGCTACTTGGAACTCGATCTGCGCGCCTATTTTGAAAGCCTGCTAACTTTGTAGTTAACTTTTTGTTTAATGTATTGCTTTAACGAGGGGAGGCGGGGTGTCATCTTAGACATATCAATAACAAAAATGCAAACTTTTTGAAATTATCTTACTTTACTCTCTTACAAAAGAGGCCATTTTAAATATATCACTTTAAAATCACTTGCATTCCTAGAAGAAAAAAATCATTGCAGGACTTTGAGGCAGAGAATGAGATGGCAAACAGTCGAGAAACTATTTTAGGAAAAAAAAATGGAGTTAAATATCAGAATGAATAAAGTCAGGAGAAGAGCGAGAGAAGGAAACAGAGTTAAAGTAGTTGAGAGAGCAATTTTAAGAAAAGATAGATTGGAAAGCGATTGGTAGAAAACTAAATAAAATGTAGTGAAAGAACATTAGACAGATGAAGATTAGATAGGCAAAGCATTGAGAATAGAGAGGGACATCTACAGAAAGATTAAACATTAAGAATAGGGAGAAATGTATAGAGAGATAAATTAAAGAGAGAGTTATCGCCTGAGGAGAGAGCCTAAACGGAAAACTCAGTAAAGTAAGGAGACTAAAAACTGTATAAAGCAAAAAGTACAAGTGAGAAACTTGGAGAGAATTTAAGAGTTATTGTTAGATATGATGTAAACGGCAAAAAATATATTTAAAAAAAAAAAGTCAAAATCTACTTGAACTCGTGAGAATTGCCTAGGAGATCATTCGAATTTGAGTTTAAATTGACAGCTCAAATGAGATATGGCCGACCTGTTATTAAATTGTAAACTGGTTTTATATTAACTATAATCACCTCCGCCCCCTGATTATTATTGCTATTGTAGTATTGTAAGGTAATAGCACTAATTAAATAATACCCTCCTAGTCCTAGACTCGGATGCCTTTGAACGCATATTGGGCTTCCTCACCGACGTGCTCAAGCGCAATATTGTGATGTACGAGCAAATGTTCAACGAAATGGCCCGTCGCAATACCAATCTGTGAAATCAATCAAGCATTATTATTGTCATCATTATATTATATTTTTTTTTTTTTTATTTTTCTGACTAAAATTTATTGTAAAGCAAGAAAGAGAGAGAGAGAGAGAGAAAGATGAAGTCATTAAAAATATTACAGTTGCAAAATAAACATCAATTTATATGCAATTTTTATTTACTTAAAAATATATATAAAAAAAAAAACTCTCACACACACACACACATTCAGAATAGCAGAAAAAAATACCACGTATATGCAACGTTTTCACAAGCCACATCAAAAATGTCTGCTGCTGACACAGACATAAAACATCCACAAAAAAAAAAACAGACTGGGGAAAAATATACAAAAAAAGTCGAACAAAAAAACGAAAACACGAAAGAAAAAAATTACGTTTCCATTGTGTGAGATTGGTAAGCGCAGCTCGATACAATATTTATGAGTTGAGGCGCCTGTGGTTAATGGCAACGGGTTCAAAACATATGCATTTGTATATTCCATATAAAACATTTATATATTTATATATACATATTTATATATATGTATGTATATAAGGGCAGTGTGAATTCCTGTGGGTCAACGGTTGTGATCTATGGTCCTTAAACATAATTTTACTGTCATTACTTACTAACATTATTTTTATCACATTTTATTATTAGCCATTATTTATGAAGGTTAAGGCATGTTCACAAAAATATACTCAGTTCTTTGTTGATCATTAAAAATTCTTATATATATTTGATTTTTGTTTAACAGTTCTGGATGTGAGAGCATTTGAGCGTCTGCTCGGACCCTGCATGGATATTATGAAGCGCAACATTGATGACTATGAATCGCAGCTGGTTAAAATATTTGGCAGCAAAAATAATATCACCGATACACGATAAAAAGTCTGAACAACTACAACAACAACAACAACAACAAACCACAATAACAAAAAGCCGCTACAACAACCACAACAACCAGGCTAATGGGTTTTAAAGGACTCTGCACAAACTAAACGAAGGCATACATAAAACAAGCAACAACAAACAATCAACAACAACAGCAACAACAACAAGCATGCAATGCACCACCACTACCAATACAAGCGCAAACCAAACAAACACACACACACACACATACACAACACTTACACACGGACCCTTTATATATATATATAAAATTAAAGAACTTGATTTAATTATGTTTTAAGCTGAGGCTGGTTAATGAAACACAAAAACAATGATTACGATAATATGATAATGATAATGATAATCATAATGTTATTTGCGATGTTTTACATACACACTCACGCACACTTAAACAAATATTGTATGTATGTATTAGCAATTGTAATTTAATGTATTTAATTGAAAAGAAAGAGCAAAAATAACTTATAACAAATCCCTTTTTTTTGTGTGTCATTAGCTCGAAGAAAAATGTTAAGTGCATAGTTTATAGTCTTGTTTTTTCTTATTTTTATCTATTATTATATGATTATTATATTACTAATTTGTTATCGTTTGATTTACGTATAATTTAGCACAATATATAGCAGAAAAAAACTAAAAAGAAAAAAAAAACACACAAAGCTCGTTTTTGACATAAGTTAAACAACAAATCAAGCAAGTTGATGGAATTAAATCTTGCATATATATATAAATATATATATATATATATATATATATATGTAAGTATGTGTATATCAAATAAGCGCAAATGGAAACACATCAAGCAAAGAGTTTATATCTACAAAAACACAAATTTAAATACTTATATAAAGTAAAACCTACACATATGCATACAACAAATCTTATTTATTTATAAAGTAAAGTAAAACAAAATCAATCATTGTACTAGTCTATATATGTAAAAATTTGCTGCTTGCAGTCTTTACAAATAACAAGAAAAACAACAACAACAAAAACTAAATCAAAAAGCAACTGGCAAATGTTGCGCAATAAAACGCAATTGAAATTGTTTAAAAATATATATTTGAGACACGCATAAAAATAATGTTATGGCCCCCCACAACTCCCTTTGAAGAGCAAAAACACTGAAACAACCCGTGTTTTTTTCTTTTTGGGTTTCCAGCCAGTCAGTAACTAAATCTTCCAAAAACCAAATTTGTTGACAGTTCAGTTAAAGATTTCCATAACAAAAGAAAAAACAAAACGATCTCAATATAAGCGAAATTTAATTATTATACCATCTACTACGAATTTCATTTCAATTTCAATTGGCTCTACAAAGTAAATGGCTAAAGGCACAATCAATTATATATGTTGCATGGGATCAAATTTAGAAAACAAAACTTTCAATACACAATACGTTATGATATGATACGATATATATACATATATCTAACGGAGCAAGTATACACACATATGGTGCAAATCTGCTCAGTTCTTATTAAATGGTATTGGCAATATGGTCCTGTGTTTGGGCTAGACATGAGTACCATATAGTATTGTAGTTAGAGCGAAGCGTAGCGCAAATGCAAAGCAATATCAATGGCCTAGATGTGTACTTAGTAGAGTTCTATTTTGCAATTTCAAATAGTTGCCCACCCTTACCCTTTCCCCCTTTATATGTCCACCTCCCAATTCTAAGCTCCAAGCTATACTCTATCCACAGAAATATGTGCAAATAAACATATATATCATGTGCATGTATCTGTATTTATATATACTACTTATAAACTGAATGAGCTTAAAATATGGTAAACCCAAAACTCCAGTACTTTATAAACGTTACTTTATTGTTTGTAAAATGCGTAACTAAATCCAAACTTAGACCGTTAATCGATAACAAATTACTTAAATGTACTTTGTAGCTAAGTAAAAGCAAATAAACAATTTAACTGGCATACCAACAGTCGAAAGGTGTTCACAAAAACTATATAAAAAAATAAAAATATAAGAAAAAACAAATATCATTAAATTAACAACTTGTTACTCGTGACATAAATAAAAGAAAAACAATCAAAAAAAAACAACAAAAAAAACTTGCGAAAAATTTAAAGTAAATATCTTTAATCCTATTTAATTGGTGTCTAGTCTATGTTCAAGACTTTAAAAGCAACAAATTCTTGAGAAAAAAAAAATAAAACAAAGCAAAAAAACATTAATAGCAACAAGAAAGCATGCATAAATATATCAATATAAAATGAAAAACACATAAAAATATGATAGCAAACATAATAATATAAGAAAGCTGAAAGTGCTGGCCATTTTCTTCTAAAAAAAAAAAATAAAATAACAACACAACACGCAAACACACACGCACAATCCACAGCCACATACATAATATACTCACACACGCAAACAAACAAACAACCAATTAGCAAAGCTCAAAGAAAATTAATAACGAAAACGTAAAATGATTAATAAACAAATATGAGTTTTGAAATGAAAACGCGCTAAGAATTAAAACATATTTCAATTTTAACTGTTGTGTTGTAATTAAGCATAAAGCGTATTTAATTATGTATGTGTAACAAAAAAAAAAAATAAAAATCAAAATAAATATGTATGTATGTATTTAATGAGCATATTTAAAACGTAGGCACGGCAAAACAAAAAGGAAAACAAAAACATTTCATTGAAACTTTGCAATAGGCGTTTATAAATTAAGGAAACTCAATTCAATCAATTGAGAAACGCCACACAGAAGCTGCTTAAAACAAAAAAAAAAATGGAGAATTTTTCAAATTATTTGCCTTTCATTTAACCAATGCCAAAAAAGATTGATTTGAATTTGTGTCATTTGAGCGCAGCAACAATTGGCATGGATAAATCTTATATAGCATACTAAGTTATAGTATTGTGAAAATATTCTTCAGATACCGCGTTATGTGTAGCACAAAGCAAAATACAAAAAGCCGAGGCAAACATGACGAAATGAATACAAGTTTAATAAAAGCGATAAAAACACAAAATCGTTTGCAGTTTTTACTATTATTTTTATTTCAGAAGTCAGCTGCAATCTTATAAACTTAATGTTCCGGATAAGAATATACATATTCGTCTGCGGGGTATCCCTTAGCCATATACTGTATGTTTACAGAGTATCGTCGAATCGCGCACTTTTAATTAATTTCCAAATGCAAATGATCTGACATTATAATTTTTATTCACTTAAAAACGTAGCTCCAAATACACTTATAATTTTAAGATGTTTAATATATGTATGTATTTATCATTATATGTATGTGTATATGCGTATTTTTTATTATCATTATAATGTATATAGAACTCCAATATCGGTCGCTCATCTACCGTCCGATAATGCACGAATGATAACTGAGGCTAATGTTCTTCCATTTTTTGAGAAGCGCCAATTACGAATTACAATCTGATCCACGAATTGGTATCAATTTTTAGTTATAAGTTAATATTATTTTTAAATGTTGTTCTCGCTTTTGTTGTTATGATTGAGATGTTTTTTTTTTTTTCAATGTTTACTGCTGTTGCTGCTGCTACACTTGGTTGGCCGCTTCTGCCTCCACGTTGACTGTGTTTAAAATTGTTACTGTTGTTGTTGTAGTCGCTCGGTTCGGTTTTGTTTAAGTTGTTGTTGTTTTAGGAGGAAAAATTCATTTAAAAATTGTGGTTTTTGTCTTTTGTAAAACTAGAAATCTAACTGTAAAGATCATCATCGCCATTGTCGCCTGGAGAGTTAACTGGCATATTGGTGCCAGACCCTGAGGTGTTGCCGGCATTGCCGGGGAATCTGAAAGGAATTGCGCCAGACAAATTAATAAAAAAAAATCTACGCTTATTAAAAAATTTAATAAAATCACCTAAAGTTTTGTCCAAATCCACGGGACTGTTGCAAAGTCTGGGCGAACATCTCGTATTTACGTATATCGTTGTCCGACACGGAGCGACGAGCAAACTTCATTGCCTCCTCAAAGTGGGCACGCGTTATCTCTGGCACAGGGTCATCCTCGTCCATCTTCAAAGTAAAAATTACACAAACATAAATATTCCTCACACAAGCAATATGCGATCACACTTACGTCCATGGCAGAGTTCTGGTTCTCAGCCCTGTCCTTTTCGCGGCGTATCTCGGCCTCAATCGCCTGGCGAATGGCCAGCTTGCAGGCACGCTGACAGATCTCGGTTAAATCGGCACCCGAGAAGCCCTGCGTGACCTTGGCAATGTACGTCAGATCGACCTCCTTGGCCAGCGGCGATTTGCGCAAATTTGCCTTGAGTATAGCCTCACGTGACTTATCATCGGGCAATGGAATATAGATCAGCTGATCTAAGCGACCAGGACGCAAAATGGCCGGATCGATGATGTCGGGCCGATTGGTGGCGCCAATTATAAACACATTCTTCTTGGCACCCATGCCATCCATTTCGGTAAGAATCTGATTGATAACACGATCGGCAGCACCGCCAGCATCGCCCACATTGCCGCCACGAGCCTTGGCAATCGAGTCCAACTCGTCGAAGAAGAGCACACAAGGTGCGGCAGAGCGGGCCTTGTCAAAGATGTCGCGCACATTGGCCTCGGACTCGCCGAACCACATAGTCAGCAGCTCGGGTCCCTTCACCGAAATAAAGTTCGCTTGGCATTCGTTGGCAATGGCTTTGGCCAGCAGCGTCTTACCGCAGCCGGGTGGGCCGTAGAAGAGAACGCCTCGGCTTGGCTGCATGCCGAACTTGAGGAACTTGTCGGGATGCTCGACTGGGTATTGCACCAGCTCCTGCAGCTCCTTCTTCACGTTCTCGAGGCCGCCAATGTCAGTCCAGGTGGTGTTTGGCACCTCAACAACCGTTTCACGCAGCGCCGATGGACTGGACTTGGTCATCGCATACCGGAAGTTCTCCATGGTGACAGCCAGCGAGGCCAACACTTCGGCATCAATCTTATCATCTTCCAGATCAATCAGATCCATCTTCTCACGGATTTGCTGCAGCGCTGCCTCCGAGCACAGCGAAGCCAAATCGGCACCGACATGACCGTGAGACTCGGCAGCAATCTGCTCCAAATCAACATCCTCATGCAGTTTCATGTTTTTGGTGTGTATGCGCAGCACCTCCAAGCGGCCGGTAGCATCCGGAATACCAATGTCGATTTCACGATCGAAACGCCCGAAGCGACGCAGTGCCGGATCAATAGAATTGGGCCGATTGGTGGCCGCCATGACAATCAAGTGCGAGCTCTTCTTCATGCCGTCCATCAGCGTCAGCAGCTGCGATACAATGCGACGCTCCACCTCACCATGAGTCTTGTCACGCTTGGGTGCAATCGCATCGATTTCATCGATGAAAATAATGGCCGGCGAGTTCTTTTCGGCCTCCTCGAATGCCTTGCGCAGATTCGACTCGGATTCGCCAGCCAGCTTGGACATTATCTCGGGTCCGTTGATCAAAAAGAAGAACGCGCCCGTCTCGTTGGCAACGGCGCGTGCAATCAAAGTTTTACCAGTGCCTGGCGGGCCATACATGAGAATGCCACGCGGTGGCTTCACACCGATCGCCTTGAACAGCGACGGATGACGCAACGGAAGCTCAACCATCTCCTTGATCTGTGCCAGTTGCTTGCGGCAACCGCCAATGTCGTCATAGCCCACAGCATTTAAAGACTCCTCTTCCTCCTACAGCAAAGCATACAATTTTCATTGGGCGTTAAAAAAAAAAGTTAATTCGTACGCAGCTCAGTGGACGAAAATGGTTAAGTAAATGGTAAATCGAATGCTAATAAAAAATCGATTTCTTGATATATTGGACTTCAGAAAGCAGACGGATCTCTAAACCAAGTTACTAATAGCTTAATCAACACAGATCCAGACCAAGTATACCTATATATATATAGGTATATTGTCCACCTCAGCCCATTTACCAGTTACACCCAGGATAGTTAAGCAATGTCATCTACTGCGCTGCGTGTGTTTAACTTACCTCGCGCTTGATGGGCTCACCATCGCAGAAGATGACCGTTTCGGGCGCTACAATGCAATAGGGCTCGGGTTCGGTGAGCACCACTTTGAACTCAATGGGTCGCATGGCGGCGCGCACCATGAAATTGTCGCCTATGTGAATGGGACGATAGGCCTCAAGGAAATAGGGTTTCAGATAGATCTCGAAGAGATTTCCCGTAACGCCCTCGGTGGTGTCATCGATGGGCAAGATGCGTACACGCTTGCCATACTTGACATCCGGGCAGGATTGCACGGAGACAACGTCTGACAGATGGACGCACAGATTGTTGCGCACAACGCGATTCATGCGGATCTTCTCGTCGGGACATGTCTCATCCGATAACACAATGCAGACCGTCTCCTTGCGTCGCTTGCCCTTCAGAATGACGGTGTCGCCACGGAAGAGCTGCAGCTCATCCATTTTCGCCTAATCATTCAGATAAGTTTAGAAGTGAATTGATGACGTGGCCTTTTATCAAATTTCGATTTCGACATACCTGCGAAAGCGACACAACGGAATTATCATCATTTTGCGCCTCCTCGACAATCAGACGATTAGGACGATCCTTTCGCTTCAAAATTGCCGTTGCCAGGTCATCGCTGCTGAAACAAGCAAATACAGTCGAAAGAGTTAATAAATAAACCCGTCAACCGCACCGTTTCTCTATGGAATCCTGTGGCCCAAATCGCCCCAAGGCCTCGTTAATTTTGAATTGTTCCTCGAGCTCGTTGCGATAGTTGCGCACTATATCGGGCACATCGTTATCCATGGGGTACTCAAGCGAATGTTGCGATCTGCTGCTGTCATCATTTTCACCATTGCCGTTGGACATTATAATTTCGTGTTTTTTTTTTTTTTCGTTTTAAGGGTGACTTAATAAAGAAAACAAATCTAATAGTGCGTCACGTTTTCATATATTAATTTAATGAAAAACTGACTGGGAATCCATAGACTTATGGATTACCAGTTCCCAATTAAAAGCAAACTATTTGCAGGTGAACCCTCAACAAAGAAAGGGCTGCAACAACTTCAACTGAATGGAAATGGCGATTTTCTTTGGGATCGGGATTGTCCCAGTTTCGCAACATACATAAATTAGGAAGAGTATTGGTTATACTAATAATAAGCATAGATATAATGCTAAAACTCTCTTATTTGAGCAACATAACATGGCGCGCATTTGGCTTCAGTTTTCACAAAATTTTCCTATGTGGCCTTTTGGATTTTTTTTTTCTCTCATTCGGCCAATGACTGCGCGAAATTGTCGCTGTCTCAGCGCTGATTGTCGGCATTTATTCTGTGGTGTTTATTTTAACATATATACTTACCCCTTGGAATCAGCCATTGTATATGATTTGTGATAAAACTTTTAAACTTAATTATACAAATTGGCGCGTTTATATCTTAAAAAAACCTTTTAAAGTCGAGCACAACTTTTGTACAAAAACCACAAATGATTTCGCTTAATGTCCGCAGGGGCTGCCAACTCAAGTGATGTAAACGCGTTGGCAGCATTGGCATACGAAAAGTGCTGAGTTGCGTGATAATTAGTGCTGAGACTTCGTTGCACGAAAAGATTATCGATAAATTGGAAATGCAGCCAAACGATTGTGATGTAAACTGTAGCGACTGTTTGCCGCATTTTATTGAAATTTAAATAAGTTTTGTGTAGATCGCTTGTATAAAGACATATATAAATACATATACATTTATAATTCTTACATTAACATTGAATACAAAATATGTTTTAGCTATTTAATTTTTTGTGCAATATTACACTTGTTACATACAAAAAATTTGTTCAAAATAAACGATTAAATGCGCTTTGTCTGAATTATTTTGCAAAATTGTTTGTTTCGTTTTGTTTCGAAATATATTTTCGAGTGGTATTTTATTTTGGAGATTTTTTTTGGATTCAGTGATTTAGCCAGCATGCACAGACTGAAACGAAGAAAAAAATCAAATTATAGGCAAAATCATATGTATGTAGTATGGAGAAAACGCAAAATCAGAAAGCTAAAAAAAAAAACAATTATTTATATAGTATATACATATGCCACATTTCAGAAGAAACATATGTAATCATAGAACTTCATATAATGTTGCTACATTTCTCTATCAAGTCTTTTGATTGCCATTTGTTTTAGTTTTGTGTTGATTTTGCCTTCGGTTTGCTGTCGCCTTAAATAAATTCTGAATTCGAACGTACCCTGGCAATGTCGACGCCAGTAATGCTCTTGACCAGCTCCGGCACTTTGTTGACAATCGCCAATACCTCTCCGGTCAACTTGGCGGCACCAATCTCGCCCTGACCACTGGACACCATGGTTATCTTTCTGGCCTGTGACAAGGGTGCAGCCACCTCGGCGGCAACCTAGAAACAAGAGAGAATAAATTATAATCAAAGTTTTGTTTGAATAATTGGTACACGGCGCACCTTGGGCAACGTATCCAACAGCATCTCCACCATGGCAGCCTCGCGATATTCACGATAGGCATCGGCCTTCTGTGCCATTTGCTCGGCCTCAGCCTTTGCCTTGGCAGCAATGGCAAACGCTTCAGCTTCGCCACGGATTTTAATCTGTAATGAATGTAATTACTTTTCGAACATTTCATTTAACAAAATTAATTTGTAAGCTAACCGATTCAGCCTCTGCTTCGGCTTCCATCACGACACGCAGCTTATTGGCCTCGGCTATCTTTTCGAGACGATACTTTTCAGCCTCGGCTGGGCAGCGAACTGTGGCATCCAACTCCTTCTCGCGACGCATTATTTCCTGTTCTTGCACGGCAATTTCCTGGGTGCGTTCGATGACTTTCACCTGCATCTGTTCTTCCTTAATACGCTGTTTCGTCTTGGCCGCCTGCAGTTCGTAGGCCATATCAGCCTCGGCCTTCTTGGTCTGCACCTCCAGATCATAAGCAGCACGCTTCAGCTCAAAGTCGCGCTGGGCCTTGGCAATGTCGGTGTCGTTGAGGAAACGGGCCGCCATCCGCTGCTCTTCGGCAATGGCCTCCTTGATGTGCGCCTCAGCACGTGCCTCTGCCTCACCGATTCGAGCGTCACGCTTCACCTCAGCCGTACGAGCCATGCCCAAAGATCTCAGATAACCCTGTCAATTGAGATGATGTAGGAGTTTTTAGTATAATACAAGTCGCAATGCCTTCGATTAGGTGGACTCCCAAACACCGATCAGAATATACGCACCTTGGAGTCGCCCTGAGTCGATATGTACATACATGCAAAAATACATAATATTTCGGTTACTTAAAAAGAAACGACGTGCCAATAAAACAGACAATATTTTATTTAGAGCCAGTGTTGCCAATTCCGCTTATTCCCGTTAAATTGGGCTATTCATTGGCATTTTTTGATTTTTTTTTTTATAAATTTAACATAAAACAGAAATATATGCAAAAATCATGTAAATCAACTCCATTCTTAGTTGATGAATTGAGATAAGAATAATAAAGAATATATTTTAATATATTAATGAGTATGTCTCTATGACGATGAAAAAAGTTGCAATGTTGTTTCTACAATGAAAAAGTGAAAGATAAAATATTCGTTGCATTTAAACAAATAAATGGCAAAATTTCACTTATTTCTCTAAATAAATTGTAGATGATTTAGATGTTGCCAGACGGCAACACTGGCCAGTGAATACCCGTAGAGGGCATGGAATATGGTAAATTAAGTAAATTGGCTTACCTCCTCGTCACGCAGATCTTTAATGGTGTAGGACACCACAGTGATGCCCATGTTTGCCAGATCGCTGGAGGCCACCTCGAACACCTGCTTGCTGAACTTCTTGCGATCCTTGTAGATCTCCTCGACGGTCATGGAGCCCATAATAGCGCGCTGGTGACCCTCCAGTGTGACCAGAGCGATGTGATTAATTTCTGCTTCTGTTTTGCCCAGGAATTGCTCACAGGCAGTGAGGAGCATATCCTCGTTCTGGCCCTGCACCTTGACCTGGGCAATGCCGGTCACAGAGATTGGCACACCCTGGCTGGTGTACACGCAGGGGCTTTCCACTTGCAGCGTCATCGTATTCAATGAAATGCTAAAACAAAGACAGTTAAAGTTATATAGTGATGTCATAACTCAAGGTCGATTAAATTAATTACCGTTGTACTTGTTGAATCGACGGCCAGACAAAGGCTCGACCTCCAGGCACCAACAATGGTTTCATATAGAAGCAACCTAGCGGGTTAAAAAAAACAGCAAAGTAAAATAAAGCTCACAAATAATGAAAACAAAAACATATGAAAAATAGCTGACATTTTGAATTGTTTTTTTTTTGCCGCAACGGCGTTCGTTGGATGCGCACGCACGGCTTCGGACTCTTATAACTTGCTTGTACATAAAAATCGATAAGCAGTGACGTCATTTAAGGGTGCTGCCCAAGAACACTTTATTGACAAGCTTTTGAGATCCATTTGTAATCTTTTGTTTATAAATACACTTACCTGATACGACAAGTGCCTCATTTGGGCCACAGGTCACAAATCCCCAAGTCATTATTGCTTAACTAAGACTGCAACAATATCCTCGATTTTTATCACGGGTTTATTTTTCAATGCAAATCGTTCAAGAGTTCTTTTGGGTGATATTCTATTTTTATCACTCGTACTCGTACCGTTTTTTTTTTATTAAATTATTAAATTGCGTTAACGAAGCAGCAAATATTTATAGCAACGACAGCCCCTTTTATTGTTTTTAGATATAAGAACGCGAGTGACGACCGGTCTGTCGAGAACACGAAAAGTAACTAAACAACTACAGAATTAATCCGCATGTGCGCAGTGCGCATCGTCTTTAACCCTTAGCGTACATTGTGGTTTCTTTGGCTGGAGTTTTGTTTACATATTTAGGTATGTATATATTTATGAAGATTTATTTTATAAATATTAAGTGAACTAGGTACAGTTGCAAATTTGGTTCTTAAATTTAATTAATTATGTAAAATTCAAATATTACAACTGATGGCATTTTTTTCTTCTCATGGTATAATTTTCGGTAAATACTATGCTAATCGAAATTGCAAAGAAATGTGGATAAAAACAATGTGTATAAATAAAAATTAGATTCCTAAAATATACATAAAATTCATATTATATCATAATATTGAAACAGTCGTTAGAACTAGAGTCAGTTCACCTGATTGCCACATTAATGGCCTGAAGAAGAGCTGTCTGTGAAATATGGATGCTGCATTGCAGCTTCCGCACTAATTCGCTGATTCGGACGGCAAACAAGCAGTTTTTGGAGTAAATCACGGCCCTTTGTATTCAGTCTTGGTACAAGTTGGCTCCACGATGTAATTGGTGGAAACGCTAAGCGAAACAGAAATTTAAATGATGTCAACGCTTTGTTTTGTAAGTTAGATATTTACATGGAAGCGCCACGTAATCAGAGAGATGCGAGACACCGGGCCAAGACTCCTCGGTTGGTGTGCCAAGCACTCGGAATATCTTCAGCAGTTGGTCGAGCACATCAGATCCGGGAAAAAGCGGACGTCCAGCATCAGCTAATTCGGCCAGAATGCAGCCCGCTGACCACATATCGATGCTGGTCGTATAAAGTTTGGCACCGAAGAGTACATCGGGTGGACGATACCACAGCGTTACGACCTCAGCGGAATAGCATTTGACGGGTATGCCAAAAGCACGGGCCAGACCGAAGTCTGCCAATTTCAACTCGCCGTTCTTGTTGATGAGCAAGTTTTGCGGTTTTAAATCCCTATGCAGCACATTGTGACTGCAAGAAATATATTATTATGTTATTTTACATTTAAAAATTTAAATCCAAACGCAAGTGGAGCTGTATCTGAAATTGAATGAGCTACCCACCTGTGACAGAAGGCCAAGCCGCGCAACAGTTGCAACATGAAACTTCGACACACAGCCATATCGATTTCTCCATTCAAACTGTCAAAATACTTTTTTAGGTCCTGATCGCAGTGCTCGAATACCAGGGTTAATTTCTTATCTGAGTGCAACACATCGCAGAGTCGAACTATGTTTTTGTGCTTCAGTTCCTGGTGGTAAAGGTGAACAATTGGCTAAGTCATTGAGTAAAACTTTCGGTTGTGAAAACAGAAAAACAAACCTTTAGTAAGCATATCTCTCTCAGCGCAGAACTGGGTACACCCTCGTCGTCTTCATCTAGTCGGACTCTTTTCAGCGCCACTATTTCCATAGTGTCTCGGTTGCGGCCCTTAAACACCGTCCCGTAAGTGCCCTCACCAATTTTCTCCATTTTATCATATTTTTGCATGTTTATAAAATAATTTTGGAACGATTATCTGAAAATCCGTGCGCGCTGCCAGACCGTCATTAATCAGCTGTTTGTGTAAGTCGCGTTAAGTTGGCTGCGAACGCAAATTGTAGTCGGCTGTCAATTTACTGTTGGTCGCCAATCAAATAATTAAATGTACTTTTGAAATAAATTAGACTACATACTCTTTCTTTTTATCCCTTTATTTTTCTTTTAGTAAAATATGGAGGCTTTAAACGACTATGTTGTGATTCGCATACTAAGTTTCTTGGATTTAAAATCACAGCAAATCATAATAGGTTTGCATCCACGATTCTTTACCTTAATGGCAATTGTATGGCGATCTCAGTATAAAACTGTCAGTATGTCATTATACGAGGCTAACTTTACTATCGAGACCTTGCGTTACTTCTTTCAAAGCATTTGCAAAACTGTGCAAGTGCTACACCTTAAAATGGTATCGTTGAGACAGTTTGAAGAGTTCACCAGCAACGTTTTCCCAAAAGTCTATGATTTTCGTATCGGAACCAACTCACGCCAATTGCTGACTGATTCAGATATACCTATAATTATTAAGAGTTTCCCAAGCTTAAGAATATTTAGTCCTCAGGGCGATTTATCGGGAAAATACTTTTCGGATATTCCATTATTGGAGCGACTTACCCTGACATATTGCAAGCGATTTTGCGTACAAAATCTAGAAATCATAATGAAAACACATAAGCTCAAAGAAATTAAGCTGTGTCTGTTTGACGAAAGAACAATTAGATCGAGCAATATATATCTGCCCTCGGAATGTATGGAAAATCTCGAATCAATCAAAATTGAATTGGAAGAACTGGTCTGGTTTTCTGTTCATTTGAGTGAACTTAAGTGCTTGAAAGATTTCATCCTGTGTGGGACAAGAGGTATGGCACCGTATCCTTTAATATGCCAAAAATTGCGTGGTTTAATTATTAACCAGCACTTGAACACCTTGGAGACTTGCAACACCACAGACATATTGGGCACTGTCATAAGGGCTAATATTCAAGTGGATGCTCTTAAGATCGTTACGGATAACAATTTATTCCATGATATAGCCCAGTTTCTTACGGAAGACTTTGCAAACATAAAGCAATTGTATTTAAAAAGCAGCTATATTGCAAATAACGCCTATCTAAACAGTCTAATGCACAATATTGCAAGTGTGGAGCTTGTGAGTTTCGAACAGTGTATATTTGGGTTTGATAATTATGAGTTTGTGGCATCAAAAATTGCAGAGAGGCGCAGCAAACCACTTCAAGTGAATATTTATCAAAACTCATGCCTACAGACGGTACGTTTTTTAAACCATTATTAAAACAAATCATTTTTTAAACGTATTTTCCTTACAGAAGCTTCCGTGGGTTTGGATAAAAATCGGTGAGCATTCCTTACTCCAATTCATCGAAGGCAGGAATTTTGAATATACTTTCGAGTCCCTATACATTTCTTTTAAGAAATAAGTGACGACAAAAGAGAGCACATTGAGAATAACGTCAAATTAGCTATATATCTTCTGAATAAAATTGTCTAAAATTGAAATTCCTAATCTTTTCATTGACTGTTCTGAGTGATTTTCAAACATTTACGAAGCATAACATTGCGCGGAAATTCTGTTAACACTAGCCCCGATTGCAGTTCTTAAACAGGTTCGTTTTGGCGTTTTTTAGTTCGTTTAGCTGGTTCACGCAAGTTCACGCAACTGTTCACAGCGAACCAAACGCATTCGCCATAAATTAATTCGGTACAAAATAAGTAAAATAAAATAAAAATTAATATAATTGTGCATTTATCTTAGATTGCACGTTAAGCTCTTAACAATATACAGGCTTGGTAAAGTTCCATGTATATGCGCAAAGTTAATAAACGGTGAAATTTTATGCGCATTTCGACACCTTTGTCAAACGCTTATTTGCGCAAAATAAAAGTTCGAGTGTTGTTGTTGTTTGTGGGACACAGCACAAATACACAGAACTTGGCTCGATTGTCGCGGAGGCAGTGGAAAAAGAAAACAAGAACTACAGCAACAGCAGCAATAACAGCAACATCAACATTTGGGACAGCGATCACAAGAAATGGCTAATACTAATATGATTAGCAGCAATCATAACAGTAACAGCAACAGCACCGCCGCCTACACTTACAACAATTACAACAGTGCTAGTGCAGATAGCGGAAACAGCAGCGGCAGCAACGGTGGCGGAGCCAGTGGCAGTGGCAGCATTGGACTCGGTGCCGGTGTTGGTAGTGAGGTGCAAACGCTGCGAGAAGTCTGTAATATGCTCAATTCAAGCGCTTCACCAAGTTATATGATACCAACAGGTGGTTGTGCCTACGATCACATTATTGCCATGATGCGCGGCCTTAACCTGCAGGACGACGGCATAGTGCTGAACAACAAAATCAAAGCCATTGAGACAGATTTCTGCAACATTGTGCGCGACGAATCGATGTTATGGTATGTATAGTTATTTCTATGCATATATGCATGTGTTTCTCACCGTGTGTCTATGTGTGTGTCATTCTGTGTTTTGTATGACGCCGTCCATTGATGATTAATACATATCGGACATACGTATATACGTACACGTATATTTATTTTCTATGCTACGTCAGAACTACTATTAAAACTAACACCTTTTTTTTATGTAAATGATTTCTCAATTCGACAAAGAGATACTGCCGCAGATACCTGTAGAATGAGAGCGAGAAAGAGAGCAAGAGAAAATTAAGAAAGTTTCCCGCCACCAGTTGATTAAAAACAGCATAAAGTTTCTGGTGGCCGAAAATTATATACATTCTCTTTGCTAGTTACACATTTAATATATATTGTTCTTAGCTTATTTATATTGATATAAGATAGAACTCACCCAGAGTGTTTGTTAACATAAATATGGGGAAAGGCAAATGGAACAAATAGCTATAGAAAGTTTATTTTCTTTTAAGTGATTAATCATCACAAAAGTTGTATTAGATCAGCATAGAAACATACCTGCAAAAAAACAAATTATTATTCTATTTGTTTTATTTAAGCAGTGCAAACAAAATTTTATGCGGCTTCTTATCAAGCATGTTCGTGTTTTCCAATTTGCACCTATGGTTGGTAATTAGTTCGATTAAGTGCAATTTTCACTTGGTAACTATATAAAAAAAAACATGCTAAACATGCCCTTCTTGTCTGCTGAACTATGGTTGGTTATCCATACTACAATACTCTTATACATTCCTATAAGCAGTTTACATAACAGTAAAACAATAAATTCGCATTACTCACAAAAATGTACGTGCCTTTCAGCGAATCCATGGACTACATGAACAACAAAGCTTTAACGGATGCGGAAACGGCATTGAAATTCGCATTGCTCTTCTCGTCGCGCAACTTTGATGCGCTGGCCATGAAGGAGACGAAAGTGCGCAGCGCGATGCTGAAGATCCTGGAGGCGAACTTCATAAATGCGGCTGCTTATCGGTTGCACGACAAGAATCGTTTGTATAACTCGATAACGCTGCTGGGCGAGTACTATCATCGCGTCCGGCTGGCGGATAACGCACCGATTACCATTCTGGGCGATTCGCTGCTCAATCTGCTGCTGTACGAAATTAAAGATATTTCGCTGGTGATGAGTACGCGTCTGGCGCGCCTTGTCCTTTCACAAATTACGCTCAATGGCGAGATAATGCGAACGCGCCACAAGAAGGACATCGATCAGCTGCTCTACCATGTCCGGCGGCATCTGATCATGCAGCCAGCGCTGACTGCTAAGGTGAAAGCAATGCTGCTAATGGTGCTCGACCTGTTCTACAGCCATTTTAAGCATGTGGGTGAGGAACTGGAGGCCATGTACACCAACTATTTGGTCGTGGATGACGACGAGGACGATGGCATCAACAACAACAATACAAATAGCAACAGTGGTGCAGATACACAAACACAGACTGATGCTTACAGCGATAGCGAGGAGCAGGGTAGCAGTGCCAATAACTCGGCACAGGAGATACCTAAGAAATGGAGCGAACAGGTCTGCGAGGATTCGCTCTGTGATATTGTTTACGGCGAGACTGGAAGCAACATTGGGGATGAACAGCAGCAAGAGCAACAGCATCATCAGTATAGCGAAAAAGCCGGCAACTCCTATCAGGACCAAGACACCTTCGAGCCGGGACGACCGGCTCGACGTGGTTATCAACCACGCCATGTGCCGCGTCCCCTGAAGCAGGTTCACACACAGACTTCACCCGCTGAGTGAGTAATCTTCACCTTTAGAATATGTTGTACATTATTCTAAATTGATATAATTTATAACACACAGCAATATCAGCTCTGATCATTATCCATCCATGGGCAGTAGTGAGGATCGCGACGAGACAAAGCCACTGCCCAGTTGGCGCAAAACGCGCTTCAATCGTGCCAACGATGGGGATAATTCAAACGGTCGCTCGCGTCAGGATCAGCAACGGCGCTACAGCATCAGCTGCGACGACGATCATCAGAGTGTGCGCAGCGAGGGTCGTGGTAATTTGCGCTTGTACAGCATCGACGATCGCCGAAAGCACTCGCAGGAGCGATATGAGCGTAATTTGGGCGGCGGCAACAGCAACTACAACAATATTGTGAACTCCAATTGGGATCAGCGCGATGATCGCAGCGAGCGCTCCTACATTAGCAACTATGAGCGTGGCAACAACTATAAGCGCGGCGGACGCCATAACAACCACAATCGCAACTCTTACGACAAACCGCCGCGCTTCCAAAAGCAACATCAGCAGCTGCAGCAACAACATGAGCAGCACCAGCAGCAGCATCACCAGCAGCACAATGATCATCAGAAGATACACAGCGAAACTTGGCGTCGCTCGAATACAGCCATAAATAATGCATATCAGGATGAGAACTGTGCCTATAACTCGAACGGTCCCGAGTCCAACAGTCGCAGCTCGTCGCGTGCACGTACTCTGCCGCGTCCGGCCAAATCCCAAATAGATGATGGCACCAGGAAGAGCAACTCCAATGCGTATCGCTATAGCCAGAGCCCAACCCGTCCTGATGGTACTATCAGCGGCGGCGTCGGAATTGTCGGTGGACCGCGCAATTTTCAGCGTTACAGCAGTCAGAGCAGCCTGGCTAGCGAAGCGTCCAGCACTTTTGATCGCCGCCAGCGAGCGCCAGATCATCGTGCCCATTCCCATCAGCATCAGCCGCAACGTCATCGTAATTTTACGCGTCGCTCACAGCCAAACATCCATCAGCCGCAGGAGCAACCACAGGGACCCAGACCACAACAGCAACATCCACATACAAATGCCGATAATATCTGGCACGAGGCGGTTGATAAGAATGAGAGCGAGCTGGTGCGCAATGCACAGCAGACAACAAAATACATGAACTACCTGTCCGCGCAGAAATGAGATAGACGCGTCCGCTGCAAGAGAGCTAAGCGGAAGTCGTAAATAGAAATGCATGGAGTGATTACAATATACGAACTAGTACGATTTTCATAAAGTAATTGTCAAAATTGAATTTGAATTAAAAGTCTGTAATGAGATTTTGTTTTAAAGCTGCAACCGCCCATCCCTCCCAAACCGACCATGGAATCAATTTGCTCTTCACTTTTATTTCAAATATTGTATTTAAAATTATTAATATTTGATGTAACCACTTTTGAATTGTTAGATTATAGTTGTGGCGTTCATTTAATATGTTTGTATAATTTAGTATAGACTGCATCTAATCTACAATTAGAGCTCAAATGTTGAACTTAACTCAACTCATTTGTATCTAATCTCCAATTCCCGCCTCAAATAAACAAGAAATCGAACTAATTACAAATCAAGATAGGCTCAATTAACACTTACACAATTCGGATAGTAAAATCGGAAACAATTTATGCAATCCACATACAAGCAAATTGTAAATATATATATATCTACTGTAGTCACGACGGAGCGATCAGCATATATATATATATACCCAAACACACCCACAAACAAATATACATATATAAATATATATACATAGATACATAATTATAAATGAGCATGTTTTATACAAGTTTTGTTAGAAACGTAAGTACAAAAGTCATAAACATGAAACACAAATCCTATATCTATTTTATATGTAATTGCATGAATAAAAATTATGTTGTTTAAATGTTACATGCACGAATGCGTACGTTCTATTATAGCTAAATACATGTTACGATTCAGATCAAGATTTATTAAGCAAATACAGATAAATACAAAAACATGCATATACATGCATACCTTAAAAAAAATTATTATAAATAATTTGAGAAACAAAAAAAAAGAAAAGAAAGAAAATTACGGATTTTTATGGGGACAAATTTGTTGAAGCAACAAAAACACAAAATAAGAATTGACAGATAACAATATTGAATTAAGCATAAAAAGCGTTTAAATCATAGTTTACATATATATATATATATATATATATATATATATATATATATATATATATATATATTTATACAAATACATAGTCTAACAATAACAATTTTAATAAAAGTATTTCCAAGACTTTGATTTTTAGATATATTTTAAAAACTGATAAGTATAACACAGATAATGGCTGAATAACAATGCAAATCGAGAGCAACAATTTAAATTCAATTCGATATCATTTTAGCGCTCAGCCTGCTCTTTTGGTGTAACCACGAGCACCTCATAGCGGCTCGAGCTAACCTCCACGCTGTGATAGGACATATATAAGACACGATGTGATGGATGCACTTTTCCCAGCAGCGTTAAACCCTCATACACAGAACGACCAGTCCACAAGGCTTCGCCTGTCTCTGAATAGCCAGCTTCAAGGGCGCCCGGCGGCACATATCCATCTGATGCCTCCACCCATTTAAGTTCACAGTCGGTCAGCACTAGGAGATCGAAGTCGGTGTTCAGTTTGTGTGCAATACCGTTCCAGGGAGCGTAGACGACTTTCAGTTGTGGTACGTAACTAGCGGGCAGCAGATCCTCGTGTAGGTATACGCGAGCAACATACGTATTGTGGCCTTCGTCATCGGTGCCACATTGAACGGCACCCTCGATTGGCACAGTCGAATCCCCCAAATAGATGGGCACCCACTGGATTTGGGGGCGTTCCACTACATCCTCGCTTTCGGTAAATTCGGCAAAATTCAGGTAAATGCGATGCACTCGCTGCTGATGACAAATTGCCCGACATTGTGGACAACTCCGCGAACGGGATAGCCAACGCATCAGGCAATTCTTATGAAAAATATGACCGCAACTGGCAGTTGAAAATATGATGTCATTTGGACGATAGAACTCACTGCAAATTCCGCACAAAACGTTGAGTTTCTCAGCCTGTGAGTTTATTGCTGTTGTAGGTGGTGCTTCAGCTTCCATGTTGTCAAAGCTATTCTTATAACTGAGGTATCTCACGCCTTTGTCGGTGTCACCAGAAAAAGAAAGTATATACAAATAACGCCGATAGTATGTATTTGATTTAATTAGAGACTTGTGCCTGTGCCACTTATCGATTTTTCTTAGTATAGATATCGTTTAGTGAAGAGACGCTAATATGTCAGCCCTGGTCTTGTGCACGTTGTGTTTATTTTGTTTGCTGTGTTCGCCAAGAAATGCATCGCAAAGAAACAAATCCTTTTCAACAACTTGGCTTGCGATCATGGCTGGCCAAACAACTCACCAAGTTAGGTGAGCTGAAAATATTCGGGTTATGAGAAGTATTTAAATTAAACAATTTCTCAGGTCTTAAAGGAGCGACGCCTATACAAGAGAATTGCATACCAGCGATTTTGTCTGGTAAGGATTGCATTGGTGCGGCTAAAACAGGCTCGGGTAAAACGTTTGCCTTCGCTTTGCCAATATTAGAGAAGCTAAGCGAAGAGCCTGTCAGTCATTTTGCCCTCGTGCTGACGCCTACACACGAGCTGGCCTACCAAATATCTGAACAGTTCCTCGTGGCTGGCCAGGCAATGGGTGTCCGCGTTTGCGTTGTATCCGGCGGCACAGATCAAATGATTGAGAGCCAAAAGTTAATGCAGCGACCACACATTGTAGTTGCCATGCCGGGACGTCTGGCAGATCATCTGACGGGCTGTGACACGTTCTCGTTCGATAACCTGAAGTATCTGGTCGTGGATGAGGCGGACCGCATGCTAAACGGCGACTTTGATCAAAGTCTGGCCATAATCGAAAGATGTTTGCCCAAGAGTCGACAAAATCTATTCTTCTCGGCCACCATGAAGGACTTTATAAAAGAGTCCAGCATATTTCCCATAGCAAAGGATGTAAGTGTGTAAATCCATATATATATTTCAATTAGTTACCTTGTATACAGTGTCTAGAATGGTCGCAGGACTCTGATGTGGCTACTGTGGATACACTCGATCAGCACTATTTGCTCTGTGCCGATTATGACCGAGATATGGTGCTTGTAGAATCTCTGCGCAAATATCGCGAGGAGAATGAAAACTCTAATGTGATGATCTTTACCAATACGAAAAAGTGAGTGACCAAGACATAAAAATTTTTTAGAAACTATATTATGAGAATTTCAGGTACTGTCAGCTTCTTTCTATGACGCTGACCAACATGGAAATCGAGAATGTTTGCCTCCATGGCTTCATGCGGCAAAAGGAGCGTGTTGCGGCGTTAAGTCGCTTTAAGTCCAATCAAATACGCACGCTTATTGCCACAGATGTGGCTGCACGTGGGCTGGACATACCCAGTGTACAACTGGTGATCAATCACATGCTGCCGCGTACACCGAAGGAGTATATACATCGTGTGGGTCGCACGGCCAGAGCGGGACGCAAAGGCTTGGCCATCTCAATTTTTCGTTTTCCACGCGACTTGGAATTGCTTGGCGCCATTGAAACAGAGATCAACACGAAACTAACTGAGCATCCCATCAATCGTATGTGTCACACATATCTAGTCCAGATAAATTCATATTATTTGTAAATATTTTTAGAGCGTATGGTGGAGCGCATATTCATGCAGGTGAATGTGTCAAGACGCGAGTCGGAGATGCAGCTGGACAACAATGACTTTGACGAGCGAGCCCAGAATTACAGACGCAAAACATGGATTATGGAGGGCAAGGACCCAGACCAAATGGAGGCACTGTAAGTGCAGAAACAACACACTGCTAGCATATATCTATATATTTAATTTATATCCACTTTCTATGCAGTTATCGCAAGAAGCAAAAGGACAAGTTGCGCGAGATACGCCGCAACAGAAAGCAGCAGCAGGCGGATCAGGCAGCCAGTGAAGAGGGCAAGGCGCTGTTGCAGGATGAACGCTTCAAGACCGTGGATAGTGCTCGATTTGAAAAGAAATTCAGGAAACGTCCAGCGACAGATGAGAAAGCAAAGCCACCACTCAAACAAAGTAGAAGCAGCACATTCAAACCTAAAAGCACATTAAAAAAGAAGGCAAATGTGTAGCGCAAGGCAACCGCAACTTGAGGGTTGTTATATTATGTGTATATGTATTTATATATATTATAACGAATAACTTTCGAGCTTACACTACTAAGCAGTTGCGAAACGCATCATTAAATATATTAAATGTAATTTCAATATTTCAGACATGCTTCATCGAATGCAGCAGTAGTAGTAGCCTTTAGTATTTTTAGAGCAGGCACTTTTTTAACGTCAGTTTTCAAGTTTTTAACTTTCAGTCTAGGGCAATTGCCAGGAGTGCATCCTCAGGATGGACCTCCAGCAGCACTTTGGCGCCATCGTTAAACGGATAGGATATGCTGCCATCAATAACCAGATCTGTCGAATGTATTACAAATGTATATATATATATATATATATATATATTACAACTAAATCAATCACACTGCTACTCACTGGCATCGATGCAGTGCGACTTGATGAACACGCTCTGCACAAAGTCGCGCGCCTTAAATGTCTTTGGAGATGGCCATACCCCGACGCAGATTTGCTCACGAATGGAGTAGCAGAGGCGTGGATCATCTGGCGCAAAGAGTAGTCCCTGATTGTAACGCTGGGCAATTTCATCGACATTCTCGCGCAACTGCAGCACAGCCGGCGAATCGCTGTGGGGCAGCGATTGCAGCAGATCGTCCACATTGCTGCTGGTAATGCGATTGATGCTTGTGTGCCAGGATGTGGATCCTGTGCCGGTGCTGACGCATAGGCCCGAGCATTTCGTCTTGTTCACCGTATCTTGATGGTCCAGCACCAGCTGCAAGTGAGACACACGTGCCGACAGATGCTCGCCAATGAAAACCTGCCGAGAATTAGAAAATTAGCTCCAACAGAAAACTGAATCGCTTAAATTACAGACCTCGTTGAGCGCCAGATAGGGTAAAACACGCTTCATTTTGGCCTTGTACTTGCAAGCCATATGCTGATCCAGCATTTCCGGCGATGTATCCACCTTCTCCATTTTGACAGTCGTGTGGCGGAACAGGTCCGTCGACTCTGGAATCGTACCATTGCTGCCCAGCAACGTTGTGCGAATGCGCGTTCGATGTATCCACTTAAAGTCGCCCTGCGCGTCAGAGATGCAAACTAAATATTAAAAAATATATTTTGTATTAAATATTTTTATTAGCGACTTACGCTTTTTATGCGTTCGACTGCCTCGGCGGGATTCTCGGAGTAATGCTTGGGCAGCATCAAACGTCCCTCGGAGTGCTGTGGGTCCGAGTTAAAGCCGACAATTGGTGTTTTTTGCTGGCTAAGCGCGAACAGAGGACTTGCTCGATTGGCGGACAGCAGAAAGGTGCCATCGCCGCCAACGGGCACGATAACATCCGCCCAGCTCATCACATCCTTGCTCAGAGAGCTTCTAAATTCAAGTCTGCTTGTTTAATAAAGTCAACAGCGACAGGGACAAATTATGTGGATGGCGGGAATCAGTACAGTTAATTTCGTAGAATTGACATTTGGACGACGAAAACAGGGACGATGATGACACACCAGACATATCCACAATAAAGCAACACGCAAGCAAGCAAAAGTTAGAAATAAATATATATACATATAAAGACATACTAGTATTACATTCACTATGTATATATTTATTTATATATACATAGGTGAGGGCCACGAACCTGCTGGACAACTTAACCTCGCAGCCGACATTCTGGAAGCTTTGCACAATTCGCTGTTCAAAGTCCTTGTGGAGATTGTGCAGATAGAGGACCATTTCGACATCGGTGCCTCGATCACGTAGCTTCTGCTCCAGCTGTTCGCGGGAAAGATCCGGATGACGTAGTTGCTCTACTTCATAGCGTGACAGCTTCGATACGACTAATGCCCGCTTTAGCTTAAAATTTGCGGGCGCAAAGTTTGAATATTCTTGAATAAAGTCAGACATGTGTAAAATATTAATTAATTTTTTCAAGAACTCGGACAATATTTTCATTCTTCATTTTGACAATAAAAACTACAATATTTTACCAACATATTGGTCAAAATAAAATAGCTGCCATAGCAACTGAATCCACCAAAATATGTGTAACATAAATTTTAAGATTATCTTAAAATTATATGATTCCTGGCAATGTCATCATCATACAACATCACATGCCATAGTATAATCTGATAATAAGAAAACAAAAGGGAAACTTGCTGGAAGAATAACAAAGAAATATGACGAAGTAAACAACGAAAGCAAGCAAGGCAAGCACTTGATGAACAAATTAAGATTGTCAGCTAAATTGCGCTCCATAAATTGAAATTACAAGTTTTTTTTTTTAGAGCTGCTTACCTTTGGTTATATGTTTTAGCAACTGCTTGGACTTCAACATGCTGAGCGGCGATAATGTAGGAGCATTTATTGCTTGGTATATATTTATTTACATATATTTTTATTAGGCACTCAATTTATTGAAAATTCTTTATTTATCGGTTTTATACATTTAATGTAATTCAATAATAGATTTAATAAGCAAAACTTTAGAATTGATATACGCTTTCTGCGCGGAGCTTCTTATTTTATTATTAATGTGATATATATATTTGCTTAGATAAAAGTGGATCAATTAACACACACTGAAACGTTATCCTTATCCATTTAGAAATTTTTTACGTCCACGTTGTAAGTCTTTAGTGGATTTACTAATTGATTGTTTTTGCTTTCAGTTTTCTTTCTCCTAATCGTCATCACATCATATAAAAATATTCGTTTTGCCCGCCACTTATCTCGGTTTGCTTATATTTTTGTTCGCTTTCGCTTCACACACACTCTCTCTCTCCCGCTGTCATGTTGTGCATTGCTGATAAGCGGCACGGACTTTTCTGATCAGCCATAAAAAATAATAATACAAAAATTATAAACTTTCAGTTATACCAGTGTGTGTTAGTTGCCATTCACGGCACAGCCGTTCTCTTCTTCTTCCGCAACGGCTACGAACTATTCACATAAGGCGCCATTATTCTTTTACAATTCGCCCAGAACGAATGCTTGAGCGATAAAATTCAAACTTATTAAGAATTATGCCAACATGAGAAGGAGCAAAAAAAAAGTTTTTTAATTATATTTCTGAAGACCTACTGGAAGCGATGATACATCTTCATATCGGTGGCTTCAGGATTTATATTCATGTCCAGACCAGTTGGTTCTTTAGGCAGACCGTTGTTTTTCTACTTTCAAGAAATATAAATGTTCATTCTCATATTGGAGTAATTTTTATAGTTTATTTACCTGCATAAAAGATATCTCTTGCTGCACATCCTTATTAAGCAAGGGCTTGTGGAAGACATGCTTCAATAACAGTATGGCATTGTTTGCCACCTCAATCACATTCAAATTCTTGTTCCACAAATCAATCAGACGGTGTGAGTCCAACGGAACCCAAGCACCTGCGCCCGAATTAGCCGTTAAGGGTTCCAATTGATTGATTTGGTTAATTGACTCATTAGTGGAAATGGCGCGTGCAACATGCCCTAAGCGATTTGGGACTTGGATGTTATTTAAATTAAATTTTTGAGCTTGCTTTTTAATATTGATATTATTACTTTGAACGGGATTAGCCGAATTTGTCAGTGAAGTCAATGAATTCGATCTACACAAGATTTGGCTCAGACAACCATCTTGGCTATCTATCGGATGTTGAGTGTTAAACTTCCTTATGACCTGCTGCTTCTGTGGATTATTGTTGTTGTTGTTGTTCATGTTTACGTTTAGTTTTCGGTTACTATTGTTCGAGTTAAGCAAATTACGATTGCGCTGTTTACCACGTTGCCAATTGTTGCCCAAACGGTCATGTACAGAGATTCGTGAGTTATTATAAATAAACTTTGTATAGTTTTTCTGTTTTTTCACAGGTCCCGGGTTATTACCGTGACCATTATTGGGCACTTCTGCTTGATCTTCACCCATTGGTTCATCGTTGTCTTTATACAACTGATTAAACTCTTTAGTTTCAAACTCAAGTTGCTTCTGGTTGGACTTATCCACTGAAGAACCATACTCATTGATTTTCTGGTGCTGCTCTTCTTCATCATCCTCTTCCTTTTCATTGTCATCGCTATCATCCCTGTAGCATTGTAGATGACCTGCTTGACGTTGCATTTGAAAAGTGTATCCTGGATAGCATTTTGGTATTTTGGGCTTTGGGTTCACATAATGCTCATAGTATTTGTCTGCAAGTAACGCAAGAAAACGACAAATTTCACAATTTCCAAAATTTATATTATTTAAGAAATAAATTCTTACCAAGCGGCATTAGCAACTCTGGTGGATCAAGTGAAGTCATTTTGAGTTACTGCCTAAACTTGAAGTAAAAGAAATACACTTTAGCACTGCAATAAAATCTAAGCGCCGCGTTTTTTTTTAAGGTACCAAATTCTTTAAGAACAGTTAGATTTTTAACTTGGCCTGCATGTGTGTGTGTGTGAAAGAGTCGTATTTTAAAAATATCGATCTTCTGTTCTAGTGATGCAAGCCTGCGTGCAACTCTGTGCTGGCAACAAGCGCAGCCAACTTTGGTTACTTTGGTTCTGGCTGCAGAAGATGTCGGTAAATTTTACTCCCAAGATGTAAGTTATTTATTATAAATCAATGCTGCCAATTGAGATTGAAGCAAATATAACTGTGTTAAGTGTACAACAAGCCTTATTACAGAACTCAATGCTGCAAGATCAAACTTGAGTGCTTGACAGCAGTGTGCCTATGCCGGCTATAATTTTATAGTCACGTGGCAAAGGATCCGCTTCTTGCACGTGCACATTTTATTGTCCATCAAGTAAAGATAGTTATATAAACATTATTTTCATCTTTTGAACAGGTAAATCTCTAGCAATGAAGCCAGCTGAAGCAGGCGTATTAAAATTTCGTAAGTTTCAATTTATTTTTAGTGCGTTTTTCTTGTTTGCGAGCACGAGTCGCTGGTGTAAAGATATATTTTCCACTTTAGCTAGTGCTTTTTTCTTGTTCGCAGATTAACTTTGCTTCACACAAGCATAACCCAAATTTACTTCAGAAATTTGCCGTGCATATTTTTTTCGTAAAGCATACATTTTAAATTGATACATTTATTTGCTGTTTAGTAAAGTATCTGTTTAACTAATTTAGTGCTGTTTTTATTTTTGCAGGCAAAAATTTGAAGAATCGTGCTTCTAAAAGAAAAGGTATGTTTATAACTGTTTTAAATGTTTATTTAGCTTCCTCTGATGATATTTTACTTCTGACACCTCATATGAACCACTGTGATTCATTCTAATTGTAATTAAATACTGAAGCATTCTAGGCACTATTTTAGTATCATCTTTAGCAAATTATTTGATGAAGTACTCTTTTTATTTTTATGTTATAGGCGCACACGTGCAGACTTGAGCCGCATGAAGTTGTTCCCTTAAATACATCGATAGTTGATTGATTTGGTTAGTATTTTATTATAAGGTGCTGTTGTCGTATTGCCCTTGCAATGATGATAATTTAAACCATTCACAGACACCATATAAAAGCTAAGCACTGACAATCTGCTTCAATATTCTTTTGGAGTTGGAGAGTCTTGCTTAGCCGGTTATGTACCCTGGTTAATAAATTGGCCCTGAGCCTTCTTATACCGATTGCTCTCGTCATGTTTGCCTTTAAACAAGTATACTTATGGTTCATCATTCTCTTTTGCAGGTGCCCGATCCAAACGGTCAGATACAAGCTAAGCTGATGCCGTGAAGACATAAAAGAATCAAGACAAAAAATAAATATGCGTTTTTGATATTAAAAATCGTTTTTTACTAAATTTGCACGCTCTCGTAGAGCGATTTCTTGGTTCTGCTGGGCAATCATGCGATCACCTTTAGATTTCTTGCCGATACCCAGTTTGGGTAGTCCCCGATTGAGTCCCTCCAGTAGCACACACGCTTTGCACGGCTGCTGCGAAGAAACGAAGCCGCAGCGTTCGCAAATGCCACGCACGGGTTTCTTAGCGGTATCTTTAAAACGCATCTGCTCGCCCGAATATATGATGTCCATTATCACCGAGGGTCGCACTTTTTCCAGGTCCTTAAGGAACGCGCGTGCATGTCCCCGATAAGCATTCGGTGAAAACACACATTCCGTGGAAAAGTATACCAATTTCTTGAAGTGCGCATACATTACGATCTCCTTTTCGTAGCTGTATTTGAGCGGCTTAACTCGGGGAATGGAATCTTCGCCGCCGCCAGTACGGATGTTGGTGCACCGACGCAAACGTGCCGTATCTCCGCGTAGTATATTCATCAGTACTGTTTCCGCAATGTCGTCCGCATTGTGACCGGTTGCGATGCTGTCGACGCCCAACAGTTTTGCCCCCCGATCCAATGCCTGTCGGCGAAAGACGCCACAAAATGTGCAATTGTTAGAACGGCCAATTTGCGCCACAATGCGATCCATTGTCCAGCCGTACAATTCCTCGTAGGAAAGGATTTTTAGAGGTATTTGATAGTCGTCGCGATTTTTCTTGACCGTCTTCAGGCTGTCGTCCCGATAGCCAGTGATGCCTTCGTCGATTGAAAGCAGCACTAAATCCAGACCATATTTATGTTGTTCGTTGAGCAGCTTTAAACTGTAATTACATGGATTAGGAAAGGAGTGGAACGTGTAAGTGTTAGGCTTACACATGCGCTAAAACTGTGGAGTCCTTGCCACCACTCGCAGCGACTGCAACCTTTTCACCACGTCGAAAGAGATGACTAGAAACAATTGTGTGATGAACTTCAGCCTCAAAGGCAGCAAAAAAGCAATCCTTGCACAAAGCGTCGCCGGTTTTAGGACGCTATCAGATTGATATAATTATTGTTTGTGTTAAAATCAATTTGTTTTGGCTTTTACCTTTAAGGCGGCTCTGCTTCCACATTTTGCATTACAATCAACTGGCATTTTTAATAGAACAAATATTGCAACAGATTGTTTATAAATAAAAAACGTGCGGTGCTAAGAACATCGTTGCTATCGATAAATTTGCTGCAGTGTTGAAAAATAATTGACTTGAGTAAATCGGGCATTCCATTTACAACTTTACTCTCTAAGAAAAACAATTGAAATAGTACTATTTTGCAACAGATGATTTTGGATTAAAATCATAATGTTTTGTTTAAATTAAATACTAATTATAATTATTGAAAGTAATTTTTTTTTATTCATAAAAATATAATAAAACGGAATAGTAATTTTTTTTTTATTCATAAAAATATAATAAAACGGAATATCAATAATGTAATTTAATTGCTCGGATGCGAACAGAACGTGAAGTTGAAGTTGGATCCTGTGCCGGTGCTGACGCATAGGCCCGAGCATTTCGTCTTGTTCACCGTATCTTGATGGTCCAGCACCAGCTGCAAGTGAGACACGCGTGCCGACAGATGCTCGCCAATGAAAACCTGCCGAGAATTAGAAAATTAGCTCCAACAGAAAACTGAATCGCTTAAATTACAGACCTCGTTGAGCGCCAGATAGGGTAAAACACGCTTCATTTTGGCCTTGTACTTGCAAGCCATATGCTGATCCAGCATTTCCGGCGATGTATCCACCTTCTCCATTTTGACAGTCGTGTGGCGGAACAGGTCCGTCGACTCTGGAATCGTACCATTGCTGCCCAGCAACGTTGTGCGAATGCGCGTTCGATGTATCCACTTAAAGTCGCCCTGCGCGTCAGAGATGCAAACTAAATATTAAAAAATATATTTTATATTAAATATTTTTATAAGCGACTTACGCTTTTTATGCGTTCGACTGCCTCGGCGGGATTATCGGAGTAATGCTTGGGCAGCATCAAACGTCCCTCGGAGTGCTGTGGGTCCGAGTTAAAGCCGACAATTGGTGTTTTTTGCTGGCTAAGCGCGAACAGAGGACTTGCTCGATTGGCGGACAGCAGAAAGGTGCCATCGCCGCCAACGGGCACGATAACATCCGCCCAGCTCATCACATCCTTGCTCAGAGAGCTTCTAAATTCAAGTCTGCTTGTTTAATAAAGTCAACAGCGACAGGGACAAATTATGTGGATGGCGGGAATCAGTACAGTTAATTTCGTAGAATTGACATTTGGACGACGAAAACAGGGACGATGATGACACACCAGACATATCCACAATAAAGCAACACGCAAGCAAGCAAAAGTTAGAAATAAATATATATACATATAAAGACATACTAGTATTACATTCACTATGTATATATTTATTTATATATACATAGGTGAGGGCCACGAACCTGCTGGACAACTTAACCTCGCAGCCGACATTCTGGAAGCTTTGCACAATTCGCTGTTCAAAGTCCTTGTGGAGATTGTGCAGATAGAGGACCATTTCGACATCGGTGCCTCGATCACGTAGCTTCTGCTCCAGCTGTTCGCGGGAAAGATCCGGATGACGTAGTTGCTCTACTTCATAGCGTGACAGCTTCGATACGACTAATGCCCGCTTTAGCTTAAAATTTGCGGGCGCAAAGTTTGAATATTCTTGAATAAAGTCAGACATATGTAAAATATTAATTAATTAATTTTTTCAAGAACTCGGACAATATTTTCATTCTTCATTTTGACAATAAAAACTACAATATTTTACCAACATATTGGTCAAAATAAAATAGCTGCCATAGCATCTGAATCCACCAAAATATGTGTAACATAAATTTTAAGATTATCTTAAAATTATATGATTCCTGGCAATGTCATCATCATACATCACATGCCATAGTATAATCTGAATAAGAAAACAAAAGGGAAACTTGCTGGAAGAATAACAAAGAAATATGACGAAGTAAACAACGAAAGCAAGCAAGGCAAGCACTTGATGAAAAAATTAAGATTGTCAGCTAAATTGCGCTCCATAAATTAAGATTACAAGTTTTTTTTTTTTAGAGCTGCTTACCTTTGGTTAAATGTTTTAGCAACTGCTTGGACTTCAACATGCTGAGCGGCGATAATGTAGGAGCATTTATTGCTTGGTATATATTTATTTACATATATTTTTATTAGGCACTCAATTTATTGAAAATTCTTTATTTATCGGTTTTATACATTTAATGTAATTCAATAATAGATTTAATAAGCAAAACTTTAGAATTGATATACGCTTTCTGCGCGGAGCTTCTTATTTTAATATTAATGTGATATATATATTTGCTTAGATAAAAGTGGATCAATTAACACACACTGAAACGTTATCCTTATCCATTTAGAAATTTTTTACGTCCACGTTGTAAGTCTTTAGTGGATTTACTAATTGATTGTTTTTGCTTTCAGTTTTCTTTCTCCTAATCGTCATCACATCATATAAAAATATTCGTTTTGCCCGCCACTTATCTCGGTTTGCTTATATTTTTGTTCGCTTTCGCTTCACACACACTCTCTCTCTCCCGCTGTCATGTTGTGCATTGCTGATAAGCGGCACGGACTTTTCTTATCAGCCATAAAAAATAATAATACAAAAATTATAAACTTTCAGTTATACCAGTGTGTGTTAGTTGCCATTCACGGCACAGCCGTTCTCTTCTTCTTCCGCAACGGCTACGAACTATTCACATAAGGCGCCATTATTCTTTTACAATTCGCCCAGAACGAATGCTTGAGCGATAAAATTCAAACTTATTTAGAATTATGCCAACATGAGAAGGAGCAAAAAAAAAGTTTTTTAATTATATTTCTGAAGACCTACTGGAAGCGATGATACATCTTCATATCGGTGGCTTCAGGATTTATATTCATGTCCAGACCAGTTGGTTCTTTAGGCAGACCGTTGTTTTTCTACTTTCAAGAAATATAAATGTTCATTCTCATATTGGAGTAATTTTTATAGTTTATTTACCTGCATAAAAGATATCTCTTGCTGCACATTCCCATTAAGCAAGGGCTTGTGGACGTCATGGTTCAATAACAGTATGGCATTGTTTGCCACCTCAATCACATTCAAATTCTTGTCCAACGGAACCCAAGCACCTGCGCCCGAATTAGCCGTTAAGGGTTCCAATTGATTGATTTGGTTAATTGACTCATTAGTGGAAATGGCGCGTGCAACATGCCCTAAGCGATTTGGGACTTGGATGTTATTTAAATTAAATTTTTGAGCTTGCTTTTTAATATTGATATTATTACTTTGAACGGGATTAGCCGAATTTGTCAGTGAAGTCAATGAATTCGATCTACACAAGATTTGGCTAAGACAACCATCTTGGCTATCTATCGGATGTTGAGTGTTAAACTTCCTTATGACCTGCTGCTTCTGTGGATTATTGTTGTTGTTGTTGTTGTTCATGTTTACGTTTAGTTTTCGGTAACTATTGTTAGAGTTAAGCAAATTACGATTGCGCTGTTTACCACGTTGCCAATTGTTGCCCAAACGGTCATGTACAGAGATTCGTGAGTTATTATAAATAAACTTTGTATAGTTTTTCTGTTTTTTCACAGGTCCCGGGTTATTACCGTGACCATCATTGGGCACTTCTGCTTGATCTTCACCCATTGGTTCATCGTTGTCTTTATACAACTGATTAAACTCTTTAGTTTCAAACTCAAGTTGCTTCTGGTTGGACTTATCCACTGAATAACCATACTCATTGATTTTCTGGTGCTGCTCTTCTTCATCATCCTCTTCCTTTTCATTATCATCGCTATCATCCCTGTAGCATTGTAGATGACCTGCTTGACGTTGCATTTGAAAAGTGTATCCTGGATAGCATTTTGGTATTTTGGGCTTTGGGTTCACATAATGCTCATAGTATTTGTCTGCAAGTAACGCAAGAAAACGACAAATTTCACAATTCCCAAAATTTATATTATTTAAGAAATAAATTCTTACCAAGCGGCATTAGCACCTCTGGTGGATCAAGTGAAGTCATTTTGAGTTACTGCCTAAACTTGAAGTAAAAGAAATACACTTTAGCACTGCAATAAAATCTAAGCGCCGCGTTTTTTTTTAAGGTACCAAATTCTTTAAGAACAGTTAGATTTTTAACTAGGCCTGCATGTGTGTGTGTGAAAGAGTCGTATTTTAAAAATATCGATCTTCTGTTCTAGTGATGCAAGCCTGCGTGCAACTCTGTGCTGGCAACAAGCGCAGCCAACTTTGGTTACTTTGGTTCTGGCTGCAGAAGATGTCGGTAAATTTTACTCCTAAGATGTAAGTTATTTATTATAAATCAATGCTGCCAATTGAGATTGAAGCAAATATAACTGTGTTAAGTGTACAACAAGCCTTATTACAGAACTCAATGCTGCAAGATCAAACTTGAGTGCTTGACAGCAGTGTGCCTATGCCGGCTATAATTTTATAGTCACGTGGCAAAGGATCCGCTTCTTGCACGTGCACATTTTATTGTCCATCAAGTAAAGATAGTTATATAAACATTATTTTCATCTTTTGAACAGGTAAATCTCTAGCAATGAAGCCAGCTGAAGCAGGCGTATTAAAATTTCGTAAGTTTCAATTTATTTTTAGTGCGTTTTTCTTGTTTGCGAGCACGAGTCGCTGGTGTAAAGATATATTTTCCACTTTAGCTAGTGCTTTTTTCTTGTTCGCAGATTAACTTTGCTTCACACAAGCATAACCCAAATTTACTTCAGAAATTTGCGGTGCATATTTTTTTCGTAAAGCATACATTTTAAATTGATACATTTATTTGCTGTTTAGTAAAGTATCTGTTTAACTAATTTAGTGCTGTTTTTATTTTTGCAGGCAAAAATTTGAAGAATCGTGCTTCTAAAAGAAAAGGTATGTTTATAACTGTTTTAAATGTTTATTTAGCTTCCTCTGATGATATTTTACTTCTGACACCTCATATGAACCACTGTGATTCATTCTAATTGTAATTAAATACTGAAGCATTCTAGGCACTATTTTAGTATCATCTTTAGCAAATTATTTGATGAAGTACTCTTTTTATTTTTATGTTATAGGCGCACACGTGCAGACTTGAGCCGCATGAAGTTGTTCCCTTAAATACATCGATAGTTGATTGATTTGGTTAGTATTTTATTATAAGGTGCTGTTGTCGTATTGCCCTTGCAATGATGATAATTTAAACCATTCACAGACACCATATAAAAGCTAAGCACTGACAATCTGCTTCAATATTCTTTTGGAGTTGGAGAGTCTTGCTTAGCCGGTTATGTACCCTGGTTAATAAATTGGCCCTGAGCCTTCTTATACCGATTGCTCTCGTCATGTTTGCCTTTAAACAAGTATACTTATGGTTCATCATTCTCTTTTGCAGGTGCCCGATCCAAACGGTCAGATACAAGCTAAGCTGATGCCGTGAAGACATAAAAGAATCAAGACAAAAAATAAATATGCGTTTTTGATATTAAAAATCGTTTTTTACTAAATTTGCACGCTCTCGTAGAGCGATTTCTTGGTTCTGCTGGGCAATCATGCGATCACCTTTAGATTTCTTGCCGATACCCAGTTTGGGTAGTCCCCGATTGAGTCCCTCCAGTAGCACACACGCTTTGCACGGCTGCTGCGAAGAAACGAAGCCGCAGCGTTCGCAAATGCCACGCACGGGTTTCTTAGCGGTATCTTTAAAACGCATCTGCTCGCCCGAATATATGATGTCCATTATCACCGAGGGTCGCACTTTTTCCAGGTCCTTAAGGAACGCGCGTGCATGTCCCCGATAAGCATTCGGTGAAAACACACATTCCGTGGAAAAGTATACCAATTTCTTGAAGTGCGCATACATTACGATCTCCTTTTCGTAGCTGTATTTGAGCGGCTTAACTCGGGGAATGGAATCTTCGCCGCCGCCAGTACGGATGTTGGTGCACCGACGCAAACGTGCCGTATCTCCGCGTAGTATATTCATCAGTACTGTTTCCGCAATGTCGTCCGCATTGTGACCGGTTGCGATGCTGTCGACGCCCAACAGTTTTGCCCCCCGATCCAATGCCTGTCGGCGAAAGACGCCACAAAATGTGCAATTGTTAGAACGGCCAATTTGCGCCACAATGCGATCCATTGTCCAGCCGTACAATTCCTCGTAGGAAAGGATTTTTAGAGGTATTTGATAGTCGTCGCGATTTTTCTTGACCGTCTTCAGGCTGTCGTCCCGATAGCCAGTGATGCCTTCGTCGATTGAAAGCAGCACTAAATCCAGACCATATTTATGTTGTTCGTTGAGCAGCTTTAAACTGTAATTACATGGATTAGGAAAGGAGTGGAACGTGTAAGTGTTAGGCTTACACATGCGCTAAAACTGTGGAGTCCTTGCCACCACTCGCAGCGACTGCAACCTTTTCACCACGTCGAAAGAGATGACTAGAAACAATTGTGTGATGAACTTCAGCCTCAAAGGCAGCAAAAAAGCAATCCTTGCACAAAGCGTCGCCGGTTTTAGGACGCTATCAGATTGATATAATTATTGTTTGTGTTAAAATCAATTTGTTTTGGCTTTTACCTTTAAGGCGGCTCTGCTTCCACATTTTGCATTACAATCAACTGGCATTTTTAATAGAACAAATATTGCAACAGATTGTTTATAAATAAAAAACGTGCGGTGCTAAGAACATCGTTGCTATCGATAAATTTGCTGCAGTGTTGAAAAATAATTGACTTGAGTAAATCGGGCATTCCATTTACAACTTTACTCTCTAAGAAAAACAATTGAAATAGTACTATTTTGCAACAGATGATTTTGGATTAAAATCATAATGTTTTGTTTAAATTAAATACTAATTATAATTATTGAAAGTAATTTTTTTTTATTCATAAAAATATAATAAAACGGAATAGTAATTTTTTTTTTATTCATAAAAATATAATAAAACGGAATATCAATAATGTAATTTAATTGCTCGGATGCGAACAGAACGTGAAGTTGAAGTTGGATCCTGTGCCGGTGCTGACGCATAGGCCCGAGCATTTCGTCTTGTTCACCGTATCTTGATGGTCCAGCACCAGCTGCAAGTGAGACACGCGTGCCGACAGATGCTCGCCAATGAAAACCTGCCGAGAATTAGAAAATTAGCTCCAACAGAAAACTGAATCGCTTAAATTACAGACCTCGTTGAGCGCCAGATAGGGTAAAACACGCTTCATTTTGGCCTTGTACTTGCAAGCCATATGCTGATCCAGCATTTCCGGCGATGTATCCACCTTCTCCATTTTGACAGTCGTGTGGCGGAACAGGTCCGTCGACTCTGGAATCGTACCATTGCTGCCCAGCAACGTTGTGCGAATGCGCGTTCGATGTATCCACTTAAAGTCGCCCTGCGCGTCAGAGATGCAAACTAAATATTAAAAAATATATTTTATATTAAATATTTTTATAAGCGACTTACGCTTTTTATGCGTTCGACTGCCTCGGCGGGATTATCGGAGTAATGCTTGGGCAGCATCAAACGTCCCTCGGAGTGCTGTGGGTCCGAGTTAAAGCCGACAATTGGTGTTTTTTGCTGGCTAAGCGCGAACAGAGGACTTGCTCGATTGGCGGACAGCAGAAAGGTGCCATCGCCGCCAACGGGCACGATAACATCCGCCCAGCTCATCACATCCTTGCTCAGAGAGCTTCTAAATTCAAGTCTGCTTGTTTAATAAAGTCAACAGCGACAGGGACAAATTATGTGGATGGCGGGAATCAGTACAGTTAATTTCGTAGAATTGACATTTGGACGACGAAAACAGGGACGATGATGACACACCAGACATATCCACAATAAAGCAACACGCAAGCAAGCAAAAGTTAGAAATAAATATATATACATATAAAGACATACTAGTATTACATTCACTATGTATATATTTATTTATATATACATAGGTGAGGGCCACGAACCTGCTGGACAACTTAACCTCGCAGCCGACATTCTGGAAGCTTTGCACAATTCGCTGTTCAAAGTCCTTGTGGAGATTGTGCAGATAGAGGACCATTTCGACATCGGTGCCTCGATCACGTAGCTTCTGCTCCAGCTGTTCGCGGGAAAGATCCGGATGACGTAGTTGCTCTACTTCATAGCGTGACAGCTTCGATACGACTAATGCCCGCTTTAGCTTAAAATTTGCGGGCGCAAAGTTTGAATATTCTTGAATAAAGTCAGACATATGTAAAATATTAATTAATTAATTTTTTCAAGAACTCGGACAATATTTTCATTCTTCATTTTGACAATAAAAACTACAATATTTTACCAACATATTGGTCAAAATAAAATAGCTGCCATAGCATCTGAATCCACCAAAATATGTGTAACATAAATTTTAAGATTATCTTAAAATTATATGATTCCTGGCAATGTCATCATCATACATCACATGCCATAGTATAATCTGAATAAGAAAACAAAAGGGAAACTTGCTGGAAGAATAACAAAGAAATATGACGAAGTAAACAACGAAAGCAAGCAAGGCAAGCACTTGATGAA
Source organism: Drosophila longiperda (assembly GCA_035042125.1). NCBI lineage: Eukaryota > Metazoa > Arthropoda > Insecta > Diptera > Drosophilidae > Drosophila > Drosophila longiperda. The sequence goes on from JAWNLV010000107.1 coordinate 15,502,783, forward strand.
AAAATTAAGATTGTCAGCTAAATTGCGCTCCATAAATTAAGATTACAAGTTTTTTTTTTTAGAGCTGCTTACCTTTGGTTAAATGTTTTAGCAACTGCTTGGACTTCAACATGCTGAGCGGCGATAATGTAGGAGCATTTATTGCTTGGTATATATTTATTTACATATATTTTTATTAGGCACTCAATTTATTGAAAATTCTTTATTTATCGGTTTTATACATTTAATGTAATTCAATAATAGATTTAATAAGCAAAACTTTAGAATTGATATACGCTTTCTGCGCGGAGCTTCTTATTTTAATATTAATGTGATATATATATTTGCTTAGATAAAAGTGGATCAATTAACACACACTGAAACGTTATCCTTATCCATTTAGAAATTTTTTACGTCCACGTTGTAAGTCTTTAGTGGATTTACTAATTGATTGTTTTTGCTTTCAGTTTTCTTTCTCCTAATCGTCATCACATCATATAAAAATATTCGTTTTGCCCGCCACTTATCTCGGTTTGCTTATATTTTTGTTCGCTTTCGCTTCACACACACTCTCTCTCTCCCGCTGTCATGTTGTGCATTGCTGATAAGCGGCACGGACTTTTCTTATCAGCCATAAAAAATAATAATACAAAAATTATAAACTTTCAGTTATACCAGTGTGTGTTAGTTGCCATTCACGGCACAGCCGTTCTCTTCTTCTTCCGCAACGGCTACGAACTATTCACATAAGGCGCCATTATTCTTTTACAATTCGCCCAGAACGAATGCTTGAGCGATAAAATTCAAACTTATTTAGAATTATGCCAACATGAGAAGGAGCAAAAAAAAAGTTTTTTAATTATATTTCTGAAGACCTACTGGAAGCGATGATACATCTTCATATCGGTGGCTTCAGGATTTATATTCATGTCCAGACCAGTTGGTTCTTTAGGCAGACCGTTGTTTTTCTACTTTCAAGAAATATAAATGTTCATTCTCATATTGGAGTAATTTTTATAGTTTATTTACCTGCATAAAAGATATCTCTTGCTGCACATTCCCATTAAGCAAGGGCTTGTGGACGTCATGGTTCAATAACAGTATGGCATTGTTTGCCACCTCAATCACATTCAAATTCTTGTCCAACGGAACCCAAGCACCTGCGCCCGAATTAGCCGTTAAGGGTTCCAATTGATTGATTTGGTTAATTGACTCATTAGTGGAAATGGCGCGTGCAACATGCCCTAAGCGATTTGGGACTTGGATGTTATTTAAATTAAATTTTTGAGCTTGCTTTTTAATATTGATATTATTACTTTGAACGGGATTAGCCGAATTTGTCAGTGAAGTCAATGAATTCGATCTACACAAGATTTGGCTAAGACAACCATCTTGGCTATCTATCGGATGTTGAGTGTTAAACTTCCTTATGACCTGCTGCTTCTGTGGATTATTGTTGTTGTTGTTGTTGTTCATGTTTACGTTTAGTTTTCGGTAACTATTGTTAGAGTTAAGCAAATTACGATTGCGCTGTTTACCACGTTGCCAATTGTTGCCCAAACGGTCATGTACAGAGATTCGTGAGTTATTATAAATAAACTTTGTATAGTTTTTCTGTTTTTTCACAGGTCCCGGGTTATTACCGTGACCATCATTGGGCACTTCTGCTTGATCTTCACCCATTGGTTCATCGTTGTCTTTATACAACTGATTAAACTCTTTAGTTTCAAACTCAAGTTGCTTCTGGTTGGACTTATCCACTGAATAACCATACTCATTGATTTTCTGGTGCTGCTCTTCTTCATCATCCTCTTCCTTTTCATTATCATCGCTATCATCCCTGTAGCATTGTAGATGACCTGCTTGACGTTGCATTTGAAAAGTGTATCCTGGATAGCATTTTGGTATTTTGGGCTTTGGGTTCACATAATGCTCATAGTATTTGTCTGCAAGTAACGCAAGAAAACGACAAATTTCACAATTCCCAAAATTTATATTATTTAAGAAATAAATTCTTACCAAGCGGCATTAGCACCTCTGGTGGGTCAAGTGAAGTCATTTTGAGTTACTGCCTAAACTTGAAGTAAAAGAAATACACTTTAGCACTGCAATAAAATCTAAGCGCCGCGTTTTTTTTTAAGGTACCAAATTCTTTAAGAACAGTTAGATTTTTAACTAGGCCTGCATGTGTGTGTGTGAAAGAGTCGTATTTTAAAAATATCGATCTTCTGTTCTAGTGATGCAAGCCTGCGTGCAACTCTGTGCTGGCAACAAGCGCAGCCAACTTTGGTTACTTTGGTTCTGGCTGCAGAAGATGTCGGTAAATTTTACTCCTAAGATGTAAGTTATTTATTATAAATCAATGCTGCCAATTGAGATTGAAGCAAATATAACTGTGTTAAGTGTACAACAAGCCTTATTACAGAACTCAATGCTGCAAGATCAAACTTGAGTGCTTGACAGCAGTGTGCCTATGCCGGCTATAATTTTATAGTCACGTGGCAAAGGATCCGCTTCTTGCACGTGCACATTTTATTGTCCATCAAGTAAAGATAGTTATATAAACATTATTTTCATCTTTTGAACAGGTAAATCTCTAGCAATGAAGCCAGCTGAAGCAGGCGTATTAAAATTTCGTAAGTTTCAATTTATTTTTAGTGCGTTTTTCTTGTTTGCGAGCACGAGTCGCTGGTGTAAAGATATATTTTCCACTTTAGCTAGTGCTTTTTTCTTGTTCGCAGATTAACTTTGCTTCACACAAGCATAACCCAAATTTACTTCAGAAATTTGCGGTGCATATTTTTTTCGTAAAGCATACATTTTAAATTGATACATTTATTTGCTGTTTAGTAAAGTATCTGTTTAACTAATTTAGTGCTGTTTTTATTTTTGCAGGCAAAAATTTGAAGAATCGTGCTTCTAAAAGAAAAGGTATGTTTATAACTGTTTTAAATGTTTATTTAGCTTCCTCTGATGATATTTTACTTCTGACACCTCATATGAACCACTGTGATTCATTCTAATTGTAATTAAATACTGAAGCATTCTAGGCACTATTTTAGTATCATCTTTAGCAAATTATTTGATGAAGTACTCTTTTTATTTTTATGTTATAGGCGCACACGTGCAGACTTGAGCCGCATGAAGTTGTTCCCTTAAATACATCGATAGTTGATTGATTTGGTTAGTATTTTATTATAAGGTGCTGTTGTCGTATTGCCCTTGCAATGATGATAATTTAAACCATTCACAGACACCATATAAAAGCTAAGCACTGACAATCTGCTTCAATATTCTTTTGGAGTTGGAGAGTCTTGCTTAGCCGGTTATGTACCCTGGTTAATAAATTGGCCCTGAGCCTTCTTATACCGATTGCTCTCGTCATGTTTGCCTTTAAACAAGTATACTTATGGTTCATCATTCTCTTTTGCAGGTGCCCGATCCAAACGGTCAGATACAAGCTAAGCTGATGCCGTGAAGACATAAAAGAATCAAGACAAAAAATAAATATGCGTTTTTGATATTAAAAATCGTTTTTTACTAAATTTGCACGCTCTCGTAGAGCGATTTCTTGGTTCTGCTGGGCAATCATGCGATCACCTTTAGATTTCTTGCCGATACCCAGTTTGGGTAGTCCCCGATTGAGTCCCTCCAGTAGCACACACGCTTTGCACGGCTGCTGCGAAGAAACGAAGCCGCAGCGTTCGCAAATGCCACGCACGGGTTTCTTAGCGGTATCTTTAAAACGCATCTGCTCGCCCGAATATATGATGTCCATTATCACCGAGGGTCGCACTTTTTCCAGGTCCTTAAGGAACGCGCGTGCATGTCCCCGATAAGCATTCGGTGAAAACACACATTCCGTGGAAAAGTATACCAATTTCTTGAAGTGCGCATACATTACGATCTCCTTTTCGTAGCTGTATTTGAGCGGCTTAACTCGGGGAATGGAATCTTCGCCGCCGCCAGTACGGATGTTGGTGCACCGACGCAAACGTGCCGTATCTCCGCGTAGTATATTCATCAGTACTGTTTCCGCAATGTCGTCCGCATTGTGACCGGTTGCGATGCTGTCGACGCCCAACAGTTTTGCCCCCCGATCCAATGCCTGTCGGCGAAAGACGCCACAAAATGTGCAATTGTTAGAACGGCCAATTTGCGCCACAATGCGATCCATTGTCCAGCCGTACAATTCCTCGTAGGAAAGGATTTTTAGAGGTATTTGATAGTCGTCGCGATTTTTCTTGACCGTCTCCAGGCTGTCGTCCCGATAGCCAGTGATGCCTTCGTCGATTGAAAGCAGCACTAAATCCAGACCATATTTATGTTGTTCGTTGAGCAGCTTTAAACTGTAATTACATGGATTAGGAAAGGAGTGGAACGTGTAAGTGTTAGGCTTACACATGCGCTAAAACTGTGGAGTCCTTGCCACCACTCGCAGCGACTGCAACCTTTTCACCACGTCGAAAGAGATGACTAGAAACAATTGTGTGATGAACTTCAGCCTCAAAGGCAGCAAAAAAGCAATCCTTGCACAAAGCGTCGCCGGTTTTAGGACGCTATCAGATTGATATAATTATTGTTTGTGTTAAAATCAATTTGTTTTGGCTTTTACCTTTAAGGCGGCTCTGCTTCCACATTTTGCATTACAATCAACTGGCATTTTTAATAGAACAAATATTGCAACAGATTGTTTATAAATAAAAAACGTGCGGTGCTAAGAACATCGTTGCTATCGATAAATTTGCTGCAGTGTTGAAAAATAATTGACTTGAGTAAATCGGGCATTCCATTTACAACTTTACTCTCTAAGAAAAACAATTGAAATAGTACTATTTTGCAACAGATGATTTTGGATTAAAATCATAATGTTTTGTTTAAATTAAATACTAATTATAATTATTGAAAGTAATTTTTTTTTATTCATAAAAATATAATAAAACGGAATAGTAATTTTTTTTTTATTCATAAAAATATAATAAAACGGAATATCAATAATGTAATTTAATTGCTCGGATGCGAACAGAACGTGAAGTTGAAGTTGGATCCTGTGCCGGTGCTGACGCATAGGCCCGAGCATTTCGTCTTGTTCACCGTATCTTGATGGTCCAGCACCAGCTGCAAGTGAGACACGCGTGCCGACAGATGCTCGCCAATGAAAACCTGCCGAGAATTAGAAAATTAGCTCCAACAGAAAACTGAATCGCTTAAATTACAGACCTCGTTGAGCGCCAGATAGGGTAAAACACGCTTCATTTTGGCCTTGTACTTGCAAGCCATATGCTGATCCAGCATTTCCGGCGATGTATCCACCTTCTCCATTTTGACAGTCGTGTGGCGGAACAGGTCCGTCGACTCTGGAATCGTACCATTGCTGCCCAGCAACGTTGTGCGAATGCGCGTTCGATGTATCCACTTAAAGTCGCCCTGCGCGTCAGAGATGCAAACTAAATATTAAAAAATATATTTTATATTAAATATTTTTATAAGCGACTTACGCTTTTTATGCGTTCGACTGCCTCGGCGGGATTATCGGAGTAATGCTTGGGCAGCATCAAACGTCCCTCGGAGTGCTGTGGGTCCGAGTTAAAGCCGACAATTGGTGTTTTTTGCTGGCTAAGCGCGAACAGAGGACTTGCTCGATTGGCGGACAGCAGAAAGGTGCCATCGCCGCCAACGGGCACGATAACATCCGCCCAGCTCATCACATCCTTGCTCAGAGAGCTTCTAAATTCAAGTCTGCTTGTTTAATAAAGTCAACAGCGACAGGGACAAATTATGTGGATGGCGGGAATCAGTACAGTTAATTTCGTAGAATTGACATTTGGACGACGAAAACAGGGACGATGATGACACACCAGACATATCCACAATAAAGCAACACGCAAGCAAGCAAAAGTTAGAAATAAATATATATACATATAAAGACATACTAGTACTATATACTAGCTATGTATATATTAATTTATATATACATAGGTGAGGGCCACGAACCTGCTGGACAACTTAACCTCGCAGCCGACATTCTGGAAGCTTTGCACAATTCGCTGTTCAAAGTCCTTGTGGAGATTGTGCAGATAGAGGACCATTTCGACATCGGTGCCTCGATCACGTAGCTTCTGCTCCAGCTGTTCGCGGGAAAGATCCGGATGACGTAGTTGCTCTACTTCATAGCGTGACAGCTTCGATACGACTAATGCCCGCTTTAGCTTAAAATTTGCGGGCGCAAAGTTTGAATATTCTTGAATAAAGTCAGACATATGTAAAATATTAATTAATTAATTTTTTCAAGAACTCGGACAATATTTTCATTCTTCATTTTGACAATAAAAACTACAATATTTTACCAACATATTGGTCAAAATAAAATAGCTGCCATAGCATCTGAATCCACCAAAATATGTGTAACATAAATTTTAAGATTATCTTAAAATTATATGATTCCTGGCAATGTCATCATCATACATCACATGCCATAGTATAATCTGAATAAGAAAACAAAAGGGAAACTTGCTGGAAGAATAACAAAGAAATATGACGAAGTAAACAACGAAAGCAAGCAAGGCAAGCACTTGATGAACAAATTAAGATTGTCAGCTAAATTGCGCTCCATAAATTGAAGATTACAAGTTTTTTTTTTTTTAGAGCTGCTTACCTTTGGTTAAATGTTTTAGCAACTGCTTGGACTTCAACATGCTGAGCGGCGATAATGTAGGAGCATTTATTGCTTGGTATATATTTATTTACATATATTTTTATTAGGCACTCAATTTATTGAAAATTCTTTATTTATCGGTTTTATACATTTAATGTAATTCAATAATAGATTTAATAAGCAAAACTTTAGAATTGATATACGCTTTCTGCGCGGAGCTTCTTATTTTAATATTAATGTGATAAATATATTTGCTTAGATAAAAGTGGATCAATTAACACACACTGAAACGTTATCCTTATCCATTTAGAAATTTTTTACGTCCACGTTGTAAGTCTTTAGTGGATTTACTAATTGATTGTTTTTGCTTTCAGTTTTCTTTCTCCTAATCGTCATCACATCATATAAAAATATTCGTTTTGCCCGCCACTTATCTCGGTTTGCTTATATTTTTGTTCGCTTTCGCTTCACACACACTCTCTCTCTCCCGCTGTCATGTTGTGCATTGCTGATAAGCGGCACGGACTTTTCTTATCAGCCATAAAAAATAATAATACAAAAATTATAAACTTTCAGTTATACCAGTGTGTGTTAGTTGCCATTCACGGCACAGCCGTTCTCTTCTTCTTCCGCAACGGCTACGAACTATTCACATAAGGCGCCATTATTCTTTTACAATTCGCCCAGAACGAATGCTTGAGCGATAAAATTCAAACTTATTAAGAATTATGCCAACATGAGAAGGAGCAAAAAAAAAGTTTTTTAATTATATTTCTGAAGACCTACTGGAAGCGATGATACATCTTCATATCGGTGGCTTCAGGATTTATATTCATGTCCAGACCAGTTGGTTCTTTAGGCAGACCGTTGTTTTTCTACTTTCAAGAAATATAAATGTTCATTCTCATATTGGAGTAATTTTTATAGTTTATTTACCTGCATAAAAGATATCTCTTGCTGCACATTCCTCATTAAGCAAGGGCTTGTGGACGACATGGTTCAATAACAGTATGGCATTGTTTGCCACCTCAATCACATTCAAATTCTTGTCCAACGGAACCCAAGCACCTGCGCCCGAATTAGCCGTTAAGGGTTCCGATTGATTGATTTGGTTAATTGACTCATTAGTGGAAATGGCGCGTGCAACATGCCCTAAGCGATTTGGGACTTGGATGTTATTTAAATTAAATTTTTGAGCTTGCTTTTTAATATTGATATTATTACTTTGAACGGGATTAGCCGAATTTGTCAGTGAAGTCAATGAATTCGATCTACACAAGATTTGGCTAAGACAACCATCTTGGCTATCTATCGGATGTTGAGTGTTAAACTTCCTTATGACCTGCTGCTTCTGTGGATTATTGTTGTTGTTGTTGTTGTTCATGTTTACGTTTAGTTTTCGGTAACTATTGTTAGAGTTAAGCAAATTACGATTGCGCTGTTTACCACGTTGCCAATTGTTGCCCAAACGGTCATGTACAGAGATTCGTGAGTTATTATAAATAAACTTTGTATAGTTTTTCTGTTTTTTCACAGGTCCCGGGTTATTACCGTGACCATCATTGGGCACTTCTGCTTGATCTTCACCCATTGGTTCATCGTTGTCTTTATACAACTGATTAAACTCTTTAGTTTCAAACTCAAGTTGCTTCTGGTTGGACTTATCCACTGAAGAACCATACTCATTGATTTTCTGGTGCTGCTCTTCTTCATCATCCTCTTCCTTTTCATTATCATCGCTATCATCCCTGTAGCATTGTAGATGACCTGCTTGACGTTGCATTTGAAAAGTGTATCCTGGATAGCATTTTGGTATTTTGGGCTTTGGGTTCACATAATGCTCATAGTATTTGTCTGCAAGTAACGCAAGAAAACGACAAATTTCACAATTCCCAAAATTTATATTATTTAAGAAATAAATTCTTACCAAGCGGCATTAGCACCTCTGGTGGATCAAGTGAAGTCATTTTGAGTTACTGCCTAAACTTGAAGTAAAAGAAATACACTTTAGCACTGCAATAAAATCTAAGCGCCGCGTTTTTTTTTAAGGTACCAAATTCTTTAAGAACAGTTAGATTTTTAACTAGGCCTGCATGTGTGTGTGTGAAAGAGTCGTATTTTAAAAATATCGATCTTCTGTTCTAGTGATGCAAGCCTGCGTGCAACTCTGTGCTGGCAACAAGCGCAGCCAACTTTGGTTACTTTGGTTCTGGCTGCAGAAGATGTCGGTAAATTTTACTCCTAAGATGTAAGTTATTTATTATAAATCAATGCTGCCAATTGAGATTGAAGCAAATATAACTGTGTTAAGTGTACAACAAGCCTTATTACAGAACTCAATGCTGCAAGATCAAACTTGAGTGCTTGACAGCAGTGTGCCTATGCCGGCTATAATTTTATAGTCACGTGGCAAAGGATCCGCTTCTTGCACGTGCACATTTTATTGTCCATCAAGTAAAGATAGTTATATAAACATTATTTTCATCTTTTGAACAGGTAAATCTCTAGCAATGAAGCCAGCTGAAGCAGGCGTATTAAAATTTCGTAAGTTTCAATTTATTTTTAGTGCGTTTTTCTTGTTTGCGAGCACGAGTCGCTGGTGTAAAGATATATTTTCCACTTTAGCTAGTGCTTTTTTCTTGTTCGCAGATTAACTTTGCTTCACACAAGCATAACCCAAATTTACTTCAGAAATTTGCGGTGCATATTTTTTTCGTAAAGCATACATTTTAAATTGATACATTTATTTGCTGTTTAGTAAAGTATCTGTTTAACTAATTTAGTGCTGTTTTTATTTTTGCAGGCAAAAATTTGAAGAATCGTGCTTCTAAAAGAAAAGGTATGTTTATAACTGTTTTAAATGTTTATTTAGCTTCCTCTGATGAAATTTTACTTCTGACACCTCATATGAACCACTGTGATTCATTCTAATTGTAATTAATTACTGAAGCATTCTAGGCACTATTTTAGTATCATCTTTAGTAAATTATTTGATGAAGTACTCTTTTTATTTTTATGTTATAGGCGCACACGTGCAGACTTGAGCCGCATGAAGTTGTTCCCCTAAATACATCGATAGTTGATTGATTTGGTTAGTATTTTATTATAAGGTGCTGTTGTCGTATTGCCCTTGCAATGATGATAATTTAAACCATTCACAGACACCATATAAAAGCTAAGCACTGACAATCTGCTTCAATATTCTTTTGGAGTTGGATAGTCTTGCTTAGCCGGTTATGTACCCTGGTTAATAAATTGGCACTGAGTCTTCTTATACCGAATGCTCTCGTCATGTTTGCCTTTAAACAAGTATACTTATGGTTCATCATTCTCTTTTGCAGGTGCCCGATCCAAACGGTCAGATACAAGCTAAGCTGATGCCGTGAAGACATAAAAGAATCAAGACAAAAAATAAATATGCGTTTTTGATATTAAAAATCGTTTTTTACTAAATTTGCACGCTCTCGTAGAGCGATTTCTTGGTTCTGCTGGGCAATCATGCGATCACCTTTAGATTTCTTGCCGATACCCAGTTTGGGTAGTCCCCGATTGAGTCCCTCCAGTAGCACACACGCTTTGCACGGCTGCTGCGAAGAAACGAAGCCGCAGCGTTCGCAAATGCCACGCACGGGTTTCTTAGCGGTATCTTTAAAACGCATCTGCTCGCCCGAATATATGATGTCCATTATCACCGAGGGTCGCACTTTTTCCAGGTCCTTAAGGAACGCGCGTGCATGTCCCCGATAAGCATTCGGTGAAAACACACATTCCGTGGAAAAGTATACCAATTTCTTGAAGTGCGCATACATTACGATCTCCTTTTCGTAGCTGTATTTGAGCGGCTTAACTCGGGGAATGGAATCTTCGCCGCCGCCAGTACGGATGTTGGTGCACCGACGCAAACGTGCCGTATCTCCGCGTAGTATATTCATCAGTACTGTTTCCGCAATGTCGTCCGCATTGTGACCGGTTGCGATGCTGTCGACGCCCAACAGTTTTCCCCCCCGATCCAATGCCTGTCGTCGAAAGACGCCACAAAATGTGCAATTGTTAGAACGGCCAATTTGCGCCACAATGCGATCCATTGTCCAGCCGTACAATTCCTCGTAGGAAAGGATTTTTAGAGGTATTTGATAGTCGTCGCGATTTTTCTTGACCGTCTCCAGGCTGTCGTCCCGATAGCCAGTGATGCCTTCGTCGATTGAAAGCAGCACTAAATCCAGACCATATTTATGTTGTTCGTTGAGCAGCTTTAAACTGTAATTACATGGATTAGGAAAGGAGTGGAACGTGTAAGTGTTAGGCTTACACATGCGCTAAAACTGTGGAGTCCTTGCCACCACTCGCAGCGACTGCAACCTTTTCACCACGTCGAAAGAGATGACTAGAAACAATTGTGTGATGAACTTCAGCCTCAAAGGCAGCAAAAAAGCGTCGCCGGTTTTAGGACACTATCAGATTGATATAATTATTGTTTGTGTTAAAATCAATTTGTTTTGGCTTTTACCTTTAAGGCGGCTCTGCTTCCACATTTTGCATTACAATCAACTGGCATTTTTAATAGAACAAATATTGCAACAGATTGTTTACAAATAAAAAACGTGCGGTGCTAAGAACATCGTTGCTATCGATAAATTTGCTGCAGTGTTGAAAAATAATTGACTTGAGTAAATCGGGCATTCCATTTACAACTTTACTCTTGCTCGGATGCGAACAGAACGTGAAGTTGAAATGTCTTTGGATGATGAGACCGACAACTGCATACATTAGAAATTGTACCGCAGCAGGGGCAAGTGCGGTAAGTAGCGCGAATATTTACTTTATTTCATTGTCTTTGGACTTATCCACTGAAGAATCATACTCATTGATTTTCTGGTGCTGCTCTTCTTTGTCATCATCCTCTTCCTTTTCATTATCATCGCTATCATCCCTGTAGCATTGTAGATGACCTGTTTGACGTTTCATTTGAAAAGTGTATCGTGGATAGCATTTTGGTATTTTGGGCTTTGGGTTCACATAATGCTCATAGTATTTGTCTGCAAGTAACGCAAGAAAACGACAAATTTCACAATTCCCAAAATTTATATTATTTAAGAAATAAATTCTTACCAAGCGGCATTAGCAACTCTGGTGGGTCATGTGAAGTCATTTTGAGTTACTGCCTAAACTTGAAGTATAAGAAATACACTTTAGCACTGCAATAAAATCTAAGCGCCGCGTTTTTTTTTAAGGTACCAAATTCTTTAAGAACAGTTAGATTTTTAACCAGGCCTGCATGTGTGTGTGTGAAAGAGTCGTATTTTAAAAATATCGATCTTCTGTTCTAGTGATGCAAGCCTGCGTGCAACTCTGTGCTGGCAACAAGCGCAGCCAACTTTGGTTACTTTGGTTCTGGCTGCAGAAGATGTCGGTAAATTTTACTCCTAAGATGTAAGTTATTTATTATAAATCAATGCTGCCAATTGAGATTGAAGCAAATATAACTGTGTTAAGTGTACAACAAGCCTTATTACAGAACTCAATGCTGCAAGATCAAACTTGAGTGCTTGACAGCAGTGTGCCTATGCCGGCTATAATTTTATAGTCACGTGGCAAAGGATCCGCTTCTTGCACGTGCACATTTTATTGTCCATCAAGTAAAGATAGTTATATAAACATTATTTTCATCTTTTGAACAGGTAAATCTCTAGCAATGAAGCCAGCTGAAGCAGGCGTATTAAAATTTCGTAAGTTTCAATTTATTTTTAGTGCGTTTTTCTTGTTTGCGAGCACGAGTCGCTGGTGTAAAGATATATTTTCCACTTTAGCTAGTGCTTTTTTCTTGTTCGCAGATTAACTTTGCTTCACACAAGCATAACCCAAATTTACTTCAGAAATTTGCGGTGCATATTTTTTTCGTAAAGCATACATTTTAAATTGATACATTTATTTGCTGTTTAGTAAAGTATCTGTTTAACTAATTTAGTGCTGTTTTTATTTTTGCAGGCAAAAATTTGAAGAATCGTGCTTCTAAAAGAAAAGGTATGTTTATAACTGTTTTAAATGTTTATTTAGCTTCCTCTGATGAAATTTTACTTCTGACACCTCATATGAACCACTGTGATTCATTCTAATTGTAATTAATTACTGAAGCATTCTAGGCACTATTTTAGTATCATCTTTAGTAAATTATTTGATGAAGTACTCTTTTTATTTTTATGTTATAGGCGCACACGTGCAGACTTGAGCCGCATGAAGTTGTTCCCCTAAATACATCGATAGTTGATTGATTTGGTTAGTATTTTATTATAAGGTGCTTTTGTCGTATTGCCCTTGCAATGATGATAATTTAAACCATTCACAGACACCATATAAAAGCTAAGCACTGACAATCTGCTTCAATATTCTTTTGGAGTTGGATAGTCTTGCTTAGCCGGTTATGTACCCTGGTTAATAAATTGGCACTGAGTCTTCTTATACCGAATGCTCTCGTCATGTTTGCCTTTAAACAAGTATACTTATGGTTCATCATTCTCTTTTGCAGGTGCCCGATCCAAACGGTCAGATACAAGCTAAGCTGATGCCGTGAAGACATAAAAGAATCAAGACAAAAAATAAATATGCGTTTTTGATATTAAAAATCGTTTTTTACTAAATTTGCACGCTCTCGTAGAGCGATTTCTTGGTTCTGCTGGGCAATCATGCGATCACCTTTAGATTTCTTGCCGATACCCAGTTTGGGTAGTCCCCGATTGAGTCCCTCCAGTAGCACACACGCTTTGCACGGCTGCTGCGAAGAAACGAAGCCGCAGCGTTCGCAAATGCCACGCACGGGTTTCTTAGCGGTATCTTTAAAACGCATCTGCTCGCCCGAATATATGATGTCCATTATCACTGAGGGTCGCACTTTTTCCAGGTCCTTAAGGAACGCGCGTGCATGTCCCCGATAAGCATTCGGTGAAAACACACATTCCGTGGAAAAGTATACCAATTTCTTGAAGTGCGCATACATTACGATCTCCTTTTCGTAGCTGTATTTGAGCGGCTTAACTCGGGGAATGGAATCTTCGCCGCCGCCAGTACGGATGTTGGTGCACCGACGCAAACGTGCCGTATCTCCGCGTAGTATATTCATCAGTACTGTTTCCGCAATGTCGTCCGCATTGTGACCGGTTGCGATGCTGTCGACGCCCAACAGTTTTGCCCCCCGATCCAATGCCTGTCGTCGAAAGACGCCACAAAATGTGCAATTGTTAGAACGGCCAATTTGCGCCACAATGCGATCCATTGTCCAGCCGTACAATTCCTCATAGGAAAGGATTTTTAGAGGTATTTGATAGTCGTCGCGATTTTTCTTGACCGTCTCCAGGCTGTCGTCCCGATAGCCAGTGATGCCTTCGTCGATTGAAAGCAGCACTAAATCCAGACCATATTTATGTTGTTCGTTGAGCAGCTTTAAACTGTAATTACATGGATTAGGAAAGGAGTGGAACGTGTAAGTGTTAGGCTTACACATGCGCTAAAACTGTGGAGTCCTTGCCACCACTAGCAGCGACTGCAACCTTTTCACCACGTCGAAAGAGATGACTAGAAACAATTGTGTGATGAACTTCAGCCTCAAAGGCAGCAAAAAAGCAATCCTTGCACAAAGCGTCCCCGGTTTTAGGACGCTATCAGATTGATATAATTATTGTTTGTGTTAAAATCAATTTGTTTTGGCTTTTACCTTTAAGGCGGCTCTGCTTCCACATTTTGCATTACAATTAACTGGCATTTTTAATAGAACAAATATTGCAACAGATTGTTTATAAATAAAAAACGTGCGGTGCTAAGAACATCGTTGCTATCGATAAATTTGCTGCAGTGTTGAAAAATAATTGACTTGAGTAAATCGGGCATTCCATTTACAACTTTACTCTCTAAGAAAAACAATTGAAATAGTACTATTTTGCAACAGATGATTTTGGATTAAAATCATAATGTTTTGTTTAAATTAAATACTAATTATAATTATTGAAAGTAATTTTTTTTTATTCATAAAAATATAATAAAACGGAATATCAATAATGTAATTTAATTGCTCGGATGCGAACAGAACGTGAAGTTGAAATGTCTTTGGATGATGAGACCGACAACTGCATACATCAGAAATTGTACCGCAGCAGGGGCAAGTGCGGTAAGTAGCGCGAATGTTTACTTTATTTCATTGACTTAAATTTAGCACTTGTTAAAACACAGCAATATATGCACGACAATCGGATTTTTTTGTTGAACTAAAGACGAAATCAACTGAGACATCAATTGCCGCAATAAAAGAGAATGCTGCCAGCAATAACAGCAATGGGGTTTGCATTGGACATGATATTTGGTTTCTTATAGCGATGCATCTAGATCCGGAGGACGTGCAAGCCTTTGCTTTGGTATGCAAACAGACCGCCCGGCTGGTGAGCTCTCGAGCCTTTTGGCGGAACATGTACAAACGCTATTGCTTGGCTGGATCCATCAAGGTGTGGAACTTGGAACTACCCGCTGAGTTACAGTTAGAAGCAATACGTAATTGTGATACGAAAGCGCTGCGATCAGAAGTGATCCAGGCACTTTTCCATTGTTATCGGCCTTTTAGGGTGCGAATTGAGATTGGTTATAGGCTCGACTGGCTGCTGCAGCGAAAATTTGTGTGCTGCTCGCAAAGACAGTTCCGTTGCTCGTGGTTTGTCTACTATACACTTTCGAATCGAGCGTGCTCATCTGGTCATCTGACGGAGAAGGCGGAGGATACAGATGTGGTCAACAATTGGGAGACACTGGCCGGGGATGATGGTGCACCAGCACAAAGCTACGCAAATCGTCATGACGGTGTTGTGCTGCTAATTGTTGTATGTCGGCAATTTATGCCGTTACCATTGCAGTTACTCTACAACCAGCAGCAGTCGCACTTTCGCCTCAAAGCGACTCGTGAGCTGCTCTGCACGGATATGCGTGCCACAAACCTGGAGCTCGACTTTGTCGACGACAACTGCAGCAGCAACGGTCAGATTAGCATTACTGTGAAATATTCCCACATGGAAAAATATAAAGTGCTGCCCTGGTGGCATCCAGACTTTAAGACTTATTTTGCATGTCGTTCGCGTTGAACAATCTCTTCCAAGATCAGGTCGCAAAGCGATGCCTGTAAACCGATTTTCTACAATTGCATTCATTATTATCAGAATGATGTAATCGATCATTTTAATGGGCCAGCAAGCCACCAATTCTTATCTTGACTGTTGTCGCATTGCCGCATTTGACACAACTCAAAACATATGTTATAAGTTGTTACGAACAGACAAAAGCTACCTATTTGATTTGCCGATAAACAATTGTACGCAAATAGAATTTATTATTCCATTTGAACTGTTGATGTCCAAAAACACCAGGTTTACAAAACGAAGGTACATTTTAAAATGTAATTTTACAAAAGCGATTGTTGTCATTATGATAAAGAATTACAATTGGAAGATTATTGATATATACACTTTTATCTTAAATACATTATGTCAAATACAAACGTACATACATACAAAAAAAAAAAACAAAAGGTGGTCGTTTGATATTGCGATCACTATCGGTGTTTTTGTCTTTCTTTTTTTTAATGTAATTCATCGATTGATTCGAATTACACCTTGCCGAGCAGATCGTGGCCATAAGGCTTCTTCCGATAGCCGCCCTTAAAGGCGAACAGTTTGAAGGCCAACACCATCATGACAATGCAGAAGGCATAGAGAAACATGCCCATTCGCATATCCATGTCGGAAAAGACGCTGGTAATCTGACGTTTCTGGCGATCTTTAACGAGCGCCTCGGGCAGCGGCTGCTGTTGAACACCATAGCGGCTGATAAATTGCGGATTGTGTACATTTTTGAGGAAACTCAGCACTGCATCCTTGTTCCAGTTCAACTCCAAGCTGTCCTGGGAGGCATTTGCGGTCGACCGACGACACTGAGCACAGCTATTGGCACTGGGATATTGTATTTTTGGGAACTGTGGATCCTCGGTTGCATCGCCGGCCAGTCGCTGGTTGACCTCATTGTGCGCCGCCCAAAGCCAAAGCACGGCTTCGTCTTTTGATGTTACGTTCCAGATTTTACGCCGTGCTGCCATTTCCTAAACACGAACCACCAAATAGATTAATAAAGATTTCTCACCTGTAATTTGTTTTGTTTGGCAATTTGCTGCTGATTAGGACAAAAAATAACAATTTAGCAGGTGCCTCGAGATAATTAAACACCAACTACTTTTGCTTTTGGGTAGCTTACCCTGGTTGCCGGAACAAACAATCAGCGCCAGTATAACAAAAAACTCAGTGCAAAGAATTTCTAAACAATTTCACAATCCATGATGATCTAGCTTACGTGACCGCTCAATTAAACTTATTGTCAGCATTATTCTTCCCATATAAATATTAAGGGCTTTGACCCCACACAATATGTGAAAAACATACAATATTCCTAATCAGCATTAAACGACATTGCCAAAATTTCACTTCTGAACATCTGCACAAAAGTATGTTAAATGTACTACGTAAACAGATGGAACATTTGCATAAATAAAATACATCAGTTATTGTGTCACTCTAAGCTTTGTCCTACTATCAATTTTACTACGGCAGTTTCTATACCAGATATGTATATATACATGTTGATATACGTATAGTGTTATGGGCACGTTTTTTCAATTACCATATTAAACCGGTAAATTATAAAATTAGAATCACTATATATAATTTAAATAACCGTTTATATTATATTATTCCATTTTCTTTGCTTATTCAATGCCAACAGGTGTGATGATTTTAAAGAGCTTGACTTTAACACTACAAAAAAATAAGTTGAAGTTCTGTAGCCTAAATATTTTGAAGCTAAATATGTTCAAAGCAGCGCATTATAGGTCAGATGTCCATAGACATGATAAGAGTCAATAAAAAACTAGATTGTTATATAATGGCTACAAATTGAGGAATTGTTGTCGTTATTAACCTATGATTGCTATTTAATTGCTACAAATTGAGAATTTTTGGGTATATTATTATAGCTATAATTGATTCATCCGATTTAAACTATCAATTCGAATTTCCATATTTACATACTTGTATAACACCACTCCACTTTCGATAGATAATTAATTCTAACCCAATTCTCACTTTGTAATATATATACATACATATATATATATTATATATGTATATAACTTGATAACATTGTTGTTGTTGTGAGCTTTTAACTAATTATAGCAAAACAAGTAATTTTTGTTAAACAACGATTTGGCTATGACTGAATACAGTTTTCCCCGAGTGCGTCAAAATAGGCCAAGGGTGATATGCTGATCTCATAGTGAAAGCGCTTAATATATTTATTATATGTGTACATATAATAGACGACAATAACAACACGTAGGCAACATTCAAATTGTGTCTGTGTGGAAAAGGAAGAGAGATATTAGAATTAGTGACTCACCTGGAAATGGTCGCTGCATTCGGTGCAGCCAAAGAAATTCCGGATGTAGCCATGCATTGCCTGTAATACTTCAAGTGGATCCTGCGTCTGCTCATTGGCTGCTGTCTGCACACTAAGGTAATGGAAGAGTGTCCACAGCGAGCAGGTAAAGCCGCGCAGACGCGGACTGGAGCCAGTGCAGCCCACATAATGGGTTGTGGTGTATATTTCACCTAGTTTCGATTCCAATCGTCGCAGCTCCTCCTCGAACTGTTGACCCGACAGCTTTTGATTGAACTGCACCACAAACTCCCTCAGTTTACTGATCAGCTGCCGCCCATTACTGCCCAATGGATTGTAACGTTCCAGTACAGTTAGGAAACGCTGGAGCGCAACCAGCCGCTCACCTCCAATCTCTTTCTGTTTGGGCACCTCGTTGCGGAGAACGCTGCGTATTGCCTGCTCCAGATCCGCTTGGTAAATCATATGCTTATTCCGATGCACCTCGGCGATAATTTCGCTGATATTTGGACGGATCGAGGCAGGTGGCTGTGGCTGCTCTTTCGGCAACTTTGTATGCGGTCGGGGCGTAAAGTTCAAAGCACGAAGGGCATCTTCTGTGGCCTGGGCGTAGGCTACGCTAGTTTGATTGGCTGGCGTGTGTATCTGGATGGCACCCTGGCGATCCATCAGCGCCAGCTGCTGTTTTTTGCTATCAATTTTGAATTGGGCAGCAATGGCAGCATCGTTAATACGACGCACCTCCACCGCTGGCCAGATCATCATAAACAGCGCCGTTTCAATTGCCAGTGTGGAATTCTCCGGCTCAAAGATTAGTGCAATCTGCTCCCGCTCGCTGCGCACATCCTCGAACAGATTAGCAGCCACATCAGTCTCTGTCACAGGCGCAAAATTTGGCCAGTGTATATTATTCGCTGTTTGATTCTCGGCTGCCACTCGACCAGCGACCAGCGAACGCAACGCGTCGGGATTCTGTGTCTCCAGTTTGACGCCATATTGGTTGGCGCTGGGCTGAAAGCCAGGTCCCATGTAGCGCAGCGTGGGATAGCCCATCACCTCGTATGTGCGACAAATGCCATTGTTCTCCTCAGCGGCACAATCGATGGCACTCACAATCACCACATCCTGCCAAGAATACAGCTGCTCCGCCAACTTTTTGTAGATAGGCGCAAAACGCTTGCAATGCCCACAATATGTGTTATAACGCTTCATTTTGGCCTTGTACTTGCAAGCCATATGCTGATCCAGCATTTCCGGCGATGTATCCACCTTCTCCATTTTGACAGTCGTGTGGCGGAACAGGTCCGTCGACTCTGGAATCGTACCATTGCTGCCCAGCAACGTTGTGCGAATGCGCGTTCGATGTATCCACTTAAAGTCGCCCTGCGCGTCAGAGATGCAAACTAAATATTACAAAATATATTTTATATTAAATATTTTTATAAGCGACTTACGCTTTTTATGCGTTCGACTGCCTCGGCGGGATTCTCGGAGTAATGCTTGGGCAGCATCAAACGTCCCTCGGAGTGCTGTGGGTCCGAGTTAAAGCCGACAATTGGTGTTTTTTGCTGGCTAAGCGCGAACAGAGGACTTGCTCGATTGGCGGACAGCAGAAAGGTGCCATCGCCGCCAACGGGCACGATAACATCCGCCCAGCTCATCACATCCTTGCTCAGAGAGCTTCTAAATTCAAGTCTGCTTGTTTAATAAAGTCAACAGCGACAGGGACAAATTATGTGGATGGCGGGAATCAGTACAGTTAATTTCGTAGAACTGACATTTGGACGACGAAAACAGGGACGATGATGACACACCAGACATATCCACAATAAAGCAACACGCAAGCAAGCAAAAGTTAGAAATAAATATATATACATATAAAGACATACTAGTACTATATACTAGCTATGTATATATTAATTTATATATACATAGGTGAGGGCCACGAACCTGCTGGACAACTTAACCTCGCAGCCGACATTCTGGAAGCTTTGCACAATTCGCTGTTCAAAGTCCTTGTGGAGATTGTGCAGATAGAGGACCATTTCGACATCGGTGCCTCGATCACGTAGCTTCTGCTCCAGCTGTTCGCGGGAAAGATCCGGATGACGTAGTTGCTCTACTTCATAGCGTGACAGCTTCGATACGACTAATGCCCGCTTTAGCTTAAAATTTGCGGGCGCAAAGTTTGAATATTCTTGAATAAAGTCAGACATATGTAAAATATTAATTAATTAATTTTTTCAAGAACTCGGACAATATTTTCATTCTTCATTTTGACAATAAAAACTACAATATTTTACCAACATATTGGTCAAAATAAAATAGCTGCCATAGCATCTGAATCCACCAAAATATGTGTAACATAAATTTTAAGATTATCTTAAAATTATATGATTCCTGGCAATGTCATCATCATACATCACATGCCATAGTATAATCTGAATAAGAAAACAAAAGGGAAACTTGCTGGAAGAATAACAAAGAAATATGACGAAGTAAACAACGAAAGCAAGCAAGGCAAGCACTTGATGAAAAAATTAAGATTGTCAGCTAAATTGCGCTCCATAAATTAAGATTACAAGTTTTTTTTTTTTAGAGCTGCTTACCTTTGGTTAAATGTTTTAGCAACTGCTTGGACTTCAACATGCTGAGCGGCGATAATGTAGGAGCATTTATTGCTTGGTATATATTTATTTACATATATTTTTATTAGGCACTCAATTTATTGAAAATTCTTTATTTATCGGTTTTATACATTTAATGTAATTCAATAATAGATTTAATAAGCAAAACTTTAGAATTGATATACGCTTTCTGCGCGGAGCTTCTTATTTTAATATTAATGTGATATATATATTTGCTTAGATAAAAGTGGATCAATTAACACACACTGAAACGTTATCCTTATCCATTTAGAAATTTTTTACGTCCACGTTGTAAGTCTTTAGTGGATTTACTAATTGATTGTTTTTGCTTTCAGTTTTCTTTCTCCTAATCGTCATCACATCATATAAAAATATTCGTTTTGCCCGCCACTTATCTCGGTTTGCTTATATTTTTGTTCGCTTTCGCTTCACACACACTCTCTCTCTCCCGCTGTCATGTTGTGCATTGCTGATAAGCGGCACGGACTTTTCTTATCAGCCATAAAAAATAATAATACAAAAATTATAAACTTTCAGTTATACCAGTGTGTGTTAGTTGCCATTCACGGCACAGCCGTTCTCTTCTTCTTCCGCAACGGCTACGAACTATTCACATAAGGCGCCATTATTCTTTTACAATTCGCCCAGAACGAATGCTTGAGCGATAAAATTCAAACTTATTTAGAATTATGCCAACATGAGAAGGAGCAAAAAAAAAGTTTTTTAATTATATTTCTGAAGACCTACTGGAAGCGATGATACATCTTCATATCGGTGGCTTCAGGATTTATATTCATGTCCAGACCAGTTGGTTC
Source organism: Drosophila longiperda (assembly GCA_035042125.1). Lineage (NCBI taxonomy): Eukaryota > Metazoa > Arthropoda > Insecta > Diptera > Drosophilidae > Drosophila > Drosophila longiperda. Next base: position 15,524,352 of record JAWNLV010000107.1, read on the forward strand.
TTTAGGCAGACCGTTGTTTTTCTACTTTCAAGAAATATAAATGTTCATTCTCATATTGGAGTAATTTTTATAGTTTATTTACCTGCATAAGAGATATCTCTTGCTGCACATTCTCATTAAGCAAGGGCTTGTGGAAGTCATGGTTCAATAACAGTATGGCATTGTTTGCCACCTCAATCACATTCAAATTCTTGTCCAACGGAACCCAAGCACCTGCGCCCGAATTAGCCGTTAAGGGTTCCAATTGATTGATTTGGTTAATTGACTCATTAGTGGAAATGGCGCGTGCAACATGCCCTAAGCGATTTGGGACTTGGATGTTATTTAAATTAAATTTTTGAGCTTGCTTTTTAATATTGATGTTATTACTTTGAACGGGATTAGCCGAATTTGTCAGTGAAGTCAATGAATTCGATCTACACAAGATTTGGCTAAGACAACCATCTTGGCTATCTATCGGATGTTGAGTGTTAAACTTCCTTATGACCTGCTGCTTCTGTGGATTATTGTTGTTGTTGTTGTTGTTCATGTTTACGTTTAGTTTTCGGTTACTATTGTTAGAGTTAAGCAAATTACGATTGCGCTGTTTACCACGTTGCCAATTGTTGCCCAAACGGTCATGTACAGAGATTCGTGAGTTATTATAAATAAACTTTGTATAGTTTTTCTGTTTTTTCACAGGTCCCGGGTTATTACCGTGACCATCATTGGGCACTTCTGCTTGATCTTCACCCATTGGTTCATCGTTGTCTTTATACAACTGATTAAACTCTTTAGTTTCAAACTCAAGTTGCTTCTGGTTGGACTTATCCACTGAAGAACCATACTCATTGATTTTCTGGTGCTGCTCTTCTTCATCATCCTCTTCCTTTTCATTATCATCGCTATCATCCCTGTAGCATTGTAGATGACCTGCTTGACGTTGCATTTGAAAAGTGTATCCTGGATAGCATTTTGGTATTTTGGGCTTTGGGTTCACATAATGCTCATAGTATTTGTCTGCAAGTAACGCAAGAAAACGACAAATTTCACAATTCCCAAAATTTATATTATTTAAGAAATAAATTCTTACCAAGCGGCATTAGCACCTCTGGTGGATCAAGTGAAGTCATTTTGAGTTACTGCCTAAACTTGAAGTAAAAGAAATACACTTTAGCACTGCAATAAAATCTAAGCGCCGCGTTTTTTTTTAAGGTACCAAATTCTTTAAGAACAGTTAGATTTTTAACTAGGCCTGCATGTGTGTGTGTGAAAGAGTCGTATTTTAAAAATATCGATCTTCTGTTCTAGTGATGCAAGCCTGCGTGCAACTCTGTGCTGGCAACAAGCGCAGCCAACTTTGGTTACTTTGGTTCTGGCTGCAGAAGATGTCGGTAAATTTTACTCCTAAGATGTAAGTTATTTATTATAAATCAATGCTGCCAATTGAGATTGAAGCAAATATAACTGTGTTAATTGTACAACAAGCCTTATTACAGAACTCAATGCTGCAAGATCAAACTTGAGTGCTTGACAGCAGTGTGCCTATGCCGGCTATAATTTTATAGTCACGTGGCAAAGGATCCGCTTCTTGCACGTGCACATTTTATTGTCCATCAAGTAAAGATAGTTATATAAACATTATTTTCATCTTTTGAACAGGTAAATCTCTAGCAATGAAGCCAGCTGAAGCAGGCGTATTAAAATTTCGTAAGTTTCAATTTATTTTTAGTGCGTTTTTCTTGTTTGCGAGCACGAGTCGCTGGTGTAAAGATATATTTTCCACTTTAGCTAGTGCTTTTTTCTTGTTCGCAGATTAACTTTGCTTCACACAAGCATAACCCAAATTTACTTCAGAAATTTGCGGTGCATATTTTTTTCGTAAAGCATACATTTTAAATTGATACATTTATTTGCTGTTTAGTAAAGTATCTGTTTAACTAATTTAGTGCTGTTTTTATTTTTGCAGGCAAAAATTTGAAGAATCGTGCTTCTAAAAGAAAAGGTATGTTTATAACTGTTTTAAATGTTTATTTAGCTTCCTCTGATGAAATTTTACTTCTGACACCTCATATGAACCACTGTGATTCATTCTAATTGTAATTAATTACTGAAGCATTCTAGGCACTATTTTAGTATCATCTTTAGTAAATTATTTGATGAAGTACTCTTTTTATTTTTATGTTATAGGCGCACACGTGCAGACTTGAGCCGCATGAAGTTGTTCCCCTAAATACATCGATAGTTGATTGATTTGGTTAGTATTTTATTATAAGGTGCTGTTGTCGTATTGCCCTTGCAATGATGATAATTTAAACCATTCACAGACACCATATAAAAGCTAAGCACTGACAATCTGCTTCAATATTCTTTTGGAGTTGGATAGTCTTGCTTAGCCGGTTATGTACCCTGGTTAATAAATTGGCACTGAGTCTTCTTATACCGAATGCTCTCGTCATGTTTGCCTTTAAACAAGTATACTTATGGTTCATCATTCTCTTTTGCAGGTGCCCGATCCAAACGGTCAGATACAAGCTAAGCTGATGCCGTGAAGACATAAAAGAATCAAGACAAAAAATAAATATGCGTTTTTGATATTAAAAATCGTTTTTTACTAAATTTGCACGCTCTCGTAGAGCGATTTCTTGGTTCTGCTGGGCAATCATGCGATCACCTTTAGATTTCTTGCCGATACCCAGTTTGGGTAGTCCCCGATTGAGTCCCTCCAGTAGCACACACGCTTTGCACGGCTGCTGCGAAGAAACGAAGCCGCAGCGTTCGCAAATGCCACGCACGGGTTTCTTAGCGGTATCTTTTAAACGCATCTGCTCGCCCGAATATATTATGTCCATTATCACCGAGGGTCGCACTTTTTCCAGGTCCTTAAGGAACGCGTGTGCATGTCCCCGATAAGCATTCGGTGAAAACACACATTCCGTGGAAAAGTATACCAATTTCTTGAAGTGCGCATACATTACGATCTCCTTTTCGTAGCTGTATTTGAGCGGCTTAACTCGGGGAATGGAATCTTCGCCGCCGCCAGTACGGATGTTGGTGCACCGACGCAAACGTGCCGTATCTCCGCGTAGTATATTCATCAGTACTGTTTCCGCAATGTCGTCCGCTTTGTGACCGGTTGCGATGCTGTCGACGCCCAACAGTTTTGCCCCCCGATCCAATGCCTGTCGGCGAAAGACGCCACAAAATGTGCAATTGTTAGAACGGCCAATTTGCGCCACAATGCGATCCATTGTCCAGCCGTACAATTCCTCGTAGGAAAGGATTTTTAGAGGTATTTGATAGTCGTCGCGATTTTTCTTGACCGTCTCCAGGCTGTCGTCCCGATAGCCAGTGATGCCTTCGTGGATTGAAAGCAGCACTAAATCCAGACCATATTTATGTTGTTCGTTGAGCAGCTTTAAACTGTAATTACATGGATTAGGAAAGGAGTGGAACGTGTAAGTGTTAGGCTTACACATGCGCTAAAACTGTGGAGTCCTTGCCACCACTAGCAGCGACTGCAACCTTTTCACCATGTCGAAAGAGATGACTAGAAACAATTGTGTGATGAACTTCAGCCTCAAAGGCAGCAAAAAAGCAATCCTTGCACAAAGCGTCCCCGGTTTTAGGACGCTATCAGATTGAAATAATTATTGTTTGTGTTAAAATCAATTTGTTTTGGCTTTTACCTTTAAGGCGGCTCTGCTTCCACATTTTGCATTACAATCAACTGGCATTTTTAATAGAACAAATATTGCAACAGATTGTTTATAAATAAAAAACGTGCGGTGCTAAGAACATCGTTGCTATCGATAAATTTGCTGCAGTGTTGAAAAATAATTGACTTGAGTAAATCGGGCATTCCATTTACAACTTTACTCTCTAAGAAAAACAATTGAAATAGTACTATTTTGCAACAGATGATTTTGGATTAAAATCATAATGTTTTGTTTAAATTAAATACTAATTATAATTATTGAAAGTAATTTTTTTTTATTCATAAAAATATAATAAAACGGAATAGTAATTTTTTTTTTATTCATAAAAATATAATAAAACGGAATATCAATAATGTAATTTAATTGCTCGGATGCGAACAGAACGTGAAGTTGAAATGTCTTTGGATGATGAGACCGACAACTGCATACATCAGAAATTGTACCGCAGCAGGGGCAAGTGCGGTAAGTAGCGCGAATATTTACTTTATTTCATTGACTTAAATTTAGCACTTGTTAAAACACAGCAATATATGCACGACAATCGGATTTTTTTGTTGAACTAAAGACGAAATCAACTGAGACATCAATTGCCGCAATAAAAGAGAATGCTGCCAGCAATAACAACAATGGGGTTTGCATTGGACATGATATTTGGTTTCTTATAGCGATGCATCTAGATCCGGAGGACTTGCAAGCCTTTGCTTTGGTATGCAAACAGACCGCCCGGCTGGTGAGCTCTCGAGCCTTTTGGCGGAACATGTACAAACGCTATTGCTTGGCTGGATCCATCAAGGTGTGGAACTTGGAACTACCCGCTGAGTTACAGTTAGAAGCAATACGTAATTGTGATACGAAAGCGCTGCGATCAGAAGTGATCCAGGCACTTTTCCATTGTTATCGGCCATTTAGGTTGCGAATTGAGATTGGTTATAGGCTCGACTGGCTGCTGCAGCGAAAATTTGTGTGCTGCTCGCAAAGACAGTTCCGTTGCTCGTGGTTTGTCTACTATACACTTTCGAATCGAGCGTGCACATCTGGTCATCTGACGGAGAAGGCGGAGGATACAGATGTGGTCAACAATTGGGAGACACTTGCCGGGGATGATGGTGCACCAGAACAAAGCTACGCAAATCGTCATGACGGTGTTGTGCTGCTAATTGTTGTATGTCGGCAATTTATGCCGTTACCATTGCAGTTACTCTACAACCAGCAGCAGTCGCACTTTCGCCTCAAAGCGACTCGTGAGCTGCTCTGCACGGATATGCGTGCCACAAACCTGGAGCTCGACTTTGTCGACGACAACTGCAGCAGCAACGGTCAGATTAGCATTACTGTGAAATATTCCCACATGGAAAAATATAAAGTGCTGCCCTGGTGGCATCCAGACTTTAAGACTTATTTTGCATGTCGTTCGCGTTGAACAATCTCTTCCAAGATCAGGTCGCAAAGCGATGCCTGTAAACCGATTTTCTACAATTGCATTCATTATTATCAGAATGATGTAATCGATCATTTTAATGGGCCAGCAAGCCACCAATTCTTATCTTGACTGTTGTCGCATTGCCGCATTTGACACAACTCAAAACATATGTTATAAGTTGTTACGAACAGACAAAAGCTACCTATTTGATTTGCCGATAAACAATTGTACGCAAATAGAATTTATTATTCCATTTGAACTGTTGATGTCCAAAAACACCAGGTTTACAAAACGAAGGTACATTTTAAAATGTAATTTTACAAAAGCGATTGTTGTCATTATGATAAAGAATTACAATTGGAAGATTATTGATATATACACTTTTATCTTAAATACATTATGTCAAATACAAACGTACATACATACAAAAAAAAAAAACAAAAGGTGGTCGTTTGATATTGCGATCACTATCGGTGTTTTTGTCTTTCTTTTTTTTAATGTAATTCATCGATTGATTCGAATTACACCTTGCCGAGCAGATCGTGGCCATAAGGCTTCTTCCGATAGCCGCCCTTAAAGGCGAACAGTTTGAAGGCCAACACCATCATGACAATGCAGAAGGCATAGAGAAACATGCCCATTCGCATATCCATGTCGGAAAAGACGCTGGTAATCTGACGTTTCTGGCGATCTTTAACGAGCGCCTCGGGCAGCGGCTGCTGTTGAACACCATAGCGGCTGATAAATTGCGGATTGTGTACATTTTTGAGGAAACTCAGCACTGCATCCTTGTTCCAGTTCAACTCCAAGCTGTCCTGGGAGGCATTTGCGGTCGACCGACGACACTGAGCACAGCTATTGGCACTGGGATATTGTATTTTTGGGAACTGTGGATCCTCGGTTGCATCGCCGGCCAGTCGCTGGTTGACCTCATTGTGCGCCGCCCAAAGCCAAAGCACGGCTTCGTCTTTTGATGTTACGTTCCAGATTTTACGCCGTGCTGCCATTTCCTAAACACGAAACACCAAAAAGATTAATAAAGATTTCTCACCTGTAATTTGATTTGTTTGGCAATTTGCTGCTGATTAGGACAAAAAATAACAATTTAGCAGGTGCCTCGAGATAAATAAACACCAACTATTTTTGCTTTTGGGTAGCTTACGCTGGTTGCCGGAACAAACAATCAGCGCCAGTATAACAAAAAACTCAGTGCAAAGAATTTCTAAACAATTTCACAATCCATGATGATCTAGCTTACGTGACCGCTCAATTAAACTTATTGTCAGCATTATTCTTCCCATATAAATATTAAGGGCTTTGACCCCACACAATATGTGAAAAGCATACAATATTCCTAATCAGCATTAAACGACATTGCCAAAATTTCACTTCTGAACATCTGCACAAAAGTATGTTAAATATACTACGTAAACAGATGGAACATTTGCATAAATAAAATACATCAGTTATTGTGTCACTCTAAGCTTTGTCCTACTATCAATTTTACTACGGCAGTTTCTATACCAGATATGTATATATACATGTTGATATACGTATAGTGCTATGGGCACGTTTTTTCAATTACCATATTAACCGGTAAATTATAAAATTAGAATCACTATATATAATTTAAATAACCGTTTATATTATATTATTCCATTTTCTTTGCTTATTCAATGCCAACAGATGTGATGATTTTAAAGAGCTTGACTTTAACATTACAAAAAAATAAGTTGAAGTTCTGTAAGTCTAAATATTTTGAAGCTAAATATGTTCAAAGCAGCGAATTGTAGGTCAGATGTCCATAGACATGATAAGAGTCAATAAAAAACTAGATTGTTATATAATGGCTACAAATTGAGGAATTGTTGTCGTTATTAACCTATGATTGCTATTTAATTGCTACAAATTGAGAATTTTTGGGTATATTATTATAGCTATAATTGATTCATCCGATTTAAACTATCAATTCGAATTTCCATATTTACATACTTGTATAACACCACTCCACTTTCGATAGATAATTAATTCTAACCTAATTCTCACTTTGTAATATATATACATACATATATATATTATATATGTATATAACTTGATAACATTGTTGTTGTTGTGAACCTTAACTAATTATAGCAAAACAAGTAATTTTTGTTAAACAACGATTTGGCTATGACTGAATACAGTTTCCCCGAGTGCGTCAAAATAGGCCAAGGGTGATATGCTGATCTCATAGTGAAAGCGCTTAATATATTTATTATATGTGTACATATAATAGACGACAATAACAACACGTAGGCAACATTCAAATTGTGTCTGTGTGGAAAAGGAAGAGAGATATTAGAATTAGTGACTCACCTGGAAATGGTCGCTGCATTCGGTGCAGCCAAAGAAATTCCGGATGTAGCCATGCATTGCCTGTAATACTTCAAGTGGATCCTGCGTCTGCTCATTGGCTGCTGTCTGCACACTAAGGTAATGGAAGAGTGTCCACAGCGAGCAGGTAAAGCCGCGCAGACGCGGACTGGAGCCAGTGCAGCCCACATAATGGGTTGTGGTGTATATTTCACCTAGTTTCGATTCCAATCGTCGCAGCTCCTCCTCGAACTGTTGACCCGACAGCTTTTGATTGAACTGCACCACAAACTCCCTCAGTTTACTGATCAGCTGCCGCCCATTACTGCCCAATGGATTGTAACGTTCCAGTACAGTTAGGAAACGCTGGAGCGCAACCAGCCGCTCACCTCCAATCTCTTTCTGTTTGGGCACCTCGTTGCGGAGAACGCTGCGTATTGCCTGCTCCAGATCCGCTTGGTAAATCATATGCTTATTCCGATGCACCTCGGCGATAATTTCGCTGATATTTGGACGGATCGAGGCAGGTGGCTGTGGCTGCTCTTTCGGCAACTTTGTATGCGGTCGGGGCGTAAAGTTCAAAGCACGAAGGGCATCTTCTGTGGCCTGGGCGTAGGCTACGCTAGTTTGATTGGCTGGCGTGTGTATCTGGATGGCACCCTGGCGATCCATCAGCGCCAGCTGCTGTTTTTTGCTATCAATTTTGAATTGGGCAGCAATGGCAGCATCGTTAATACGACGCACCTCCACCGCTGGCCAGATCATCATAAACAGCGCCGTTTCAATTGCCAGTGTGGAATTCTCCGGCTCAAAGATTAGTGCAATCTGCTCCCGCTCGCTGCGCACATCCTCGAACAGATTAGCAGCCACATCAGTCTCTGTCACAGGCGCAAAATTTGGCCAGTGTATATTATTCGCTGTTTGATTCTCGGCTGCCACTCGACCAGCGACCAGCGAACGCAACGCGTCGGGATTCTGTGTCTCCAGTTTGACGCCATATTGGTTGGCGCTGGGCTGAAAGCCAGGTCCCATGTAGCGCAGCGTGGGATAGCCCATCACCTCGTATGTGCGACAAATGCCATTGTTCTCCTCAGCGGCACAATCGATGGCACTCACAATCACCACATCCTGCCAAGAATACAGCTGCTCCGCCAACTTTTTGTAGATGGGCGCAAAACGCTTGCAATGCCCACAATATGTGTTATAAAATTCAACAAGCGAGCCGCGATTTTGGTCCAGCACAGTCTCATTAAAATTTGCAATGGTTAGCTGTACAACCTTGTCGTTTTTATCGTACAAGCCTAGCTGCTCCTCCGGTACGGGGTTTAGTTTCAATAGCGTATCGAATCTATTGAGGGGGGGGATGGCAGCCGAGATCGATTCCAGCAGGTAAATTACGATTATACAAAGTGCCAGCTGCGCACTACCTCGATTCATTGTTTTTGGTGTAAATGGGGTTGAGTTGCCGTTGTAGGTGCTCGGAGCACAATGCAATAAGTACGACTGATATTTATTTTACCGCAGCATTTGGAATGTTTTATGGTTTCAATAATTTTTGATTATCAGCAGTGTTTTTTCATTGCGCTCGCTCTCTCTCCCACTTGTGTTTCATTGCTTTAGCAGCTCTCAATAGAGATGAGCATCAGCTTAACAGTGACTCACCGTGACTCACGCACATGTATATATGGCCATGCATATATATATATAGCCGTTATTGAGGTAGGGTAAATGTTTGTGCAGCTGTGACCGAAATCACGAAAATGCGAGCAAACTTTTTGAGGTAGGTTTGGCATTGTACATTAGTGCTGCTCAACTATAAATACTCGATAGTCACTCAATATAGAAAAATGAAGTCATCATTAAAGTGATTTACTAAAAAAAATATTAACATATTACTGCTGCTACTTTCATTTACTCTTCATTTCAATTATCAGCTTTCCCTCACTCGCAAGCACAATCGATATGCGAAGTTACAAAAAAATACCAAAATACTATCGATAAGCTGAAATGCTTGTTTATTTACTTATACTTGTGCCTAGCTGGATTGCCAAACGAATTTAAAATAAATTAATTGAGTGAACTTTAGAACAATGATACTACGACCATTGGGTCGGGCATTCCGCCCGCGTTCCATTGCCGATGGAGCCTGTTTTATGCTTGTTGCTGTTTTCGTGCCAATCACGTATATTTTTCAAGTCACCGTCATCATGCCGGAACTGCACAATGTGGGCAGTTTCTGGTACACGGTTATCTGGCTGGCCGGACTGTTTTTGGTGTTTAATCTGACATCCAACATGTTGGCCTGCATGCTGGTGGATACGTCTATAAAAAGCAAGTAGTAGTCCACTTTCAGTGTTATCATTTTTATCTTAATCAACTTGCCTTGCAGTGTTTATATTGAAGCCGCCGCTGGAGGCTCATCTGCTCAGTCGTTGGCACATGTGCGACGTATGCCAGACGCTGGTGCCGCCCCGTGCCTGGCACTGTGAGGTGTGCAATGTGTGCATCCTGAAGCGGGATCACCACTGCCGTTTCACCTGCTGCTGCATAGGTCACCACAACTATCGATATTTCTTCTACTATCTAGTCTACATGTGCATCGGCGCCTGCTATGTGAGCATCAATACCAGCATTTATTTCTGGTATCTGCACGCTGACTACTATTGGCGACCATATACCCTCATTACCATCTTTGTGCCGGCATTAAGCCTCACCGTGCACGCGAGCTGGGAGAACTTTTATGTGGTGATCTACGAACTGAATCTGCTAGCCTTTGGCATGTCCACGTTGCTGCTCATTTATCATCTGCCCATGTTTAAGCGTGGTTCTGTGATGAAGGAGCGCCAGAGCACCAAATATGATCTCGGCCTGCGTGCCAATTGCGAAATGGTGCTGGGTAAGCGGATGCACTGGACCTGGCTGTCGCCCTTTGTTCGCAGCGATCTGCCGCAGGACGGCGTCAACTGGCTGCCGGCGCCGAAAAAGGATTAAATCACAAATATCAAGCTCAAGACTAGTCATACTTACTTAAACAATCTCAGCACAAATCGAATGAATTTTAGTATTGATCTATGCATTCCCTGCATTTATATACATATTTAAATAAGTATAGCTAATTTGTATTTATTGCAATTACAAAACGAATTTAATCAAATAACATACGCGATTTTTATTTTTGTAGGAAGCTTTCGCCGACAAGCGATTTCAGCCTGGCCAACTGCATTTCGCTTAGCGTGTAGCCATCGTGGATGCACTTTGTCAGCGCACTCGTCTCCATATTGTTCTCTACGGCATATTGAAGGGCGATGAGCGCTTGACTGGGCGCCTTATGCACCACGGCCGCCTCCACATACTCGAGCAATGCGGAGTCTGCTGGTGTGCCAGGAATGCGATGCTGTTGCTTGTCAATATAGGCGAACACCTTGCTGGCCTTCTCGAAACTGCTGCTGCTGCCGGCATCGCGCACGAGCAGCGTAAGAATGTTGCCAAGCATTTGACCGGTGAAGGACACTTTGCGGATACGTTTCGCAGACTCCTCGATTTTGTTGTACATGTCCATGGCTACCTTTGCGCACTGCTCAGGCAGCTGCTGATGCGCGGGAAGGTCAGCATTTGGACGGTTGTCGACCATTATGCGAAGCACATAAAGCAAAAGACTCTCGCGATGGGTATGATCAAAGATGACCATGTCTGACCATATGCGTGGCACCTGCTCAATGGCCCCACTGATCTCCACAGCTCTGAGTATCTCCTCCATGATGCCCGGCTCCGGGATGTAAATGTTGGGCACTAGCAGATCGTAGGTCTGCATAAAGTCCTCAATTGACTCGGTCTGGCAGAGCAGGGCCAGGTAATTGCGGTAGTAGACCGACTCCTTGAAGGAATCGCCAACCAAATCGTAATTGCTGCCCGTGTGCAGCAGTTTATCCACTTGTTTGGCAAGCCCCTTGTCATGCAAATGATTGCGGCACACATCCATAGCAGTTGCAAAGAAATACGTGTCCTTGGGATGCTGAATCTTAAACTCCTTGCCACCAATCTCGTTGAGAATGTCCACAATGACATGGGAGACTGGAGCACGCTCGCGACAGAATATAATCAGCAAGTAATAATAGGTACCCAAACTGGGCACCACGCCGAGCTGCTTGAATTCGGCCAGCAGCTTGAGCGCTGAACTGCGAGCCAGTTTGAAATTACCAAAGGAACTGATGCACTCGAGCAGCGCATTTAGGGTATCCAGATTGGGATGCAACTGTTGATCGGCCATTTGCTGCAGCAGCTCCGAGCACAACTGCCAACGCTGATCGACCGAGTCCTTAAGATAGCCGACAATCTGTATGATGGAATTGAAAGTGTTGGTGTCCAGTTGTATCTGCCTCTCATTCGCCTCCTGGAGCAGGGCATAGGCACGTTCACACTGTAAATACTTTGCCATACCACGGATGAGGGCTGCATAGGATTGGGGCGTCTTTGGCTCAATGGCTGAATATAGTTTTTCGGCTAAATCACCATCTTTCCATGTCTTGCCGTGGCGCTCACGCCGACGACTATTCTGCAGGAACCAGCGCTCCTCAATATACTCCTCAGGCAGCGGCTCCTGGTTGTTGTAAAAGCAGACTAGCTCCAAAAGTTTTTGCTTGAGCGCATCACTGATCGCGACGCCCTTTTGTTCCAGCAAGTTGTACACCAGCGTCGCATCTGTCAGCTCACCTTGATCAATCAGCTGCTGCAGGGATTCTACATCCACCTCAGATTGCTCCGTGTAAACCATTGATGGTGCAAACTTTTCAATGGCCGGTTGCGCCTCTTGGTGCTAAATGTGGTATCGAAGCAAGCTATTAAATTTAGGATGTTAGATTTCCTCTTTTTTTTACCAGAAAAAGTTCGCGATGCTCCTCCTTAATCCAGTTGGCCGCCTTGCGTCCAGCCTCTTTGGATAGCGCATAAGTTCGCTTGGCTATATTTGACATGGGTATTAGGTAGGGATCATCGTGGTATTTGTAGTGCGGCGCCGTCGAGTCACGTCCCACGGTGCTGGCCAACGCCTGTAGCAGATCTGTCGGCGAGCGCTGAATTCGTTTGGGAATTTCAATGTGCTCTTCTTCTTTGATGGTGGAGGCAGGCGATGCGGCGATTGTGTAATGTGTGACATTGCCACTGGCAATGTGACGCGCAAGGCGGCATCTGGACTGCAGTCTCAATTGGCGTGTTAGGTACATGCTGTGTAATTTAGCAGTTAAAAATTACTCTACTTTAAGTTAAAGTTATTAAATAATAATACAAAATTAAATTGCTTTTTAGATGGTAGCAGCAGTGTGACCGAAGTGAAGAACTTGAAGAATGTGCAACAGCTGTTGGCAGTCGACGAAAGCATGTTCGTTAAATGAGGCGGTTGTCCGATATTGATTGACTAGTGTGGAGCCAACTTAACGAAATAAGCTTAACAAAGCCCGGCAATGGAATTTTAAATTTTATTTATATCTTTTCTTATAAATTTAATGAAATATAAAATGAAATATGCATTTGAAGTGTGTGCGAATAATGTTTTCTAATTAACTGGAGTGTGTCTACTGTGTATTTTTCTTATTCTGATTGTACTTTGCATGAGATTAATAAAAAAAGAATCTCATTCAATTTAATATTTTATATAGCTCTAAGAACAGCTGTTTGAGATTCAGTTGCACTCTAGCAGTGAATGCGATCGCATTGTTTGCTCAACTGTTTGCCCGTCTTGGAGTTCATTGTCGAATCATGCCCAAGCCGATCTTATACTATGATGATCGCAGTCCGCCTGCGCGCAGTTGCCTGATGCTAATCAAAATGCTGAATATTGATGTGGAACAGCGCTACGTTGATTTATTCAAAGGTGCCCAGTTTGAGAAGCAGTTCTTGGCGGTAAGTCATGCAAATTTCATGCTGATTTGGCTAAGTTTATTCTTAATCTTCATTTTCTCTGTTCTTTAGTTGAATCCGCAGCATAGCGTGCCCACTTTAGTGCATGGAGATCTTGTGCTGACCGATAGTCATGTGATACTCATCCATCTCGTGGAGCAGTTCGATGCGGCGAGTGAACTGTGGCCCATGGATAATAATGACAGACTAAAGGTGATGAATCGCCTCTTTTTCGAGTGCTCTTTTCTCTTTCGCCGTGACAGCGATTTAATGGTGAGTTCTCATTTAAAGCCTGGCTCTGACAGATGTACTTACTCAGCTTACCACAGTCCGAAATCGTACGCAAGCAGTTTGCCAATGTGGACGTGGATTACCACGAGCGCAAGATGTGCGAGGCATACCAAATCATGGAACATTATTTAACCGACCAGCAGTTTATGGCCGGCGAACAGGTGAACCCAAGAATGAAAACTAAAGCAAAACCACAAAATTGTAATTGAGTTAAGTTATTTTTTAGCTTACGCTCGCTGATATATCCATTGTGACCACATTGAGCACCGTAAATCTCATGTTTCCAGTGACGGCGCAACGTTGGCCGCAACTGCATCGTTGGTTTTCTATAATGCAGCAATTGGATGCCTATAAAGTGAATCGTCTGGGTTTGGAGAAACTGCGTGAAATTATAGAGCAACTGGGCAAGTTTCAATTTCCCCAACATCAACCAACCCAACAGCAGCCGCAGCTATTGCAGTCGCATGAGGCAACTGAATAATGCTGATATCATATAGTACAGTGATCGCTCTTTCAAACGTTTTCTTGGTAGAGTTAATGTCAATTTTAAATTCTATAGAATTTTAATTCCATACTCAGTATTCTGTTCATATAACGTATGTTTTTTCTAAATACAACTTATTTTGAAATTAAGAACGAAATCTTGAATTCAAAATATATAATATTTTTGTAATAAATAATATATATTTTCTGAAAATATGCGGAATCTTATAAAGTAAATTGTGTTTAAAAAGTAATTAGAAAGCCAATATCCTCATTTATTATCTGAAGTATAATTTTATAGGATATGTCATTAAATAATAAACAAAATGCATATTTTATAAGTTCCATTTTTCAAGCGTTTATATTATTACTTTTACCTGGAGAACTCTGAACAACCAGGCTATATGCTTTTATTCTTTTGGATAATTATGGGAATTAATTTGTAATTATAGCTGGTGCCTGAAAACTCGACTTGATAATTGCATTTATTGTTTGCTCAGGGCATATTATGTCTGTGTAGATATAATATTCCGCTAATGATATTCCATACCCATTCTTGCAGCTGGACTTCATTGGCATATGCAGAGTCCAGCTGAAACCCTGCTCGATTGTGGAGGGTTATGCGTACTGTTTGCACTCGAAATGTTGGCCAATATTTGCGTACGGACCGACGACAGCATGTCATGCATAATGGCCATATCAAGTGCGTAAAATTGAGTTGGGTAATACTTCAAATACCATAAGGTACTAGGCGTTAATTGCACGCACCTGATGTAATTTATGACATGCTATTGAGTCGACTCATGCTGACTGGCATGTCCAGGGATGAGTGGATGTTTTATGTGCACACAGAGTAAAGTCTTTTAAAGCTAGTCTGCTTTTACAACAATCAGGAACCTTTATATGAGGAGTACATTTAGATGCACTGGCAAGAAATGGAAAGATGGCGATTTGGATGAGAAACTGTATGCAGTCATTGAGCCAAAGATGTCCCAATCCTATGACGGCCTTATCTGTGGCATGTCAAATTATTTACAGTGCGAACGTGCCTATGTCCTGCTCCAGGAGGCGAATGAGAGGCAGATACAACTGGACACCAACACCTTCAATTCCATCATACGGATTGTCAGCTATCTTAAGGACTCGGTCGATCAGCGTTGGGAGTTGTGCTCGGAGCTGCTGAAGCAGCTACATCCCAAACTGGATACGCTAAATGCGCTGCTCGAGTGCATCAGTTCATGTGGCAATTTTGAACTGGCTCGCAGCTCAGCGCTCAAGTTGCTATCCGAATTCAAGCAGCTCGGCGTAGTTTGTGGTTGCTCTGCTAACTGAAATGAAGAGTAAATGAAAGTCACAGCATTAAAATGTAATTAAATAAACATATTATTTAGTTTTATTAAATTACTTTAATGATGACTTCATTTTTCTATATTGAGTGACTATCGAGTATTTATTTTTGAGCAGCACTAATGTACAATGCCAAACCTACCTCAAAAAGTTTGCTCGCATTTTCGCGATTTCGGTCACAGCTGCACAAACATTTACCCTACCTCAATAACGAATATATATATATATGCACGGTCATATATATATGTGCGTGAGTCACGGTGAGCTGATTTGAGCAGCTAAAGCAAACGAGGGAGAGAGAGCAAGGTAAAAACGCTGCTGGTAATCAAAAAATTAAATAAAACCTTCCAAACATAATGATAATAAAATAAATGTCGTATCAGTCGTACTTATTGAATTGTGCTCCGAGCACCTACAACGGCACCTCAAAACCATTCAGCACACTCCAAAAATAATGAATCTTCGAGGTGCGCAGCTGGCACTTTGTTTAATCATTATTTACCTGCTGGATTCGATCTCGGCTGCCATCCCTCTCAATAGTTTTGATACGGAGGAGCAGCTAGACTTCTACGATAAAAACGACAAGGTTGTCCAGCTAACCGTTGCAAATTTTAATAAGACTGTGCTGGACCAAAATCGGAGCTCACTTGTTGAATTTTATAACAAATATTGTGGGCATTGCGAGCGTTTTGCGCCCATCTACAAAAAGTTGGCAGAGCAGCTGCATTCTTGGCAGGATGTGGTGATTGTGAGTGCCATCGATTGTGACGCTGAGGAGAACAATGGCATTTGTCGCACCTACGAGGTGATGGGTTATCCCACGCTGCGCTACATGGGACCTGGCTTTCAGCCCAGCTCCAACCAATATGGCGTCAGGCTGGAGACACAGAATCCGGACGAGCTGCGTTCGCTGGTTGCTGGTCTAGTGGCAGCCGAGAATCAAACAGCGAATAATATACACTGGCCAAATTTTGCGCCTGTGACAGAGACTGATGTGGCTGCTAATCTGTTCGAGGATGTGCACAGCGAGCGGGAGCAGATTGCACTAATCTTTGAGCCGGAGAATTCCACGTTGGCAATTGAAACGGCGCTGTTTATGCTGATCTGGCCAGCGGTGGAGGTGCGTCGTATTAACGATGCTGCCATTGCAGCCAAATTCAAAATTGATAGTAAAAAAACGCAGCTGGCGCTGATGGATCGTCAGGGTGCTATCCAGGTACACACGCCAGCCAATCAAACCAGCGTAGCCTACGCCAAGGCCACAGAAGCTGCCCTTCGTGCTTTAAACTTTACGCATACAAAGTTGCCGGAAGAGCCACCAAAGACAACTGCCTTGATCCGTGCAAATACCAGCGAAATTATCGCTGAGATGATTCACTTAGCTTAAAATATCTCTCTCCCTTTCCCACACACAGACACAATTTAAAAAACTATATTCAGTTATAGCCGAATTAAGTACTAGGCGTTAATTGGATGCAACTGATGTAGTTTAGGATATGCTGTTCTTATTCCCTGGTTATCCAATTCAAATCAACTTTAAGCTACTCTGTGCGCATATGGAACACCCACTCATCGCTGGACATGCCAGTCAGCATGAGTCGACGCATTCTAATGTCAGTCAGTGGCAATCTCAGTTGTTGCCACGTCACCTGGCAACATTACTTTTAGCCGGGGCAAGTGCACGAAATGCAACAACCGCAATTCGTTCTGCTCTGGGCAAAAATCCACTTTCAAACTTTGCAGGCAGCAAGTTTTTCAATTTTCCAAGTAGTGTACAAAAAGTATTCTGTATAAAAAGCTTATATTAATAAAAAATATTCTTTTCAACTGTCACTCTTTTTTAGATACACAATCTGTGAAGCTAACAACAATTCATAGCTTTCCTTTAAGTTTAGAACAACATTACTTAAATTTTTAACGTCTTTGTTTACTAATAAATATCTTTAATATATATGGATTCTAAATGCTCAGATTAACACTCGAAATGAATTTTATAAAACTGCTATTCTATTAGCATTTTATGGCTTGTCTTTTTCTAAAGTACATCTAATTAATTTTTACGGGTATAAGAAAACTCTCAATTAAGTTAAATATTTTATATTTTGGTATCCCTTTTTTTAATTTAAATCTGATCTTCACATATCGATTATACATTTTTAACCATTTTTATTGGAAAAATGCGAAGTTTTGTATATTTATTATTGACTCAATAAATTCATAAATATTACACATCCATAATACAATGTTTTTGTTTTTCGCGTTTTTATTTGCATTTTGCGTTGAACTCGAATTCAAATAAAACTGCCGGCAACTGATTTTATTTGTTTATTGGTTTGTTTACATAACATCATCAGAGAAGAGATGCGGGTAGCTGGGATTCGACTGGTCGAAGAAGAGCTGAACATGATTTTAAATGTTGCACGAGTTAAAATCAAATTTAAATTGCAGCAACATCAATAATTTGCCGTTGTTTAATTACTGTTTCTTGATTTATTATCACAAATAATTGTGCTAAATAAATAATAAAATATCTGAGAGAAAGGGAGAGGTCGATTCGTGAGTTGTGATTGCATAAATTGTGAACAGCGACAAAGTTTTACTGAAAACGGGTAAAAGAGGAGGCAGCAACTCAAACGCCTAAAAGCAAGCCACGCCTTTTGTCAAGAGGCGCCATAATTAAGCGCATAATGAGTGTAAATTAGCATAGCTGTTAAAAATTTCAAGTGTAGGCTGGAGCAGAAGGGGTTGTTGTACTTCAAATCGAGTTATAATGACATGCGACTCCAACAGCAACAACAAAATATTTTATTAATTTTTTTTTTTGTCTTTTCAAACATTTTTGTCAGCAGCTCTTGTTTGAATCCCCGGGCAGGGCAGGCAGGTGTTGAGGTTGTCTGCAACTTGAGCTTATTGCTGAAGAATAAAATTTGGCAAATTGATTTATGGGAAATGTGTAACTTTGATGTCACATTCACTTCAGCTTCAAGTTGTGCTTCTGTTTCGTTTTTCTAGCCTTACTCAATTTGCTAGAAGACCTTTTCTCTTAAGTCGAAAATCTCATTAAGTGTTGCTGTCTATTAACTATACCCAGATGCTGGCTTTAAAGTGTTAGCAATCCCAACTTAAGATTGCTTGAACGATTCACATTCACAGCAAAGCACCACAACAAGGCACCAATGGACCTTTGCACCACTTAACCACAACGGCCATCAGCAGGCCGAGTCAACGGTTCCTGTGCTGCGGAAATATTGACAAAGTTTCATGGTCCAAGCATTCTATCAGCACTTTAAGCCATATTTGTTGATTCTTTTTTGGGTCGGACAAGTTTCGACAAGAAATAAAAAGATTTTCCTCTTTTTCATTTTCTTTCCTCCTTTGCTTTTGCCCAAATTCGAAAGATGGCCAAATGTCTGAAATTGAAAATCAGTCGTAGCTGAATTATTGATTTGAGTAGCAGCAGATATAGAAAAACACAAGTTTTCTTTAGTTAAGAGTGTTAAGCTCATTAATACCTTGCAAGTCGAGCAATCAATTAATGTCTAGAAAAAAAAATACAAATTTATTGCATAACTTTTGTGCTAATTACATATTCATTGATTTTTGCCTTGTCTCTTTTGAAACCTTGATTGATATATTTTATTTGTATTCATTAAAATAACTTGTCACCTATCCAAATAAAAATGTAACAATTTTGATATAATATTGAAGCTAAGATTAAGATTTAATCACACCTTCGGCCATTTTCTAATAACTGGGTATTCGAACGTATTTTAGCTTTCCACCTTACGAACAATTATTACCTGTATTTGGTTTTTCTAATTTATCTTCTTTCAGCTTGAACGAGCAGCAGTTTTATTGAATTGGAATTTGGTACCTTTTTTTTCGTTAAACTCAGTTAAAGTTCATGTTGCTTGGAATGCGTAATTAGGGTTCTTATTTTTATATTTTATATTTTATTTTCAGCAATACGGTTAAATTAGGCATTTGAAATATGCGAAAGCAAAGTTTAAGGACTATACAATATATGCGGGCACACAAAAAAACCAAAGTAAATAAAACAAGCGAAAAAGGAAAAGTTCAAAAGGAGCCTCAGAGACTCGACAAGTAGAAGTCAAAAGAAATTATAGAACATTAGCATTAATAATTAAAATGTCTGTCAATAAATGAAAGCCACACTGTGCGGGTACAGTTAATTTAAATTCTAGCGAAAAAAAAGTATATAATATGTTGACAAACAAAGTTTCAGCAAAATTATCACGAAATTTCTTAATTGCCTTTGGAGGAAAAAATATATAGAAGAAGTTCCGACGTCAAGAGTATTATGTGAAACCTATAAATATACATTTTCCAGCTCTGTTCCCCTTGTTATAGTAATTTAACTGTGGACCACTCGGCTTATGCTCGATTTGCTGTATTTATATTATTATTTTTTATAGCTCAATGACGACATTGAGTCGCAAGTTTTTGCAATAAAATGTTAAGCACAAAAGTCAGAATTTTTTAAAAAATAAATAATGCTATTTTTAACTGACTGTTCGCAATGGAAATCGGAACTATGTATTAAGTCGGAAAATATCTGCTTTGTTTATTTACGATTTTATGTGAGAAATGTTTTTATTTTTTACAGTCGAAAGCGCAAAAGTCAAGTGTGTGATAATTTCCACAACTGGACAGGCAGAGTATTGCTTGAGTTCATTTCCGTTTCCATATTGTAAAAAGAGAGGGAAAAATGTTGAGCAGCCACTGCAAACAATATCAAACAAGTGGAGTTAACCCACAGAAGGAGTGAAAATAGAAAAATAGCATTTCCCACAAGGACAACACAGTAAAACCCCCCAAACGCAGTGAACCCATTTTCGCTTGACTTCCTTTTTGTTTGTTTATTTTTTATCTTTTTTTTTTGGTTTTGTGTTTATGCGTTGCCATTTGTTATACACTAGTAGCAAAGGGCATTGGTATTTTGTTGAGGCATTTGTTACACACAGTTCGAAAATCTCGTCATTTATCCCAATTACATTTAATGACTGCCTGGGGCTCGACTGTGATATTCGATACATGCATAAGACATAATAAGGGACTTTGAAGTTTGGGCTATGGTAACAGGATATAATTGATGTCATCCACAGGAAGTAGCAAGTTTCAAATTGTATATTATAATGCATATTTTGTTAAGGGTAATCAATATTCGTCTTGCATTCGTTAGCGACTGATTGTTGCTTATTGTGGCAACAATTTTTGGTCATTGCCATTGTCATTGCCATTGCCATTGCCATTTTGTGGAATTTGGCCTTTTCTACTTTGTTATGTTGATTTATGTGAAAATAATCCGGGCGCATTTAGCATGAAGTGCCAGGCACTAACCAAGTCTAAGCCGGCACTTGAATTGTTTGCGTGGGCGACTCTTAATCAAATTTACTAAGCAAACATCAAAAGGTGGCAAGTGTTGAAGCGGTCAAAATGCTATTTATATTTGACAACTAAGCTGCTGAAGAACTATGTTTAAATACTTTTTTATGCTCTATTCATGGGGAATTTGCGTATATTGTATAAATAACACTAGGATTTCAATTTACATTTTACACACACACACAACTGTAACTTAATATAATTTTCAAACATTCTTGTTTCATGTTTTCTTCATAACTTCAACGAGAATTTGCAATCTCAAAATTGTCTTGGCAGCCGCGGAGCATTAATTTAATTTGTAGCCAAAGGCAAATTTAAATTCACTGAAATAAAATGACAGTAGACAATGAGATGTTATTTTGGCCATTGCCAAAAACCCAAATTTTGCTAATTAAAAAACTGCTGCCTTCGGGGACAGCTCGGAGACTCGAGCAAAAACGTTTTTGACCCTACAACTGAACTGCTTTGGTCCACATCGGCTGTTAAAATAAAATAACACGCCATGCGGCGAGAATGTGTGAAGAAAAAAAAAACAATAACAGCCCATGAAACGAATCGCAGCAAGCGAAGAGCAAGTGAATGATAGAAAGATTTCCTCAGCACCGCTCCCCATCCCCAGCAGTGGTCTGGAAAATCTCAAAATGCTGACGCAGCGCAACTGTTTCGGTTTACTTTTCCACCTGTTCAATGTGCCGAAGCACAGCGCACAAAAATAGATTCAACCCAGAGCACAATTTTTTGAACGGTTAATGTCAGCTGCTTGCCTCCTTATACGTATGCAGACGATTGTTATCGAAACCGTATCCGCTCTAGCAGCAAAACCTATCGCATCCGCTAAATGATGTCAGTGGCCGTGTTTGTGGTAAACAAGGCCACACAGACCCATCGCCTTACTTTGATAATATGCTTGTTGTGCTTCTTGTTTGGCTTTTTGTTGGCCTTAGTTAAGTATGCTGTGTGTGGGCTGTGTTGATAATGTGCATAAAATATTAACTTTTATTAAGCATCTGCACTTTTGCGCTTGAATCGTTCTTCAACATCAGGCCGCCATTAGCCCAACATGAGTTGAAATTTTGCTTGTTGATGATTCTTTCACAATTTTTGATTAATTATGTTTGTAATTATGTACTTCATAAAGCACATTATCATATACATCTTCGTATCCAACTTTTAACCTTTCTGATGAAATGTATATTCAAGGAATACACCGTCGCTGAAAAAAACATTCAATCTTTGGCAAGTCACACAGAACACAAAATTCCTTCTTGTTTATTAGAAGTTTGGACATAATTTAAATATTTGCTGGCCACCCTCAAGCATTTTTTATTAAAACGCATAGCGTATAAATTAAATTAATTGTCCGCACATTAAAATGGCTTCGACCTTGGTAATTTGAAAAGATGTTTTCCGTTTTTAGATTAATGGTAACAGTAATGGCATGTGTCAACCATTATAAGTATTAAAATACGCATGTAATCATTAAACTTGTATATCTTTTATGTGCAATAATTAATGAACAGCAGTTCTTAAAGTAATTTAACAACTAATTTTATTATGCTTAAAGCAACGCTATAGAAATTTTCGAAAAGGCACATGAAAAAATGGACAAAAATGTATTAAGTGCCGAACGTCAATTGTCGTCCGTATCTTCTGTATCTTCAGATATATCTGAAAATGAGGGAATTTCGAAATTTTTTAAGAAATCCATTTTGGCCTTGACTGTATCCACCCCCGTTGGCGTCTTTAGTATATCTTCCTCCTCTTCAACGTCATCTTGTTCATCGAAAAACAATTCAACATTTTCACTTTTTTCATATTCTAATTCTAATTGTCGACTTTTAGTGGTAGAGCACGTGGCTATATCTGTGACCTCTATGTGCTCCTTATGTTGGAACACTTTTGATGCATTTTGTGTTTCATTTGACTGCAAAGATGTCTCGGAATTCCCAGTTCAAAAACGAATATATCGAGCTCTCTTCAAGCGAGCCCTTCTCTCCGCCCGTTTTGCGTCTTTCGAAGGGGGATCCATCTCACTTAAGACTTGACTACCGTTACTTTCTTCAATAGTTTGTGGTACATTCTCTAGATGCTGATTATTATTTCTTTTGTTAGGTACATTTTCAATTTCATTACACTGCCCAACAAGATAACTTTTCGAATCCGATGCGGACTCTGTGCTCAATAAACTTATGTCAGCTGTAATATTTATATCTACAGTTGACTGACTTGGACTTAATTTAGTGGTTTTCCTATAATTCTCTTTTTCAGAGCCCATTTGAGCAGAATATTATTTATATATATATATATATATATGTATTTTGAAATTTAATTTTTTTTTTTACAGAAATAACATTTAGTCGTCACAAAAGTGATTATGTTTGCAAAGCTCATAAATAAATCAACATTATTTGAATTCGGTCAATTTGATTTTTATTAATGGGACAATAAGTCTTGCTCCCATTTACGAAAGCTACAAATCTTACCGAAAATTGGAGCACACAGAGGAATATTATTAATTTATATATACAAATTTGCAACTATCGTTCGATGTCACTTAAATCACCCAAGGAAATGTGCAGCAAAAATTTACGAATTTTGTATAATCTCCAACGAACTATGTTACTAATATTTTGCAAGTTTTCAACACATTTTGTGCAATTGGTTAACAAACTGTCGCCCGACTCTAAGCCCAAGATTAACCCGTCCGGTGGACAGTTCAAGATCATGGAGAACCTCAACAACTGCCAAAAGACGTTGAAGGAATACTGTGTGCCCGATATTGATATCTTCCAGAATGTTGATCTTTATGAGCATCAGGACATTGCCAATGTGTCCAACACGATATTTGCTCTGAGTTGGGCTGTAAGTAGTGATTGACTGAGGCAACACGGCTTGCTCCCATTTAGTAAAGCTCCAAATCATTCCGGAAATTGGAGCACACATAAGAATATTATTAATTTATATATAGAAATTTAACTTTCACCTAAATCACTTAACGAACGATGCAGCAAACATCTTTGAGTTTTCTATATAATATTTTGTAAGTTTAGAACACATTTTCACAAAAAATTTATTTAACACTCATTGAAAAGTATTCGGAATGTTAATTATAAGAATGATTCAATGCATTTCGATTGCAATTGGAAATTACGAGCAACAAATAAAAGCTAACAAAATATGCAGTGAAACAGCTGCCCAAATGTCCGAAAAGTGAAAATTTTTTCTGATGAGCAGCAATTTGTGTATACGTTAAGAGATGTAAGAAAAACAAATAATAAGAGGAAGAACAAGAATAAATCTGAAAAGTTGATACAAAAAATTTACTTAGGGGCGCACGTCTATTTTCACAATATGCGTGGAAAATTATTGAAATTAGTAATGCTAAGTTTGTTTTTGGATGGTCTGTTCTAAAATTAAAGCGCACGACTCATCCGAGATGGCGACGTTCAAAGTCGGAATAGTGAGAAATAAATTGCTGCTCACACTCACACACACACACACACTCACTCACACACACACTCACACATGTTTACCTGACCGACTGTTGTAGGCGACGCCCACGTCTTGGCCACAAATCTACCAGCACAGCGTTCACACAGAGGCGACTCCGAATTCGGATATATTTTTGGAAAATTCTTGAAAATTCGGTATGTGTGTGAGTATGTATATTTTTTTCGCAGTGGTGTGCGTGTGTGCGATCGTCTCTTGCTCTCGCGCTTTAAAAGCCGCATACGCCCTGTGGCCAGCCATCAGTGAAGGCTTGCATTAGCTTTGGTGAAGATCTTTCAAACGGACTACTCTCCTCCCTCAAAAAACAAACTACAAACATGTCTCTAGAACGTGCTGTTCGTGCCAAGGTGAATAAAAGTGATACGAAAAAAGAGAATGAAATAAAGCAATAAAATAATTAAATGCAAAAAAATTAGAATCAATTGAAAAGTGCAAAATAGTATGTGAAATGATAATAACATTTTTTTTTGGCTTTAGATTGCCGGCAAACGCAATCCCGAGATGGACAAGGAGGCCCAGGAATGGATTGAGGCTATTATTGGTGAGAAATTCCCCGCTGGTCAGGTTTATGAGGATGTGCTCAAGGACGGACAGGTTCTCTGCAATTTGATTAACAAACTGTCGCCCGACTCTGTGCCCAAGATCAACTCGTCCGGTGGACAGTTCAAATTCATGGAGAACCTCAACAACTTCCAGAAGGCGTTGAAGGCATACGGTGTGCCCGATATTGATGTCTTCCAGACTGTTGATCTGTATGAGAAAAAGGATATTGCCAATGTGACCAACACCATCTTTGCTCTGGGTCGCGCTGTAAGTAGTGATTGACTGACTAAATGATTGAGTGATTGACTGATTGATTTTTTACAGACCTACAAGCACGCTGATTTCACCGGCCCCTTCCTGGGCCCCAAGCCCGCCGATGAGTGCAAGCGTGACTTCAGCGAGGAGCAGCTGAAGGCTGGCCAGACCATCGTCGGCCTGCAGGCCGGTTCCAACAAGGGTGCCACCCAGGCTGGCCAGAACATTGGCGCTGGCCGCAAGATCTTGCTTGGCAAGTAAATGCAGCGCTCAAATTATTGCTATATTCTGTCTGTCTTTCTAATGTGTTTTTAAATTATTAATTGTTAAGTTTACAAAACAACATTAAACCACAAAAATATTCCTCATACAAAACACTCACAACAAATTAAAACGAAAAACACACTCACACAAATGCAAATGCACACAACACAAAGGACACATCGATGTGCCTTAAATTAAGTATACGCCTAAGTTAATTTATACAAATAAAGTGATGATGATCATTTAGAGAAATTGAGAATTACAACGAATACTGTTTGAAAGTGAGACTTTATTATCAAGTGGAAATCAAATTCATTTCCAGGAGCACATTTCTAGTCACATTTTCTTTTAACCTTCAGCTGAGAAAAGTGGCGTTGTTGCCTTTGTGTGGGTGTATTTTTTTTATT
Organism: Drosophila longiperda; assembly: GCA_035042125.1. Classification (NCBI taxonomy): domain Eukaryota; kingdom Metazoa; phylum Arthropoda; class Insecta; order Diptera; family Drosophilidae; genus Drosophila; species Drosophila longiperda. The sequence goes on from JAWNLV010000107.1 coordinate 15,550,220, forward strand.
TATTCATTTGTTTATCTATTTGCGTGCTTAATTTATAAAAGTATATCTATAGTATACGTATGATCTAATTATGGCCACGTCTGTAAGTAATTTATATATATATATGTATATATATATATATATATATATATATACGTGAACATGTGTGAATTGTGTGCGAAAAATTCCACTGATGCGTGCTGATGTCATTGCAGATAGCTACTTTCAATATATATATATATATATATAAATATATATAAAAACGTATAAATCTGTTGGCTATTATATGAATTAAGGAAATCAAACACACACTTTTTTTTTATATTTTTAATTATTATTCTTTTGGCAATGCATACCGTTAAATTTGTCTATATTAGAATAGGTATGCAGGTGTGATACGACATTGAAAACATGCCTCGAAAGGCCCGAGATGATGTCGAGAATTTTACGCCCCCATTTAATTTGAATGCAGCTGGCAATTCATTTTCTTGATTTTTCCATTTATTTAACATTTTTTCTTGCATCACATTGTTGTGCTGCAGCACAACGCAAATGTACTTCATTAGTTTTTGCTAATTGCTGCCACGACTTTATTCTATATATAAATATCGCAATTTCCACAAAATACAAAAAAAAAAGAATATATATATATAAGAAAAATTAAAACAAAAATAATAATACGCCTTAAATGAAATTGCATTCGCCTTAAATAAATGACTGAAAGCGGTTTTACATATTATTAACAATTATGCCTTAGCTGAGAATATAGTAATTAAATTATGCCCCTTACACAAATATGAAGAAATATGTATTTAATTTATTTATATATTTGAACAACATATTTTTGTTTAAAAATTCATCATTTTCAATTTAAATAAGAAATACCACAACATTAACCAAAACAAACATAAACCATAAAACTTGACACTCAAAATGGGTTCATATATATAATGTTTTGCTCATTAAAAGATTTTCTGTCATTTTCATGGTGACTATTCATAATGAATATGTTTAGATCGCTGCTTGTTATTTAGGAAATATAAATTTTATTTTCTATTATGATTTCAATTTTTTGTTTTGTCATTTAAACAGAAGAATTTATGTCAATGTATGTTCATATTATTAGTTTTAGATGGGATCTTTTAAATTAAGGAAATTGTTTATTTGGTAAGTATTTTTATGTAAAGCGTGATTCAAGTTCCGTAATACGTTGTGTGATATGTTTAAAGGTTTCCTTGAGCTCTTTCACCTTGGCCCTCTTTCCTTTCACCCTCTCCACAGTCGCATCATAGTCAAGCATTAGAGCTGGCATCGACAAGAGGCCACCCTGGAAGCTGAGATCAGAGTGCATCTTCCGTATATTGCTATGCTCCAATTTGGCTTTATAGAGACTTTCTCGAAGTTGCTGCTGTTTCTTCTGCATTACCTCCAGTTTCATTTTGGCCACTTCCAATTTGCTGCCCAGTGCCAGCGCCTTCTCTCGATTGTGCTGCGTTAGATGAAGCTCCGTGTGATAGTTCAAGCGTTGCCTCTTCAAATCATTGTTACGCTCTGAGCGGAAAAAAATTTCGATTATAATTGGGACTTAAGGTATACATGGATATTTACCTTCAATCTTTTTGTCCAATGCAACTACTTGATTTTGTATATGAATAAAGTCATCCATGCAAAGGTCCTCATTGATTTGTTCCAGCTTCGTGATTTTCTGCAAAGATAAATATTAAACAATTAATTGGTATACCTTTGTGCACATATTTTAATGGAATAAACTATTAGTGAATCCTTAATTTTAGTGAATTTGAATTCGTATTTGATGCTTACATCTGTGATGCGACCCAGTGTGTGTTTTCTGGACATCAAATAGAGTCGATCATCACTGATTTCATTGCGTTTCTGGTTCATCTGTCGCAGTTCGCGTTCAATGATACGTTTGAGGATATCCGATTTGTTTGTACCCAGAGTTTTCATCACAAGCTCTTCGAAATGTTCTTCGGTATACATGACGATGTTTTGAGCATGTGTCAGATCCATTAGCACACTGGACATGAGGATGGCGTTCTTCTTTTTTGTCTCGGCTGCGACAGATTTAACATAATCCAATTGGACGAGGGCATTCAAATATCTCTGGTTTTCTTTCGCATCGACATCTGCGGTCAGAGTTGAGAAAACTCGAAAGTTTTTCATACGCTTATAATAATCGCCCATTCTTAAATTTAGATATACACTCAGTTCTTTCTCATAGTTAAACTTATCCCTTAGTTCTACCAATTTGTCCCTAAGCTTCAGCTTGTCAAAACTATTCCGCAATTGGTCTTTTTCGTTCACATTCTCTACTTTGTTGACCACATTGTTGAAGAGTTCATTAAGAAAATCAATTGCTATCTGAAGTGCTTCTCGTTTCCATTTGCTGGTCTCAACCACATCAAAAGACTTTTCAGTGCTTTCCAAATCTTTGACAGTCTCTTGGAATTTCACAAACAGATTTATTGCATCTGTCTCATCTGTGACTGGTGGCTTAATGTCCAATGTACTATCGCTAAAATCTAAACTGTCATCGTATTCACTTCCACTTTCCTCATCGCTTTCCGAATGAAGTTCAGGAAGAGAACCAGCAGCAGGAGCAGATTCAACCGGTTTCGAATCATGCAAAGAACCTGAACTGCTCTCCTTCGCTGCGGGATCAACAAATGCCCCTTTATCCTCACTTGAATCGGAAATGAAAGCATCTGCCGTTTGTTCCTCTTCAACAATTTCTTGCTCTTCGGAAATGTCAGATAATGATGGCAATTCGAAATTCATAAGAAAATTCGCTTTTGCCGCGATTGAATCATTTTTTGGGGGTCCTCTTTTATCGATGTTCTCATCCTCATCATCGTCATCAAACTCATCTTCATCGGTGAAATGTATTTCATTGCTTTCCATATCCTCGGCGACCATGCCGTGCATTGTTGTTTCAAGCTCCGATTCTTCCACTTTTCTTGATCTACCAGTGGAGGAAATACTTTCAGCGTGCTCCTCATCTCCACTCTTTTGATCCTTATTCTGAATGATCTCAGATTTTGCTGGCTCAATTGAGTTATTAATGGTGAAACGTTGATTTCGCAATTGTTTCAAACGAGCTTTTTTCACGGCCTTTTTCTCCTCATCCGTTTGTGGTCTACTCGACCGAACACTGATCCGATCATTTTGGTCAACAGCTCTTACAGTTGATGCCTCTCGGATACCAACAGATTCATCTAAAGGGTCCAGTTCTTGAAATTCGTCTGCCTCTTCATCAGGCACATGCTCAGAATTTACAGCACTTATATTTAGGCTGGCTCCACCTACATTTGATAGTTGTCCTGATTGGGAGTCCATCAATATATATAAATATATATAAGTGTAGGTAAGTGTGATTTAATTATAAGAATAGTTTTTAATGTTTTGTTTGTTTATGTGATGTGTGCGTTGTTTTGTTTTGAGTTACGTAATGATTTGGTTTTGACAAACATTTAAATCTAAAGTAAACTGAGTACAATTATTTTCATGTTAAGAAATTAATAATATGTTTTAATGTTGGCTTAATAGCTGCTTATATTCAAAGCATTCAAATATTTTCCAAACCCTTAACAAGAAATACCTTTCGTAAATTAATGTGTAAAATTTTCACCAACCTCGGTTAAAATTCTCAAATTTTTGTAACTTGCAAAAATGGAAATTAGAAATTAATTTGTAAAGAATCATTGCATATTTTGAGGCTGAATATTAATTCAGAACGTGGGAAACTAATTTTCTACAGTGGTGTGTTTTTTTTATTGGCTTTGATTTTTACGTTGATTTTTATGAGATTTGTTTTGTTTATTGAATTTAATGAATTCATAAATATTTTAAGGCTAGTCGTGGCACTCTCATAAATTGCTTGTTATCAAAGTATTCCGCAGTCGGTTACGAAAACGATTTCGTTGTTTATTTTGATCGATCGCACTTCGATTGTGAATCTGAGATGCCCCAATTGAACTGGAAGCCAGTGTCAGATGTGTATTATCAAATGGCGAATCAAAAGTCTACAAAGTGTGGTAATGTTTATAAGAAACAGAGATCACAGAGATCACTGCCAGTCAGTCGAGGAATACAAGTCGCAGCGTGAGCTACAAAGTGGCTGCTCAGATATAACAAAATTTTAGATCGAGGATTGAGATTGGAACAGTTTGAAGGAGCTACTTATCAAAATGCATTTATTCATATTCATTTTGGAAATCGCAGCGCTAGTGCTCAATTCAGCCTTGGCCCTGCCTGTCAATAAGCAACTCGATGTCCTGCTTAGTGGCAACATCACATCCGAGTCGGGCGAATATTATCCAGACGATACGATAGGTTTCCTCCATAGAAATATAGTAATTCATCAGATGAGAATTTAGAACAGCATGTGAAGGAGCAGCCATACATATAAGCAAAACCCGTAATTGTAAAATAACCAAATGATAAAATTATTTCCAACTGAGTCTACTGTGGAGTTTTTTTTTTATTGGCTATTTTAATATCTGACGGCTAAGCAAATATTTGGTGGTTCAGAGTTGATTGATGGCTTGCCAAAATTATGACATTGTTAAATTTATAATAAATATGACAAAATAAAACAACACAAAGGAATACGAAAGAAATAAATCAATTTTAAGGAGGCAAACATTTTTTGAGGGCAGCAGGTGGCAGTTGATTTACATAAAATGCTGCAGTCACCACTCGAAAAATTCGAAATTTGCATAAAAAATATGAACTGCAATATTTTTGAACAGTTTCCAGACTGTTGTTTTTATTTTCGTTGTTAAAATTTAAAGCAAAACAGAAAGTAAAGTGTTTTTTGGGCTTTAAGAAATGTTTATTTTTGCAATTTTAAAGCCAAAGGTATCAATGAACCGTAAACAATTTCTTGTTAAAATGTTTGACACATTTTTAAAAAAAATTCCTATCATTTTTGGAGTAAGTTGAATCTGCGTTTTATTAAATATTTTTTTGGAATGCTACAATTTAATTGAGTCTTATGGTAAAATATATATATATATATATAGACATATACAAGAAATTACTGATCAATTTATGTAGAAATAGCACGTATACCCGCAAGCTGTATATCTTGCAGATTTCCAGGATATAAGCAGCTTGGCTGAAAATTGTAAACTCACTTAAATTATGCAGTAAGTCATCATTTCAACTCACTTGAATTTCGATTCATAAAATTTTATTCGCTGCGTTTCACTTCAATTCGTTTTGTCACTTGGCTTTTTGATGTTTTTAACTTATGCTCTGGAATATGAATACGCAGTGAGCCGTGGAGCCAGGACATTCATCTGGGAATCAAATTCAATCAGGCTGGCTATGAGTTCATATATTTTTGAATAAGCTGCAAGGCTCAAAGACTTTTTGTTTTTAAAGCTGCTGAGACTGTTAAATATTTGCATTTAATTTTGGCCAGCGAACACCTTTTGCCTTTACAGTTCTGCCTTGCATTCGAAATTGTCTAATTTTATGCAGACCGTAAAGGCGTAAAATATATAATTTTCAGCTAAATGCCAAGGGATTATCGAGAAGCGCATAACAAGCAAACGGAACTTTCGATAAAATATAAGATAAGATACTTGAAATCTAAGAGATACTTTGGCAGTTGCGTTAGTTGGTTTATGTTCATGCCACTTTGTTAAACATGCCACTCACGTTGCTCCATTAGCATTAGGAATATCCTTTTTGGGCTTTTCTTCTTTTTGGTTATTTTTCTAGCGCCATCTGGATTAAGCGGCATTTGTGTCTTCGCCTAACGAAAGCCTTGTCTGGCACTTAAATATATAAATATATATATATATATATAAATATATATAAATATAAATATACACTTCGATTGTGAATCTGAGATGCCCCAATTGAACTGGAAGCCAGTGTCAGATGTGTATTATCAAATGGCGAATCAAAAGTCTACAAAGTGTGGTAATGTTTATAAGAAACAGCAGAGATCACTGCCAGTCAGTCGAGGAATACAAGTCGCAGCGTGAGCTACAAAGTGGCTGCTCAGATATAACAAAATTTTGGATCCAGGATTGAGATTGGAACAGTTTGAAGGAGCTACTTATCAAAATGAATTTATTCATATTCATTATGGCAATGTGTGCTCAATGCAGCATTAGCCCTGCCTGTCAATAAGCAACTCGATGTCCTGCTTAGTGGCAACATCACATCCGAGTCGGGCGAATTTTATCCAGACGATGCGAGAATCTTCCTCCATGGAGATGTATTAATTTGTGCACGTAAAGGAGCAGATTCACATGAATATAAGCAAAACCCGTAATTGTAAAAGAACCAAATAAAATCTTAAACTTATAATTCTTCAAATTTGACAACTTCTTTTTTATTAGCCAGCTCCTGGTTGGCTCACATCTCTGCCTGCGAAGTGTTTTGCACTCAACCTTACAGCCTCAATGGAATGAGATCTTTTGGGAAGCCCCTGTCTGAGCGCTGTCATAATAAATATTCTATATTATTGTTTAATAACCTGAAACGCAGCTGGCCTTGGGCGGATCCTGAGAAAATCATTTGCAACTGAGTGGCAAAAAATATATGAGTCGAAATTTAAATTCAGCTGGGATTGGCTTGAAGTTGTAAATTGTTTTAAAATTATCTCGTCAATTATGTGACTGATAAGAGGAAATGTTTTTGTATGAAGTATTCATATTCTTGGCAAACATTACTACCCGAATCGACTTATATATGTACATAATCCGTCTGTCTGTTTGCCCTAATTTTTTTAAATCATCATCATCGGTCTTTGGGCCAAAATTTTGGGGCTACTACGCCAGAAATCACTTAATCGATCCGTTCTCTTTTCCCTTTCGTCATTAGTATTAAGTATCCCTGTTTGCACTTGGTGGGCAGCCAAATTTTTATTATTGTTTATATTGAAATTAGGCTAATACTTCCTAATCTTGATATGCTTAAAGTATATGCGCAATTAAACATTATTAAATTTGTCAATTAAAATCCATACTTATTAATTCGTTATCTTTCACAGTATTTCAAAGTTCACTTGAAATTGGCATTTCATTGAAATAATTTCAGAGAAACCAACAACTTATATTTTTTCATAAAAATAGACATAATAAATTTGTAATTCCCTTGTTTTGTCAAAACCTTGATAAGAAAATTTGTGTTTTTCAATTCTTGAATGTGTTTCGTTTCATATATAAAAAATATGTTATATGTTATTTTTAGATCTGTATATTTGTTTATATACTGGAGTTTGAATGCATTAGTTAATTAAGCTTGGAGTGTGTGTGTGTGTTGAGCATCTGTTTAAGTAGTTTTAGTTGCTGTCGTACAAGTGTTTGAATTACTCTCAAATTTGTCCAAAAGGTGTCCAGTCCAGGCTGACTTCAGTGTTCGCTCGAGTGCTGAGTCCTTTGTGTGTCCTGTTTTAGTGTTTTTGCACAAAACGTATATTGTGCTAGCTGCAAATGCATTTTTTTTTATGGCTGCAGGTGCTTAAGACTTGTCAAACACTTAACTTACACATTCGCACACACAAATCGAGACTCTCACACACGAAGATATATTAAAGCTAAATTCGAATAATACTTTATTTTTTGACTAACTCGTTTTGAAGGAAACTAAAGCTAAAAACTCTATTCTTAAATCACTAACTAAGTTTAAAGGAATCTGCAAATTTCATGCCTTTTTTTTTAACAAACGCAAAATGACTCTTAACGCATTGTTTACATACATAAAACATGGAAAGCTCGTGTTGCACTTAGCTGTGAAAATGCGGCAACCATGGCAACTTGCCACTTCAGTGGCAACATCATTACGGGCACAACATCAAGCACAAAAAGTGTGGCTGCAAGTGCCAACAGCAACGTGACACAACAAAATTCAACTTTTGTACAAATAAATTTCAATAAATGTAGAACACAATGTTGACAATAATCGCACTGCATCCTCCCTCCCTCTTCAACCTGTGCTGTAATTGTGGTTTATATGGAGTTGTCGACCAAATTAATGAGCCACCAAGACAAGGCATAGCCAGCGGAATTTATCTGACTGGTAGAAGTGCAATTCAACCTAGTTCCCCGGGACAGTTGAGTGCTGTGCGATGAGAAGGTGTTGGAACATAGTGAAGCGTCCGTTGTTGGTCATAAGTTGTTTGTTTAATTGCAAAAGTTGGCTAATTAACCGACTTTTGGTATCTACTTAGTACAACTAAGCCGACATTACACGGAGGTGTCAAATCAACAAAAAACTGACTGAGTAAAAAATCATATCGTTTGAAATGAGTAAAATGTGTGGGTCAAAAATAGAACTGATCACTTTGTATGCTATCAACCTCTCCGAAAGCTATTAAACGGTGAGTGAATTCCAAATTTTTGTAATTGCTTTTCTTTTTAGAATGTTTTTCCTACTTTTGATCAACTTCCACATAAAACTTTAGCGACAATTTCAAAATACTCGTGCAGAGCTCGATATTTCAAAGTTTGATTGATACGTCGCTCATGATTGAAGACGGACTCCATTGGGTTTATATAATAGATGGATACATCCTTAAAGTACATGTTGGGCACGATGAATTCCTACAGAGCGTTATCGACGAATCGAGCGCCGGAACCAATATCGGTGGGTGGTGGGTGCACTGTATGAAAGATTATGGAGAACATCAGCATTCACATTACCTTCTTCCAGACTAAGTAGCATAATTAGGCAATGGGGAAAAATGCAGTGAGCCCCACTGATGTCCAAAGATATAGATGGCCATCACCTCAGCTTGTGGTAGAACTCATCCACTTTCACGAAGTTCATACGGGTTTCTGCATTACATATTTGCGTCCAGTTAAATGGCTCGTGGTTGTGACCCAACTGGCGAGAGTACAGTGACCTATCCCAAACGAACTTATCACCGTAGAAGACCTCTTCACGTTCATTACATTGGTGTCACATCGTGGTCATCATAGGCAGCCAGCTCGGAGTATGGGCGGAGTATGCAAAGTCAAATTTGTTCCTCAGAAACAGAACACACCTGATTGGTTCCACAGGAACCTTAAAAGGCCAACTGTTTGTAGGATGAGAATTCTGTTGGTAACCCAGTTGAAACAACCATTTTCAATAGTATAGCCAGTTGAATAAACACTCAAAGATAAACATTGACTTTTCAAACAAAAACAAGAATTCTCAACTTTTCACATTTGTCAACCTTTTCTGCCGTTTTAACGATGTTTTCACTTTTAATATTTTTTGTTTACACATTTCAAAGTCTTTTATATAAATACATATATACTGTATTTATATATATATATATATAAATATATATTTATATATTATAGCTAGATATATATTGTAGTGGCAATAAAATTCAGTCCTGGTTTTCAGGTTTGTCTGCTGTGTATTTTTTCGCACGATTTTTAGAGCAATTAAATCTTGCTGTGGTCAGCTTTTCCTTTTATTTTTCTTACTTTCTAATCTCATATAATTTTATCAGCACACTTTCACAATATTCGAATTTTTGTGCTTTCATAAATTTTGTTTGTTTTGTTGTTTTTTTTGTAAAATTAACATACTATTAATGAAATCAAGCATTTACAAAAACATCCAGAATCGCGGAATGCGTTGTCAGCTAAAAAAACAAAGGAATGAAAAGAGCGGCTACATTTAAAATACAAATACTTTTCATGGTCCTAAAAAAAAAACTGTCAAGAATGCAATGAAAGGAAGCATCGACTGCAATATACCCGATAACTAAATGGTTTGTCTTTATATATTACAATTAGCTGCATTTCCTACAGAATTATATGTCATATAAAAAGAGAAGTTAACTGAAGGGTTCTTAGAGTGTACAGCAGATGCCGATTTGTCAATTTCATAATATGTTATGAAATTATTAAATATTTTATTATTATTTCTCAGCAGCGTTATAAGCCAATTACCAATATTTTATAAATCAGCTAAATATTTGTAATTAATTAAAAGCAGGTATTAAATATTCTCCGTAATTAGGTAAGACATAGATTTTAGACCTGAATAAAGTACAAAAAATGTAGCTTTAATGTAGCTTTAATTAAGCGAACCAAAACTAATATTCCCCATTTGAGTTGAGGTATGTTAAGATGAGAATTCTGTGCCGCGTGGCAACTATAAAAAAGCGAATGCACCACAAAGGCAAACTTCTCGAAATTATTTCATCGCTTTGCCTTTTAGTTTTAGTTGCCTGAGTCGTGTGCAATCGCGTGGAAGCCAAAGAAATTTGTGGAAAAGCGTGAAGCTAAGAAAAAAAGATTTAAAAATTCATATATATATTATGCATATTTCCATTTAACTTGCACTTGATAATTAAATAAATTTTGCCTTGGGGCTGTACAACTTGATAAAGCTCTTTAATCTAAGAAGAACAACTAAAAAGAATATTTAAATTTTCAATTGGTTGAGTGCATTGTGCAATGCGTGAAAGCTGATTATATAAGAGATGCAGTAAAACAGTTGCATTAACGACAAACGCGTTTCACGGCAAAACAAAAAGCCGGCAAAACAAATAAGAATTTATATTTGATATATTTGGCACGAGTTATCTTTTTGGCAGCTGAATTTTGACAGGCGCCAAGAAAAATAAAAGCCAAAAACAAATCCAAAGAAAAACTATTGCAACCAAAGTGTATAAAAATACAAATAGAGTGAAAGAGAGAGAGAGAGAGAGAGAGAGGGAGAAGAAAACAGAGCGATTGCAAAGAATTATAAATAAAACGAGCAGCTACGCAAAAAAGAGCAGCGGCAAAAAGCGAGCAAAAGAAACATAAACAAACAAAGGAAGCAACAACAATAGGAACAAGAATATATATATAACGATGCCTGAGCCACTGGGAATGCTGTACTCCATGCCAGAGACAAAGAAGAAGGCACCCATTATTAAGGTGTCCTGCGGCATTGGCGATACAGACGGTTTCCCCGCCTTCGATGTTGAGTCGGATGCCTATGACTCCAAGGATGATACCAAATGGGGTTTTCTGATAACCGGCGGCGCTGAGTTTCACATGCCCTTAACCGTGTTTCAGGTAAGCGGAGGGAGTGATTGTGGTTGGGATTGGGATTGGGATTGATACGCCCGATTAACTATGCACAGTGCGTATTTTCCCTTGGGAACTCAAACATATTGTTATTCATAATCAACTCGGCGTTGAACAACTTCTCAATTTCCAATCGACAGCTGCAATTTTCCATGCCGTCATTGTGCTATTTTCTCGCTGGCATTCCGGCTCCAAAAGCAAACGCAACGCAACGCAAAACAACATAAATTTTATATTTACAAGCTCCTCAACTATGACGAAATCATCGCTAACAGCAAAATAAATATTTCACTTTGCTGACGCTCGTTCGATGCGGCGAATGCGCAACAATTATTGTGTGGCACACACAGATAAAGTGCGGTGGCGGGGGCGGGGTGTTTGCGGCGCGGCAACGCTGCGTTCTTGCTTCAATTGCTTTTACTCTTTAGCTGCGGCAATGCACAATATTTGGGTTAACATTGTTTCTGCCTAATGCTTTTGAGTTTTCTCAGCTGTCTATTTGGTTTGGCAAGCAACAAAACTATAAATTTTTACTTTGCCTTTGAGCACACAAATCGAAACTTACGCAAAGTCCCTTAAAATTTTAAACAGTTTGTCGACTGCTTTTGACGGATTTTACCAGAAATGCTGCAGAATTTTTCTAATAATTTTCTAAACAGTTTTATATAAGTTTATGCTTGAAACTTTTGCTTCCTTTTATATGCTCCTAAAACTTTAACTTATTATTAAAATATTCATTTTATAAATATGTATTATTTTAATATAAATATTTATACTTATAATTATGATTTAATTTGTGTTTTACATGAAGAGTTGTGTCTTTATTAACTTTAAAAAATACCGTAAACTTTTTAAGAAATATTTGTTAATAGTTTCATTATTCATTCATTTTATTTAATTCGTTTTTCTTAATTTAAATTTGAATTTTCATTTCACTTCATTTTATAAAAATTAAATTGAAACACTGATTTTAGCCATAATTTTTTTATATAAAATTGTTGTTCTCATTAAATTTTAGATCACAATTCCAAATTTTTATAGTCTTGTTTAATTTCGTAAACAATTAACTTGTTTATTAAAAGAAAAACAAGAATATAATATTTATGTATGCATTTTAATTAACCATAAATATTCTAAAGAATTTCTGTATATATTTTGAATTTTATAGAGCATATTAAATGTAGACATATAATCTGAAATGGGGATCAACTTAAGAGCAGACTGTTTCAAAAAACACAAGCAACAAGTATCTCATTGTGTTTTCGGAGCAAACTTATATATGAGTACATATATATATATTTATGTATGTGTCTTTAGTCGATATACAATCCATTTGTATCTGTCTGTCATATATGAAATAGACATAAGTAGCAAAAGTATTTGCTCGACCTAAACTCGAACTATGCAACATTTACATTCAATTGTGCGCTGACTGTTGCCTCGTTCGGTAGGTGAAAGCAAAAGTTTAGAATATATATATTAATGAATGAAAAATGTGGGAAAGTAATAATTGTTTTTTGTTCGATGTGCAGGTAACACCCGGTGGTCTAGCTGACAAATCGGGCATACGTCTGGGCGATATAATACTTGAAATCAACGAGGAGGACGCAACGCAGGTGACACTGGCCCAGGCACACGATCGCATCAACGCCACACCGAAGAAGGTGCACTTTCTCATGCGCAAGTAGGTTGCCCCAGTTACTAAAATATATATACATGTGCAACACACACACACACACACACACACATATTATAATTATGTAATGCTTGCAGCATGGAGGAGGATGATCCCTTGGGCATGTACGAGGCCGGCGAGGAGAAATCGATTGTGATGCGGGTGCCAAAACCCATGCAGCCGCCAAAGGGTGAGATTTTTGAGATGTGTTATAATTACCAGAGCATGTCGTATATGTTGCAAGCCCTCTAATCTAAGAACTGTCTGTTGTTGCATTTTGTGTTAACTCACAAAAAAAAGAAGAAAATACAGAAAAAAGAAAAGAAAAACCAATATTTTTTTGGTTGTATCTATTTTGTAGACTTCACCCCAACCCCATTGCTTGGCTCGCGTTTTTGGCATCCCATCATGTGGCATGAGCCGCCCGAGCCGCCCAAGCCAAAGAAAAAGAAAACCAAAACCCAACTCGATGAGGAGGGCAACGAGGTGATCATTGAATTGAGCGAGGACGAGTCCTCCGACGATGAGGAGCAGGTGAATGCCCAGAAGCCATATTACCAAACTAGCAAATCTCACTCAAAAAAAAATTGATTTTTACCTCTGTTCTCTCTCTCTCTTCCGACGATCCGTCCGCAAAAACCAATAAACAAAATTCAGGAGCTGCCACATCATCGCATTATACGGAATATTAAGCGTTTCTTTGCGGAGGTCGGAGATAATCAGGAGCTGCGCAGCAGCACCATTGAGAACATGCTGATGGCACTGCCCACTGCATCGAGAACCTCGAAATGATGGCGGGGGCATCCCCAGAACTCCTCAACCAACTCTCCTCAATTGCAACTTTAACCCATTAATACTTGCATCTTTTGTGCCCATAATCCATGTACATAAATCTTAAGCAATTGTTTGCCACTTTTTAATTTATGTGTGTCGTTTTTCTCTGTACCTTTTGCAATAAAATTTAAGCCATTAACTATATAAATCATAAATCACAAATCAGACTATCTTCGTTCAGACCGGGTGCTGCCCAGCTCTATTGAGATGCGGCTAATGGAAATGCAGCGAAAGCTGTCTGCCATTGCTGAGATACCAAAGATATTGTCCTCAACACTGGCCACCGTTTCGCAATCCTTTGGATCCGAGGAGCTGTTGTACATGCAGCGCAAGTGCTCCTACGATGAGGATGCGCTTGACTTTGAGCTAATGGATCAGGTGGATAGCGCAGATGAGATTGATTCAGAGCAGGAGGAGGATGATCTGGTGCAAGTGAAGGATGATGATGATGAGAATTGTGAATCAAAGCAACTTAAGGATTTTACGCCAGAATCCGATTATGCGTCAGAAGTCAATTACGGGACAATTAAGCTGAGTGACGACAATGGCAAGGACGATGATGAGAATGAACAGGATGAGGATGAGGATGAGTTGTCTACTCATCACTCAGTTTACTATATAAAACTGCCTGCATTGGCAGCCGAGCAAATCAGTTTCAGCGATGATGAAAATGATGAGACTGAGCATGGAAATGAGGATGAGAATGACAGCGATTTCTTGAGCACATCCTACACGTGGAATCTGCGAAATGTGCCCCGGCTGCGCATAAGTGATGAGGAGGGCGTGTGTGATTTGACGCTTAGCCCGGAGACGCAGTTGGAGGCGCCATCACACAATGCCGATGACACTTCAAAGGTGCGCTTAGCAACGCTCGAGGCAGCAACATCAGCTGCTACTGCGTCTGCCACGGAGTCTCAAAAGGTAATAGCAATCAATGCGGGCGACGTCTCATTAGGGACATGAAAATAATCTGACATTGTCACATTTTGCAGCTGCTCTTCAAGCTGGATAACCTGGAGCGCAGCTGGCCCTGGGCGGATCGTGAGAAAATCATTTACAAGTGAGTCGTACACTGAAAACAATATATAACCAAGTAGTTTAATGTAGCTTATTTAAGTCATATTTTGCTCATAGCGTTTTTTAATTATGTTGTGCTTTTTTAAAGCATTATTTTTGATCCCATAGAGCATATATATTCCTGATCAGAATTCGTTAAAGAAATCATTTTTTAAAATCATCATAAAGAAATATTTTTTTTTATTTTTCTAAATTTACTCATGCTTTTCATAAATATGTTTACCAAAATTTTAATAACAAAACCAGAACATTAATTTCTCTGAGTGTAGCCAATTGGTTAATATTTTTTTCTTGTTTTTTTTTTTTTTGCTCTTCCAACAGGCAATCAACTTGTCATCTGGTTCAGCGCAAGCCGCTGGGAATCGTCGGGCAGCGCATTCAGCTACTGGCCAAACAGGAGCTGCTGCGCCAGGACAAGATGCCCTGATCCGTCCATCTCCATTCGATCGAATTCGGTTTCTTTTCTCTTTTGTCATTAGTTTTAGGTATTCACTGCTGCTTGCACTTGGCAGGCAGCCAACTTTTAATTGAGTTCATTATGCAAATACGTCAGCTGAACAAACAATTCTTGACTTCCCCCAACACACACACACACACGGGGCGTATGAGCAATTTGCTTAAACACATGTAAATGCTGTGTGTAGTCTTCAAACACTTTTATGAAGTTTTTTAATTAAAAGTCACTGCTTTTCTAATCATGGACTAATTCGTTTTATACTGAAGGTCGTCGAGCATATTGGCCTTATACAGTGTCTATCAAGCTGTCTGTCCGTCCGTCCGTGTCTTTGCTTCTTCTTCAAGTGTGTCAAGATGTCGGCCACGCCCACCAAGAATTTTCTTTGCCACTTGTTTTTAACTCATATATGCCTGATATTAGAGTATTCCGCAGTTGCTTAAGGCCAAACTGCAATGTTCTCACTTTTTAATTATAGTTTTAGTTATCTTTTCATGTTCTTTTCGATTTATTGCATATTGAATTTATAAAAGTACTATTTAATAAATAAATAATTTAACAAATTGTAAAAAAAACCAACAATTTATTTTCAATTCTAAAAATTTATTTAGTATTTATACTTTTTCTGTTTTTTGCAGAGCTTTGTATTCTCATCTGAATTTGAGTATAACAAAATATGTGGATTGAGTTGAGTTGAAGTCGTATTAGTATTTGTGCTGTCCACTTGAATTACTCTCATGTTAATCTAAAAGGTGTCCAGTCCAGGCATCCATCAGTGTTCGCTCAAGTGCCTAATCCTTTGTGAGTGATGCTTTTGAGTTGTTACACAATAAGCAAATTTTGCTGGCTGCAAATGCATTTTTTATGACTGCAGGTGCTTAAAACTTGTCAAGCACTTAACTTACACACACTCAAAAACACAAATCGAGGTTCGCACACACACACACACAATCACACACACACACACACACACACAAACAATTAAACAGCTTATTCACTTTTCCACACCTCCAACTTCATGAGAAGTGCGAGCAATTTGCAAAATCTGAAAACCTTAAACAGTGCAAAATACAACAATGAATTTCAATAATGAAAGTTGTTACTTTAAGAGTAGAAGAGAAAATCTATGCATTTAACAGCTCAAATCTACTTTTTAATAGCCACTAATTGAGTTAGCTTAAAAAGTGCTAAAATCATTAAATTCCTACAAAACTAACCACAAAGTGAGTTAAAAAATTAATATATTTTAGCAGTGCACACGCAATAAAATGCCACTTACAGATTTGGATTACATGTATAAAACGTGCCAAGTTTTGTGAGAGCGACAGCAGCTCGTGTTGCACTTAGCTGCAACGTGCGGCAAGCCATGGCAACCTGCCACTCAATTGGCAACATCATTACGGGCACAACATCAAGCACAGAAAGTGTGGCTGCCAAATGCCAACCGCAACTTGACAAAACAAAAGTCAACTTTTGTGCAAATATGTTTCCATAAATGTAAAACAAAATGGTTGACAACCAACCCGCTCTACATTGCCCCTCTTCCACAGATGCTGTACTCGTGGTTTGCGTTGTCGACCAAATTAACGGGCCAGCGAACAAAGACAACGGGAATTTATCACCCTGTTACCAAGTACAATTCAAGTTAGTATACCGGCCTGGCCTGTTGAGTGCTTCAAGGGTTTTTCTTCATTTATAAACTGTCGGTCAAAACGGAACGAAATGGGAGAAAGAAGGTTTGGGGTTGGAAATTCCTGCATTTGTTTTTGCAAATGGTGGCCAACTAAAGCGAAAATGTTGGCTAATTAACAAACTTTTGGCATCCGCTTAGTATCTAATTATACTCAAAATTAATACTTTAAAATAAAACAAATATTCACCTTAATTTCAGTATGCTGTTGATAATAAATCCTGAAAATTTCCAAATAAAATAAAACAGACAATTTTCTTTTGTTTACAATTTAAATATATTTATTTATATACTTTTTATACACATATTAAGAAGCATTCAGCTAAAATGGCAAAAATAAAAAGCGTTTGAGTTGAAAACTTCAGAAAGTTCAGCTTACAACATATAAATATATATGCGATATTTTGCGATATTTATTTAATGTATATATATAGTCAGAGACACACTAGACTTAAAGACAACAATGATATTTGATATCCACATAAATTCTTAATAGCCATATAATAATTAAATATGTATAATTTAATGTTTAAACCAAATGCAAGTTGCATTTCGTTTTTACAACTTTTGTTTTGTAGGATTTATTTTTTATATCTCTTCTGTATTCCAAGTCAGAATGAATTTAATATAATACTTTGATTTATTGCACTGTTTTGTTGAATATAAATAAGATGCTTCTAAAATAATCATATTAAATTATAAAATGCGATAAATAATTAAATAAAATTTAACTTCTTTAATTAACCCACGGAATACAGCTAAAATGAACATGGCAATAATTTTATCTTATGGCTTTGATAATGCTGCAAAAAAATGCAGATTTAGCTTAGGATTTAGCTTTATAGGATTATTAGCTATTTTTTAGTTTAACATTCTTCGGTCTGGGGAACTTTTTTATGGTAGGTGGGGTGCTTTTCACTTTGTTTGGTATACAGTTGCAGAAATATCTATTTTGGGCGGGTAGCTACTTAAAATTGGCTTAAACTATGAGATTTTCTTACAAGTTTTTGTGACTCGGTTGTGTTTTTGGGGCAGCTTAAAGTGCCTCATCGGCTATGTTACTTGGTTCAGCATTTGCAGCTGCATCCATGCTGACAATGACAACACCTGCGCCTGTTCCTCTACCATTTGTTGCAACTACTGCTGCTGCTTCAGCGGCATCCTCTGCTATGGTCGTCATTAGCGTTGCTTGGACTACATCCGCTTGCACATTGGCTGGCAACTGCAGCTGCAAGTTACCCGCTCCTGTTTCGCCCATGAGCGGCTGGCGCTGGTGTGCATGCTCCAAGTTGGGGCGCCGCAGGAAATGCAACTTTTGCCGCCAACCATCGAGCAGTCGGGACGAGCCAGCTGCTGTTGTGGTGTGTGCTGTCAAGGACATGCTTTGGCTGCGTGTCCGCTGCTGCTCCAGTTGCAGCTGTTCCTCTTGCCGCTGTTTCTGCTGTTGCTTGTGGTGATGGGGCGCTGAGGAGGCGCGTCGCTTGGCCGATGAGGACATGTCCTTTAGTCATACCTTCTCCTCGCCTGGCACTGGCGGACCGCAGCGCACAAACTACAATCAAAAGAACTGAGAATTTGCTATCATGGTGATTGGCAGGTTGGAAAACGGTGCGCTGCATTTTCATCGCATTTTCTTGATAGTTTTTGCAAATTGTTTTGTGTTTTGTGTTTTAAATGCGGCAAACCAACAAGTTAGTTAAAGTTTGGTTGTATGTATGTTTAGGCCAATTACGTGAGTGTCTAAGTGTGTGTGTGTGTGTGTGTGTGATTGTGAGTAGTAGTTTTATATATTGCATATATATTAGCTGATACGCGCCGTAAACCGAATTTTATTAATAAATATATAAGGCAGAAAGCATGTGAAGCTCATATGGAATCTTACCGAGACCTGAGTGGCTGTATAGGAATTGGTGCGTGGTCTATTGCTGAAGCACAGCGTCCGCCATTTGCGCTTCACTTGGGCAATCACCTCGCCGTTGAAGAAGCAGAACAATGTTGCCACACACAAACCCTGCAAAATAATACACAAAATAAAAGAAAAAAAAAAAATACAAGTTATATAATAGAATTATTATCATTTGCTGTCGCCTCCACAATTGTGCTTATTACATTTTTGTGTTGTGTCTGCCAAATGTGCCTCAAGTCTAATGCAATTTTGCTTATTCGCCATTTTGACACGGCTCAACAGATGCCAATTCATTTTGGGTACCCAAATCATTCTCTAATTCTCTATCTCCCTAAAAGTACATTTCTCTATCATTGCTCGCATCAGTCAGTTGTTGTCTCTTCCCTATTTGAGTGCTCTGTGTTTGTTTATGTTTATGTTTGTGAGCGTATTTAATGCATAGTTGTGTACGTGCATGCGGGCTGCCTTCTGGAATGCTTACTTATACATCGCATGCATATAAAAGAAATTGGCAAAAGGCTTTAGTTCATTGCCAATGTACATGTTTGAGCCACAACTTCCTAACTCAATCAAACGCAATCACGCACACAGTTTAGCAGTTGAGCTACGAACTATCATCGAAATTTATTTATTCCGTAGCGAGTTTTATCAAATGAATTCTCTCTCGAATTAAATCAACCCAAATGGAATTAATTTGCAACTAATTAATTTATTGAGATCTCATTTTATATGCTACAAATGTAACACAGTTTGTTAAACGGAAATTGTTGCGCTTGTTTTCCGTATATTTATTTCCAATCTTGATATTTATTTATTTATTTGTTTATTATAAATCAGCTGCCTTTTAAATTGATATCGGAAATTATTTGGCATTTAATGAAGCACAAAATACGAGAATTCAAAATTGTAATTCACGAATTGTTTCGTTTTATTCATGGTTTTTGTTGCCTTCGTTGTGCTTTTATAAAGATTATCTTGTAATTTTCTCTGATCCGACGAGTTGAGGTTCCATAATTCCGGCAGCTTAGCTGACTTTATGTAGGTTGAACAATATTTAGTTAGTTATTATTCAGTCTGATGTTTGCCCTTACTTTTAAGTTAAGCAAAGAGAGAAAAGTTACAGTTTTCCCAAACTGATTTGCATGTCAGTCAGTTCTTAGATGTTGCAAACAGGATGATTTGCTAATCACTCGCACTTGTGTGTGGCGCCTCTTTCTGAGACAGCAGTGCAAATTGCTTGCAAAAGTAATTAGTAAAGTAGACAGCCAAAAGACGACAAATGTGCTTTCCTCTTTTAGGAACTCTGTTTTCAATTCGATTCGAAACATATGGAAATGCAAACAACAACAGCAGCTGCTGCTGGGTGAGCGGATTAGGAGCAGATGTTCCTCTAAGCTCATAAGTGGAGTTGGCAGGAAATGTTTTTTTTAAGCTTTATTGAAATTCCAGCTGAGAACTGTGTTTGCTAAAAAGAGGCAACAAAAAATGCCAGTCAGATAAATGAAATTAAATTTCTTTTTGTTTCTAAGATTTTTTTTGTTCTAGCTGCAATATTGTCCAGAAAAATTAAATGTCACAGAAGTTGGTTGCTTGCATTGCTGACATAATAAATCGGGTTTTTTGTTTTGTATTTCCCCATCGCTGACATGCGCCAAATGCTGCATTTAAGACAGAGTTTAGAGCTGTGTTACTAACTTAACTTAAATATTTGTAATTAAATTATATACTTTATAAAAAAAAAACTTAACTTCAAGTAGACATACAAATTTACTACTTTATTTGGCACTTTTAGCGACAAGTTTAAGACAAAAAACTTTATTCTATTGTGTCCTGTTGTTGTTTACTATAAACACCCTAGAAAACTGCGTAGATTCTTGCCTTAACCTTGTTTATGTTTTTAATGCGGACTACTGGATGAAATAAAATTAAATTTATATTATTCTCTTTATGACGCTTAAAAGTTTATCCAATCTTTTATGAGTCACAGAGCGCAGTTGGCATTATAATTCCAGACGCGCCGAGGACGCAGTACATCTTTCGGTTGAGAAAAACTTTGCAATTTGCCCCGCAACAAAAAATAAATAATAAAAGCTGCTGCTAGCTGGATTTAAAAACAATCGGGTAAAGCATTTTTTCTTAGCATTTGTCATTCGATTTTTATATTTTTTTCAACACAAACAATTTATGAAACCTAACAAACAAAACGCTGATTGTGTTGCGATATTCTTGATGCTTATATATGAGACATATAGTAATTATATACCTCATATATCATTAAATAAAAATAATGGTATCATCAATATAATTTGCTAACATATTAAATTACGTTATTTTAGCTTCCTTGCCCACAGTTTACAATTTAATATATGCTTCTGAATATTCCCAAGTTGATCACTTACATTTTTGCGGCTTTCCTGCTGGTTTTCTGGCTTCGCTGTTACAGTCACAATTTATTTCAAATGCATTGCACAATGCCACGCCCCAAGCGCGACACGCCCTCCCTTTTTCCCCCCACAAGTCATGACAATTTAGAATTTATCTGCAGTAACAACCGCAGACATTTGCTTTTAGCCTTTCTGCTGACAACAAATTGTTGTACAGCTTTTTATAGTTTTGCGTATTTGCGTTAAACCAAAAAAAAGCAGATAAAAATGAGTTGTAACTCGATTTCGCTTAATGCTTTCATGAGTCTTTTCTCCCTTTTATTCAAACACTCCACATTTTACTTTTACTTTACTTTTACATTTACTTTTACTGGCTGTGCATTTCACGCTCGATTTTATTTTCTTTACTTTTATTTGTCTCATTGTAATTGTTGCTCTCTTCGGTTTCCAATTTGATATGTGCATTCTTGAATATATCTAACAAAATACCAAAGTAAATGTTTGCGTATCGTGTTTCTATATTGATTTCGCCCCCAAATTCAGCTTTAACTCGGTCACAGTTAATTGAGCTGCGGGCTTTGGGGAATTTTGAGGATGTGCCTGGCATATTTAAAACTTAGCCGTTGCAAGATGTTGGGGGTTTTTTTTTATCAACAAGCTACGACATGATTTTTAGCTTATTTACATAAATAATGGCAAATATCTTTTGTAAAAATCCAGCAACATTTTTGCCAATTATATGTGCATATTTTTCGGCCCTTAGTGTGTAGATTTAAGATTTACTAAAAGCAGCTGAGAACATTTACATACAGTATACACAAAGTGTTCCATCTGTGCATGCTCGTAAAACAAAATTAAAATCTACAAAAAAAAAAGAGTACTTTGATAGAGCAGGAAATACCTTAGATTTCTGTTTAGCTTAAATTCAAAAAATTTATTATATATTTAAAGAGGTAAGTATAGTTCTGATTATTGAATAAATATAACTGATACGCATTTGGCTTTAAAAAATCGTTTCAGATTAGTGAGTAAATTACGAAATTTTTAATTTTATTCGATTATAACAACAATAAAAAATAAAACTAAATTTGAGTATAAATTTGAAAACACTGAACAATATTGTAAAGTTGCATTTTATGGCCATGCATTTTATTTAATAGTTTTGTTTTTACTCTCAGCAACATATTCTTTAATTTGGAAAAAGCCAATTGGCAGAGCAGCGAATCGTGAATAACGAGAGTTCAAAGTTAAACTTACTCAGCGCGGGTTAACTTAAAATATATAATCAACTTTATGCGAGGTATGCAGCAAAAAAAAAAATTACTTACTTGAAATGATGCTGTAAACGCCGAGATGACTTGGTATGTATACTCCCAGGGATGCCCCTGGGCAGGACGAAATGGCGTCAACATATACTGGAGGCCAAGCAGCGGCACCAGCAGCAAAGTTGCCCTGCAAAACAAAAAGGGGATTTACAGTGAGAATGAGAGAGAAAGAGAGAGAGAGAAAGAGAGAGACGTTTGACAGTATAATAATACTTAAACTTATGTATAATTCGTTGTCGACGTGGGTCCACGCGTTGTATGCGTAATTTTAAATTTAAACTCAAGCAAAACGAAAATTACGCGACGAATAAAACATGAAATAAAAGCCGAGAAAAAAAACACGTTTATTACGCATACACCCTGTGGACCAGCGCCAGTTGTGTTAGTGCCAAATTACATATTATTATTGAATTGAAGTCGTTTAAGTTAAAACGATTGCTTTGTATGCTCCGAACATGGGTTAACTTACCGAAATGCCTGGAGGACGGTGCGAGATGGTCCGCAGCTGCCCTGAATGCTTGCGGGGGCTTTTAGCTTGAGCAGGACGACGCGAACAATGTTGCAGAGGAATAATAAATTGAGGAATATTGAGATGCAGACGGGCACTATCAGAATGTAGTTGAAATCGGTATCGTTCATCCAGCAGCTGCAGCAAGAAAGAGACAGAGACAGAGAGAGAGAGAGAGAGAGAGAGAGAGAGAGAGGGAGATATATGGGTTTTGTCATCTAATGAATTGCAAGCGAGCTGGTTTCACAATTGATTTGATTTTAGTTTGCCAATCATCTTGCATAAATGCATGTACACAATCAGTTTAGTACACACACACACACACGCACACACACATGCACACACATGATGACATCATGCACATGGACTTACTGTAGATTCTCCTCCCGGCTGCCAGAGAGTCCGCGAGCCAGTCCATATATGCATATGACAATGGCCGGGGAGCACCAGCCAAAGGCTATCAGCCATTTGACCAGCTTGTTTTCCGAAATGAAAGCGGACACCAGCACTGTGTGCAGGTAAAAGCCTTCGCACAGCATCCACGAGTAGTTGGTCAGCAGGAAATAGTGGAGTATAATATGCAATGCCACGCAGTAGCCCTGAAATATATCAATATGTGAGTTGAGTTGTGCGTGTGTCAGTGTGTGTGTGTGTGTGTTAACATTTGTGTTAACTGTGTGTTTGCTTACCGGGCTGAGCTGCACTAGCTCCGAGTTTGGCACCACCACCGTATACCAAATTAGCCACAGCGAACTGTTTGCCGCAAATGAACTAAATAAATTCATGTGCAAAGTGATGCGGGCGCACTTCAGGGATCTGCAAATGAAATGATGATATTATTATATTAATATATTTTATTATATTTTATTATTGATTAACAACTTTCATCAAAATGCAATAATAAACACCGAAGTTATAGTTTAAAACCAATTCTCATACTAATCTCTGTATTTATATGAATAAACAATTGAGTCCATGGTAAAAATCACTCGACTATTGCTTTCTGACTTGTTCTTATATCGTTATGCCGGCAGAGGCATTTAAGAACATTTCTACGCTTTGCTAATATTTCTGAATATTTTTGGGCACTGTTTATATAATTTTATAATTTGTTTTGGTTCTGCACTTCCCTCTGAATGTTTTCTATTTTTTTTGCTATCCCTTTTATTTTATTTTAATTTTTGTTTATATATATTTATATTTTTGCATTGAGCACTTTTGTGCTCCTTCACCAATTGCGGGATATCTTTAAGTAATACACATCCAAACTTTTTTTTCCTTATTTGCCTTGTGGTTTCTCCAATTGAAAATTTACTTATTTATTTACTATACAAATATTGGCATACATTTGGAAACAGCACGTTTGAAAATGAATTTCGCACGTTGTTGTGCATGCATGACTCGGGGCGGGAATGGGGATGGAGGCGTGGCAGTGTGAAAAGTTAATTTCAATGTCAACAGTGAAGAACGGACATGCTCTCAGTTTTCTACCAAACAGTACATATCTGGTTCTGCTTCTGGTTCTGGTGCATTTGTGAAGTTTTGACAGTTGGCAAAAGAACCAGCTGCATATTAATGAAATCATGTCGGGTCAAATCAAATCATTGTATGTTATGCAAATTGGGCAAACTCTTCTTGGTATGCATTGCTCGGAAAGAGCTTTGCAATGATTGCACTGATAATTTTTTCTATATCTAAAACTGGTGCATTGTGCATGGCAAGCTTGAGAAACCAGGTAATAAAATATTAGAATTCCAGCAGTTTATTTAAACTTTATTTAAGCAGTAAGCTGAACACCCTTTTCCTTTCCAAAACCCACATCGATTTTTATTAAAATATTTTTTTAATGCATTTGCTTATTGCATATTACCAAGTTTGGATAAAAATAATACCCTTAACACTTCAATTATAATCGTTTGTTAATGTGCAATCAATTGTGTAGCGTATTTAATTATTACACAAATAAAATAACAGATGGAAGACGAAGTGATATGTCAAATAGAAAATTCTCATCACATTTCTCATTTGTTATCTCATTTGTCGTTTGCACACAATTTAAAATGTTCCAAGCAGTTCCACAGACTCCTCTTTCTGGGAAGGCTTTCAATCGGCCTCTCTGCCTGCCTGCCTGGGCTGATAATAAACAAGCCAAGAGCACTAATTGTGTTGTAGACAAGTGGAAATTAATCGATATCCTGCTTGAAGAAGACACACAATCTAATACTCGGTTGACGTGCGACACAGCCTTGGGTTGAGAAAGACGGGGGAGTTGGACGGCGGGGATAAGAAAGCAAATATTTTCTCATTTCCGACGTCGAGTGTGGCGGATTAAATGGCAGTGCAATGGCACGAGTAACTGGCAGTGCAATGAACAGAAATAAACACACACACACACACATACAAACTGACACACACACACACACTCAAACACACCCACACACAGGTTGGCAGGTTGATTAGAGCATTTGACATCTTTGTATAACAATAAAGTCTGGCGCCATGCGAAAATCGTCATAACGCCAAATGGCCAAATGTGTCTCATTAGCCTCGAGTGGTTTTCCATTTGCCAATTTGTGTCGCACACAGAAGGCGAGAATGATGGATCATACGTCAAGAGCACAATATTATGTAACTATTCTTAATGAAGACTGCATCTAATTAATGCAGTGGATGATGGCCCACAACAACTCACTTGAAGTAGCCCAAGATGGACAGCGATAGGAGTATGGCCAGCAAGGAGATGGTGTAGCCCACCTCATATATCAGGTTCACATTGTGATTGCGCTGCAAGATACAAAATACGAAGAGAAAACCAATTTTGTTATAATATAATTAAATTTTATAACTTGTTCACTTACTGCCAAATCATCTAAATTCACGCAGGTGGTGTAATTAGACCAGGTTTTGTTATTAAACGGATGCTTGAACCATTCGCCATCCTCGCCGCACTCCTTGTGCGCATATCCTGCAAATTAGAATTTTGTATTTTAGAGCATGCAATTTGCTAATATTCATAATTGCTTAAATGTACTCAATTTCCATATTCATAAATATAATATCCAATATGAATCTAATCGACTAATTGACTACAGCTAACGATAAATTGCATTTACTACTAACTGAAGCGTTGATTGCTTATACGCCATGTAAGCCATTTGGCCAAATCTAATTGCATTTGAACTGTGTGTAATATTTATTATTTATACCTGCGGCTTTACATATTTTATAATTGACTTGTGACCGGAATGAATATTATTTAATTAAGATATGCCAATCAAAAGGATTAACTTAAATTAACTTTTACATTTCAACGTTAGTTGGACATTTTTTTTTGTAAAGTGCGCTAAAATGAAATTTATTTAATTTTCTAAAATGTGCAGAATATAAAGCCTAATAATGCTGTCCTAAACAAGTTGTAAACAAAACTTTAAATTACATTCCCACAAAGTTTCTAAGTTGCTGCTGCATGTGAAATGCTTGAACTGAAATGAGTTATGCAATTTTCGTGTTATTGTTAAACTGTTACCAAACTTGTTAAAAAGCAACGATTATGTGACACTTGAAGCGGCAACAAACTATTTTTGGGGGCACATTGAAATGGCTTTTTGGTCAATGGGGCAGGAAACGAGCTCAGATGCCACTGTCGTTTGCAATTTAACAGGTGAAGTTTTGCAGTGCCTTCTCTTTTCTGTCTGTCTGTCTGTCTTTCTGTCTTTATGTTCATTTTATTGCCATCAGCCACGCAGTGCCAAGAAATCACGTATACGCTGTGTGTGTCCAATAAGTCCACAGTCGACAGCAAGAAAAGACTTCTGCTACACTCAAACATTATTTTTTGCAACTGATAAGAAATGTGTAATATTATTTTTATCTTTTAAGGACTTTGATGTACACTAAAAAACATTTTTGGCCGTCGATTATAAAAGCATTGGTTTATCAAATGGGAACATCTTTGGGGTGCGTGCAACTTAACAAAAAGGGTTGATTTATTTATTTAATAATTGTCTCTTTTGTGAGAGTATTGCCAGCATGTTGTTCTAGTTAAATTCCTGAACAACTTTGTTTATTGGAAAAAAAGTGCTGGGAACCCAAACATCTGCAAACTTCAAAACTCAGGGCAGCTAATTTCGCACTTCTCTGCGGCACTTTTTGTGTTCTAGCCACAAACTTAATTTGAATTATGTTGAATTTCTAAATTTTGTTACTTTTAATATCTATGTGCATTTTATTTTCTTCTTTCTTTCTTACATATATTTTTTAACAATGTATGTTTCAAAATTTATAAGGAAAACAAATAGTTGGCTCATGTTATTATATTTTAAACTTAAATTTATTTTTTTATTAATTTCTATTTTCTTCTTTCTTTCTTCCATGTGTTTTAAAATTAAAAAAAAACACACACAATTGATTTTAAATATTTGATGTTCTACTTTGATTTCTAAGAAGAAATTTAATATATGATGTTTTTTTCAGTGTCCAGTTGCTGTTGCTTCCAGTGTTAGCCACATCCGCCAAACGGAAGTGCCATAAAAGTTAATGGCGGCACAGTGCAAAGCACATAATCTTGTACAAGTTACAAGCTGGCGACCCCAAGGCGCAGCACCAGTCTCAGTTTTAGCCCACAGACTATCGCTGTGAGCCAAAAAAAAAAAGAAAAAAAAAAACACACTCATAAGCCAAATGTGGCGAAAGCAGCATTTGCTTATTGTTATTCTCACCCCAACCACAAACTGCAACTGCTACTTGTGGCAGGCACCCTGTCATATTTTCTGTGTTTATATTTTTTTCTCTTTTTGGCACAGAAAATGTCGTTGAACTTGTGTGGGCGTGGCATGTTTTGTTTTATGCAAAATTGACATGCCACATGACTTATACCATAAATTGCCTCACAACATAATTATGACTAGGTCTTTGTTCATCTATAAAATTTTGTTTTCCTTTTTCCTTTTTCTGTTTGTTTTGTTATTTTTTTTTATAGATGTTATTCTTGCATAAGCAGTTGACTTCATATTGCATAATTCATCATAATTATTATTTCCAAATTGTGCAAACAAAACGAACAAAGCAAACACGTTTTGTTAATGTATTTCACCTAAAATGCTCAAATTACCTATGCAATTTTGCGGAGTGGTATTTGTTTTTGTACTAACTGCGTAAATTATGCGAAAAATATATATAGATATATATGATGAGTATGACAGTCGAGCTCATGTCCAGAGTATAAAGTAGATGATTAATTAACAGTGTTAATCATAATTGAAATATTATTTTGCAAGGGTTTGTCAAAACGTTGTCTAAATAAATATTAAGTAACCTTTTTTTATAAATTAAATGTGTTTTTCCTAGTGCCAGATCAACTGTCTTTATTTTTTAAATATATTTCAAAATATAAGTTTTATTTTTCAAATGAAAATAATAATGGTATTTTATGAGTTGCTAAATGTTTTGCTTGGACGAGCATGTGTTCGTGAGTATATTGTAGAATAATATAACTTTCTTAGTTGTAAAATGAGTTTGTAGAGACTTTCAAAACTTTAACAATGCTCAGAAATGAGATGTTGTTTTCAATAAAACTTCACTTGGAAACTTTGCTTATTGATTTCCACTCAACAGAACAAATATGCCGCAATTGCATCTAAGCCTCAAAGTTACATGAGTTTAAAAGGAAGAAGAAAAAGCCAAATAAACAACTGCTGTCAAGGTGCGGAAAAGCCGCTGAGCGCACACCATTATACACACACACACACACAAAATCTGTTCGCGTGTACTTAAAATCAAAGCTGTGCAAAAAATGATAAAAAATTGATTTGTCAGCGATTTTTAATAACAGCTTAAAAAAAAGAAGAAAATGTAATAAAAAAATAAACACGATTTAAATTTGCATAACTCACAAAGGGGCAGCGGAAACGGAAATGTGGCCTTAGAGTGGCTTACACCAGGGAATGTGGCCAATTAGCAAACCCCACCTGGTTTGCTGTTTATTTTTTGCATGTGTATGTGTGTCTGTGTGTGTTGTGTTGCCTGCGGTGCTTTGGGTCTCTGCTTCTTAATGAAGGCTCCCGTGCAGCATTTCCGTTTCCGTTGTAATCTTGTTCTTGATATTTGACTCCGTTGCTTATTTATATATTGAATTCATTTTGTGTATTTGATTTTGCTTCTTTTTTTTATCGGCTTTTTGGTCTGTTTGTCAAAAACAGATTTGGCATATCTGGCAACCAAAAAATAAACAAATAACAAAAATGGCCAAAAAAACGGATGTTGCCCTTATGGAATTCAATGATGAACAAAATTGCGGCACTTACGCGCCGGATCAAAGCCGGTGATGAAGTCCGGGCACAGTTCATAGGCGGATGAGCCGGCGGCCGTGTCGGGCCAACAGAGCCAGCCATCAAAGGTGCCGGCACAGTAGGAACCTAAGCAATAAGTTCTTGATTAGCAAATGTATTGAATGGTGTTTGATATTCAATGCAAGCTTGTGGCAAGTTGACTTACCTGCCACATGGTGGCTACTATTCAAACGGGCATCGCAGGCGATACGCAAAGCATCAAAGTCGGGTCCACTTTCGGCAGCGATGTTGCTGCCACTGCTGCCAGTGGTGCTACTGCTACTGCCACCGCTGCTGTTGCTACTCTCAGCCATTACTTGGCTGTGGCAATCACACTAAATTCCTGCAAAATGAGAAGAAAATTATTCAATTAGTTTTAGCTGGCTTTCAATTTGAGAGCAAATGAAATGGCTGTTAGCCAGCGCTTAAGTCATGGCAACAATTTTACAGCTTCCCCCACCCCCACACACACACAGACACGCATCTGCATATGTAAATGATAATGTTTGAGTGTGTGTGCGTGTGTGTGTGTGTGTATTTGCTACTTCGGTTTGATTGCATATGTGCATCTCTCTCAGCTTTACAGTTCGTTTGAGAATTGAATTTAATTGGTTTTTGTGGCGAATTCACTGGGAATACGAGTCGAGCACAGTAGTTGTTGTGGTGTGTATATTTGTGTGTGTCTGTGTGTTGAGCTTAATGCATGCACAATTTATTCATTTTCTTATTTTAATGCGATTTTGCGCTCACAGTGGCACAGTGTATCAATTTATTTGACGCGCCCAAAAGTATGCAACAACGTTTCATTTCAAAGTGTGGACAAAGTATGCGCCAAAAAATATGCAACAAAGTTTCATTTCAAAGTGTGGACAAAGTTTTATTTTATTTTACGACAATTTGTATATAGTTTTTTTTTAGTGGCAAATCTGTAGAGACCAAGTATATTCATATATTTATTTTTATTAAATAAGCTATATTTCGCATCATACGGAGAAACTTGAGATGGTTAAAATTTGCATTTTCTGTTTCTTAAACAAAGACTTCCCTGATTAAAATTGCCATTTAAATTTCGTCGAAAATTGCCAGGCACAAAACGGCAGCAAGAAGTCTCTGGTAAAACTCGTAGAAGAAAATATAATTATTTTTATAAAGTGAATCCCAAAAATTTTATTCGATTGTCGAAACTTTCATAAAATTTCGTTCACATAATACAATTGTCAAATGTGGAATTAAATTTCACTTGAATATTTTTCAAAAACTTGCAACTAGTCAACATGAAAAAGTTTATCCCACTGACAACTTTCCGAAGTCCATTCTCTGTGCCGTGCTGGGTAAATATGCGAAACATAAAACCTGTTCTCTGCTGGTGTTTGAGTGCTCGATAAGGCTCCGGGTGCGTTTAGATAGATAAGAGACACAGGCAGAGCCGTAAAAGCAGCAGCTGGCAAACGGATGAACTAGCCCGAAACAAAGAAAATCCCTGATTGCAACGGTTACCAGTTAGGAACACTGATTTTAAATCAGTGGGCGTGGCTGGGAAAATAGAGTTGAGGTCGAATAAATGGCAGAACTACCGGGAGATATTTATACTTTGTACAATTCTATACACGAGTGCACACACACACACACACACACAAACACGACCACCTAGCTGCTGGTTCTTTTATTGTTTAGTTAAATTGCAGAAAAGTTTGAGTTTGTGAAAGGAAGTAAATTGTTTAATGTAGAAACTAGGTTGAGGTGGAATATTTGTGGAAGAGCAATGCATTAAATAATGGCAAATTCTGTTTTGTATGCTTAGCACTCGAAATGCATAAAACTTGAAGCCTTTTTACAACTGTTGCTTTTGCTGCGATAAGGCTAGCATTGCATGTTTATGTACTTATTATTCGTAGTACGCAAAGCTGAGCCAACAAATTTGGTTATTAACTGGCATTAGCCATAAAAGTGTTGGCAATTTGCTGAAGGCTGGCTGCGGAGTTGGATGGCAACACTTAAATTTTACGAGTCCAAGGCGACAAACTGAAGACACTTTGCGACGCTGTGAAAGTGGCTAAAGTTGATTTGGGGTTGGGCCAAGCTGTTGGCCAAAAGAGTGGGCACTAAAGAGGTGTGCAACTCCAAATAACCATTAGGCGTGCTGCTTGCCAATTTTAATCTAAAAGTTGAGCTATTGATGGAAGCATATGTTAGACGCCTGCACAATAAATCGTAGCATATTTTTTTGGGGCTGTCACTTTTTGTGGCGTTTAAGAGTCCTGGCGAGAGAGTGACGAGAGAAGTGCTGAGGGGCTGTTTGAGGTTCTGTGCTAATAAAAATATTTTTACGAGAGTACACAGCCCGCACGCAAGGCAATAACAGAAATTAGCAATAAAAAATGCCAAGGCTGTAGTTGGAGGGGGAAGGAGACTCATCAGCTCAAGGCACATAGCTAAAATTGCGTGTTGCAAATGGCGGGGGACGGAGGATGGGAGTGCGGCAAGTCGACACATAAAACAGCAAATGTACGAGTATTTCGGTTTGTGTTACATTTGTTGGGATTCTATTTATATGCTGTGCAAGAACCCTAACCATCTCCCCACCGCAAGTTTTACAGTTCACGTCGCAAAGTTGAAAACAGTGTTGAAAATCTTTCTATGTGGCAAACAAAGCAAATTGCAGCACATATTTAAAAGGTGGGGTGGCACATCAAATTCGTTGGCCTTTGACCTGCATTCGCATACCATCCATTTTTTGGTATGTTTTCTTGTTTCAGCTCTCAACTTTTATGACAACATCGCGCATTTTCACTGGATGCCCACGTGACGTATGAGTAATGAAAATTCTCGCATATAACTTTGGTTTCATTAATGGGCGCGCGAGTGTGTAGTCTGTGTGTGTGTGTGTGTGAGTGTGTTATTTTCAATTCGTTGGCTGTCAAAATTTTTAATATCAATGTATAGTTTATGGCAAGTTTTTAAACAGCTCGAGTCTTTTTCATCTAGAAATAAATCACGTTCAATTCCAATTTATGAGGTATATAAATAATAAATATTCGGCCCTGAATTGCCTATGCTTTACAGAAAGCATTGCTTTTATTTTTTATATGTACAAAATATGCGCAATCTTCGAGTAATAAACAATAAAGCACTTTTTACGCATCAAGCATTAAATTTTAATGGCTGCAGAGTCTTATATGTACATATAGAATATATAGTATAAATATACCATGATAACATATTCTATTTGTTGCCAAAAATAGACAACATAAATTTTGTTTGCCCTACACATTTTATTTTTATTTACTTTATTTATATAAAATTTAGCTGAAGTATTCCACAATAGTTAAAAAAAATAAATATGTTCAATAACATTAAATTTTATTTGAAATTTTATTTATTAGGAATATTTAAGCTATTTTGTAAAATATGAAAATACAAATTATATATAAAATATCTATGCATTCAAATGTAAAATGCTTCAGCAAACGATAAAGAAACTCAAATGATCTCCAATCTGATTGGAAAATGTTAATGTTTAGAATTAAGAAATAAATATAAAAAGAGTATTAGTGTTGTTAATGAACAACAAATATTTGGATTATAGCTAAAGCTAATCCAAACGATTTGCATCTTCAATTAGATTGTGGTAATAAGAGAAATAAAGTGTTTTGCCACTTAAATATTTATGTATTTTTATGTGTTTCTATTTTGCCCAGTCTCTCTGATTTAAAGTTTCAGTTAATATTAGAGTATTTATTCAATGACGTTGACAAGAATTGCAATTTGCAATTGCAATGTTTCTTTTTTATTTGCTTGCATTTTTCGTGATGCATGCTTTTATTCCATTTAAATGAATTGAAACACCTGCCATTCAGTGTCAACCTTGGGAATTTTTCCAGTAAAAAAAAAAAAAAAAAATATAAGAGCGGTAACAATTTCAATATTTTGCTTTATATTGTTTGTTTCTGCAGCTCAGCATGGCACAAAGAATTTTCTGCTAGAATTAAACAACTGATGGTAAATTTAATATTTCGAACAACTTAAATCAGTTTTCCGTTTATGTTCATCATTAAAAAAATTAAGCCAACAACTGCAGAAATTGTATTTATAAAAATAACAGAAATCTTTTGACTTAAACTAAATGGTTTGTTAAAAACAAAGTTATGCATGTATTTAAAAGGTTACTTTATAATTATCGTACTAACTATTTGAACATAGATATTTTCTGTTCAACTTAAATTCAATATGTACCCATAAATTACAGAGTTCCATTTGCAATTTTAATATGCAAAATGGAAATGTCGGTCATCAGTTGACAGTGCCATATTTATCAGGCTGTTTGTCATAAAATATATCCGTGTTTAAGTTGAGATAACTAACGTCGTTTAAATGTGATTCTCAGCTGTCAGTTGGAATGTAAAAAAGTATTTGTATCTTGCTGCTGATTTATGAGACTGTATTTTGGGAGGGCACTCAGAGTAGCAAATATATCAATTTAAATGCGAGCAGTAAATACGAATCAGCTCAGTTACAGCCACAGGACATGTCTTTATGTGCAACAGTCGTTTTAGCCACTGCCACAATATGCTGCTCATTCATATGTTGTGTCCGCAGCGCACTCGAGGATTACCAGAGAAGCATGCCCGGAGCAAATAGCTCGACCAGCTGCTCTGCCAAAATGGTTATTCTTTGCTAGCATTTATTTACTTTATTTTAAAATATATATATTTAGTTTGCTTAAGAACTACTTTAAGAACACACAAGTGACATAATTTATGAGTATAATAACGAGCTGCTCGAGCAAACTTAACTTTTGCTACGTTTAAGGTCAAAGTTGCCGCCTTTAAGCAAAACTATTCAACTTTGAATCGCTCAAAGGCGACCTGGTTGCAGGCAGGCTGTGCAACGTGCATGATTCATATGGCAGGTTGCAGGGTAAAAGCTGCAGGCCTTATGCAGGACACGCTTGTGGTTTTTGCTTTGTGCCACATTCTTGCTTTGTGGCTGTCTCAATTTACTGTGCCGCCGCCTACTCATACAGTCCAACACTCTGTTCCCGATAAGCAGAGAGTATTTGAGATTGAAATTGAGGCAAGCAATTAAATTTAGATAAACTTAAATATTGACCACTTTTTAAATCATATTTATTACTCAGAGTGTTACAGGCTGAGTTTTGATTGAATTACAAATGTCACTCACTTTCCAATTCAAATATATTTCTGTTCCATCAGATCCAGATCGAAATAAGAGTATTAAATAGTCGAATACTTTTAACTACAATGAATTTACATATTTACTGATGTCCTGTGGTCCGAGCAAAGTAAAAGCTTATATTCTACGTGCCTTAGTCTCATTTTTTATACAGTTGCGGTTCGTTTGAGGACATTCATTGTTGCGCATACGCCGCGTGTTGCGAGGAAATGGGTGGTGGGAAGCAGGGTTCATTGCTTCTCGCTTAACTAGCTGGTAAGTTTTTTGGTTTGCGTTTTTTTTTTGTGTTTGCTTTTTAAAATGAAATACGTGCCACACGTGTTAAATGCGGCTTTTACTTACATCTCACTTTATAGCGGGGAAACAATTGCACAATTTGACAAAATACCGGCAGATGGCAAAAGTGGGAGAAATTTGCATATGTTTCTTACTCTCACACAAGCTGTGGCACTTTGGGCGTGTGTGTGTGTGTGGCACACTCGTGCGTATTGTATGAGCTGTTCTCACTTTTGCTGTGCCTTGCCAAAGCTATTCTTTCCTTTTAATTGCAGCGCTGTTGTTATGTCGACAGTTGTCAAGATACAGATACAGATACAACTGCAGATACTGCTACAGATACAGATACAGATACTGTTATGCATAAATAGCAGCTGCTCAACCTGTTTGTCCTGCCAGACATATCATTTACAAAGCAACTTTGCCAAGAACCAATCCACTTTCACTTACAGTTTCATCTTACTTTTCGGAAGTTTTTAAAGCTAAAATATAAGTTACTTATTTGTACTTTAAAAGTACTTTGATTTTTGGCAACTTTTTTGTTACGAGTGGAGAATTTTTTTTTTGTTTTTTTACGGAGCCTAGACAAAGTTAAGGCCTGACAAAGCTGTGGCAGCTTAACTTAAATACAGACAACTTGGCAACAGGCTTTTAGCCAAAAACCATTCGTACATAATTCAATTGTTCTCTTGACAAGGGTTGTTTCTGTCGTCCATCAAAATAAATATATTCCAGTTTTGTAATCCTACTTATATTAAACATAAGAACCCTCTGTTAAATGGATATGACCCTTGATTTGAAATAGCTTTACTTTTGAAAAAGATTTAGTCTTGTCTTATTTATTTTATTTTATATGTAAATTAGTTGAATATTAATAAACAAAGCAGTAAATAATAAATAATGTAATGTAGCTTATAGGAAAGATTTATTTACATAATTTAATTTTTTAAAATATTAATAATAATAGAGTAATTATGATTGTTATTATTATTTTATTATATTATTATTACTTCTGTAACTTCTCTCGCCTTATGCAATTTATCATCTATTTTGCTGGCATTCATTTAAATTTGATTCAATTTTATTCCTAATTCAATATTGTATTTAAGAATTAAAATAATTAATGCTAATAAATCTATTCAAATACTTGCAACTTCGTTGGTTGACTTAATATTTGTCACTCATTCGTTGCCCCTCTGATCTTTGACTGGATTTTGGCGACAATATATAATAATAACATTATTTGACTGCTGTTGGCTTATAGCAAGTAAAAGTCACAACCACACACGCACACACACATACCTCACACGACAAATACCCCTGCTGAATGAGCAATCCAAGGAGGGTTCAAGCAGCAGACGCACTTTTCCGCCTATCAGCAATTTTCAGCACGTTTCGTTGGGTTTTGTTTAAAATGCTTTTACATTTGACTTCTTGCCACTTGTGGTGGGGAAGGGGGGGTCGGTTAAAGGGCGCATTTCTGATTACAGCCGCATTGGCAGCTGCTCTCAACCACACACAAAAAAAAAGACATACAAACACAATTGAGGCGTTGTCTTAAATGGCTCACTCCGCCAACTACCTCCCTGCCGGCTCTGACCCTGACCCTGGGCAACCCGTCTGGCAATCAGCTTGAATGAAAGTCAGTTCTGAATTTCATAAGCATTACTTTTCAATTCATTTGCCTCAGTATCTGTGTGCAATTTTCCTTTTTTAGGCAATTACCGCTCAATTCATATGGAAATAAACTTGGCTGCTTATTGTCTCGCCCCAAATAAGGGGTACGTGGGGCATGTTAATGCTGCCATTTGTGTATCAGCATAATGAAGTGTTATGGCCTCAATATTTGTACAATAGTCGCATGTCCGCCATCTGCCGTTTACCATAATTCTCAACAATATCGCAATGGAATTTCTACAACAAAAAGTAAAAGTTTACTTGCAAAAGTCGAAAAGCTGCGGCTTTTGTCCAGTGTTTTGTTTACTTATTGCTGCTTGAACTTTTTGCTTTTGTCAAATTTCAATTTATTTGCAATTTATGGCGATTTGATTTCCTTTAAATTGCCGACGTCTTCCACTCACTTTGCCGTTGCCAGACAGCTAAAGTTATTTTATTTATATATTAATAATGTAAAAATTCATAAATAAGTTTATTGTGTGGCAACTAAAAAGTCAATGTAGCATTTTTGAGCGCCTTTAGTTGTTCAGTTGCTCAGCTTTAATTCAGTGTATATGTAATTTGAGGGACCTAAATATTGTTCACAAAATAGTTCAGTAGCAGTTTATACAAGTTTTAATAGTAATTTAATAAAAATATATATAAATAAAACATTTTTGAAGGCATTCTAAATAATGATTTAAGATATGTCTTTAATTGATTGACATTTTGTTTAAAAACTTCTTTACTTTTTAACATCACACAGATTAATGCAATTCTTCTTATACTATAATTATATTTTTTATTATATATTTATGTATATTAGAATTTTGTAATAAAATTCTTCTTCGACTCCATAAAGTACAATCATTATTAGGAAGCGGGTAACTTTCCAAATGCTTTAAAAATTGATTCACAATACATTTATTAATATTTCCAACTCCGGATTTAAATTTAGATGTCAGCATATAGGCCCCGCTTTACAGAGTATTAAATCCTCGGCGTGCCAAATAACTTATTTATCTTTTAAACAAACATTTAACTTCATTTTCGCGTTAAACAATTTAACTATCGAACTTGAAGTTTTTGCACCCTTTTGATTGGACATAAATTGCTTGTGTAATTGCTTTAGTAAACTTTTAATTAAAATCAAAATATTTACTAGCAAAGTTGAAGAAATCGAATTGCAATAATTGACAGCACTCAACTTTAAGTAGCAACATAAGCCAGGTCAAGTGCTCATATGCATCGTGGCGAAAAGGGGTTTAAATTTTAATTAGGAACAGTAAAGCTTGCGAAAGCAAATACAAAAGTATTTCGTTAGATTGTGTGTTGCAGATAAGCACAGCTTGAGCTTGCCACGTGCCCCAGCTGCGAGTTCAGTGCACTGCAAATTTTATGGTGTAAAACTTTCTTTCAGTTGTGCTTTGGCAGATAACTTTGGGAAGTGTATTAACCAAGCTAAAGCTAATGCTAAATCTATTGAAGTAGTCCATATTGGCTTAATTAATTTAGTTTTGTGTGAAGTATAATTTTTGTAATGCACTACACAATGTGCATAGGCATTTATCAAATTAATTTTGTGACACTAAGTAAATTCTTTGATTCTTTGTATATATGCAGTTGACTGCAATTTAAAGTCAAGTTTATAAATTCTGACTTTTTGATTATTTAAGATTAGAAATATTTATAATTTATAAAAATAAGTTGGCTCTTATTGAAAAACTTTAAATGACACTAAAGCTTGACACTTATACATATAAGAGACTTTTTTATATATAAATAAAAAATATGAACAAAATTAATAAAAATAATAAATATTATGCAAGACAAAAATATTTTTCAGAATAAGAAGTGAAAGAAAATATATCTGAATTACCTGTTTAAAATATATTAATATTTAAATTTTAATAATTTTATGCATAAAAGTTCATATATTTGCTTATGCCTGTTTTGAACACATTTATGTAAGACAATATTTATTTAAATAAAATTATCTATTCTATTCTACCAATATAAATCGACTTTTAATAGATGTTAATAGAGCATTTGGCAGTCGTACTTTCTCATTTATTATTCATTGATTTTTGCATGCTCTTTTCTTGGAGCTTTGTGTGGACATTTAATTAGTGACTGCGCTCGAAAACACAACCAAAAAAAAAAAACCAAAAAAATAAGAAACATGAGCATAAATCGGAGCACAACAACAAACAAATGACTCCGACTCTTGCGTGAGTGTGTGTTTGTGTGTGTGTGTGTGTGTGTGTTTGTGTGTGTGTGTGTGTAACACACAAATGTATCTGTCGGATACAATCACAAGCTCATTACAAGGCATGTATTCGTTAAAGTACCTTTGTTCTGTGGGCTGCGCCCCTAGTCCTAAACCAGTTGGCAGCTTGTCCAGTGAGTGGAACGCATTATGTTGTGCCTCGCATTTTGGCTTATCTGATTTGACTTTTGCCTTTTTGCCTGTTTGGCCGTTGGCCAATTGAATTTCAGTTTCTTTTGTGCTTTGAACCTTTGGCTGTTGTGCGCTGCTATCTCTGAGATACATTCTGATAATTCTGATTGCTCGCCGGGCTGCCAATTAAAATGACGTTCACGATTCGCCTGTAAAGATTTTCCGATGACGCTGCTACTGCTGCTGTGCCGGCTAATTCAATAAGCTTGGAAATTGTATGGGTCACTAAGTGTACGGTATGGCAGTATTAGGAATACGTTAGTTGGACCTGATGGACTAGGATATGCGCAGTGCAGAGGTGTTCGTTGGTTTGAGCAGGAACTTCCTTTAACTTTCATTTTAGATATTAATTTTTAAAATTGGTGTTTTCTTATTTGTTTTTAATTTATAATTAATTGTACATTATAGCCAGATATATGATGATCTTAAAACATTCCTGTTAAGCTTTACTTATTTATTTTTAATATTTAATACATAAGAGCAAACATTAAAAAATGTTGGTCTATACAATAATCGTATGTGTGCTCTTGTTAACAGATTTAAAGAGCGGAAATAGTTAGCAAAATTGTAAGGAAAATCATAAACATGTAAAATATATAATGATCTGACTATAATACAAGCATAGTATAATTCATATATACCCTCTCTACACATGCCGAAGCGAGCGCCAAAATGGACTCGTATAATTTAGGTAATTTCAGTCCATAATTTTAAAAAATTTAGTCTTTGGGTAAAAGCCAAAATGCACTCTTTGCCAGGTTGCAAAAATATGCGAATTTCTCAATTTCACTCATGAATTTAGCCGCACAAAAAGTAGCGCGTTGCATTTTGAGCTGCAACAGAAGCGGTTGCAGCTGCATTGTGTGCTGCATAATTTTGCATATTTCATGTTGCATGCGAGTTCGAATTGGGTTAAATAAATGCAACATTTGAACCTACTGGCAAATGCATAACAATTTCTTAAGCAAAAAAAAGGCAACTCTTGTTTGAATAATCGCTTCATCTGCAGTTTAAATTTAAGTTCGCTTGTGGGAGGTTAAAAATGTTCTATTAGTTATTAGCATTTTTATACTTTAATAAAAATTAAAGTTGAAACTATAAAGTTTTTGTCTACTTTTGCTGAATGGAAGACTATAAAAATTATATTTTTATTCCCGGAAAACCATCAAACACATAATTTTCTTGCTAGTTTTGTAATAAAAAAAAGATAATATTAAATGTTAATAATTAATATCTATAGAAGTTTTTTATAGAAATCTATAGAAAAAAGATTTAACTTAATCCCTCGATATTCTTTTACAATAATTTTCAAGTCAAGATTCATTGAATGTAAATTTAACTTGACTTGAATACACTTTATGAGCTGTAAATCTGTGAACCATTAAATTATCTATTTAGATAATGGCTTAGATTTTCCGGG
This sequence comes from Drosophila longiperda, assembly GCA_035042125.1. Classification (NCBI taxonomy): domain Eukaryota; kingdom Metazoa; phylum Arthropoda; class Insecta; order Diptera; family Drosophilidae; genus Drosophila; species Drosophila longiperda. The sequence goes on from JAWNLV010000107.1 coordinate 15,590,447, forward strand.
CTGTTGCTATGGATTGTTAATATTGATTAGTCATTTCGACCGCCCACATGAGCCATAAATATTCATGATACATCAATGTAATATATTATCTATAAAGGGGTTTTTTGCCCACTTTTTCTTTATTCCTATATTGTATTTTTAACCATTAGGGATTTAAAGAAATGCTCTTCAGTTGTACATGTAATGCTCCAAGCTAACTTCAAACATTTCCCACGGAACTTATCTTATCTGCGGCAAGGGTCCTCATAAAATTAACAAAAAAAAGGACAACGCCAAATGGTCGGTGAATTCGGAGGGCGAGGGGTGTGGCTGGTTCTGCATGGCCGCCCACTGAATGCCCACGGAGGCACTACAAGAAAGTGTGCAGCAATGAAATTCAGGCCCAGAATTATGTATTCGTTGTATAAATTCTACTATGTGTGTGTGTGGGTGTGTGTGTGTGTGTGTGTGTTGGAGTTGGGTTTATCTTAATTACCTGCAATATTGCAGCCACAAAAGGTGCCCAGCATAATGGGTCGGCAAAAAAAGGTAAAAAAAAGAGGGGACAACAAAAGGCTTTTGGAAAAATGGCAGCCTCAACAACTTCAATTAAGCGTTTTAATTTTCAGTAGCTGGTAAAAAGAAAGAATCTAAAAAATGCTAGAATTTTGTTGCTTTTAACTTTTCTTTGTTGTTGCCTGCTCAGCTAGGCCAAGAGTGAGTAGGCTGACCGCAATACTAATAGATATAATGGCCAGTAATTTAGCATAAATTGGGCTGACGCCTTTGAGATTTAAAAGCAGGACACTCCACATAATTGCTTCTTATGCATATTTAAACAAAAGCCGCACGAATTTAATTAAAAGTGTCCAAAAAATGAGCGAACAAATTTCATGCGCCAGCACGAATCCAAATAAAACAACTTAGAAACTTATAAACAACTTAAAATATTTATTGTTGAAAGAAAAGCTGCTTAGTTGTGTGGCAAGTAGAACAAAACCCAATTGTTGTGCCACGTTTTGGACCCCGCCTACTTAGTAAAACAAAGTTACGCCTAACAAAGTTGATGGCTACTATAAATAACGGGAGTAAACAGCGGACTGATTTGAGTGCTGTTGCGTGCACAGTGCGTCCAAGTGGATATCAAGTGAATATCAATATACAAAAGACACTGGGAGAAACCACAGAGCATAACCTGAACCATCATGAAACCGCCACTTGGTCCTCATTAAATGTGTCTGAGTGACAGGGAACGGCCAGCATGTGTGGATGGAGATTTGTTAAGGCATATTTACAAATGGACTTGGACTTGGTCTTGGACTTGGACATTTAGACAGACAGACGACAGCAGACATGGGTCTTACAATGGTCAACATGGCGTATGAGCATTGTGGGCTGCCATCTGCTCAGTTGCTCAATTTGTTCTTGCCCGCTGCCCCTTGAGTGTGGTTATGAAACACTTTGCATTATTTATGAGGCATCCGCTTCGGCCTCCGCCTCGGCCTCGGCCATTAACTGACATCTCGTACTGTGTCTGAAGATATCCTGAAAGAGATATGGCTACTTAGTTTGATTGACTGCCAGTTACCCTGCAATTACTTTAATCATATGAAATTTTACCAAAAGACAAACTATCTAATAATAATTATTTATTGTAATGGCATTTTCTGAATGTTTACTTAACTGCTTTGTGCCGCAACCCGTGAAATAAATATGATTTAGGTTAAGTTTTCCTTTTTTTTATATATGTACTACAATAAATTTAGAATCCCGTGGGGAATCGTCTTCCGGGAGAGATGGATATGACAAGATATGGAGTTGACAACAACTTGAATATTTTTTGCCATTTATAATTATTCTTAGATAAGATGTATGTTTTTTAAAGAATTATATATATAAGAACAGGCAACTTAAATATTTTGTAAATAGTAAATCGATTTATTAAAAAACAATAAATAGCTTAAAATTTAGCTATTGTCAACAATTTTAGTATTTAGTTTTTTTTTAATTTAATATTTTTATTATTTGCTGTTACAAAATCAAACTTAATTGATATTATGAGCTTAGAAGAAAATATAGATGTTCAAATAAAAATCGAAGCCAGTTGCTGAATAACTAAGTTTATATTATTGATTGCTAGCAACTTTCTGACATTTTCTCTAAATATGAAATCAACAGGTCTTTTAATATATTTTAGTGATACACTAATATACCCCATATGCTGACTTTTTACAGCGTATATTTAAAGCTTTTAGCACATAAACAGCAGCTGCCGTCGACAGTTTTGTGGCTTTAAGTTTGTTGCTCCCTTTGTGGTCAACACATTTTTAACGCTCTCAATGACCATGTTAAAATCAAAAACCATTGTAAACTCTGGTAATTCCGGGAAACAGGAAATGATGCGTAAAGGATCAACTTTGCTTCACACTTGGCCACATGTCCAAATGTGGCAAATTGATGGTTGGGGACACTTTTAGCCGCTTGCTTTAACTTTTGCTTTCGGCTAATTGAAAGATTTTGGTGTCAAAGGCATTGTGTTGGCTTTAGCTAATGTTGCAAGAAATTTGATAAGGGCAATTTGTCTTTGCTAGACAACTAATTAGAGAATTGCAAAGTAGCAAATTAAGAAATTAAATTTCACAAAGCTTTGTCGTTGTTATTTTGACTGATGGATATAAGGAAAATTCAAATTCAAATTTGTGCCAAACATTTCACTTTCGCGACTGACATTTTTAATTACGCTTGATGTGTTTTTTAATTGCACCCAACAGATGAAGGGTTGCAGAGGGGGGAGGGGGGGGGGTGGTAGCGGAGGAGGTAAGCTGACTAGATGTGTGGGCGCATTTTGTTGTGCGCCCATCTTCGTAATGCAATTTTCATGTTTTCTGCCTTCGACTTGCATGTTGAATGCACAAGAAGTTGCCGCTGCTGTTGTTGTTGTTTTTTGCTGCTACAAATGTGTTTATTTATGCCACGCGCCGGTGTCTCAGTTGGAACGCTGCCACATGTGCCGCAACGACACAGCACATCTAGCATTAAACATCGCATAAATATAACGCATACGCCACATAGTGTCCCCAGATATGCCAAAAACACTAACCCGATTTACACATTCAAATGGAAAAGAGCCAAGGAATCCAAACATGCTGAAATGTCTTCATTTGCATTCGGCTTACGATTGGCTTTGACTTTCCATTTAGCTTCGTGGCATTGAGGCAAATGGCTTTTGCAGCATTCAACACAAAAGGCCAATCAGCACGCATGAGGCAAGCAGGAAGCCAACACTATTTCAAATCCATTTCCCTTAGTTGGTGTTTAACATTCATGGAAATACAATGTTGTCATTCTCAAAAAGGTCAATCATTTCAGATATATTCACTTTGAAATGGAATATATTAAAACCTTGTCGTATATTGATAATTATAATAATATTATTGGTTCTTAGTCGTTGTTTATTCTGTTTTTGCTTACAACATCATTTTGATAAATTATTTGTCCAAACTACAATTTTATTTAGTTCAGATTTCTGATTAAAAAGTGAAATGAATGTACATTTTATGCAAACTATACTACTTACAAATGATTTATATTTTCGAAATCCTACGCTTTTAATATGAACGAAATAAATACTATTGCGTAATCCTTAAAGTTATAAAATGAAAAATGAAATACAAGTTTTAAAAATGAAGTTGAGTTGTATAAAATTACAAAATTTATATGGACTTTTCTTTTTCTAAACATCAACGTTTCAAATATGTTTTTTTTTTATAAGAAAAGTCGCAAATTCAAATAATAATAATAATAAAAATTATAACTATAATATAAATATTAATAATAATAATAAAGATAAGGCAATCAAAATATGAATACAAATTTCTATCAACTTTTTAGGTTTCAAACAATAACAAAAAAAAAAAAAATGTATATATATTTATAAAATATTAAATAATTTTCTGATTTATCAACAATTTAATGCTTTTTGATTAGGGTCATAAATGTTTCTCATATTGACGCATTTCTTTGCACACCCCTCAACCACACACCTCAAACACACACACACAGACACATCCCACACAGAAGACACGCATCATTTCACTGCAATTCTGAAAGCCAACATGTTGTTGCTGTTTTTGTTGTTGTTGTTTCTGCATTTTTTGGAGCCGTGCCCAGAAGAAAGACTGCGTGGGGATTTCAGTAAAATTCGAGTAGCATTTTGCTTTTGCTTTTGGCGCTATTTTGATTAGCAGCTGTCAACGATTGCGGCCAAAATGCCGAATGATGTTTGACGTGCCACTTCCGGTGAGCGGCAAGCGGCAAGCGTTTAGAGACTTGATAAGGCCATCTTTTTATGTGTGAGTGTGTGTGTGTGTGTGTGTGTGTGAATGTGTCACACACTCATCGCTTGATGTGTCAATCAAAGGCTTTGGGGCGGCAACATATTTAGCAAATGTCGCGCTGGAGCTTAACACATTTGTGGCGGCTTCTTCGGTTGCTACTAATGGCAACAAGTGGCTGACTTGGTGTGGAACAAACAGTGTTAAGTTCTAGGGCTGTCGAGGGGAGGCGCAAGTTGGGTGTAAAGTGCGCTGCTTGGCAATTTGCGTGTGATTTATGGGCTTGCCAGCCGTGACATGTAAAACATGGTTGCTTGAGAAAGTTGCAAATTCAAGTGCCTCCCTTCCGTCCCTCTCGTCCAAAAAAGCCGCGTGACTTTATCTAAAAAGCATATCTGTGTTTGTTGTTAAAGAATGTTGCAAATCATCTTTTCCAATCTGATGCGGAGACGTAGGTAAAGAAGGAACAAGTCAACTGTGCTTAACTTCAAGATACCCTACTGAATAACTAGTTCTGAAAAGTTTCAAATTTAACTAATAATAATAATTATTAAAATAATAATATATACAAAGTAACAAATTTTAAAAATACATACAAAATAATCAAACAAAATTAAACTCTTCGCAGTGCAATTTTCAAGGTTTATCTTATCGTCTTATCATAAATTATATTTTACACATTTTAAGTTCTTTTGAAATGATGTTGAAATATATAAAAAATAATCTGTTTAAAATTTATAGACTATAAATTAAAAGCTTAAATGAAATATAAGTCATCAATAAAGATACAAAATTAATTAAATTGCTTATCTTATAGTCTTATCAAATATTTAATATTTACAATTTTTAATTCTTGTTATTATAAAATCTATATTATATTTGTATTCAGTAAAGTAAAAAGTATATTAATAAATTAAAGTAACTATTGACGCCGTAAATTATTAATAACATACAAATTAATAAAATGGTTTTGAGGATGCTTCTCCTCTGCTTGCCACATGTGTTATTTGCAAAACTGCGGAATTCCTATTCAGGATATTACAAAACGGATGTGGCCACTAAAGCGGCGACAAGGTGCATACAATGCGGCAACAGGTGTTTGTTGGCCAGCTTAACATGTGCTGTGATATCGTGCAGCGAACACTATTATTTATGGCCAACACCGGTCTAGGCCAGGTTGGCGACAGTCGCGCAATTCCGTGCAGATCCCACTGAGCGCGAGTGCACATGGCAATTGATTAATGCCCCGGCCACGGCGTAAGGCCCAAAACAAAAGCATTGCAGTACCCAGAGAGAGAGAGGGGAGGGGAGAGGAGGCTTGGTTGTTGTTGGACAGGCTTCCTCAATGGTTTGCTTTGGCAAAAACCAGTTGACTCGCTTTTGGTTTATCAAAAGATGCGGCACGTGTGACATGTGCAGTTTTTGGCGTTGCGCTTTTCTGCATTTTGTTGTTTGTTGTTGGTTGTTTGTTGTTGGTTGTTTGTGTGCTCGGCTGCTTCATTAGAGCTGACAGGCTGCCCAAAAGGTGAGCTGTCAGCGGGATCTGGCTGCCGCTGTGGCCACGACACAGCATCACAAGGTCTGTGGCCCCTGAAAGCACAGCTCTCATAGCCAGTGGCCTGTCAAATTCAGATGCAAAAACACAACAACATCAACAGGGACCACAAAAAAATAATCGAAAAAAAAAATGTTGGTCTAAAATTATTTTCTTTGCTATGTAAAAGTTATGCGGAAAATTCGCCAGTTTCCCTGACATATTCAGCACGACTTTCATGTTAGAAATAAAAGCTATCATTTGCAATATGATATTTGGTAGATTTTTTTTTACTTTTAGAGTGCTCGACTAGGGAAGAACTTGAATTTAATGTAAGATTGTTTTGTTATTAAGAGAAATCATTTTATTATACATTTTACATTTGAGCACTGAGTGTTTATTTATCAATGAAAAATTAAAGCGATTTCTGAGGAAATTGTCAAGTTAGATTGAAATAAATTTATTTCTGGCTAAATAAAAGAAAAATTCTGCATTACTTAAAAATTAATTAACATCATTAAGTTAAGTTTCTAAAGTTTCTTGATGCTAAACTATTACATAACTTAAGATTTTATTATATCAATTGCCATAAAATTAGTTTGCAATTAACTCTGATTTTGTTGTTGGGTGCTGAAAACGCAAGAGTTTCTGATGGAAAAGTTGTTGCCTTGGGCAGCGGAATGTAGCAATTGCTGGACATGATCAAGGCATGGCATTTTTCTCCATCTCTGACTGGGCACTGGAAGCGGGACAGCGACTGGGACTGGGACTGGGACTGACTCTGATGCTGTCTTTGGCCTCTGATATTAGCTGTAAGTTTTTGCGGCAAGTCGGCTGGTTTGGCTTTGAAATGTTTAGCGGGGCAGACAAATAAGTTGATTGTTTTGTGCTGAAGCTGGCACGTAAATGATACTGACAGCAGCGCGGACAGGACAGGACAGGACAGGGCCGGATGGCGATTGCTGTCCAACCCAGCAGCTCAGCAACGAGTCCAAACTTAATTTCTACATTTGCTGACACGATAATATCAGCAACAGCAAAAGAAGCAGCAGAAGGCGCTGTCAAACTGAATTTGCTTTGGTTGTTGAGTGGGCTAAACTGGTAACAGTTGCCAGTCATCCAGTAGCCACTTGGAATACAGCTCATCTTCGTTTAAAGAAGGGGCGTGGCTGTTCTGGCAATTGTAGTTGCTGCCTATACCTCGCAATCTATTCCATTAGATGCTTTTAGTGCTTGTTAAATTCCAATTAACAACTTTTTCTGCCAGTTCGACTGATTGGCGATTTGCTGCGCTGCCTTTTAAAGGCGTGACAGGGTCTACTCTTCAGCCGCCCCTCGCACCACCCCTCTCTCTCTCTATCTCTCTGTCTCTCTCATGTTGTGCGTTAATTGAACCCGCACACAGTTGGCCATGTAAGAGCTGACATTAGTTGTGTGGTTTGTTTACCTGTCTGTCAGTTAGCCAAGTCCACCTGTTTGTTTGTCTGTCTGTCAGTCACGCAACTGTTGCACGTTGCTCGCTGTCCATTTTTATAGAAACCTGCCCCATCTTTGGGTGACTCAGCGCGACGCGAGTGCGTTTTGTTAGCGTTTAGCCTGCGGCTTTCGTGTTTTCCATGTTTGCGTTGGCAAAGAAAATAAAAAACATTTCAATTTTTTAATGACTGCAAATAACAATTAATATTAATTTTAATTTGCGTTTTTAGCTTTAAGCTTCTAAACAAATTTAGCTGACCAGGCAACACATCTGCGATGACGATGACGAATACTATGAATACTTTCCCTCCTCCCTTCCCCTCTGCACACCATCCATCGTCAAAATGAAAATTGATTAAACCTGTGTTTAGTTCAGCGCACAATTCAATTTCAATCAGCAGCGGCAAAAGCGATTTTTTCGCGCCTTTTTTTTTATTATTTGTTTATTTTGTTTGTTACTTATGACCACAGGGGGGGAAGTGAAACAATTCCAACAATAAAACAATTGAAAATGCGGTTTTGATGTCTACGGCCTAAAATAGATTCGGTTATTGCAATTGATTGAAAATGGTACGTGCAATAAACATTTTGTGTATCGGCGATGAAAAGACGGTAATTATTATAGTACGTCCAGTGAGAAAACAAATTGCAGAAATCACATTTGGCTTTTGGCCAGAAACAAGTTCAAGATTTAGATGCCCATCAAGTTCAATGTGCAAGTCAGCGATTGAGGAGGAATCATTCATTAGGGGTATTTTTTTTAGCATATCTGTTATTCGATTTTCAAGCAAAATACAATTTAGCAAATATTTATTTACCTTATTGGGTTAGTTTGAATTACCATTAAATTTATAAATAAAGCACAGTTAATTGTGTTGTTTTTATCATTCAGAATAACAAAAAACAAAGAGTTTAATTTGGCTTTATATAATTTTGTATTATGCCCGATAAAGGCTGATCTTTTTGGCAAATAGATTTAATTACAGATAATTACGGTAGATAAAGTCTGATTTTTAACTAAATGGATTTATTTACAGATTACGGAATATTTTATATTTCAAACTTTTCCAATGTATGTTTGGAATTTCAACAGGAATAAAATTGTTTATATAAGAAAATCGCCAAAAAGATACTTTACAAAAATATTTTGCTGCGATTTGAAATTACTAATTATTACTTAATATAAATACGATTTTACTTATCAACTTGTTGCTTATTAGAATTTATAATCTACTTGATGACACTTTGATTGACAATTATAGTTTAATTTGAGTTACTTTCAATTATTTTTTTATTGCCAATAATGTGTAAGCTAATACCTAAGTCATAATCAGTGCAATCACGAAAATGAGATCGAGCAGCGCTTATGTAATCGATCAGATAACGGCGCTATATATATATATATGTAAATATATATAAATCTATAAACGCTTATCTGTATGCACTCAGTGCTTTTAAATTAGTGTAATTCAGTTTGTCTATAATATGCCTTACTAGTCAACATTTTCAACTGCAATTAAGAAGATTTTTGAATATTCAGAATTTATTTCCTATATACGATATATGTTTTTATATATCTTTATATATGTGTATGTGAATTGCTTTATATCTCTAGTCTCGGCGTCGCCAATTCGCTGTATTCTGACTGTTTGCGTAGAGTAGATGATAAATAAATCTAGTGTCTGCCATTATTTACTTATTGCGCTTGCATTAGTGAAAAACCACAATAACCACAACAACAACAAAAACCACAATCCACCCACCAATCCACAGCTACCCACAAAACCCCCGTTGTTGTTGTCGTCGCCGCATTTGGCTAAGACTCGTGTGCAGCTTTCCTGCTGCCAAGTTGATTGTTTAAACTAAACTGATAAATGGGTAGAGAGCCAACTGATACTAAGTAATAAGTACATAAGACAAGGTGGTTGGTTGGTTGGCGGGCGGGGCATTTGATGGGAGGGGTGGTGGGTTGGGTTGCGCCAGTTAAGCGCCTAATGTCAAATAGACAATAAACGGCATTTTGCCTAGAAAATTGTGTTTACTTTTGACTCGGGCTTCGGCTCGTTAGGCTCAACTTGTTTTTGGCCAACGCTGACAAATGGTTGCAGATACATCATGATCGTGCCACAATGATAAATAATCATTTACAGGCGCGTCGAGTCGCGTCGCGTCGCGTCGTTTTGCGTGAAATCATCGTCGATTTTTTCGATCATTTATTGTCGCTATTTTGTAATCTTTTTTTGATTTCGATTTGTTTGAATTTGAATTTTAAACAATTAAAGGCATTTGCCGTTGTCGAGCGAAAGATTTATGGCTTTGCAACGTGCAACGTTACAGCGAAAGTCACCCAAGAGGTGGGCGTGTCAACCGTCCGAAAGGTCAAAAAATCAAAAAGTTGGCTTTGATTTATGCAGCCGAGATTTGTGGACCATTAAGAAAAGGAAGCCCAGGCTTAAATTTGAATATGCCTTTTGGCAGCGAGCCCTAAAAAGAGCACGTATACAATTTAAGCTCTAAATTCGCTTTTACCAAAAAAAAAAAAAAAATTAAATATTTATTTATTAGACAGCAGAACAGATGTTGTCGACAAGTCAAAGATTAAATCGAACAAAGTCCATCAGGTCAAATAAAAAATATTTATTAAAAACCAAACAAAGTTGAAAAATTTAATTAAATTGTAAGGAGCACTAAAAAACGTGCTTCTTATGCAATTGGTTGGCTTAACTTTGACTCATCTTATCAAAATGAATATATAGTATATAAATATATGTATTCATATAATAATTAAATTAAGGTCTAGTGCTCGCAAAAAAGGCATAAGATAAGTAGCAATTTAATAAAACATTTATTACATTTTGGAAACTATAAGTTAGATGATTTCAAATTGGTTACGAATTACAATATGAATTTGTTTAAAATATATCTTTATACTAATATCAAAGTTTGATAAAAAATTGGTTTTACTATGCGAAATTATAATAACCAATTAGTAAAAGTATTAAATTCCGAATTATTTCTTAGTTCTTATTCTGACTAAAAATTAAGTTGGCATTACAAATAAATTAAAAGACATTTTTGATAATCGCTTGAATGCTTTTTCTTGTTTTAATTCTTAGACTGGATGTATGCGTTATTATCAGGAGCAAACCCAAATTTTTTTCAACTTAAAGCAAACAAAAATCAATTAAATTTGAATAATAGTTGTGGGTGTTTTTTTTTTTTAATTGTTTTCTTGTGTTGATAATTGCGAAATTGCACATCACTTACAATTTTGTCAAAATAATGCTTTTGTAATTTCTGTTATTATAATTGAGGTACGCCCACTCACACACACGTACACACACGCACACATACGCACACACACGCCCACACACATAGTCTATTAATTGCTACGTGTGAAGAAGCTGTGTGAAAAAGGTCGCCTTTTTGTTGATCAACTTACCAGAATGCGAAAAGGCGAACCCAGCTCGTTATGTGCAGAAGAATGCAACTGACGGGGGAGTGGCAGTGGGCGGGTGCGAAGTCCTTTGTCGTTCAAGCCTTTTTCTGCTGAAAGGGGTACTGTTATGTGTCTCCTGACTGCAGCCTCGTTCACGTTGTCAACAGTTAATTGAATTAGTTGTTAATTTATGGCTATGTTTTCACTGGGAATTTTAGCGGGGAGACAGCAGCTCCTTAACAATGGATGCTCGCGCGTAGGTGGGGGACCGGGGGATGGGGGCAAATGCACGATGGCATGCCAAGGACGGCGGTGCGTCGTCGTCTCTCCTTTGTAACAATGCTGCGCCGTCGCCTCAACTTGAAAGTTGACTCTTGATTAAATGCTTGCCACTTAAATTGGCTCTTAAGCGGCACGTAATGCAGCAAGGCGATAACAAATCAGCAGCAGTAGCAGTGACACTTGTAGTTTCTTTTATTAATCTGTACACTTTTTACTGGCTGACATTGAGTAGTTTAATATTCTCACTCATTATAAATTATTCGCATTTAAATCAAAGAGTTGAGTTTAACAATTGAATTTGTCACATTCATTTTTCGAGTTGCGCGCCACAGCAAAAGACGTTTCTTATGTGCACATCCGCGTGGGACGTTTGGAATTCGCGGCAGTTGAACGGCAACTGAAATCCGCACATGCCACAAAAACATGCAAAGGCCACGCAACAATTGCGCCGGCCGGCAGCGACTCGAGTCGCTTGCTTTTGCTGCTTGCTATTTCCTACTGGGTTGTATGCTTTCTTAACAGCGCCATTCTGAGTTTAACATGCCCACTTTGAGTTTAACATAAACGCTAACGCGCTCTGTTAACATTTTTGAAAGACAAGGTTTATGGAAACTGAAAAATATTTGCGTTTGTTTGTTGTTTTAATTGTTTGTTGAATCTTTTAAGTAGTATTAACATAAATTAAAGTTCGATCTGTATATAACAAATTGCTTAATGAACATCAGACTTTTCAGTTTTGGTTTGCCTATGATTTTTGGAAGTATTACTGATAAGACTATGAGTGTTTCTTTGAGTATCAGTTTTGAGATTTTTTTTTATTTACATTTAGACAGACGCAGTTTGTAAACCACGAGCAGTAATTCAATCACAATCTCTATATTCTAATTGTAGCATAATTAAAAAGTGACCACGCTTTGAACTGCGACATAATTTAAAAGCATTATCAATGGGCTATTATTAATTGTACTTTGTAGAATTGTACAACAAGAGGATGTGTTATACGTAAATAGATCTGAGAAACATCTTGTTACTACTCAACATTCATTCAATATTTATTCGGCAAGCAGAGATTGTGAAGCTCTCCGATTTATTTATTGTTTACTAAAGTCAAATGATATTTTGATGAATTATTTTCAAGTGGTTATCTTGTTTCTACACAAGTTGACATACAATTTGTAATACTGCTGGAGATATCTGTATCTGTATCTGTATCTGTATCTATAGTTGTAATTACCAGCGATAAGTTATGTCAATCAAAACTCCAGTTTTGATGAGTGCGCAAATATGTATCTATATTTAGATAGTAGCGATAAGGTAAGAGCCAAGCAAAGAAATCAACTTTTTCAGACAGCGCTGAAGTGATTGCATCAGATTTAATAGATTATTCGAATATTGAATACCCTTGCATGCAGTTATGTGAGAATAGGAATATACCAACCAAATTTGTAAAATTATTTTCTATTTGCATCTGAGTTTCAGTTCTTCTGAAAGGATCTAAAATGTTTAAGAACATATTTTGTTTTTCCACTTTATTTATTTCGCATTTTAGAAAAGCTCTAAAAGCTCGAAAAGCTTTTTACTCCACAGTGTAGGTAAAAGCGAAACCAGCATCGTAGGACTGGTAGATTTCATCGCTGTTGAAAATCACCACTAGAGGACCCGGGTTGCTGCCTAGAACAAAAGCTTTTGTGTTAGAAAAAGCTAGCAAAAGCTTTAGCTGCGAACTTACTGCTTATGACGACATCCTTATTGGTTTTGCCACAGAAATACGTGGCACGTTGACGGTTATCCACGAGTTGGGCCTGAGGCACCATTAGATAATCGGCGTTTTCAATGCTCGAGCTGGCACTGCGATAACAGGCGCTATCAGTCAACAAATCGCTGGCCGCAGTCTCAGCGCCCACACGGAAGAAGTAGGAACGAATGCTGGAAAAGAATGGGCAACAGCTCAGAATTGGCAGTGAATAGAAAGGAAATGCAGCTTAACCCACGTGAGTGCCTTAGTTGTGGCAGTGCGTCTAAAGCAGATGGCGTAGTTCAGGTGCGAGGGATAGATGCCGTTGCCATCGTTGTAGTTGAAGGACTTGACCACGCCCTTGCCACTTGGGAAGTATTGCAGGCAGCCGACTGGTGCCACCAGGAAACCATCATTAAATGAACTGGCACGTGCCTGCGGCTCTGACGCACGCACAGACGAGCCGGCGGGACACTCCAGCTGTGTAACGACCATATTCCACTCGGGGTTCGGCAGGTTGGCGCCGCCGGCACGATTCGCCAGCACGATGAGCAGATCGACACGGGAGACGCCGGCGCTGGCATTGAACGGTACATAGATGTGCTGCCAGGTCTCGACACCGCACAGGCGCAGTCCGTTCACCTGAAAGTAGTCCTGCGTGCACTGCGCGGTCCTCAAGCCCGATTGCCCCTGATTCTGCACTGTAGGCTGGGCGAGCGTCATGGCGAAATCGATGCGCAATTGGCAGACGTATTTGCTGTGGGCATTGATGTGATAGGCGCATTCCCGTGGAGGATTCGATGGTTTCAACAGCTTGATGTCCTTCGAGGCGGTGTTGCCACCACAGGTGGGCGTGGCCACAGAAGCCGCCTGCACACCGAGCACGCCAGCAGCACAGAGAAAAACGATCGCACCGAAACCCTTCATTTTGACACTGTTTGGAGTCTCCGGCGACGCTCGTCTGGCTTTTATAGTTGCTGCTGCTGCTGCTCGATTGTTGGCTAATTGGGGTTGTTAGGTCGCCTCGATAAGAAATCGATCAGTTTTATCATGTTGTCTATTTTGCAATTGGCATCTGTGCAATTTCACAAACAATTTCCAATTAGATTTCCTTCTTTCCAAGACAAGACGACATAGGCTAAAAATAAACAACAAATTTTAATAGATAAAGAAAAAAGAGTAAAGTTTATTTATAACTACAAGTTTAAGTATTGTATTAAGTATATAAATTATATTGTTTGGAAATATATTAAAGAAGAGAAAAATTAAAAAAATTAACACTAAAAAAAAAGATAGAATGATGCCATTAAACAATTAGGAAATACACATTTAACCACATTAAGAAATAATATTTCGAATTATTTTTATGTTTGACTTATCAATTTAGTGAATATGATAAATTTTTTGTTACATTTTCATTGCATTTTCTTGCAGAGTCTCACTTGTCGCAGGCATTTCTCAATTATGATTGCACAATTTGATTGCTGATAAGCGATTGATTGATTGGCTGATTGATAATTTCTATTTATCGAATTTTTGTAGACAAAGAGAGTGGAATGTGTAGCAACTTTTTTAACATTTTTTGACATCATTGCAGGTAATTCGTTGATGATGTGTGGGAATTAAGAAACGCATTTGTATTATAGAGCAAACATAACCCAGTTACGGGAATTTATAGTTTGTCGAGCAGAGCACGGATGAGTGTTTAGCGCGTGTTTGAGTTGATCGGTTCAATGACTGGCCACTAAAAAAAGCCACTCAAAATACTTTGAATTTTTATATGCTATTCATGCTAGTTGACCAAGCCATGACCGCTCTTAGACATTTAACTTAGCAAATATTGATACAAAGTGCTTCTAACACGAAAATCACATCAATGCCGACGTCGTTGCCACAGTTGCTCACAGTTACAGCCAGTTTCTGTCAGTGGCTGTCGTCATATAAAAGCCGCAGCACTCAACACTCACCCGCTCATTCTAAATGTGAAAGTGTCGACGGAAGCAGCAACAAATCGACAAATAGTTAAAACCATCAATCTGTCATAGCAACAAGAATAACAAAAAATAAGGATTATGCGATCACCGATCTGGTTCTACTTGCTGGGCATTTGCGCCATCTGCGTCTGTGCACAAGAGGAGGCAACTACTGCGGCCACTACTGTGGCAACTGAAGTCGTGCCACTTAATCAAACCAACATTGAGGAGCAGATCATCGAGCCAATCGTTTGGCGGCAAGCACGTCGACGCAGCATTACTGCGGACAGCTGCACCACAAATGGCGGTGCGACGGGCACCTGCCTCACGCGCTTCAAGTGCATGCGGCAAGGTGGTACTGTCAACGGATATTGCGGCACCTACGGCGTCTGCTGTGAGAGTAAGTAATATTAGTGAAGCAGTGATCAGCTTTCAAATCTGTTTTGCTAAAATAAAAAAGCTGTTTATTTTTTAACTAATATATTTTGGTCAACTGATCAGAACTGGCTTAAATCCATGATCTGAGTATTATATTTATTTTAAAGATGGTAAAGAAGGTACTTTGCCTTAGTTGAACAAACATTTTAATATTTTTTATAGCTTAACAAAATCTTATTAGAACAGACAATAATATTCATAAAGAAGTTTGCCATATTATGTGTCCACAACACATTAAAATCATGCTAATAATATTTGTCAATTACAAAGTATTAACAATTGGTCTTAAATTTAAATTTTGTGTAAATAATCCTTTTGCTTAGCAATAATCAGCTTTATTGTTGTCCAAACACTTAAGCAAAGTTTTGTTTAAACAGAATTAGTAAAACCAATCGACATAATTTTGTGAAACTTGATATTAATCATTTGTAACAGTTCCATAAAGTAGAATTTTTGTTATAGTTAGTTTGTCCTCATTTCAAAATTCAGATTTTCTTAATATTTAAACCTTAATTAATTGACATTTGCACTGCACAGCTAATATGGCGTGTGGCACGACCACCCGGCTGAAGCGCACCATCATTAGGAATCCGTCGAGTCTTACCAACAGCATTTGCCAGTACACAATTGAGGCATACAGCGCGAATGTGCAACAGCTGCGCATCGACTTTGAGCAGTTCGAACTGCCACAGCCGACGGTGAGTCCGGCAGATGATCAAATGCTCGAGTGCCAGGATTACTTTGAGGCGGGCAGGTTTAAGCTGTGTGGCAACAATGCCGGCCAGCATTTGTATCTGCCATTCAATGTGGCATCTGGCATCGATCAGATTACGCTGACCTTTTCCATAACGATACGTTGGCCTCAAACCAACTGGCGCCTGATTGTCACCCAGGTGGAGGGGCCAACGACGAGCAGCAAACGCCGCTCGGGCATGCTGGGTGGCTTCGGTGGCAACACAAACAGCCTGCAAGATCTGCGCGGCATATTCGCATCGCATCACGCCGACTACGAACTGCTGGCTCCTGCCGGCTGTGAGCAATATTACACTGAGCTGACGGGAAACATACGCAGCTTCAACTATCAGCCGACAATGGGCACCGTTTACATGCCCGACACAAGCTACACCATTTGCATCAAGTCCACGCCCAGTGCCAGCATGATTGAGTGAGTCATCCACTCTGCGTGTGTGTGTGTGTGTGTGTTGTGGGTGTTCACACCTAACGTTGTGTGCTTCTTTTGCAGATATTCCTTCAGTAAGTTCGCCATGGCACAGCAGGTTGGCGACGGCGAGGGTTACGATGAGGCATGCCACGCGACGGTGCATACGCCGGGCAGGCAGGAGGATTATCTGCTGATACCACAGTCCTTGCTGGCAAGGAATACGGCCTATCAGCCAACATACTACTGTGGCACCAATGACAATATGATAGTATATGGTAACTACTTGCAAACCAACTTTCAGCATCCAGCATGCAGCATCCTTGACCTGCTGTTAATATCGGTTTATTTTTATCCCACTCAGCATCGCCGCCCTACATGATGCACTTCTCCAGTGACGAGGTGACCATCGACCCCACCCAGGAGACGGGCTTCAGCCTGACTTATCGCCTGCGCACATCAATTCTGTAAAGTGGCAGTCAAGCTGCCCAGTTAAGTGGCCATTAGATTAAGCTCTATTTTAGCCATGTGCATAGAATTTAATAAACTAAAGTGAAAACGATTCTCGAACTCAAGCGTCTCATTTCATTTCTCTCCTCTCCTCTCCTCTCTCTATACTCAATTTGCCACATCACTTGCAAGCCGCATCAAAACTCAATCTGTTGCTGCAACAAATTAAGCTCAAACTCTATCAATTTTCTGCAACAAACCAGCTTTTTTGGCAAGTTATTCTATGTTGAAATTTCTGGTTGTTTTGCAATAGATATTATCAACATCTTCTTCTTCTTTTTGTTAACTGTAATAAGTAGAATTTTTAATGCAATTCGTTTATTAAATATATTATTATTATTATTTGTGCAACTTTAGTTTGGAGCTGAAAGATTTACAACTGTTTTGTTTTGCAAACTTTTGATTATTTTTGATTTGCTTAATAACAACCATTTTTTCATAAATAACTTATTTTTTTTTATTTTTTATTTAGTTTGCAAAAATTTGACGGTTGTAATCATGGAACTGTGCAGTTGTTGCTAATTAGTTAATGGATTTTGAAATACATATTTTGTTATAATTTTGTGAAGTGAAATTAATTTTGCACTTTTGAGTTTCGAAATTTGTTTTGGCAAAGGTATCAGTTTTTAGCGGTATTTTCGCCAGTTGTGTTTATTAAATTTTGACCAGCATTCGTGGCTTGGTTAAATGAAAATTGTTATGATAATTGGGATACTCTAAAACATGACATTAAATTGCACAAATAATTGACAGGTTGAATATTAAGAATGTGTAGCAAAAATTGTAACTTGTTTTGCGGTTAGCGACATGATTTTGCTTTTAGTTGTGTAATTAGTGTGATTAAAGTTAAGCAGCTTTCACATCTAGGTTGAAGGGTGAGTTGCCCTGTCAAACACTATATATATATATATATATATATATATATATATGTATACAAATACTGTGCACGTGTACGTGTAGCAATGAGCCATAAGCCAGAACGATAACAAATAGCCAAGTTCAGAGCGCTGTTTATTCAGTTAAGCACTCACCCATATTTTTTTTTTTTTTTTTTTTGTGTTTTGGCCATTTAGTTTTGTTTGGTTTGAGACGGAACAGTGGATGCATAAAACGCGCAATTGGCAGCATTAAGATGTTGGCCCACCCACAATAGAAGCATTTGCGTTGAGCCTTTCACTTTGACAAGCTGTTAGATTTTAGAGTCGCCGCTAATTGCCAAGCATCTTTTCATTCTTTCTTTTCATTCTTTCTTTCTTTCCCATTTCTTTTCACACACTTTGAATTTTTTTCACACCTATCGGCGGCTACTCAGAGAGCTACTAATTGAGATACTCACATGCGTAGGCTCTGTTAAGCGGCTGCTGAGGAGGGTGGAAGCAGCAGCGAAGCTTGACATCTAATCTAATAGTCAATATTGTTGATTGGTGGGCAGTGGAGTGTTTCAGTGGCATCTTAACACCTCAATCAGAAAAACAACCACAAACAAGGAAATAATAAAAAAATTAAGTAAAAAAAATAACAACTATTACTGGGAATGGCATAAGAGCCAGCCCCTCGTTGCTAAAAAAAAACACACAAAAATAAAAAATAAAAAAAAAATGCCTAACATAGACATAAATTTTCATGATGGCCGCACGAAAAATTTGCTGTTGCAATAATTGTAGAATTTAAGCGTCGAGTTGGCTACGCAAATGCAGCTCATAAATAAAGGGGCAAAATTAAACTGCAGCAAGGTGCCAAAACGAGTTGCAACAACAACAACAAAATGTTGAAAGGATTGTGGCTTGTGCGACGCAGCTGCATGGCAAATAACGAAAATGCATTTTAAAACTGGCCAAAAAGCAAACGAGGCAAAAAGGCAAACGGGGCAAAAACAGGCAACAAGAGGTAACAAGAGGTAACAACTTGGCAGTTAGTTCACTCTGGCCACTCGCCACTCGCCACTGTCTTTCACTTGGTGTCTCTGTTGCGCACACTACTTCTCCCTCTCTCTCTCCCTCTCTCTTTCCCTCTCTCTCTCTGTGTGTGTGTGTGTGTATTTAAGTAATGATTTTGCAAAATATGCTCAAAAGTGCCAACAGCAACACCGCAATATGGTGCCCCTAAATGGACTGTAAACCGGAAGTGCGAATAGCGTGCAGCTGCGCCAAGGAACCGTTGCCTAAGGAGGCAAAGGGCTGCACCCTGTTGCAACTGGGTGGCTGTCAAATAAAGCGTGACCAAACTGTCAGGCTAACGTTCAGCTTAAAGACAGCTTTTAAAGCCCTCTGCTTTTTGGCTAATAGACACACACACACACACACACACACACACACATGCGCACACACCGGACTCGAGACTCGAGCAGAATGTATGCTAAATTGGAGCTGAGTGAACAGTGGCCTGTATTTTTGGGTGTGCAACGGAAACGGATATTATAACGAGCATGTAAGCCGACATGCTTGACTACCCCACCAGGTACCCCCTCCTCCACTCCACACTCCTCACTCCATCGTATTGGGCCTGTTGTCTTATCACCATTGCGCTGAAAATGAAACGAAAATATTGCAACTGTCCGCTTGTCATAGGTTACTGCCTTCACTTGTTGTTCTTGCCACACTTTCCGCCCCTCGCTCACTCCCACTCCCCCTCTTCTAAAAGACAAAAGCAATAAAATCGAAATACAATTGCACTCATATACATACCCCATATACACAATTTTTTTCTCTTATATTTTTTTTTTGTTTTACTTTTGTCATGTGGCATGCGGCGTGAGAATTTTACGATGGCTGCGAAAACTGCAAACTGAGGCTCATATTCACTTTGCTCAGTGTGTGCAGTTTGTGTGTGTGTGTGCTGGGTGTGCATTTTTGTTGATTTTCATGGCATATTTTACAGTGCATATAAATACATATACAAACACACACACACACACACACACACACATATTGATAGCAAGAAATAAAATTGAAATGAAATATGCAAACATGAAAAATATGCAGCAGCTCGAAATATGCTACGAAAAAATTGGCAACACACAAATGCACACATAAATATATATATATATATATATATATATATATATATGTATACAGGTATACACAGTTGCAAGCGGTCTTTGCAAACACATAATACACACACACACACAGATACACAGAACGCCCACTGTCTGCGATTTATTGCATTATCAATAAAGTGAATAAATTTTGAGGTTATTGTGGCGTGATAGCGCCCATTTCTCGTTTTTGTTGTGCCTGCATTTGTGTGTGCGTGTGTGTGTGTGTGTGTGTGTTGGCGCTTTCCTGTGCTGTTGTGTGCGTGTCGTAATGCTGTGTAAATGGCGCTGTTAATTAAAAAATCGCACCCATGTCCACATTGCCATCTTGCAGGCAGCACGCCTCCAACGCCAACAACAATTAACTGATTAAGTGTTTAAGCCAACCGGCTTTAAGGACATTGCCCACTTGACTCTGTCCTTTATGGCGTTATCAATGTGTTTAAGTTGTGGCATAAAGCGTATAACTTATAAGCCATAAATATGGACAAGCTGAGAGATTTTCGAGTGAAATTCTTCATAAAATAAACATTTTAGGTATAAATATTTATTTTTATTTGATTGGATTTATTATCATTCTGAATGCAATATTTTTGCAAACATACTCGCAATTTGAAATGTATATAATTTTGAATATAAATGTTACTTTTTTCAAATAAATTTCGAGCTTATACATTTTATTTGAAAAATTTTAATTGATTTACAAACTTGTTTGCAAATCTTTTAATTTATTTATTTAAGAGTTTAGCTTGGCCTAAATCAAACCTAAAATGAAACTTTACCCAAATATGTGTTAGCCATAAATTAGCATATATAAATTTACAGTACTAATCCATATATTAGCTTTCACATGCCTTTGTTGGCCTTGTAAAAGCTGACACACATCTGCAAATAGTTATATATATATAGAAATTTGCCAATAGAATGTTAAGATTCAGCCAAGTATAACATTTGTCTCTGTGTGTGTCATTTGATTGATTTGACCGCTAAATTGTAATTAACGCTTTGGTTAATTAGTCGATTCAACGTTTATTTTTGATGGTTGTTATGGTTGTTGATTATTGTTTACCAGTCGATTGAAATCAATTGGTTTTATCTAACATTATCCTGACAGGGGCAATGTTGTGGGCTGTATGTTGACTTGCCCTACCCCCTCACACACACACACACACACACACACACAGTACTCATTCTGTTCAATCAATATGCGAACACTCGATGATTGTTCGAACTATGAAATTCCCATCAATAGAAATTTTGGGAAAATTATGCAAAACACAACACGCAAACAATTAAACCAACAAACCCACGCACGCACACACAAACTAACACATACACACACACTAATGCATACACACACTTATTTTGACACCTACTGCTCTTGATTGTGGGTGTGTGTTGTGTGTGTTCTGTATGTGTGTTGTGTGCGTCTTGGTGGCTGTTTGCTTGTTTGTTTGTATTGTCTGAGTTATAATATGTTAATCGCTACCGTTTGTATGTTTGCACATTGAATAATTACCGTTATGTATAGGCAAGCTTCACTGCATTGTTGCCCCATGTTTGAACTATGACAGCCAAAACAACAATATTTAAATGTTTCTTTGCCGGCCTTTAATTTATCTAATTAAATAAGCTGCTCAAATTTATATTAAACGGTGAGAAAATACGCTTGAACGAAGCTAAATTTTATTAAAAAAAACAGTTTGTGTTTTTAAGGTTATGTTAACAAGAATCACTTTGCACACATTGATTACATTTGCAGACATAAGACAATTTTGTATATCATTTAGCGTAATGTTTTTTTTTATCTTTTACAACATTCAACAATGTTGACTTTAATTTAACTATTTGGAAGTATTGGCGACAGGTGACATAGGCGACAGTTGAGCTGAGCAGATGCTCCTCTTCTCAGATAAGCAAAATGAGCATTGCGAACTAAGAAGTAAATACCTAAATAAACTAGGTAAAGAGGAAGTAGCATTAGTAGTAGTAGTAGTAGTAGTAGCAGTAGTAGTAGTGGTAGCAGAAGTAGAAATAGTAGTAGAAGTAAAAGTAGAAGTTGTAGTAGTAGTAGTAGTAGTAGTAGTAGAGGTAGTAATAGTAGTAGTTGAAGTAATAGTAGTAGAAGTACTAATAGTAGTAGTTGAAGTAATAGTAGTAGAAGAAGTAGACGTAGAAGTAGAAATAGTAGTAGAAGTAGAAGTAGATGTAGCAGTAGTAGTAGTAGCAGCAGCAGTAGGGGTAGATGTAAAAGTAACAGTAGTTGTAATAGTAGTAGAAGTAGCAGTAGTAGTAGTTGTGGTAGTAGTAGAAGTAGCAGTAGAAGTAGCAGTAGTGGCAATAGTAGTGGTAGTAGTAGTTGCAGTAGCATTGGTTGTAGTAGCAGTAGTAGGCATTAGTGAACTTAGCGCTGATTTTGTAATAACGAGAATAAGACTCAACTAACATCATAGCAGATTGAGTCGACTCAGCCAGAAAAATATGTAGTATTAGAGGTAAATATGTTTTATGCTTCAAGGACACCGTTTAACCCGATCAAAATACACGCTGAGCTTAGGACTTACAAAAGAGCTACTGGTGCACAAAAGATCTAAAAAGTCGCAGTGCATAAGGCCCTCAATAATAATAATAATAGCTGCTTTTACCCGCAGCATGGAAGATGGCAAGAAGGGGAAGGTAAGAAGAGACTAAAAGTATTGCAATCAAATCTTTCTTTTCTTAAAAAAAAACCAACCAAAGCCCAACATCCACATCATTTGGAATGACACTGATTCCACACACACACACACACACACACACACACAGCTCATATTTTACTTGTGCCCTTGTAAAGGGTTAAGTGAATGACATCAGCTGAAGATACCTTTTCGCATGATGCCGATGCTGATGCTGATGCTGATGCTACACATTAAAAAGCCACCCCTCTGGCTGAGTTAGTTACCGTGCCCCCATTTGAGATACTCCAACCTGCCCCATCCTAACCAATTTAAGCACACAGCAGGCAGTCAAATGAGCGAACTGTGCAAAGGTTTTAATAAATTTGTAAACAGATTTGTTAATTTCAGCATTAAATTTTGATGAGAATTTGGCCATATTGTGTGTGCCACAAAGCATTCCAAGCTATCTATGTGTGTCTGTCTCTGTGTGAGTGTGTGCAAGTGTGTCTGTGTGTCGGTGTTGGTGTTAAGTATGCGTGTTCAACACAAATAACGATAAAAACACAAAGTTAACTACAAACTGGGGAAGCTCTGTGCCTGTCTGTCTGTGCCCTGTGTGTTTGCGAGTGTGTTTTTCTGTGTGTTGGTGTTGTTGTGCTGTGTTGTGCGTGTACACTTAATGCCTTGAAGCAAGCCAACAGCAGTGTGGACAAAAGGCGTAAGAATTTAATGAAAATCATTAACAAAGTGTTGCCCGCAACTGACAGCAGCTTTAAGCAGCGAGCGGGGAGGACACGCATTTACGGTGGGGGGGGGGGGGGGCTGTTGAGCGGTTGTGGCAGGATGATGTAACCAAGTTTATGATGAGCCACGAAAATTAAGACTACAAATGTTTGTTTGGCTTAAATGAGTTTCAGTCAGGTCGCTCGGGTAAAAACAGATGAAAAGTTTTCAACTTTAAAGGCTGTTATAATGGAGCAAATGGACGGGTGGGGGGGGGTTTTAAGCGGGGTCGGGGCTTACATAATGAATGAACTGAGCATGGCCCGTGTGCTTTTTATGGCAATGTTAATTATTAGATTGAATTCCAAATGAGCCTTTTGACTCTTGGCTATCGCAGCCATCAAAGCTTTCAAATTGAATTGGTCAGCAAATGTCGTTTATGGTCACAAAAATGGCAACAGCTTCAGGCCAAAAACTAATAACGATAATGCGCGGATTGTTTGGTCGTCTTCTCCCTCAAATATTCAGCCAAATGTTAGCAAAAAAATAACGCGCTCAATTTTTATTTGCAATTGCATCTGTTTTGCGCTGCGGTTGCAATTAACGCTAATCTGTACAAAAGTATTGCCAGTTTTGCCGCTGCTAATGGTAAATTCATGCCTTTAAATTTGACTTTTTTTTAAATAAGGAAAGCGACTTAAATGCGACTTTGATGGCATTACGGCTTGTGGCCAATGTCTAATGATTTTTGTGTTGAGGACAATACACATTTTATGAAATTATCATTAAAGTATTTATAAAAATTGTCTTTAAAATTTGAGATACTTTTTGGTAGTAGAGATGAGGAGTCTAAATTTGATTGTATTGTCTTCAATGGTTGCACAAGTGCGGTTCAAAAGTGAATTTGTCAAAATATAAAATTTATTATTCATAAAAGTTTCCGTATAATGTGTTTAATATAGACACTTTACTTGATCCTTAACAATCAAAATTTGATTACGTTTAAAAAAAAACAGTCTATGACATATAGCTGATTTGGTGTTCATTTTATGCAGCTACTGCCCAATTTTATTAGCCCAATTAAGCTGAAATTATTCTGTAATAATGTGCATTAAATATTTGATTATCTGTGGGTCTCTCTAAGACAAAATCTGACCCAATTTTTAAAACATTTTCGTTGTGTTGCTCAAATAAATTTCATGCCTGCTTTCACTTTGCCACTTTGCCTCAAAACTCGGTTTTGTGTTTCCCTTTTTAAAATCGACCACATAAATACGGCATTTCGCTGCCACATTTTGTTGCTCGTTTCACTTAAAATCTGCTGGCAGTGCTCTAACGCTCGAAAGTAGGCAACACAATTTAAATAAATTTCTGGCTAATTTATAAAATTAGTCAGTCAAAAGTTTGTTTACTGAGATTTAAATATGCTGAGAGATATTAGATATATTTTTGTGGGCGGCGGGCAGTGGCTGAAAGTTTTTTTTTTTTTTATTTTGTTGTTTGCTTGTTCGTTGGCTCATTTTCAATTTGTGTTGGCTTGTTAGCCACCTCCTGGGCAGGACATGTCCCATAGAAAACCACTCCTGTCCGGTCCAACCACAATGCCTACTGCTATACATCAATGCTGTCGTCTACTGTCAACAATGTTTTTCGCTATTGTTGTTGTTGTTGTTGCGCGTTTCCGCTTTTCGACAGAGATTAAAAAAATTTTCAATTTTCCGTGGCATAAGCTTGCTTAGCAGGTTGGGGTTCAACATAAATGCTTGTGCAGCCAGGAAGTGCCCTCACGCACACTATGTATATATATATGTGTGTGTTTGTGTGTGTGTGTGTGTGTGTGTGTGTGTGTGTGTGTAGCTAGCATTGTAGCATTTTTGCGGTTATTTTTGTTTTCCTTGGCCAATGGCAAACGGAGATTAATGTTTTCGTTCATTGCCCCATAAGGCAAACAAATGCACAATAAACACACACCCGAATACACAAAAAACACGCTCACACACACGCACACACATATATATATATTTATATTTAAGATTTTGGCCCAGTTTTTCTTTTTTTTTGGGTTTTTTTTAACAAGCTCAATCAAAAGACAAGCAAATGAGGCTCATGTACGTTCGCGCGTTTTTCAATTAACTTAATGTGCATAAAAGCACACACACACACACACACATAGATACTCGCCGAGCACACACACAAGCACACACTTACATCCATAAGAGCATGCTTAAAATGTAAAAATGCGTTGAAAATTTATGACATCTTTTTTATTTCTTCTCTCTTTTTTTTTGCTGCTTTCTTGTTTTTATGGCCAGCAGCGTCAGAGTCGATATGCGATATGCGCTCGATTGGCCCACAGGTGTTGGGCGAGCGTGTGCCGTTGGGTGTTGGATGTGGGGGTCGTGAGGGGATTGCAAACATTTGTATAGACTTTGTGTGTGCGCGTGTGTGTGTGCCGTCAATTCAATCAAATGCTTCATACATCAATGGCCAGCGACAGCTATGCATGTTGTGCATACTTTTGTATCGAACACACACACACACAGATGCAGATGCTGTTGTGCCTCCATCGGGACTCTAACTCTTTACAAAAAAAAACAAGATACAGCAGCATGAAATGATGCAGTGGTAGATATCCAGTAAAGTTATTTAGCAAATTATGTTACATACAGCAAGGCTGCCTTAAATTATATAAGCACGTTAATTAAGAAATGGACATAAGAAAAAATGTGAAATTATAAGGAAAAATATATTTAACAGTTTTATTACTATTAAAAAGAAATCAAAAATGTTAATACTTCTATTTCAAAAAATATATAAAGATAAGAGGCAATGGGAGCTGCTTTCGGAATTCTTGGTTTTTGTAGTAAATATTGTAATTATCAAAGGGAATCTGTCCTCAGCCAGTTAATAAAGATCTTAATTTTAAATGTGCAGACGAATTAATACAAAATGTTAACAGGCAATGATGATAACAGCCTGTTAAATAACATCTATACATAACATTGATATCGCTATCGATCGATATAAACAAAGTGAATTGCAACTTAAAGAAGAAGAGATCAATCGAAGTGAATACAGTAAAGTAAGCAGACGAGTTTGTGAAATAAACATAACTTAGTTTTGAATGCAATAAAAAAGTGTATAAGCCATTATAAGTCCGCGTTAAGTAGACATACGGAAAAAGGATCGATTTAGCTTGGGCACACTCGGTTGGATTGAAAAGAAGCAGCTTTAGGATTATACGCCTGCTTTCGTCCATTTGACGTTTACAGCGAATAACGGGATAACGGGCAACAACATATGTAAAACACTAACAAAAACACGAACGATGCCACTAAGCGTCAGTAAAGTGTAGAATTCTTTGCATGAAATGCCAATGAAATTCATAAAAACTGCTCACGTTTTATTGAAATAAAATATTTATGTAATGGACAGTGAACTGTTTGTTGTTGCTGCTTGCCGCACATGTTGTTGCCGTTGGTTAACATGAGCTCAAAACTGCGCCACACAGCGACATGCTGATGGAGTAGCTACATATGTGACTCTCGCACTGTAACTGTAGCCTGTAAGTGTAACTGTATCTGTATAGCTGTATCTACAAATTTGTATAAACTCGCTCAATCCCCCTCTTGTGGTCTCACCCTTTTGTTGCTGTTGTTGCGGTCACATTTCAAGTCGTAAATTTGTCGCACGTAAAGGTTTAAGCAGCCATGTTATACCCCCTGCCCCCTAGCCAAATCAACCCCGTCGACCAACGTGTGCTGCACACTTCTTGCCCCATGGCTCGGCTTGCGTGACTAAAAGGTTCATCAGATAGCCCAGAAAATTATGTTTCTTCTCTCGTTGCCTGCTGCCTCCTCCATATCCATCCAATTCCCTTCCCTTCCCGTATCTCCCTTGTCCAGATTGTTGTTCAGCTTTTCGTGGCGTAGAGTCAAAAATTCATTGAATTGCGGCCACTGCATTATTAATAAGCCCCCGAAAAATGGTTGTTGCCTGCTACTTGGGAACAGTTCGTGGATGATGGTGCTTTTGTGGCACGGGCGCTGGCATGGGTTGGGGCAGTTGCAAAACGCAATTGAAACGTGCGATGGCAAGTTTAACAGTCGTCTTGCATTTATTTCAATTTACCGTCTACGCTTCACAGTGCCACACCAATTGTTTTGGTTGGACTTTTGTCCGCTTTGTAGCCAGTCGCAATTCTTTTGTCTTTTAACTGCCTTTTGGGGCTGTCGCACGTATCTTTGCAACGCTTTTATTTTGGTTTTTGCGCCGCAATTTGACTGTCTCACGGAACGCTGCATAGTTCAAGGGCTGTGTCATAAAAGTTGGGCGAATCTCAATGCTGGGGGCTGGGCGAAATTGAGCTTGAGATTTGAAGTGCCAGCCAGCAATTGACACTGAGACGCACTTCAACCATACGATCAATAAACTGGAGCATTGTAAACGAGATATTCAAGATTGAGTTTTAAAAATCAACTAAAAAATGTACATAAATTGAAGGTAATAGAATTATATTTACTCAAATTACACTTCAATAGAATAAAATATTTAATATTAATATTTTATTTCAAGTTCAAGCATTTAATGATATTATTTTTAGTATTTTTATAACACTTCTCTGTACATTTTTTTACTTTGCTAACGGATAGTCGTTTACACTAGTTTAAAGCCCTTTCGCCAGTTTGTTTTATTTATTACGACAATGTTTTGAATCGATCTCAAAATGCACAAACCAATTTTCCTAACTACTCTAATTGAAATAGGGCTGTAACACTTTATTTACATCAAAGATAAATTAGCAATTTAGATCACGAGTTCATCTTTACTTACTTACAATTCAGGTAAATTTGCTGGAAGCTGAGGTCCTGAATCAGGTAACTGGTCACACGGACGTGTGTGCAAATGATTTTTACATTGATTGATTTTTCATTACATATGAGCGACATCCGTTGGGGCCAGTGCCAGTGCCAGTGCCAGTGCCAGTGCCAGTGGCAGAGTCAGAGCTACGGCCAGGACATGGCTGTAGCATGACCAGGACATTAAACGCAGGCTGTGCCTTTGGCCGAATGTTTACCACTTCCGGCTTCCGCAGCAACAGAGCCGAGCAATGGCAAATGGCAAATGGCAACAATGCCAAACATACATTCGGAAACAGCAACCACGGGCAGTGCAACAACTGCAGTTGCAACACTCATCAAGACTGAGGTGCAGGGAGGCAGTCAGCAGCTACCCATGTGACAATGAAACAACTGAATTTTTGGCCCAAACACACACACACATACACACAGAAACACACACAGGCATTCAGTTGTTTGTTTCACATTTCCGTCGCACACGGAACACAGAGCCGCCCACATGTGTCAATGTGGACAAGTGCACTTTAAGCGAGAGCTGCCATAGAAACTGCAACAGCAACAGCATCAGTCGTAGCAGCAGCAGAAGCAGCCACCAGCAGTGGCAGCAACAGCAGTAACAGTAACAGCAGCACAAAGGACTGGACATTTAGCTGCCATGTCAAAGGGGTTTGGGGTGTATGGGCTGAGCTTGGTTATATCTTGATGCCTATGCCCTTTGACACGCGCTCGATTGCAATTTCGTTTTGCATGTGTGGCAACTGGGTGCGCAATGCAACCAAAATGTATGAAATGACTGGCAGCAGGCAGCGGGCAACAGGGAGCACAGCCCGCACAGGCGGCAGTTGCAGCTGCACAGTGACCCCATCAACCGCACCCCAGCAAATGCTGTCCATGTGCCAATTGAGGACTCCAATTCGCTTTAAAGTAACATTTTTTATTTGCGACTTCTGTGTGCAACTGTAAGTGTGTGTGTGTGTGTGAATATGTGTGTGTGTGTGTGTGTGTGTTCTTGTGTGCAAATATGCAATATCCTGTATGGCAACGACTTAAAGGCTTTTTTGGTTGTGTCACAAGCATTTCACTCTCTTTCTCTGCCTCTCTCTCTATCCTGCTCTTTCTCTTTCTATCTCTATCTCAATTGAGAATTCAAATAGCAATGTTTGTCATTTTGGAGTCCTGTTAATGTTGAATGAAAATCGATTTTACATACCTGCCCCCTTTAACTTTTTTGGCTGCCGGTTACGCCTCTGGGCGTTGATCATTTTGGTTCTCAGACTGTGACTGGAAAATTGCCGGAAAATATTGAATGCATGTGAGGCATGTGCATGTGTGGCATTTCCCAAGTGTGCGGCATGTTTAACCTCGTTCGCCAGCCAGCAAGCAGCAGCAACAATGGACACTGGAATAGAAACGGCAGCAGCAAAGACCCTGAGAGAGAAAGAGAGAGAGCGAGACTGAGAACATGTCTAATGTTTTATTGCTGCTTGGCCTCGACTCAGATGGAGACTCGGACTCGGACCCGTACTCAGAATCAAACATTGGCTGGGGTGACTGCAAGTTGCTAGTTGCAAGCAGCAATTGCAATTGTATAAGACTTAAATTAATTAATTTGCCACACACACACAAAAACCCATGCTGAGAGACTCAATGCTCACCAGCTGGACTGACTGGGTAAATCCTTTGGCAAGTGTCTGGCCTAATGAGTTGCGAGAACAGTTTTGGGCCACGTTTATTTGCTGCTTATGCAACTGGCCACAGTGGCTGCCAAAAAGTAATCTACCAAGTGCCGCTGCACAGATAACAAACAAGGTACTTTCAATTGCAATAAACGACTTAAATATACCACGTAAATGAGACTGAAGAAGTTTTTAAGAATTTTAACTCATTTAAGTTTATCAAAACTAACACGTTTTCGATTATCTTTTTCATATAATTTATTTAATTAAAAGTCTAACATGGAATTTTGTATAATTAAAGTAGGAATGAATTTATTTTACCAGCTCTATAAAAATTAAAATAAATAATTATTGATTCTGTGTTATTTTTTTTTTCGATAGCATTGGCAACTTTACTCGTGCAATAAAATTGATTTTTAAAATAAAACTTAAATTAAACTTGTTTTATTTTTTGTACACAGAAATACACAAATCATTTTTTATATCGATAGCAGCAACGACAGCTTTTTTTTTTTTGGTCAGCTTTGGTCATCTGCAAGTGAGGAGTATTTATTTTAGTTTCAAAAATTGGTGGAACCATTAGGCAACCCGTTGCAAATGAGATGCGACGGGAAGACACTGATAGGCCCTGAGGCGATGGCTGAGGGAGGAGTGCTGGGGAGTGGAGAGCGAAGTGTCGCACAATTATACGGCTCTTTGGTGTATGCTCTTTGCCGCTGTCTTGATGGCACAGCACACCTCTACCCTCCTCTAACTTCAACGCGGGCAAACGCCAAATAGTGTCCCTTCAGGACAATTTGTGGCAATCAGCAAATGGGGCAAGCAGCAGGCGACTCGTCGCTGCATTAGCTACAGAATGTGGCATCGGGCGACACTTTGCGTTTTTCGTAATTAAATTAGTGCCACTGTCCGAGCATTAGTTACACTCACCAGTCACTACCCACAAACACACACACACACCCACACACACACACACACACACACATACACAACACACATGGCATGTTGGCAGTTTAAAGTTGGCCACAAACCTCAGACAGGGTCTGTGGAAGGACTACGACTGGACATTCTCAGCCACTGATTTTGTGAGCATTTAAACGTTTTATTTGTTCGTTACGAGTTTTATTTTGTAGTCAGCTTAGTTTTGCGGTCTTGGGCGGGGAGAAAGGTTGCAAAGTTTAAGCCACGCCCACATGCTGTTTGCCTACTGCCTCTCTTTTTTTTTGTGCCTCTTTCGGTGCGGGCGCTTTACAACAGCTTTGCCAGCTACTTAAGATTTGGATTTTCATTTTTGGGACTAGGATCAGTGTCCGGTTTTTTTGGGGCAACTATTATTTTATTTCTTTTGTTAAAGTGCGGCTGCATGCCACTGATTGCTGCGCACTGTGACCATTGCAACTGTGCTACACAGCTTTTTGTGCATACTTCTGTAAGCTCAATTTCATGACGTGTGTTGCAACTGCCCCAAAACACAGAATTCTCTTTCAACTTGGTTTTGCTGCCACCGCTCTTCTCTCTACTCCTCTGCTTTTATTGTTGCTTCAACATGAGAGTATCTTAAAGTTGTTTGGAATTGTACTGCGGTTTGGGGAATGACATTTTGGATAAGGCAAAAGATCTATCCATCAAAATATATTTATAACTGAAGATATCCTTGAGTTGTTACAAAAGATATATACATATATATATATATAATACATTCTTATATAAAAGTTGTGTAATATACATTTTTAGCATATACATAAAATAGTTATTTTAATTTTAAAATATTAATGTCAATCAACAGAACTATAATTTAAGGAAACTCTTTGATAAATCAACCTTAATAGAAATAATAATTACTCAGCTAAATTTAACATATTTAACATATATCACAAAACATGTCTGACAGGAATATAGAGTAAATATAGATTTATATTAAACTTTAAAATTTTCGTCTAAGTGTAAGCGTATTTAAGCTCCACCAATCTTGGTATACCTATGTGCCACTGTTGCAATTGTTGTTTTATATTTGTTCTATTTTTGTTGTAGTTGTTGTTGTCGGCCTGTTTCTGCCTGCCTGCGCTTGTGCAAAACTATTTTCGAAGATTTACGACGAAATTGTTTCAAACTTTTTGATTTCGTCGCACGTTGCTGGAGACTCGAAACCATTCCACACCACTCGACCCTTGACCAGAACTCTAGCCTTTTCCACTCGTTTTCGCCAGTCGATTTGTTTGTTTGGCCGTTGAGGCCCGCATGTGCAGCAGGCGACGCGAATCGTCGACTCGTCGCTGATCCGATGAAAAACAAAAAAAAAAAAAAAACATAGAAAAGGATTAGGAAGTACGTGCATGTCCCTTGAAACACAGACACCCCCTCTGTCTCAGCTTCCTAACCCTCTTACAGCTGGACATGTTGCGGTACAGGGCCATTTGTTTCTCTCTGGGCGAGCGCAATTTAAAGTGCCCTGAAGCGTGCCACACACACACACACACGTACACACACATACACACTCGCTCGCACACACATATATCCTTACACGTCCTTGATGCCAACTTAATTACACGTTGTCGAGTACGAAGCACTCATTTTCACTTTTTTCATTTTATTTTTGGGTCCATTCTCTCACTTTAAGCTGATGCCGATTATTATCTGGCATTTGCATTCGGCTTGAAATCTATGTGTAAGTATATTTTATTTTTTTCGAGTGCTTTCGCGAAGGGACTTTTAATACGCTTAAGTGCGCTGGGGTCCCCAAAACTATGCTATGAAAAATAGTTCAACAACTTTATTATGAAATTTTTCACAATCTCTCTCTAAAATGCAAGCAAAGACGAAAATAAATAAAAATACCATTTATGCATATGTGTTTGTATGTTTGTCTCTCTGTGTGTGTGTGTGTATGTTTGTGTGTCTGTGTGGAAGTCGACTCAAGCGCTTGGTAAATAGAAAACAACAGCACAACAAGAAGCAGAACATGAACAGAATCAGAATAAGAACAGCAACAAAAACAACAACAACAACATAGAAGTCCCAATCAGCAACACAAAACTAGATAGCAGCAGCCATGAGAAAGATAGAGAGAGAGAGAGAGAAAGATAGCTAGAGTGAGTGATGGAAAATTGTGGAGAGAGGGACAGAGAGTGAGAGCGAGATAGTCATAGAGACAGTTACAAGACAAACTGACAAGTGTGCTTAGTGGGCCGTGCAAAGGTTTTTGTGTGTGTCTGAGCTGTGAGCTGTGTGTAATTGTTGGGAATACTGCCGAGAGCAGTTGATATTCATACGAATACACTCATCTGCACCTATTTCTCTGTCTCACTGTCTATCTTTCCGTTTAAGTGTTTGTGCTTGCCCAAAAACTGAGGTAACCATTTTAACATACTCGTGCAAAAGTGCAGGAACATTGCCAAAAATATAATACACAACTGCATATTATTTATATGCCATTGATTTTTATTTATCAGAATCTTTAAATTTTCCACTTGCATAATGTAAAATTGTGCAAAATATGTAGGGGAATCTCCTCTTTGCATAATATATATAATTAAGTTATATATTGTATTTATTGCATTAAAATATACGGTTTAGCGATTTACATTTGTGCTTATTGATATTTAAGTTGTTAAGTTGTTGCAATTAAGCATAAAAATTGCGCTTCTTTCGTATTTCTTTCATCGCTGGCTGCAACCGAATTGATTTACGTCGATCAGATATCGATACTTTACTGATATATGCTACTATTAACTCGATAGCTTGCTCTCAATAGTATCGAGCCAATGGCAATAAGGTTGCCAGATTGGTATATCAGCCATACGAAATATCAAATGCCAGATTGCTAGCACAGAGGTTAATATTTATTTAAATAAATAAAGAAAATCATAATATTAGAAATTCTTAAAGCAAAATGTGTATTTTCTGGTATTGAAATTTTAGTTGTGAGAGCTTCCTAAATAATTGATGCATCTTTGCAGCTAAATATTAATAACTACTATGGCCTTTAAATAAGTCTTTTGTGAGAGCGAATATCAATTAAACTATTAGCATATAAAAGATTTCGGTTAACAAATGACATGAAATTATATATAAGTAGTATAAGTATGTTATATGTTAAAAAATAAATCTATCTTTCTCAGTATTTCAGCTGTATTAAAACTTGTGCCTCTCTCCTCTTTTTCTTTTAAACTTTATCTTTATTGCCAACACTCCGTTTTTTTTAGTACTGTATTAAAAGTGATTAAAAGTGGTATTGCAAAAGTGATATTTCAAAAGAGAGCTCGCACTCTAATTCAGTCACAAAGAGAAAAGTGTTCAAGTGAGACCTAGTAACATTGTTATTCAATTTGGATGCAGTT
Organism: Drosophila longiperda; assembly: GCA_035042125.1. Taxonomy (NCBI): domain Eukaryota; kingdom Metazoa; phylum Arthropoda; class Insecta; order Diptera; family Drosophilidae; genus Drosophila; species Drosophila longiperda. The sequence continues at coordinate 15,624,592 of JAWNLV010000107.1, forward strand.
GCTCCTCATAATACTTTGACAAATACGAAATGTGCTGTATATACGAATATGGAGTAGTTGGGTATCTGTCGCAATTTGCTCGCTTTGACGAACAGCCATTAAAGCGTAAGCCGCCTGTCAGCAGCCGCTCTAAAGCAGTATCAGGAACAGCAGCAGAAACATCAGCTAACAGCCCAACATGTCGTTAACGTGCTTGTGAGCAAGGGGTGGGTGGGGGAAGAGTGTGAGCGGGAAGCGAGTGTGGCTTTGGTGTGAGTTGGGGCTTGTAAAGGATGGCTCTACACTCTCTGCGGCTCGTTCTGAATGGTTGTGGGTGGGGTGGGGGGGCAGAGAGTGGCGAGTTGGTTGCATTCGCTTAATGCAAATCCTTGAAACCACTTGCGGCCCACTCGAAATTTTTAATTTTTCCCACAAAAGCCGCACTCGACAGAACTCGAGGCGCATCAACCAACCAGCCAACAACTCGACATACACACACACTCTCTGTGTGTGCGTGTGTGCATGTGTGTGTGGAATTGCCGTTGCAAGTTGCAACTGTTGCAATGGGCATGAAACAGAAACACTTTGGGCTGTCATGCACCTAGACGGCATTACAAGTGTGTGCATGTTCACAACCTGTATGCATGTGTGAGTGAGTGTGTGTGTGTGTGTGCGTGTGTGTGTGTGTAAGTGTGTGTGTGTGCGTGTGTGTGTGTGTGTAAGTGTCTGTGGCGCTGTATGGTTGCATTTGCCACAGTAACAGATAACACAGAGTTGGCCAGAGCGGAATGAAGGTGCCCAGCGGGCCTAGCATAATTTACAAAATAGTATAACAAAATGAAGCCCAAATCCGCAGCTTAAATGCTCTTCACATTCATTAAACATCGTCTAGATAAACCGATATATATATCAATAAAGAGCAATATATATTTTTTTATTATATTTTAAGTTATTCCATTAATTTTTATTAAATAATAACTAAAAGGCTGGCAAATCATGTTAGTAATAAAATTAATATTAAGAAATAATGTAAATTTGCTAAAATATTATTTGCAATTTAAGAAAAAATACCAATTTAGGAATCTGGTTTGCTTATTAACAATAATATTATTAAGTTTTCTTTAACAAGCATGCATAACGAAGGAACAAAAAAATTCGAAATGAATATTAATAGTTTTATTTAAGCAAGAATCTATACAATAAAAATGATTTTTCTATATATCTAGATGGATATATAAAGAGAGTAAAATAAGATATTTCCTTTTGTTTTATATCTCTAAATAAAATAGGAATAATGTTAACAAACATGTTTTTAAAATATGGCTTAACAATTCAATATGAATAATTGGATTCAACACAGTTGAAGACTTATAAGGCGATTTTCTATAGTTTAAATAGTTTAGAATTTACTTATAAGTTTTCCGCTGTGTTAAATCCAATTATATAATAAATATGTAACAATATATTTATATATATTTATATATTGTACATGTATTGTAGGATTATGTAAAAAGAGCGTTTTAAAGTGAATTTCATCTCTTAGCAACTGTAAATTCAACTGCAGCTGACTAACTCTGCAGAGGCCAGGCAACACTGCATGAGTGTGTGCGCGAGTGTGTGTGTGTGTGTGTGCGTGTGTGTAAATGTGTGTTGGCAAACTCACTCATAATGCGCTCAGCTCGGCGCTCATTGCATTCGTGAACTTTATTAATAATGGCGCCAAACAACATGAGCTGCTGCTGCTGCTCCTCATCCTCGGAGCGCGCCAGGAGCGTCTCAGCCTCTTTGCTGGCCATGTCCACGAACAAGTGTCTGTCCGTCCCACCGTCTAACCGTCGCTGTGTCTATCTGCGCGTATATGTGCGAAAATCGGCGAGAAAAATTGCAGCAGTAGCAGCGGGCATAAAAAAAAAGGTATGCGAAGTTGAAATATATACAACATAAAAGCCGACAACAGCAAAAGCGGCTAAATAAAAAGTGGCACACACAAAAAAAGAGCAGATAAAAAAGCGCTTGCAACTTGCACTGCAAATTATTATTTTTTGCCAGCGGCTGAGCTGTGAGACGCATGTTGCACGGGGGGGGTGGCAGGGCAGCACACAAGCAGTGTGGAAGTTTGCCACTTTTTTTCTATATAAACAAATTAAAGCTGCTTTAAGACGCCAGCAGTGGCAGCATCAGCATCGGCGCCAGCAACCAGCAACGAGCAACCAGCCACATACCACATTATCGTTAGCAAAAATGGCATTCATAATTATGCTGGCACGCCCCCTCACATGTGGCAACGGCAAAGACATTCATCTTTTGGCAGCTGCCCCCAAATTTCTCTCCTTGCTACCCTTAGACCCAGTCCTGTGTCCTCTGTCCTCTGTCCTCTGTTACTGCTTCCTAAGCTGCCAACGCATCACTCAGTCAAAAAATTTCACCGCGTCAAGTTGTGTTAACAGCAACAACGACAAGAACAACACCCAAAACCAACTACACCAAACAACATGGCTAACACTCCAGCAGTGTGCTTGGCTTTCGCTCAGCTGTGCTAATTACAGCTGACAGTTTTCTTTTGCTCCTCTTTGCGCACAACGTGACGTATGAGCAATGTACGTGCGGCAATTAATAAACGATGCGAGGCGTTGCCTCCAACAGAGGCAGCGATGAAAAGAAGTTGCTGGGTTGGGACGGGGAGAGGGTCCTGCCAGTTAGGGCAGGGGCAGCAAAAACTCTGCTATTGATTTTTGTTTGTCAGCGTAATTGAATTTATATGCATGTATTTGTGTTCAATTGCAAACGCTTTGCTTTTGCCAACTCCTTGCTCCTGCCACCAGCTCTCCTGTGCCTGGTTGCCATTAATTAAGTGCGCTCTGACCTGAAAAATCAAAAAGTTGACATTATAAATTACAAAATAGCAGCAGCAGCAGCAGCAGCAATAGCTTTGGCAGCGGCAGCGGTTAGCGGGACAGCGTCCAAGTGCCACAACTCGTATTGCAAACAATCAGTGGCAACCAGAACCCTACAAAAATAAAATGACATCAAATAGAGGCAGCGCCAGCGCAGCAGCAGCAGCAGCAAAAACTGTCAAGAGTCTCATTAATTGAACAAAGCATTCAAGTGGAGAACTGGCATAGGCTGTGCCGTTGCCGGGGAGATGGGAGCGCGGAGGCGGACCAGCAAATGAGCAACCAATTTTTTTATGAAATCAGCAACAACAAAGCGATGCAAACTGTGGCAACTCTTGTAACTTTTGCGTCCCGTTTTGTTTGCACTGTGTAGCGAGCGACTTTTAGTTACCCCGCAGCACCCCTCTGCTGTGGCAGGCAGCGAAGCGACAATGATGATGCCACTGTTGCTGCTTGCCACTACTCGGACTCGGACTCGGACTCGGACTCCCACTCGGACCCTTGCGCTTTGTGCGCTTCCGTTTCCGATATTGTTAGTTCTTCCATGTCCTCGCAGAGTGTCTTATAATTTTGCTATGCAATGTGTTACGCACCCAAAAAAATCCTTCCCAAATCCATATAGCATCTTAATTCTTGATCAGCAACAACAGCTGAGCTGTCGAAGATATGTCTGTGTTGGCTGCATGTTTACTATTAATCTCGAAATGGAAGAGTTATCCCATTATAACTCCATCCAAATTTGTCTTTTCTTAGTCGAAAACACATATGTGAAAGTTGGCTGGAGCATTCAACAATATAAATATAGATACCAAAAGAATTGGGCTTTGAAATCATTTGACTGACATCAAAGATGGCTTAAAGGGAAGTAAAAAGTAGTTCAAGTAAAATTGATTCAAATATTCCTTAACTTTGCCATAATCCTTTGCTCCAATCCTGTAAAAAATTGTATAAACATGGTTGTGTTATTTTAATTTATAAATTCAAATCTGCAAAGGGCATATAAATGTCGGTATGCCAAGGATAGTAATTTTTCTCTTGCGGTATTTTTTTTTTTTTTCTTGGCACAACTGCTGCGTCCGTATTTTACAGGACTTCCTGTTGCCCCCGCTGTTGCAACGAAATGTTTCGCCAAGCGGCACTTAAGCGCACTTCTCCATTTTTTCTTCATCTTCTTTTGCAATAGAAAATATGTTGCACCACCCAGCGTGCCACCCCATTCGTAACTGGCAATTTCATTTGGGTCTTTTGGCTGCTTTATGGCTGCTGAGGCAACGACATCAGCGTAATTGCAGTTATTTCACCTGTCGCAAATAAAACAAAATGCAGCCGGGCGCAAACAAGTTGCAATTTGTACTCGCTGTTGCAAACAGTTCAATTTCTACTTTGTTCCACACACACACAAACACACCCACACACACACATACAGAGTACAGCTGCAGAAGCGGTCGAATTGCTTCGTTGACAAGTTTTGTGGCATGTGCAACGCCCCCACACGACGCCTGCCATTCGATTTGCTGGCGCTTTAATTCCGCACAGAAAAAGTCAATTTTCTGGTAAATTTGCTGGACTTGTTATACCTCTCAATCACTTAGTTTTCCTATTTCCTACAGTTGCTCCTATATCAGTGTCTGTCTGTGTGTGTGTGTGTGTGTGTGTGTGTCTTTTCTGTGTGTTTGTATTGGTGTTTGCCTTTTTTTGTCAGCTATTCGGCTTGTGGGCCATTTCATAAATGCAGCCATAAATCAGCTTTCAGTTGGCCACGAATTGATTTTTAACTTTGTCGTGCACCGTCTTCCTTTTTATTTCCTCTCCCCCACCCCCCACCCCCCCTCTACTTAACTCCCTCACTCTATTTTCCTCTTCCTCTTCATTTCTCTTGCATTCTTATCGCTTTCTTTTGGCTGTTGCTTGTTAACAGTTTACTTACAAAAAAAAAAGAAGTAAAAAAGTAGAAGATAAAATGAATGTTATTTAATATTTCATGCCTCGTTTTTCTTTTCACTTTTCACATTTTTTTCTTGATTTTTCTTTACATTTCTTTGCGTGCTTTTTCTGCTGGATTTTAATCAATTTCTGGTGTCATTTTATGCCAATTATTTGCTTGTCAGTTGCCTCATTCTTTGTTGTGCTCGTTATTGTTATTTTTGTTGTATACATTGTCATTGTTGGTATGTGACCTGCTGTTGTTGCTGTTGTAATATTCCAATGGCATTCATATCTGCAGCTTAAATGATTTAACTTTTGCTTATACTCATCGCACATGGCAACCTTTTGGTATTTTACGAGAGCTTTGCATTTTTGAAGCAAATTGCAATTGCAATTGCAATGGAATTTTGTGTTTTCAAATTTTCTGCAATAAAATCTTTAGTCTACGTTGTAGCAAATATGCATGCAATTTTTTTTTTTGTTTAAAAATAAAAATGTTTCTTTGTTAAATATTTTCGGGTTAAATTATTTAAAATTCAATTTTATAAGCGGTAAGCCATAAAAGCGTAAATATTTTATCAATATTTATTGGAGCGTGCAACTAATAACTAAAATTAATATTCTAGCAGTATTTTTTTATTAAACAATATTAATTGTACACTATCGTATGAATTTTATAATTGTAATTAAAATGTAATCTTTTATATATGTTGAGCCAGTAGCTCTACCAATAAAAGCTCTTGTTCAATAAAAGCTGTTTAAATGGCTTTATGTCACTGCTCAATGGATTGATCTGAGTGTCCAGTTATAAGTATAGTTTTCGCTTCTTCTTTACAGCTGTTGGCCTTAAGTAAACCATAAAAGTGCAGCAGTTTCTTCGGGCCACATAAACCCACTTAACGGACACTTTCGCTTTTGGCCTTAGCTCAGTTCAGTTTGCATCGGTTCGAAAAGCATTTTGTTGTTATTGCTCAATGAAAAATGACAAAGACTCAGTCTCCATTCATAGACGTTTGTAGGTACATATTTCATTCTCTCTCTCTCTCTCCCTCTCTCTCTCTCTCTCTCTCTCTATCTCTCTATCTATCTCTTTCATGTTTTTAATACGCTTCTGTCTCTGATGTTGCTGTGTCTTTGTGTCGTCCTTTCTTGTGTTGTGATTGTCTTGGGCTCTGTGTGTGGCCATCGCGTGCTCGAAAACACTTGACAGCATTGCAAGTGCAAGTGCAGCAGGAAATAGCTGAACAGCAATGTGGTTGTGTGTGAGGGAGGGGATGTGTAGGGTAGGGGAGGTGTGCTGGATTGCGAAGTTCAGCGTGCAACTGCTGCTCTGTGCGACCTATCCAACTTTAAAGTAGATTTCCGTTGGATTTGTTGCGGTTGCGTGTCTCTCACATTGCTCCACTATCCACTATTGACTGGTAGCTCCGTCTCCGGCTGCGACTTGCGGGGGCAAACAGCGGGGAGAGGCGAACGCTTTGCTTTTATGTCTTCCGGCCAACATAAACACTTTAGTTGTTGTTGCTGTTGAATGTCAAAAGAAGAGCAAAGCAAAGTTTCGCTGACAGTCATAGCCGCAAAATAGAAAAAATGGGAAAGCAAAGCACTGTGACAAATGTCCTCGGGTATGTGACTATGTGCGTATGTGTCTGAGTATGTGTGTGTAAAAGTTGGTGTGTGGCATTTCACAACTTAAGCAAGTTTTACAGCTAAACGCCTTGCAATTGCCAAGCAGCTGCCGTTGCAGTTTGACTCTGACTTTCTCGCTATTTGTCTCTCTTTCTATATTGTATCACTCACCTGTTTCACTTGCACTAATGTTTGGTTGTGCATGTGTCTGTGTGTTGCTATTACTGCGTTTATTGGCTTAAAGTGTTTGACAATTCATTAAGTGGGCGAGCTTTAGCCATTTGCTTGCTCTTGTCTTTAGCTGCTTAAGACGCGTAAATTGCATTGTCGCCATTTGCCGGGGATCAAACACTTGAGTAGTAAAGGATACAGGACACAGGACGAGGTAATTTGGTTGGCTTAAGTAGGCTTCGATTTGAGTATTCCGTTTACACAAGTGTCAACAAATCAGTTGGCATTAAATTGCTTTTGCATAAGCACTTTTGCACAAGACAGTGCAGTTTAATATTAATTAGCTTTCGTCTGTCTACCGAGCTGTTTAGTTATTTATCGTCATGCGTAAAAGTATGCTACACTAAATTAGATTAAATTTAATCAATGGCTTAAAGTTCAAAGGCGCTTCAATAATAATAATTTAACTTTAGAAGTGCATGAATATAATAATATTTTAAGCTGCAAGTATATTGTAAAAGTTATGCATGAAAATTGAAATATTTTTATATTAAAAATTGAACGTTATTTAATAAGCTAAACTTTTAATACCCTTTTTTGAGCATGTTCGAATTTTCCACAAATACCTAAACTAAGTTTATTCCTCATCTAACAGACTTATTTGAAGGGAAAAATATGATGTAATTTTGCAAAGCAATATTTAATTACTTTGTTAGTGCAGGTATAGTTAAATTTCGGCACGATAAACTTAAAACTTTTTTTATTTTTGCCTTGCTACCCTTCAAAAATGCTGAGCGAAGCAGCAGCAAAAATTTTGTAGCTCTCTCACACACACACACACGCACACATTTACACATGCACACGTGCCAAACTACAAAATAATAAACCAAATTTGTTGAGCAAGTTTAAGTGAAAATGTTAAGAGTAAAGTTTTTGCTGCTGAAATAAAGACAAACATTGTTATCACCTACAAAACAGAGAAACAGGCAGCTCAAAAGAGCGACAGAAAGGAATGGAAAGGGAGAGAGAGAGTAACAGCAACAAGCAGGCCATCAAGGAGACCATAAGCATTAGAGAGGGGAGGGCGGCAAGAAAGGGTGAGTTTTGCGGGGTGCACGTTGACGTTGCCTTTGCCGCTGGCGTTTGGAGACGTGCAAATAAGTTGAGCAACAGAGCGAAGCAAAAAGCAAAATATTTATACAAATAGGTTATGCAAACAAACTTAGACAAAGTCACACACACACACACACACACACACACACACACACACACACACACACACACACACACACACACACACACACACTTACACACAGAAACAGATAAAGTACATGAAGAAGGCACGCACATGATGGAAGTAGTTGGGGTAGTGGCAGTGGCAGGGGCGGGGCGGCGGGTTGCACATCAAGGCACGACATGAGCTTCCTTTGCTGGCGCCAGACGCTGCAGGACATAATGAAGTTTGAGTTTGAGACTCAATGAAATGTCAACAACGCCGAGCCAGGGGAATGGGGATGAAAAAGGAGGAGCAATAGCGGGAGCAGAGGCAGGGGCATTGCCAGGAGTATGGCTTCAATTGACGTTCTGCTGCTTGTACACATTTATATATAGATATATATAGACGATAAAAAATAGAAACGCTGAGACGCCAACTGGCAAGATCGCATTACAAAGTGCAACTGCTGCTGCTGCGGCTGTTGTTGCTGTTGTTGCTGTTGCTGCTGATGGGAATGTCGAGAAGCAGAGTGTTGTTAAACAAAATTTGCTTTTATCATTTAATTACAATAAATTAATTATGACTAGTTGGCACAGCTAGCGAACCCAAGAACCCAAACCGAACAACCCCTCCCCAGACGCAAACCCAAAAGGGAACACATCAAAACCCACAAACCAATTCACTATGCGGGCGTTGAGTGTCGATTACATGGAAAATTCAAAACTCTAAGGATATGTCTATGCTATGAATACTTAATATATATATATATATATATATATAGTGTGTGTTGTTATGTGAGTGTTTGTCCCTCTGTGTGTGTGTGCACATATAAAACACGCAGCCGCAAAACATATTAAATTTATTATCAATAAATTTTCATTAGCTTCGTGTTGCTGTTAGACACTAGACCTATGTGTGTGTGTGTGGGTGTGTGTGTGTGTAGGGATATCGCACTCCAACTATAACGAGCTCTGTGGGTCGTGGCCAGTTGACATAATTTACAATTTTAGTCATAAAAACACACACGCACACACATGCATATGCTGGCAAAACTGATGCGCCATCAGCGTAGTTTACAGACACACACACACACACATACACATGCAGTTTCCCTTTCTCTCACACACACACACAGTCATGCTCTAAACTTGGCCTTTTGCTACGCCAAAGTTATCTAGAACCGCATCAACGGTTAAGCCCCGGCTTGGCTGCTGGGTGCGAGGGAGCCCCCTTCAGGCATATTGTAGGGGTGTAGTTTGCAGCATAATGGGTTATGTGTTCCAGTGTGTTCCATTTTAAAAGCAACCCCATCAAAACCCGTTAGTATTTGTGATTGTGTTGCCCTTCCAAAGTGAATCGGTTATGTTTTTTAGCGCCGTTGCAAAGAAAGTGTCTTAGAAAAGTGTCTGAAAAATGTTTATTTATTTATCAAGAATAGAGAGCTACTTTATTTTATACTGCCACACAATACAAAATCTATGTAAATAAAGCTCCAGGAATAAATAAGACTTCTATTTATATATACATAAACTATAAAAAATAAATAAAAATAAACTGATGGAACAGGTAAATCATAACTCAAAAGTTGGATATGCATACATAATGCATACATGTCTGAGACATCGTTGCTTTTGCAGAATTTATTTTGTAGTAAAATGTTTACTAAACTAACAAGTTTTTTGGTTATAAGTTAAATATATTAAAGTTATATTTTTTAACAATTATTTGTAATTAATATTTCAACTAAGCGCGCTATAAATGTCTGTGCTTAATTTAGACTGCTTTACATAATTCTCTTAATTGAGATTTAATATTTATAGAATTTATAATTTAAGCTAACTTGTGGTATTTAATATGCCTAATTTGCACTTTAAATTGTCATTTTATTAATGAAATATTAATTAATTTTGAAATAATTAACTCGTAATTATATAACTATTATTAATTAAAATTTAGAAACAACCATATAAGGTTTAAGCTAAATGAATTTGACTTAAATGTTAAATTTAATAAAAGCGTAAAATTGCAAACTAAAATTTTGATATTTTATTTAATATTTTTTTGTTTTGTTTTATTAGGTTTGGCTGTTTGGGGATCAGTGTCAACAGCGGCGTCAGCGTCATTGGCATTTCTATCAACAGATACTGCAGAGGCAGCCAGCAAAACAACAACAAAAGCAATAACAGTGACAACAACAACAGTGACAACAACAACAACAGACAATGTCAACAACAGCAGCGAGGACGCCATTTTATTTTCTCTTTGTGTTATACGCTGTCATTGAGCATTGTTGTTGTTGTTGTTGTGTTTGTTGTAGTTATTTTTGTTTATTGTTGTTGTTGTTGTTGTTGTATTATAATGCCAACTCATATTCCGCTCGTTATCCTTTTGTGTGTCGTGCAACGGAATTGACCCTTTTTGCTGCGTGACAAGAGTGAAGCAGCCAGCTGGGTTAAGAGTGTGAAACACCTATCCCTCCTCCCCCCAGGCTCTGCCACACCCACCTACGTCCGTATTGGCCACGAAGGTGGAACGCGAGGATGCTAAAGTATCAAAAGTGATGGATGACAGGTTAATATGCGGCGACATTTTCATGCTGATGCTGATAAAATTTTCGTTTGCATGCTGCTGCACGGGGGTGCTGCCAACAATTGGGACTGCCAACTTGCTGGCAACACTGGCTCGGTTAAGGATCACACAATGGCAATGGGATGAGGTCGGTGGGCTGGGGTGGGGTGGGTGGTTGTCGTGTTTGGTGACATTTTAAATGCACAGCATGACAAGTTTAATTTTACAACGTGCACAGCAAATTAAGCGTAGCAAGTGAATGACAAAGAGAGAGAGAGAGAGAGAGAGAGATAAAGGATGAGAGAGAGAGAGTGAGGGAGAGTGTAAGAGTGAGACAATTGCATTAAAGTTAAGCTGCTGTTTAATTGCTGGCAACAGCAGGCTTCATTAGCAGCGCTGCTAAATAACATTCAGTCAACAATAACAGCAGCAGCAACGGAGAGAGAGAGAGAGAGAGAGAGACAGATAGAGATAGAGATAGAATGAGAACTCATCTGAATGCTGTTTGAATGCGCTTTGCTTCAAAATGGTCAACTGCAATGGTTGACTGGCTGCCTGGATATCTAGTTGAAGTTTTCTATGTTGCTCGCCAGCATGGCAAGGGTTAAGGTGTCACTGGTTGAGTGGGGGAGTGGGGGATAGGTGGATGCGGTGGTAGGGGAGACGGGGCAATGTGTGTTGCAGTCATTTGAATGCTTTGGAAAAACTTCCGCTCCATTAGTCAGCCAGCTTCCGGCACAATTTACGCAAATTGATGTCATCAACAGGGGCCAGCCCACAACTTGAATTCACATTCACAGTGAAAGTCTCATCGTGTGCGTAACTCGGTAAATGAAGTGAATGAATGAGTGAATCAGTGAATCAGTGAATGACTGAATGAGTACATGCTGTACTCGCATGTTTCTGCTGCAACACTGCAACTGCTGCAGGTCGCGCTCGCTCGCCGGATGGCTCAACATTCTTTTCAGGTCAATACGGGGCCACAACCAAGATCTGTTGACACACACACAATCACACACACACACACACACTTGTTGTGCTCTGCTTGAGAGGGGGAGTGGGAGAGGTACAGTGAAGGGGTTAAATGCCTTCCGCTTGTAATGCATTTTGCTCATTTCAACGCTTGCCACGGCGCAGCTCAGCACTTTTTCAAATGGCGACCTAGTTAAAACAAAAAAATAATGAACAGTGCAGTTGGGGATTACCGACTGTGGCATACTCTGCTGCTGTTAAGTAGAAGGCAAATCTTTTTTGAGATAAATTTCTTACTGTGTACTGTGTACACTCAAAAAGGGCATCAAAAACCCAAGCCAATTTTAAAAAAACCACGCCTTTTTGATCATAATTTTAACTCTAGATAAATACTGACTTTAAAATTGAAAACCTCACAGGAGGTGCGTAGGGGCAGGGTCATAGCCATCCAAAACCACAACTATTCAAAAGCGAAAAACTATGTTTTCTTTTTATCAGTAATTCAAAAACTAAAACATTTTCGTGAATTAATAACTAATAAACTTTTCTAGGTTCGGAATCAGGGTATAGGCGCTGTTAAGCATTGCAGAATTCTAATGAAAACAACTTTATAGTCAATGTGAAGGCAACCAAATGTGCAACATCATGCGAGACTCAAGATTTGAGATTGTGGCAGGCAGCAAAACTTTAGCAAGCATAAGCAAACAAACAAGCTAACAAACAGATAGACAGACAGTTAAACAGACAAAAAGACAATGAGTGAGAGGGAGAGACAGAGAGAGAGAGAGAGACAGAGAGAGAGAGAGAGTATGATAGACATAGACAGGCAGCGAAAAACTCAACTCAACTCTTAACTCTCAACAGGACTTCAAGTGAGTTTCGAAAGTCAAGTGCGTGTCGCTGTTGGCAGCTTCTGAAGACTCCATTGTCTGTTGCCCAGTGTGTGTGTGTGTGTATGTGTGTGTGTGTGTGTGTGTCTCTATGTGTTGGTTTATAAATATTTGCCTTGCAAATGCAGTATGACACACCCACACACACACCCACACACACACCCACACACACACCCACACTCACACTCACACTCACACACACATATACGCATAGCTAATGCCCCCCAGCTGTAAATTGGGTTTACAGTTTCGTCAAGCCAAGCGTTGTTTGCACACTTGTGGCACACAAAACCAATAACAGCCGATTGACTTGCTCATTTCTTACTTAATAGATACATTCACCACATCGATACAGAAATCGAAAATAAATCTATAATTAATTTCTCATTATTACATTTTTTAGAAATTAATTTTCACACGTATTAAGATTAGATTCTTAAACATCTTAGTAAAATTATACTGAAATAATGTGAAAAGTTCTTAATTAGCTTAGAAATAGGTAAACATTAGTGTTGGGAAATACTTCAAAATGTATAGCTAATATCACAATACTGGACTGTAATTTATAAAGTTTTTAACAATTTTAATATTAATTCAAACTTCAAAATCTACAGCTGAATGAAAAGCCGCTGTGAATCTGTCCTGGGAAATTAATTAAAATATGAATATATAAAAAATAATGTAATAAATAAATGTAAATTAAAAAAAGGCGAAACATGATCAATTCAACAAAAGTGGTCATCTAAGAACAAATACCAATGTGAAACAAACTTTTTAATTTAACATTTTACAGCTTAGTTTGTTCAATACAAATTATATTGGAACATTTCGCATATTAATAATTGTTTATTTTATCGTTCAGTTAATTTATTTATTTATATATTTCGAATAAATATTTTAATTTATTGCATCCCTTTCACAAATTTTATAATTTACTTTGAAATTCAAAATTAATAAATTAGTATTGCTTAAAGTCCAAATAATATTAATTAAATAAATAATAATTAAAGATTTGTATTGTAAACAATTTCGTGCTTCGTAGAATTAATTAATCACATCAAATTGATTTAAAAATTGCTGCACAATTGTAAGCTATGAAAGTTTATTATAAATAAATTCTAAAATTAAATAAGTTAATTTTACAAATTAAGCAGTTCTAATGCTAATGAGTATTCTAGTCATTTGTTATATGAAAAGTGACCACTAAATTTTCCATGTTTTTATTTTATTGTAGTTTCAAATGCACTTTTTTTTAGTATATTGCCTGCAGCTTGTGTGGTCAACCGCAGATATAAATAAATACAATTAAATGCACTTAAAATATATATAAATTAAATAAACTATAAAAACACAAATGAAGTGCAGTTACAAATGTTATCAATAAACTAACACTTTTTTTTAAGTTATTAACACGTTGTTTTTTTTTCAAATCTATTCATCAATTTAGTATTAAAGCTTAATTTTTATAGCTGCTTTTAGCATCAGTTTCTTTTAAATTGATTGCCATAGTAAGAATTTAAATATTTTGCTAGTAACTGTGACCTTAATTTAAGTGAAATGCAGTGAAATTTTCAGCAAAATTCTAACGAAAAACTTTATGCAAAAAAAATAATTTCCATGGTTGTCTGTCTCATATTTTATGGATTTTCTTTTAGCTACTTCAGATGCGCAACTTAATTCGCGATTTCACTTGAAAACTTTATGTGTTTGTTTGCAAAATGCGGAGTAAGTTGCAAATATATTTTTAAGGGACAGCCAAAATAGGAGTCGCAAAGTCGTGACAGCTTTTTCGCCACTTGCGCAACGAGAGACGACAAACTGCGAAATCTGCAAAACTTAATAGAAAATTAGCAGCTGAAAGTGTTGTTTGAACTTGTTACCTGCTACCTGCAACATGCAGCGCTCAACGTGGCAATGTAGTTGTAGTTCCCCCCCCCCCCTCCTTTTGGCCTCTTGTGCGCAACTGCCAAGTTAATTTGGCCGTGTGCAATTCACTTACCAGGTCGCTGTCTCGGTCTTAGCTCATGTCGCGGCCTTTTTGGGCCACTCAGTTCATAAAGCAAATTTCATTTCATTCGGCAACGCAACGAAGTTGGCTAAAACTAGGCAAGTTGCTTAAGTTTTAGCCGCATAATCTGGGCTGGCAGTGTCATAAATATTCAATGGCTTTGTCTGTTTGCAGCACCGTGTGGCAGCCAGCAACCTGCAGCGAACGTGCAACTAGCCAGCAGCAACATTTACGGCATTTGCAACTGCGACAGCGACTCGGAACAATCAATGCCTTAAAGCGGCTAAAGAAGATGCCGTAGAAGAAGAAGAAGAAAAAGTGGAAAAGTGGAGCTTAGGCAACTGCCTGAACTGGCTCGTTGCCAACTTCATTATGGCCAAGTTACTCATATAAACTAAATTCAAACAGCCGCTGTCTTTTTCTGTGTGTGTGTGTGTGTCATCGATTAAGCCAGGCTAAGCGCGCGCCTGGAACACCTGGCGTATGAGCAATTCACTTTGTCTCTCTCCCTCTCTATCCCTCTCTCTCAATCGGTCTATTGCCATCTCGGTTTCGCTCTGACCCTCTGCTCATCCATTCTCTCTATTGTTTTTCTTTCGGCATTTGTAGTGTTATATTTTTTTTTGGTGTTAAGACAGCACTTTCAGTTCCAAGACAAAACAACAACTAGCTTGGACCAACACTTCTGTGTGACAGCAGGCGGCAGCAACCTGGGTATCATTCCTTGGCCACCTCGTACAGAAGCAACCTGGCTCTCAGCGCCATCTCTTCAATTGTCCTTTGCCGACTGCATCACGTTTTGTTGGCCATACTCTTGCCAACTTGTGGATAGTTCACTTTTTAGCAGCAAATGCGTAACTCAATTGTGGCAGGCATCTCTATGTAAAATGACTATTTTTATAACTTGCTTATTATTCTAATTTTTGTGTTTACCAAAAATTCATTTTTTGCTAAGATAAGCTGTATTTTTTATACTAACCCATTTTAACAAAAACAGCTTATTTAAAAGTAACAAACTGTTTTGCACAAAAGAAATATTACAAAAATTTGTATAAATTAAAGAAATAAAGTAAACATTGATTCAAAGTAGATTTTTTTTTTTTTATATTGAACAAATTCTCCAATTGCTACACAATATGAAAAAGTCTGGTTTACATCATGATGAACATAATAAAAAGAGTATTTCATATTCGACAGCTGCAATAAAAAAATGTATTTGTTTTACTTGTTTTCTATATTTTTCTAGTTGAATTGCTGGCGCATCGATGACTCCGTTGCACAATTGCACATATGTTGCATGTAGCTCCCCGCAGACACAGGTTGTTGCGCCGAGCAGCAATAAACAAAAGCAAACGCGCGGAGCAAATGGAGATGAAGCTGGAGAGGAGAGGAGAGGAGAGGAGAGGAGATGAGAGGCTGCAGCAGACAATACTCCGGCGATTACAGGTTTTGGACAAAGTGTTGGCAGTGGCTTAGGTGAATATCTTGGGGCAACAGTCGAATGGTAGTGCGATGATGCCACAAGTGTAAGTTTCGGTAACTGTGGCATTGTTTTTAATTTATCTAAATTGAAAAGTGCAACAAATCGCACACAACTAAAGCGCTTGCCACCGATAACAGCAAGCGGCAAGTAGCAAGTAGCAAGTAGCAAGTAGCAAATAGCAAACAGCTAACGGCACACGACTGCCACTCCCCTCTTTAAGTGTGAATGAAAAGGCAAAAGTGGCAGACAGACCAACAAGCAAATAGCCAGCAGCAGCAACAGCAGTCAAGCACATGGTGAGAGGGGGAGTTAGGGGGTGGTTGAGTGGAGTTAGAAGGGGGGGTTGGCGTAAAGAGCAAGACATTTGCTGAAATAAAATTTCAATTTGCTTGAATTTCATTTGTGTGTTTGGCTCTGTCTGTGTGTGTTTGATTGTGTATATGTGTGTGTGTGTGTGTGTGTGTGTGCCTCTGCTTTATCGCCTTGCCAGTTAACGTCAGCTTGGTTTACCGTTATGCTTGGCTGCGTGCGCTGCCAGCAGCAGCACTCGAAACAACTCGAAGTAACCGGAACAACCAAAAAAAAACAAAAAAAAAAAAACGGAGAACAAAGCAACTTTTGCTCGCAGGACAACGCCAAATATTTACTGTGCGTGTTTTTGGGATCTCTGCTTTTATATATGTATATATGTGTGTGTGTCTCTGTGTGTGTGTGTGTGTGTGTGATTCTCATGGGTTTCCTGTCTGTCCGTGTGGCTGCGTGTCCCTGCATCCTGGACGGCACCGGACTGAACTGTGTGTGTATTCCCGCTGGTGACGTTTGTTGATGGTTTCCAGGTGAATGCACGAATTGCGTTTACGTATTAAATAATAAATGAATGTCGGATTGTTTTTTGTCGTTGCTTGCTCTTGGCCTCAAGTCCACCACCCCCCAGCAAGTCTACAATCTACCAACTCTCATCTGCGTGCCCTCCCCCAACCCATCTGGTGTCCCGCATCATCTTTGGCTCCTTGGTCTGTGCCATAATTCCAGCTGCCCGCTGATTGCTTGGCCGTTTGAACATTAAATGTGTATTGCTTATTTCTTAAGTGCCAATGGTTTGCTTATTAAAGCCTCTACAAACGCCCAGCCACACCCGCTGCTGCTGCTGCTGGGAGACACCCACTATGCAGCCACCCAATGTCGCCACAGGGAATTGTGCCGCAGCCCCGCTTTTGCCGCACGGCCAAGTAATTAAACCGAACGATATGTGAAGGCAGCTGAAGTTGGAGGAGTCACTGCCACAGCCACAGCCAGAGGCACTGAAATGGGGGGCGAGGTAGTGTGTGTTGATAGATTAACTCAATGAAATTGGTGGCAGCAGCGACGCCTGCTGAGCTTTGGTGACTTAATTACCCGCCTCATCATCAGCTGATGTGCTCCCCAAATGGTGGCAGGCATCTGCAGCTGCTTCTTGATGAGTCAACAACAAAATTCTGATAGCTTTTGTGTTAGCTGATTACGCAACATGGCTAACAATTATTATGTGTATTTAGTTCTTTCTTTGCAGCTACTCAAACAGCCTTCAACATTTTTCATAATTATTATAAATTTCATTTAAAATTTATTAAGCAGATTGACTAGAATTTAGAAGTGAATTTAAAATAAGCTTAAGCAATTTATAGATTTTTAAATAATATAATTACATTTATTCTATAGAATCTATTGATTTTTTAATAATTTAATCAAAATATATATATTCTATTTTAAAATTCTATTTTTAAATTCTATGCAGCTTAAGCAATCTATTGATTCTTAAATAACTTATTTATTTTATAGAAATTTTAAGCAGATTGAGAGTAAAATTTGAAACCAGCTTAAAACATCCATTAATTTTTAAATAATATAATCAAAATTATATAGAAATGTCTTAAGCAGATTGAGTAATATTTAATTGTGGATAAAAAATAATCCATAGCAGCTTTCGAAACCAACATTTCATTTTTTATTAATCAGCATTCACAACTAACAATGGGGTAAAGTAATTTTTATTAAATAAAACTTAAAACTAAAAATTTCTTTACAGAAATTAAAATTATTTATTAATATTAAATAACAGTTTCTCAGCATTGGAAATTTACCTACCTTTTGGGCAGGCAAATATCTGATGGATTTATAATTATGTAATTGGAATTGCAGGCGGAAGTTTATATGTTGCATGCCCCAAACAGAGAAATAGATTGATTTCAGCACAGTTTCAGTTACCTGCGGTATTTTTTAATTATAAATTGCTGAAAAACTTGCAAATACTTTTGTGCGTTGTGCGAAACATTTAATTAATTTATTTGCTACATGCTGGGCATGAAATATTTCCACTGCTCAGAGCGTTAAATCCTAGATTTATTTTATTTTCAATATCAACACACAAAAACACACACTCACACACACACACACACACACACACACACTAGTTACTTATATGTATTCAATTTGCAATTCACACGCGGCTAAACTGCAGCACAAATATTGAAGTTATGCATTCGGCAATTTTGCCATTTTTCATGTGTGCACAATTTGCTAATTTGCAAATGATTTTTAGTTCGTGTTTGTTTTTGGTCCCAGCTGAGCTGTGAACATTGTCCGCTTTTTTTTTTGCTTTTTATTTATCGTTTACATTTTTATTTTTACATTAATTTTTTGCATTGTCAGTTTTATTCACGCCTGTCTGCATTGCATGCCCCACGCACATAAAAAATAAATGGGAAATGCCAGTATGCTACATCCATTAAAATGAACATGATCATTATTAGCTGCCACCTTCAACGGATGCACCTGCTGGCAACTTAAGGCTGCACTCACTGAAGAAACATTCATTATTTCTTGTAAAATGCATCGCAAATGTTAAAGAAACTAAAAAAAAAATTATAATATATACAAAATAAATGTATTTTCTTTATTTTTTTTTGTTTTAATATTATTTTAAGCTGTTTTTTGAGCTCAACTTCAGAGTGTGGCAAGTTGGTCACGGCACTACTTAAATTATGTGAATTTATTTCAGTATTAAACATTTTGTTGAGTTGGTGATACGAGCCCTTATCAGTTCTCCGTCCAGTTGTATAGTTATCCACACGGGGCGAGAGAATGATAAGGGTACGAATGCACCGGCCAGGCCATCCATATGCAGGCTGGCCATTTATAATCCCACAGACACACACACACACTAACCGTTGTTGCAGTTGCTTTTGATACTCACCATTATTTGGCTTTCAGCTGTCAATCAATCATTTGGGTCAGCGCCATTGAAGTGTAGCTGCAAAAACAAAAAGTGCAATTTAAATGAATTGCCGACACAACTGGAAAGAGTTTTTTTTGGCTGTTAGGTGTTTATTTAGCTTTTTTGCCTTGGTGTTGAAGATGACAAAACGCCAGCTGCACAATGCAAATAGCAAATAGAAACAAAAAAATTTTAAAAAAAAATAAAAATAAAGTAATTGTCTAAAAGAAGCAGACGAAAAATAGTCATAAAAAATACAGCAGGCAAACAGTAATTTGCAAATGAAAGCCGCACGACAATACAAAAAACGAAGTAAAATCAAGAGCTGACTACGATGCTCATGCCTCATCTGCATATGTCATTTGCATATATACATATACATATATACATACATACATATTAAACAATACTCGACAAACGCACACACATAAATAATTCAGCAATCAAAAATGAACGCGACTCACATTAAAAAAAAAACTATTGCCTACTTTTGCGCGCGAGCAATAAAATGCCTTTTTAAATGCTCAACCGAAATTCAGATATAAACGTCATAGTGAAAAATACTTAAAGCAAACTTAAAAAAAAAAAAACGAGAAATAAAATAAAAAAAATACGAAATTTGTAGAGCATTTTTCAATCGGTTTTAGTTGAAGTGCCTCCGCAGGGTGCACTAATTGATTTTAGTCAAATGCAGTTTATCAACGGGCGGTTCGGCAATCGACTATTTTAGTTGGTTCCGCACAGGCCACAACATCAACGAGAGTTGAAGTGGCGCTGGCTCAGTTTCCAATTGAATGCGAAAACAGTTTTGATTGCAATCCTACAGATTGACTAAAGATGAGCACGTGTCCAAGTGTGCCAACACGACACGAGCACGAAACACATCTCACAAGTGGACTCGACACAAGAATAATACAGATTTTTGAAGTAGTTAGAAATTAAATAAAACATGTTAAATAATTTTAAAATAAATATATATTATTATAATAAGGCAATAAATCAAATGTTAAATTAAATCTTATATTTTGTTGAGTATAAAATATGAATTAATATTCAACAATTTCAAACTAAAAATATTTTGTTAATTCCATAAACTGAATTTTTGTTGATCCAAAAACAGTTCGTGTCACGAAAGAAAATCAGAGCCAGTACAGCAATTTTTTGGGCTGAAAGCGATTCAAATTTTTGGCCAGTTACTGACCGTTATTGGGAAATTCATTTGGAATTTGAATTGCTAGCTGAAAAACTGAAAACCTCTTGTGTGCATTTGAGCACATTATTATGAGTTGGGAATGCTGCAAGTTGATGCATGTTTTCAGCTTATTGACGCGAAATGTAATCTGGGAATGCGAAAATCTGGCCGGCAAACGGAACTGAAGGCAATTCATGAATTTAAACTGCTGCCAGTCGAAAAACGTGCTTAGACTGGAGAAGGATGTGGCCATGTCTACGTCTGGCAAACCTTGAAATTAGCTGGCAATATTGTGCATATAAACTATGAGTAAAGAGTTTGGACATGAGGCACCTTTATGTGCTTGCTGTTATGAATTTTGAAATGGAATTCGTTGTTGTTGTTGGTGGTGGAGGTGGTGGTGGTTGGTGGTGGTTGTTGGTGGTGGTGGTGGTGCTGCTGCTGCTGCTGTGTAATAAATCAAAACTATGCAACAAAACGCGCCACAAGGCATGCCAAAGGACTTATCTGTGTGCCGTATAAAACGTTAAAACGTTGCCCAGTTGGCCAACAGCAGGAGCAGGAGCAGGAGCAGCAGCAGCTGGTTCACCTCGCCGCAAAAACCAACAAAACGAGTCAGCGAGCCAGCAGTGTTGCCAATGTTGCTGGCAGCTACTGCCCTTTTTGACCCGACACTGCTTCTTCTTCTGCTCTTTTTTCACAGTTGCACTTTTACGGTTATAAATTTTAACACACACACACACACACACTAAGCGGGACGAACTGAACATAAAACCGGACACATGCTTTTAATCTTCGGCACAAACATGCTCACTGCTCGCTGATGCATGGCAACTCCGGCTACTCGGCCAGGCAGACAAGCCCAAGCCGCCAATCCCTGAGCGCAGCCAGTGTCTCCAGCGTTCCAGTGGACCAGCTCTCCATGTTGATGTTGATGGCTTATGGTGCTCGGCGGCTGCTTGTTTCTGTCTCTGTGTCTGTGTCTGTGCTGTTGCCATGCATAAAATCTTCCGCCGGAAGTTAAAGAGTTTACACAAATCTGCGCCACTGGGCCATCAAATAACAACAGCAGCAGCAAAAGCCACAGCAATAGCAACAGCAGCAGCTTTAAATGCGAAACCCTAAAAGTATGCAATGATATTTGTTGTCAACTTTTATAGGCTTTTGCTGATGTTTTTATTTGATTGTTTTACGATACGCAAAAAGTGCTGCTTGGCAGCAGTTGCCAAATTGATTTAGCCATGAGTGTCAGCTTAAGTGTTTTTATGCAAACTAGTCTGACAGTATTTACAGTATTTCCAGCTACAGCATGCGTAAAACTTTTTAGAATTAGCCAAAATATTCGTTAAACTTTGCCAGCCAGCATGAAATTGAGAGTATGTAAAATTCGATGTGTCAAATTCGTTTGCTCGCTTTTCAATTAGATTTTCAACTTTTTGGCCATTCAATGTTGGCCAAGTGTTTTGGGGCATTTGCAACGATTTTGTGAGCATAAATGTTCGCTTATCGGCTTTTATGCGCGTTTTATGTGGCGACATTTAGCGCACAGTCGCAACGGCAACAACTGACAACAACTGACAACAACAATAGCAACACGAGTCGCAGCTGCTGAACGTGGCCATTGTTTGCATTTAGGCCAGGCGGCCTTTTGGGCTAACCAATAATGGCAATGGCAATTGGCCATGGTCACAGGCCGTAGGCTGTTTCGTGTCGTCCTTTAGTCCTGTCGTCGTGTCCTCGACTCGCTATCGCCAAGGGCCACACGCACACGACTTTTTTTTTGTTGGTCAGGCAGGGCTGTGTGGCGGGTAGGGGGCAGGGTTGGGTGGCATGGCCTTTGGACCGTCTGGGCGGCATCAGTGCTGTGTTATCAGCGCGCTGCCGGCGCAGGTGCTTTAAATTTTCCAACATGTTGACCCAACAGCAACACACACACACACACACACACGCAAGCACAAAAACACACATAGAGGTTTGCATGTGCGGTGGGGGGTGGGGAAAGGGCAGCAGTGGGTTTGCTTAGTTTGCATATTAGTTGAGAGAGAGAGCAGCGCATCGATTGCCCAGTTGCCCATTTTTGGTTTTTGCCTTTTGTGAAAAACGAGGCATTTAGCGCCGCAGCGTTATGAATATTGAAACAATTTTACGCTTGCCATTTTGAATTTTGAATAGATTTTTGTGGTATGCCCCGAGCGGCAACAGCAGCGACAAGAGCAACATGCTCATCATCATCATCATCATTCTTGCTGTTGTCGCCATTTTGTCATTTGCTTCATCATTTGCCGTAAAAGTTACTCAAAAGCCTTCGCCACAACTTGCAGCCGCATTTGCGAGTTGCCGCAGGCTGTGGCAAACCAAGACTCCGACTGTGGCAACTTGACAAAACTTCGACTCACTGACTCTTCCTCCCCCCTCCATCTAATCTTTTAATGGCATGCTGTGCGCCACTTGCTGGAAATACGCTTCAACTTGAAATGATGAAATGAGCGCGTTGTAAATAAGTGGAATATCAGCCAGAAAATTAATTGTTATTATTAAACTTATAATATGCATTCCAAAGAGTATGCATTGTTTTCAATTTATTATTACAACCGTTTTTATATATTAGGTTTAAATTGTTTGAGTGAGTATGTTTTAATTTAGTTCATAAAAATTTGTTTCAAGAATAAAAAGGTTTATTTTGCTTCAACAAACTTGTTTCGCAACTACTTCAAAAAATTTGAATGAACATTGAATGATTACAGTAGAAAATGAAATAAATCGGAGGACTACAAAAATTCCGACAACGAACCAAAAACAATAACAAGAAAATATATATTATAAACTTCCTTTCAAATTGCAGAGAGCCAAAAATGTTTTTAGCATTGAAAAATGCTCAGCAAAAATGTATTTGTTGGCAACGCTTCAAAATTGTGCGTCAGTCGAAAATCTATTAATGAATAGACACAAACAAACTGGGCGGAATTAATAAAAATAAGTGTTTAAACGGAAAATAGCAATTTAGACAGAGGAAAACAGCTGATCTGATTTCATTGTTGATTTTCATCAACATCTTGAGCAATTTTGTAGCCAATATTTATTTGGCATTCGCAATTGGCTTGCACAATGAAGCAATAACAGATTAGTCGAATGAGAAATAGAAATTAAATATGGCAAAATCAATTTGCAAACTTTGCTTTATTTTGTATGTTGACAATGTGCTGCCAAGTGCTGAGGCCAAGCGGACATGGCCTGTTGACATCTGTCTAGCTATGTAGTGGGTCCAAAAGGCCAAAAACACACACAAAAACACACACAAATCCATATACATAAATATGTGTGTGTGCGTGAAAAAAAGTAAAATGCAAATGGGACTGCAATGCAAATGAATATCGCATGTAAAATGTGCTAAAGAGTGAAAATCAAAACAATCAAAACCCAGGCAAGGGGTCGGCTAAAGGGGAATAGGTCAATAGGGGATCGGGGAACGGGTACAAAAAAAAAAGTAAAAAAAAATAAAGATATAAATGGAAATGTGCAGAAAAGCAAAAACACAAACGAAGCAAAAATGTCATAAATATAAAATCAAATGTAAATTGAAAGTAGATCGATCGTTAGATATGAGGCATAGCAACAGGATAGTTGGTGTGTGTGTGTGTGTGTGTTTACAACAATATACACAACACCCACACACACCTGCATGTATTTGTGTATTTGTGGTATTTGCATTTAATTAGCAAAAAACTATGCATAGATTGCCATTGTTGATTTGGCCAAAAAACAAATACATGCAGTCAACACAAATACACACACAGACACACACACACGCACAGGATTGTTTATCCATATATGTTAAAATTTGCAATTACACAAAACGCTTATAAATTATGCAATTGCATCTGACGGCCAAAACAGTCTTTTGGCACATTTCGCAATTGTTTAATGAAGCTCAGCAAAACCACAAAATCAAATCAACGGAAGTTGTTTTTGTTATTGTTACACTTGTTGTTGTTCTCGTCGAATTGTTGTTTTCAAATTTTGCAATATTCATGTAATTAACATTAAAATCATAACTCATAAGTGCGCTCAACGGAAATGTGCAATTGTTTGATGCAAATGATGCGATAAGCATCCAAAACGCACACAAATTATGCATAAATATCGAAATGCAACACTGTCTACCGTTATACTATTTTACATAGATGGATGTAGGGCCCGACAGGGGTGCGGGCTGGGGTTGGTATTGGGGGTCTACACAGATTTGCTGAGCTTGTCAAATGCTTGCGGCAAGTGTCATTCAATGCCAGACGGCAACTTTGTTGCTTTTTCTCTGTTTTGTTTATTTGAACAACTTTGTGTTTGTTAATTTTGCTACACTGGCGATTTCGCGATACTCGAATCCAACAAAACAAAGTTATGCAGCAATTGGAGAGCAGACGCAGAAGAGTTGAAATTAAATGCAAAGTGTTTGGGAACAAAATAAAAAAATACTGATAAATATTGCCTATATAATAATATTTCGATATTTATAAATGTAAGCATATATAATAATAAAATTCATTTATATCTGTAAACTGTAAAAAAGCCAAGATAAATAACATAAGTTAAAATAAACTTTAATTATAAAATAAACTGGTTGTAAATAATTACATCATTTCGAGCTGAACAAGTATTTTCAAAAAGTTTCAAAAACAAATTAACTGCACATATATGTATTTAACTAGCATATGTAGAAAACCAAACTCAAATATTTTTCCAACTTATCTAGTATTATTTTTATCAGCTTGCAACTTAAACGTGTTGCATATTCTGTGACAAATTCAATATACCCTCGAACAGTGCAGCTAAAAAGTAACAGCTTTGTGGCATTTCCCTTGAAAGCCGATAAGGGAAATGCCATTAAAATATTTTAGGAGAAAAAAAAAACAATTATGAAAAATCCCAAGAGCGATACAGTTTGACAAGCACTGCTTGCAGCTTATCTTTGCAGCGGAGCAATTACAAATGTGTTTGTTTTAGAGATAAGAAATGCTGGCTGTGTGTGCGCTTGACTATTTATCACACACACACACTCGCACACACACACAGTGCATATGCAAATAGCCATTGGTAAGTTAAACATAAATAGTGAAACAGAACTCGGGGAATTTATATAGATATATTTAGATATGTGCATATATTGAAGGGAAGTTGCTTGTCTGGACGAAGATTAGGACGATGGTCGACGGTTGACGGATAAGTTCTTGCTGATAAGTGGCCATTGAGTGTGTACCTACAAATCGTATCCAGACAATTCACATGCATAATTGATATCCAAAGGCAGAGCAGAGCAATGCCAGACTCGAGACTCATTTGAAAGGCAAAATGACAAGCGGAGCAAAGCAGCCAATCAATTGGAAATGTTTTAATGGCCACAATCGAGATGTAGATGTCGACTTGGTGTTGGGTGTTAGGAGTTGCAGTTTGAAGTTGGAGTTGGAGTTGGGAAAAATGTCAGACTAAGACGCTAATTAATCATAGAGGCAGCAGCAGCAGCAAAACAACAACTATTTCCAAGCAAAGTCAATTTAATTGATGGGCAATCCTGGCCAAAGAAACCACCACCACAACAGCAGCAGCAGCAAGCATGGCCAGGATAAAGCAACCGCAGGCTCAATTACATGTGTGTGTGTGTTGCCACCACAACAACAACAACAACAAAATAAGTAGGGTTGCTGCAGAAAATTTGCCAGACGATTTGCATGAGTAATTTGACAGATTACTTCGCATTGCCACACAGATTGAGGCGAATTTGGATTCCACGTGAGTGACAAACACAGCCCAGTTTATTTTCCAACAACCCCCTCTACACATGCACATATATCATATATATATATATATATATATTCCCTGTACTTATGCTTGATTGCAAGCGACGCTTGATTAATTACACTGAAAAGCGTGATTCAATTTAATCAAGTTTTAAGCTCTAAAAGATATTGAAATCTTTTATTAAATATTGCAATTTATAGAATTTATTTATTAGTTTTGTATTATTAGTTTTTATTTTTAGACAATATTCTATTTAATAAAAATGTAGACTAAAAACAGACCACAAATGAAATGATATAAAATTAAAAGCGAATAATTAAACGAAAAATCAAAAAACGTTTAAAATACAAATCAAACAAATCAAAAAAGAAATTTATTTCATATTCTCTGCTAAGAAAAAGGTTGACGAAATTCAAAAATATTTATTCACAGAAAACAGCGAATATAATTCAAAGAATTTGCCCCAAATTCAACATATTTTTTATATAGAAAATTCAGCTTCTGGTATTATGGTTAATTTATGCCTCCATTAAAAATAAATATTCAAATATTTGCTCATTATTTTATATAAAAATACTTTTTTTTATTTATTTCCTTAAACCGACATAATTATTTATTAATATAAATGTTGATAATTAACTATTAATGGCCAAATTTGATTTATATGTCTTTTATAAATATTTATTAAAATATTTGATATGAAAATAGTATTTGTTTTTTTTTTTGCTTGCTCATTTGGCAATTCTTGGGATCCGATTGTAAATAATAAATAATAAATAATTCAAATTTTTTACGGTCTTCAATTTGCCAATTTGGCTTTAATGCTTTTTGTTTTATGTGTTTGTTGGCTAATGCCAAAGTCATTTTGGGCGTGTGCCAGTCAAAACAAATACACAAATAAACGATAAATGATAACTGTCAACTGTTGAGGCGCCTCAAACTGTAAGTTATTGTCTCAGCCCCTACCCCTCGTCAATCTATAGACTCTATATAGAAAACTAACCATATATGTTGATGTTGTTTGCTGATAGGGCTTGAGGGCATTGAGTGAGAAAGGGGGCGGAACCGCAGCGCTTAACTGTCGACTTCCTGGGCCCGCATGACGGAAGCCGCCCAAGTGGGGCAGCGGGGCAAGCGGCATGGAGCATATAGTGTGGCTGAATGTGATGACAGCGACGCGACGCGACGTGTCGCCAACATAGGCGGGCAGTTGAACGATAAGCGACAACAACAACAAGAACAAGAACAACAACAACAAAACGCGACGCACATTTGAATTTCAATTAGAATTTTAATAATCGACGCTGAGTGTGTGTCTGTGTGTGTGTGTCTGTGTGTGTGTGTGATTTCTGTGTGTATATAAATATCGCATCCGTTTAATTTTTATTTATTTGAAATGCTTTTCAAAGGCATTTATCAAAATGTTTGCTTTGCCGCTGATGGATTTGCCGCATGTGGCAGCTGGAGCCCCAAAAAAACAAAACATAAATATAATTAGCGAGCTGCATGGGGAAAGGGGAAAGCTGCTGAGCAGAGCAGCAGGAGGTGTACATAAGCTGACATCAAAATTAGCACAAGGATAAAAGTTGGTTGCACGTTTCGCCAAATTCCGCAAGGATTAAGCAAGCAACAAAAAGACAAAAAAATATGTATGTCAGGTGGGTGCGGGGAGGCAGGGCCATGTTGCTAATTTTTTGTACATTCTAATGAAAAAATGTGTGTTGTGTGTGTGTGTGTGTGTGTAAATTTAGCGACAAGGCTGCTGACAACAACAAACACAGACAACAAAACCCAAAAGGCAAAACAATTCAACAAGCAGGGGGCAGTGTGTGATAAAAAGGGGGTGTGGGGGGGGGGATGAGCTGCAAGGTGGGCGGCAGCCAGCTGGACAATTTCATTTTGCAAGGTAGATAGCTGAAAAAAAAATGTTTTTGGTGCTGGGTAGCGCATTTGGCTTGTAACTGTCAAGGGGCCTGCTGCTAAAAGGGGGCAAGCAGCTGCGGCAGGTTTGGTTGGGAGGGAAGGGGGCAGGGGTCTGCACAGCGAATATAGCGAAAGAGTCGCATATTCAACAGGAAAATCCCTTAATTGGAATAAATTAACTGTTATTGCTCCGGCATGCCACACACACACACACACACAAACAAACACACAGAGAAAAGCTCGCAACGAGCATTATATAGACATATAAATATAAATGTATTTGTATCTGTATGTGTATGTGTATGTGTATGTGTATATGTACATATGCATGCAGCTGCAGATACAGATACGAATTGTACACATGAAAAGCAAGGCATACATACATATTTACACAACTATACATACATATATATATATATATATATACATATGTGTGTTTGCCAGTCGCTATCATTTCCCACTGGAGCACTGTTTATTCTACATAGCACACAATTTATGCATGTGTATGTGTGTGTGTGTGTGTGTGTGTGTGTGTATTATACATGTATTTGTGTTCCGTTACTTTTTGCGCGCGCCGCGCAACACGAAATTAAATAATATGATAAAAGCAAAATTTATGACACATGCGAGCAACACGAAACTCAAATATCAAATGCAAAAATAAAAAATATATAATCAAAAAATGCCAACAAAAATATTTAAAAATAATTCAGTTCTTAAGCGTTGACGTATTGATGCTACAAAGTCAATTACCCTGTAATTTGAGGAGTAATGTGAATATTATTAAAAAGTAAAATTAATTTTGAAAATCAGCGTATTTCAATTTTTGTAAATTCAACAGTAAGAAAAAAAGACTCGAATATTGAATTTTAATACCGGTACATTCAAAAAGAAGCGCCTATAAAAATTAAAATAATATTTTGTGATTTTCAATGATAAACAAAATATATAGACTAATAATTTATATTTATTTTCATTTCGAATGTCTAATTTCACACAATTTTGCATTTATTCTTTAACTTTTATATATCGAACAAAAAAATACAGAGTATACGAGAGGTGAGTAACGCTGCAGTCCATTTCAACGCCTTGTTGCCTGTGGCATCTGTGGTAAGAAGCAGTTCAAAGTTTATGCAACGCAATTTGCAGTTCGCTTGGCCTAATGAACAACTCGAATATCCAGTTTGGCTGGCTGGCAAAACACAAGCAAATCAGAAAAGGTCCTTCGGCTCAGTTTCTATAAGGCGTTTTGCGTTGCCTGCCTGCCTGCCGAAGGACAATCGCCAAAAGATGTATGAGAAAGTGGAAGCAGCAGCTTTATGCAACCTAATTGAACAGCTCAATATTTTCTCATTAATTAGGGCAAACTAAGAATAATTGGTAGGATTAGGGAAAACAGGACAAATATGAAGATTATTTTGAAACATATTTTTGCTGTTGCTATGAAAACTATTCGACTAATTTCGATGTTGACGGAAGTAGACTATAAAAATTAAAGATTTTGTTGATTCATTGAATGAATTGACAAAACATTGATTGGAGCAGTGAATGTAGAACAACAGCTTCCATTGATTTAGCTTTAGAAGTCGATTGAACTTAGTTCCATGCCTCAGCAACTCAAATGTGGTTGAAAGATTAGGAAATTCTTCAAATGGAAAAATACTCTTGAGTGTATGCCAAGTGCTCATTTACTCAGCAAAAAGAGTTTCTAAAACATTATATTATCAGTAATTTAAGAGCTAAATAGTTATGGGTGTGTGTATGGATGTGTGTATAAATGTTGTGTGTAGCATTTGTTGTTATCAGCAGCGCTGAGAGCTGAGCATTTTGTGTTGCGATAAGCGTATGTATTTTTGGTATTACTCGACCATATAAGTGGGTACAAATATATATAAACATATATATATATATATATATGAATATATATGTATGTGAGTATTTATGAATGTATGCATTACGAGTATTAGTGCCTCCATATGGCACATTCAATACGTGTACTTTTATGACGGCCATGTGGCAAATGCCTAATGCCAAAAAAAGCATACACATCAAAAAATATACAAATGGAGACATACGAAATGCGATTTAGCGATCGATTGAATATATATTGAAAGTATGTAGTCAAAACTCACCCAGTTGAGGAGCAAATTAATTTCCAATTTGCGTGCCACAATTCGTTGATGTTGCCCCATTCGTTGATTTGTTTGTCCTAAAACATTTCAATTAAGAGTCGCGGGGCGCTTAATTGTTATGTGAGCGAGTACTTATGGATGTTATAGTTGTGGTTTTTCCGTTTTTTTTTTTTTTTTATAGGGCGGCAACGTCCCCGAGTTGTAGTCATTTAACCCGATCGGGGGCAATTATGTGACTTACGATAACGCGCGAGAGTAGCACTGCAATATACTCCTGATATACATATATGTTTATATATATATATATATATATATTTGTATATATATATATTTTAATATAGCACATACTTTTCGGCTCATAAACACTTGATAGAGCATGTGAATTAATGTTAGCGTTTAGAATGTACATTTGTCAAGCACACATCCTTGAACAGCCGCTTCATGCCCTGCACGCCAACGCTGACGCACAACAACTGAGCACTGAGCACTGAAAGGAAAAAAGAAATAAAAAAAAAACAACTCAGCGTTGAAAAACTCAATTGAAATTAAATTCATTTTTGAAACGCTCGAAATGCAGAACGAAACGAAATGAAGTGAAACGCATGAAACAATGTCTTTGACACGCCGCACTTTGCATACTCTGCCTACAAATTAGCGGCTAAATTGTTTATGGGTCGCAGGCAGAAGAGTGCAGAGTTACTCACACTGTAACGTTTTGTTAGAGTATCGGCAGAGAGCGCAATTTAGATGCAAACGCACGTTTCATTCTCACTTTGTGACCAAATGCTTACATGCTTATCAGTGAGCGACGCTCAGTCGACATCGACAGCGACGTCGTCGATCTCTTGTTTTGCGCCCGTAGCAGAGCGAGATAGCACTACTAACCATCGCATTTATTCATATTTTTGTATTTTATCGCGCATTAGAAAATCGTTTTTGTTTTCGTTTGATTTTTTACTGAGAATAAAAAACGTTTGCATTAAAAGGAAAACAATATATTAAAGAAGAGGCCACATTTGCAAAACACATGTCAACGGCATGTTCCCAATGACGGTAACACTGGGATTTGCCAAGCAACAACAGCGTGAAAGAGAAAGAGAGAGCGAGAGAGTGAGCGTGAGAGCGCGTGTGTGTTAGGGACTGATAGAGAAAGTATGTCCTTTGTTTGCGTCACAGCGGGTCATTGCGATTGGCAGCAACGTGTTT
This sequence comes from Drosophila longiperda, assembly GCA_035042125.1. NCBI lineage: Eukaryota > Metazoa > Arthropoda > Insecta > Diptera > Drosophilidae > Drosophila > Drosophila longiperda. The sequence goes on from JAWNLV010000107.1 coordinate 15,655,824, forward strand.
TTTTTAGGCTGCATTGAAATTAAAGACAAATTTTGCTGAGGCCACAGAATAAACAAATAAAATAATAAAAAAGATAACTCCTTCAGCTCAAAGCTTCAAAGGCAATTCAAAATTCAAAGGTGTTCACAAAGGGAATTCAGGAAAAAAAAAAAATAAAAAAAGCTAAGTAACATATTGTATTAAATAATCATATGCAAATCTTGCTAGTGTGTGACTGGGTGCGTGACGTATGAATTTTGATGTCAAGCACTCTCACATATAGCACACACATGTGTATGTTCAAAATGGCACAAACACACAGACAAAATTGTCCATTGCCATATGCAAACTCTTTGAATATTTTTGCTCTTTGAGCTGCTGTCGTCGACGTCGACTTCGTTGATGTTGTTGTTGATGTTGCCTTAAACGCGGCAGCGTCGTCAAGTTTTATGAGCAATTACAACATCTGTTGAATATCGCATTATAGAAAGAGAGACACAGACACATACGCAGACAACACACATACCCTCCCTCGAAAAAGAAGAAGAAAAGAGGAACGCGTACGACACAAAAATGAGAGCATCTCCATTGAAATCGCACATTTCTGTCTTTCGCATTTTGTCTTCTTATTTCTTTTTTTTTTTGTTCGCAACACAAAGCGCCAAACAGATAAAATATGAGAAAGGGTGGGCGGGTCGTAGGGGGAACTGTTGAGCTACAATGGGAAATGCTCATGTCGAAGGGCAGTCGAGCAGCAGCAGTAGCAGCATCAGCAGCAGCATCAGCAGCAGCAGCAACAAGAAGAACACAAAAACAACGACAATAACAATGGGCACTTGGCATTGAACTTAGGCGCAGTTCTTTTGTCTGCTCTCTATCCCCCCCGCTCACCCTCTCCCATTCTATCACTTTGTGTTTGTCCTGCTCGCTCTCTCAGTGGGACTATCCCTGATTCCTGATTGAGCTATTGAATTAACATTTGCAATGATTTACCAAGCAACATTTGATAATGATGCCCAAACGAAGCAAACGAAAAGCAGCAGAGGAAGAAGAGGCAGACACAAGAATGTGGGTCTGCAACAGGAATTGGAATCATGAGGGTGGCAAGCAAACATCAGCAGCAGCAACAGCGTGTCGAACTAAAACGAATAGAAAATGTATGCATTTCAATGAAATATATATATTTCCCAATAAATCTCATCATTTAAGTTGGCATTCAATTGGGTAAAGTAATAACTCTTTAAGTGGTATGCTAACATTGGAAATGCAGAAAATGTGAATTGAAAATAAAATTTAAATTTTTAAGAAACTGCTGTAAAAAGCTTAAGCTGAATTAATGCAACAGCTCAAAAATAACTCAATGGAAAGAAGATTATTGAACATGTAGAAATTGCTGTCTATAATTTTTAAGAAATATACGAAACAACTTAAATATAACAAGCGAAAATAATACTTATTTAAAATACATTTAGAAATCAATTTAAATAAATAACATACCAATTTGCAATTTCTTCTATAAATATTTGCGATATTTGTAAATATCCCGCCTGACTAATTTGCAAAAAAACCTATATCGTAATGAATATGGCTAACTACGACAGTTATAAGCCTTATAAATACATATTCCTGGTATGTACTTCAGCTGGTGTTTAGCTTAAGATTGTTCAATGCACAGATTTCACTCTGTCTGAGGATAAGCTACAAATTCTCTAACTAAAATTTTATTTGACATACCAATCGCAGAATGTCCCGCATAGCCTTCGAATATTTTACTGACCCTTTTTAACAAAAAAAAAAAAAAACTAAATACAACAAAAATAATAAAAAAAAAAACGAAATAGCAGCCACAGTTCGCAATCAATCAGAAATACAAATACAAAGAACAAATTCGAAATGAGGGCGAAAATCTGTCAAAAAGTGGTAAATGAAACTCTTCAGATGTCAGCGAGCCATAAAATTATGCGATAATTAATTTCTTGTACATAAAGAGAGAGAGAGAGAGAGAGCTGTGTGTGTGTGAGGGGTAAGGAGAGGTAGAGTGGGTAGCGGGTAGCGAGGCGTAAATTCTTGTTCAAATGCATTGTTTGTGCGAGTCCTTTGCCCCGTCTGCCCCTCCAGCGCTGCTGCTGATTCCGCAATTATGATTGTCCTTCGTCACTCGCCTGGCGATTTCCTTTCTTCCTCTTCTTCTCCGTTTTTTTTTTATTTTTATTTGTATTTTTATTTTTGGGCTCATTGGGCTGGGCATTTGAGCATTTTTGTCGAGCTTCGTTCTTGTCTTTGCTGGTCTTAATTAAAAGCTGTACAAATTTGTGGCGATCGAGCTTGGTGGAAAGGGAACTGAGCACTAAGCGTAGCGTACACTCAGAAAAAAAGTATATTACGAAATAAGAAAATTTAAATCCACCTCCAGTTTGCGAACATTATCAAAATATTGGCTTGAAATATAGCTAAATTAAGAGTAAAATACTTTTCACAAATATTAAAGAGCAAACAAAAATTGCTGCTGTGACATAGTTTTTGGTTCAGTGTAGCTGGCACAACCCCTAGCTAAAAGCCAAAGAATTTCGCATTTTTTTTCTCTCTTTTTTTTTTTTGTGACCATACGCCTAAAACAATGCGCACACAGATTTCAATTGTTTGTCGCCCATTGTTGAGTGTTTTGGAGTATCTGGAAGCATGCTTTAAGTTCCATTGTTGTGCTCAAAAGCGCATTGAATGCAAAGCCAAAGCCAAAAGCACTGCTAAATCTAACGAAAGTGCTGAACTCAAAATGCAGGGCACATGTGTGAGAATCTAGTTGGAGGCGGAGAGGGAGTGAGGGGGTGTGAGTATGTAAAGCTTTGCTAATTTGCAGCTCAGGGCGGGATTCAAAACTGGAGCCACAGTGGAGCCCACTTCAACTGACAGCAGCTACTTTAACTGCAGTAAGCTGCTAGCGCAGGACGAGGGGCGAACGGGGGAGCAGTGAGAGTTGATGGAGTGCCAGAGGGGGGGGGGGGAAGTCAGTTGGTGCTTCAGGTGGCGCACCTGGGCCACTTTGTCGCGCACTTTACCGCAAAAACTTCCGTTAATTAACGTTAATTTACTTGAAACTCAACATCCGCTTTGCCTTGCCTCAACTCAACTCGACTCGCCTCAGCCGGAAATGTTTCCGCTTGAAGCTGCAGCAGCAGCAGCAAAGAGAAAGTAGCAAACTTTTAGCAAATCGCACAATGCTCGACAAAAATTGAAGGAAACGCGCATAAAGAGCTCGTCCAAAAAAGAGATCCTGGACAAATGCTGCACAATTCCATAACTAGTTCGCCAGAGTTGCCAACGTCATCGTCATCGCCATCGTCATCGTCAACTCTATGGCTCCATTGTTCAACAGCTGCTGCAGCACTTTGCAACGCACACAATGGCTGCTGCATGCTACAAGCAGCGTTTGTCATTCATATGAGGCGCCGCCATTTTGACTTTCCTCCATTTTCATAGCTTTTTACGTATATATAATGAATTTTAAAGAACTTTTAGCGTTGACTTTTTTCACCCAGACCCTCCCACAAATAATGTGCAAGTGGCAGCATTGTGGCAAGCACCGAAATTGAGTTTCTCTTCGGATTGGGATTATTTTACACTTTAAATAAATAAATTTAATTAAATTAAATTCAATTTAAGTTTCCAGGAATCAATCTGATTAACACTTCGTGGAAATGTTTGGATTCCAGGAAGCTTTCTGATTCCAATTTAAAATCACAATTTTTCACACGAAAAATCTAACAGCTTTCTGAGCTTACACAATTTGTAAATTCGGGGAACTAATAGTAATTTTATTTATTTTTTTCAAGCTTTTAAATTGGAGTTGGAATTTAAATGTCTTTTATTTAATGAAAAATGAAGAATTGAACATGTTTTGTATCTGTCGTATTTAAATTAATTACAAAATGCTAAACCCACTATAATAATTTACATTTCTAGTAGCTATCGAAAAACGATATGGATTTTTGTATAGTTTTCATTGAATATTATTATTATTTTAAAATAAAAGCCAAAACAAAAATCAAGCTGAAAACACTTCGAATGAAATTAAATTGAATTTGTTAATTTGAAGTCTTACATTTTTACAAAATATATTTTTTAGCTAAAAAATAATCAGCTTTTGTGTGTGTAGAAAATGCTTTCAAATCATGTGCAGCTTTTGCGCTTTAAACTGCATTTTCAATGGCAAAAACGCAGATTAAAAAATTACCCAGTGCCAACAAAAGTCAATGGGGAACATGAAATGTGTGTGTGTGTGTGGTGTGTGTGTGTAAGTGTTTTATATTTGTTTTTTGCTGTTGCCTCTTCGACTGCTCGCTTGGCTGTGTGCTGCTGATCAATATGCGTGGCATGCTTCTGATGGCAATATGATTAAAGGCAAGGCGCAAACAAGCAGCGACGAGAACAACAAGACTATGGCCAGGACACAGTTCACAGGACGAAAGAAGGAAAGCAGAAGCACAGCAAGGACGTGCCGCTGGTCGCTGACCAAAAGGAGCTGGCAGCAGGGATTATGCAGAGGCACGTGAAAAAAGTATTTGATGTTTGTGCAGCGAGCGAGAAATCAGCTAGAAACAGCCAACAACAAAAGAAAGTAAAAATTGCTGCAAATCGCATTAAAATGCAAGCGAAATCCAATCGAAAGGCGGCAGTTAAATATTTTTATGTTGCAGCTATGGAAATTGTATAATATGCCAATGGGTGGCAGACAAACTAAGCCATACTTAAGAAATAACTAACAAGACACTTAAGTTGCCCCTTTCCCTCTCTCCCTCTCTCTCGCTCACTCTATATCTCCTGTCTCTCTCACACACATGCGTTGAGTGGCGCTCAACTTTGCGGTCTTTTAAAAGATTGTTTGCATTATTTGTGGCTGCTGTTCTTTGGTGAACACAACCCAGCACCCGGGCCACGCCCACGTAACGCGAAGCCGCCCTTTTGGGGCATCCGCAGACCAAGCCGAAACATTTTCTGAGCTGTTAACAAAGTGAAACCGCACAGTTTGTTTCGCTAAAGTTTGGCGTAAAACAAAAAAAATACGATAACGGTATTTAGTTTGCATGAGCATCGGTTTTTAGGGTTTTTCGGTTTCTGGGTTTTTGCGGACGCTTTTACCGCTGCCGCTGCTGCTGCTGCTGCGACTGCTGCCACTGCTGCTGCTGCTGCTGCTAACTTCAGCTTCCATTGTTGTTACTGCTCGAGAGGATTAGTATCAACAACAGCCGCAGCAGCAGCAGCAGCAGCAGAAGCATTCAGCCAGGACTCAGTGATTATGCGTATGTCTGTTAAGCCTGCAGCTTAGAAAAGTTTGAAATATTTTGATGGGTTTATACAAAAATAAAAGCAAAAAAAAAAAAAAAAATATTTAAAACAAAAAATGATAAAGTTTTTTTTTTTGCAACAAAAGATGAACAAACAAAATATACATGCAGCTTAAATGTGTGGAAACCCCAAAACTAAAATATATATATACAAAATTTAATATTATTTTAAATCAATTTCTGTCACAAACTGCTGCAAGTGGCATGTGTGCAACAAATTTAATAAAACTATAGTTTTTCATATTTTAGTTTATTATTGTTTAAATTAAGCTTAGCTTTGCAGTTATTATTTATTATTTCAAATCAATAAATAAATAAATTCAGTGAAATGAAACGATTTTGGGCAATTCAGAAAATAAATTTGAGTTTGTGTTTTTGAGAGATTTGCCTTGCTGAAATAAAATTTAATTGAGATATTAAATTAAGCTGAATATAATTGACAAAAGACATGAATTAATATTCAATTTATCTCAATTGATATAATATATAAATTTATATATATTGCAGACAACTGTTGTTAAGAAAGTTTTAAATTAAATTACTTTAATTTTGCTCTTCATAAACCACATTTTTTTTATATCTTTTTAGACTTCGAATTACTTTTCTATTTCTACTCGTATTTATTTTATGGCATTTCTGTTACTTCCAAGTGAATTTAAGAGTGCTTAAGTCCTAAGAACTGCCCTCAATTTATGTGTGCACTGCAATTACAGTCAGTAACTGAGGCAAAAGGACTGCCAAAAACAAGAAAAAAAAAAAAAAAAAAAACACTTAAGAGGAAAAAAAGGCAAAATGGCAAAAAGGCAATTTAGTTGATGCGTGAAGCGATTTGTGTTTAGTTCTCGCATTTGCAGTGTTTATTTGTTGCTGCCTCACAACGAGCTGCTAAATCGATTGTGACTAATTTGTGGCAGTCACGAGGCAACCACTGATTTACAGAATTACGAGCCGAAAAGGAGTCCACTTCAAAACTATGGATGACTTGAGGAGGGTTCAGGGTGGGAAGCAATGAAACGCGACACATTCCATATTATTAAAATATTAAAGACAGTTCAATTGGAAAATTGGCAGGCGGATAGACAGGCAGCAGGAGAAAACAAGCAAAGAGAAAGAGAAAGAGAAAGAGAGAGAGAGAGAGAGAGGTGAGTTGGCTGCTGTCAATGCAGATATAGAGTAATTGAAATAAACGAGAACATTTATACATATAAATGTAAAACATAGTTTCAAACGTAGACAGAGAAAGAGAGTTGAGGGGCATGTTTAATAAATGATTTCCGCTAACCTCGTAGCTACAAGCTACACACATCTGTGTGTGTGTGTGTGAGTGTGTGTGTGTGTGTCTGCAACACAATATTTGAAATGCAGCTCAGCGTGGGCAATCCTATGCTGTAGCTGTATGTGGCTATGTATCTAAGTATCTATGTGGCAGTATCTGCATGCGTCATGTGTTCAGATTAGAGTCATTCGTTGTTCGTGCCAGCCAACAATTGACACACACACACACACACACACACACACAGCAAACACACACACATCAGCGCTAACTAAATCAGTGCGTGTAGTATCTTTGTATCTACAGTTATGTGTGTGTCTGTGTATAGATGTATTTGTATCTCGTTTTGGCGACAAAGAGCGCACATTGTTGCCAGCGAGCGTTTGTTGATTTTTGTGCGGGTGCATTTCTGTCATTTCATTATCGAAATATGCAAAGCGACAGTCTGCAAATTATAATGAGGGCTTATCAGATGACAGGAGAAAGAAAGAACTCCAGCAGCAACCACCCAAACCAACCCAGCGGAAGTCACAAAAAAACAAAAGAGATAAAATATAAATATCAATCAACAAGTGGCCAACAGGCAGCAGCTGTCAAGTGGTACAAAACTTGCCACAACACACACACACACACACACACACACAGCAGTAGTTGCTGTCTAAATAACTTTGCTGTTCAATAATTAATTTCATTAACATTAATGATAATCAGCCATATAATATCATGTCATATATAAATTTATATATATATATCTACATGTTTATTCAGATGATGCGCACATAAGCAGCATTCAACTGCAATTTGTGGCTCCAGGCACGCACACACACACACATACACCAACACACACACACACTCATGTAATAAAATAATCATAAATAAATAATGAGGATGTGAACAGGACTCGAGCAGGATTCAGGCATTCAGAGTTGAGCTGAGTTGAATTGAGGCTTCTGCTATTTGGCAAATGCAAATACATACGCCTTATAAGTGCACAGGCATTTTAGCCTGGCTAAGGCACGACAGCTAAATTGTAATGAAACCAACCAAACCAACCTACCCCACCCCCCCCAAAACACACACACACACACACATGTGAAAGATAGCGACGCTGAGCTGGGCAAATAAATTGCTATACAATTTTACCCAAAAGTCGCATACAAAAAACCAAACAACACGCCAGAGGGGCCGTCTCTATGTGTGTGTGTGTGTGTGTGTGTGTGTATATAGAGGGGGGCGGAATGCCTGCAGCACAGTTGGCATATCTACAGGGAAATTGAGCCAGACAAAGAGAGAAAGAGAGGGGGAGAGAGGGAGAAAGAGCAGTCTGTCGTCAGATCAAGCAATTCAATTCAATTTGGTTTCTCACGCGTTTGTTTGCCTGAAATACATCTCATTCCAGCCACCAGCCCCCAGCATCCCCTCCACCTTCGCTATCATCCATCCCCCTTGCCATTGTGCATGTTTATTTTATTTTTATTTAATTCATGGCAAAGTTGTTGATACGCTGCGCATAAATTAGACATTTTATGTTCTTCTGGCCGTAAATAACAATTTACAATTTACAGTTTACAATTTACAATTTACACAGTGACAAAAGTTTGCTCGACTTGCATACATAACAATTTGCCGAGCTTTAAAAAAGTTGCCAGATTAATATTTTAATGGCAAAGACTGGCAAGAAATTGCACACATATGGAACAACGCACAACTTATATTTTTTATCACAGCTTAAAAGTATGCAACACAAAAGTGCACGCAAAAGAGAGCCACACTCACACACACACACACGCCCATCCACAGTCTTGCACTCATTTTCTTTTGCTTTACTTTTTCACTCATTGCAAAACGACAGTTTTACTTACATGTAACACTGAAGACGCAGATGAAGACGCAGACGAAGACGAAGACGAAGACGAAGACGCTTACCAGCCTGTTAACATATTTGCAATTTCCGCTTTTTGCTTCCGATGATTATCGCTGGCTAGCGCCTTTAAGTGGCGACATCTCCTGTCCATACGTCATCAACGTGAACGTTTTAAATAGCAGCGGGTTGCCAACAAAAAATGAAATCTGATGACGGCTGTTGCTTTGCTGTCTCTCTCTTCACTGCTCATATTGATTGTGTGTCTGTGGCACTCACGCATTCACACTCACACACACACACTCAGACACACACACACACTTAGATGTCACTCATACAGCGTTCATTTTGTAAGCAACTGCTAACACAATTTGTAGTCTATGGGTTAACTGTATAACTGGATAACTGGGCAGCAGCAGCAGCAGTTGACAAGTACTGTTATACGGCTTTTGCCGCGCCAACAACTTGACACGAGCGAGTTCTGCAGCCAAATGAATCTGAGTAACAAGCATGTGCTGAGTGAATTTCGCACGAAAGATGCTGTGCACACGAACAGAAAACACGAGCGCACCCCTGTCACACGAAGCTGCCCAAAAAGCTTCGTCAAATGGGACATTGGGACGCGCGGCAGAACGAGAGCGAGTGGGAGAGCGACAGCGACAGCGAGAGCGTGTAGCGAGAGTGTGCAGCGTGAAACAAGGAAAGAGAGCAAGTAACACAGTGCACGAAAAAAAAAGCGTCATCATTTTGAGGGGCAATGTAAACAAGTAAAAATGGGAGGCTGTGGCATTTAATTAGCCACCGCTTGCATATTTCAGCAGCTAAGAGAGTCCGCCCCACCAAAAAAAGAGAGCGCGCTAAGAGAGCACAGCAGCTGCTAAGAGCACACACACGATTGCGTGGGTGGACAACAACAATAAGAACCACGGCTGATAAGGCTACTGACCTTTGTGCCCGTGTGCAGTGGCGTCGCCTGCTCAAGGCAGCGCAGGGTTTTCATTTGGCTTAGCTTAGCCTGCAGCGTTGTCTATTACACACACACACACACACTCAGCTCAGGTTGGCAGCCATAACTAAACGCCAATTAAATACTTTCAAGTGTTTTCTAAATAAGTTGAAATTTACACAAATTTTAAATCTAGCTTTGTTTTTAATTTAATTAATGCATTGCCTACTTTGCGGCCAAAAGCCCCCCTCCTCCTACTCCACCAGCTGCTGCCCACTTAATTGTTGGCATTTTTCTTGTGCTGTCTGGACAAACAGCTGTGCCATCAAGCGCATAGATTACACAACAAACAAAAGCCGCTCAGAGACAAAAGGCAAAAGGGACTAGGAACTGGCCACTGAGCACTAAGGACTCGAGCAGCAGTAGAAGCAGCAGCAGAAGCAGACCCTTGTTCGGCATCCTTCCTTCCTTTATATCAGCGAAATCCAAGCAGCTTTAATTTAGCCACGTCAAACGCTGAGTGAAGGCAAATTTGTTCTCACAGCAGCAGCAACAACAACAACAACAGCAACAATCACTTTGGTTTAGGCCAAAGAAAACGGCCCAAAGATCTGAGCAGCGCGTGCTGCCTACTTTTGGGCGCTCATATTAATCAAAAAAAAGCAAACGGCAAGAAAAGGCAAAAAAAAAATGTGGACTCCGAGTTGACTTTTAGACCTCGTTTGGCTTTGGGAAGCAACTACTAATTGCCGTATGGCTTTTATGGCCCTCATTGTGTTTGCTAATATGCTCGGCCAAGAAGTGTGCATCGAAGGCTTTTTGGTTAATAGCCAAATTTGTGGTGAAAAAGATTTTTCTGATGGATTTGATAGATTTTAGTGAACTGCGTGGAATGTGAGCGACTTAAGCTGTTAGTGCAGATATATCTAGTATACAACTATCAAAATTTATTGATTTAAACTTGCCCCAATTCTATAACAAATCCTATAATCGCTTCAGTTTATCTTAATCATTTTTATAATTTTATAAACTCATAAACTTTCAGCAACTGACACACTTTCTGATAATATAATCTGCGTTGGATAAAATAATTCAAATATTAAACTACAAATGGAAATCATATTTCTCGAGTTATTTGTTGAAATAGAGAATATATAAAAGTAGCATAAAAACTTATTAGAATTGCAAAAAACAATTCAAACTTATAATTTCATCAATTATCGAACAAAAAAATTGTATAATTTTTGGTGGTATTTTCTTTGGCATTTTGTTTCCATTCCAATGGAGTCGGAAAAATAAAGCGGAAATTCAATCTCAGTTTGACAGTGTGGCAGCATCAAGTTTCTCAGTTGTGCAGTGCACGTAGTTTATGTTTCCCCCCCCCCCCCCCCAGCTATTCCTTTGGCTTTCATATGCGACACACACACACACACACACACACACACACACATATATATATATATATAGATAGTAACAGAGCCCAAATGATTAATGACCGTTTTGCGTTACGTTTGGCATTGTTTTTGTTGTTGTTTCTATTGTTGTTGTTCTTGTTGTTGTTGTTGCTGCTGTTGATTTTCGAAGAACTTGGCTTGTCAACGGAGCTTCGCAGCCAGTTGTCGATGGCAGAGCCGAAAGAAGAAGTAAAGTAAAACTAAGTAAAAGCCAAAACTTTGCCTGCAAATGAAATTTGATTTCAACGCCAACGGGCTGAGCCAAGCAGCGAGTCAAGTTACTGTGGGTCCTGCTCCTGAGCAGGACAGCCGGATAGTTAGACAGGAGGACACGGCCGGAGGACAGGAACAGCAGTCGGGCAGGCGCAGCCAGTTGATTGAGTAACCTTGGGATTGGCAACTCATCAGCCAGCAAAACTGCACAAAGAGCATGCGACAACAGGCAGCGCAATTTCCCTCACGGATTACCCAATGAACAAAGAAAAAAAATAGGAAAAAAATTATTAAAAAAAAACAATGGAAAAAACTTGGAGAAAAACAAAAAGTGGAAAAGTGTCGATGATGGTTGATAGTGATTGCTTCAGCTGATATGTTTGTATGTGTTTGATAAAGTGGAAGCAGTGGGATAAGCTGATGGGCAACACTGCAGGTGTGGCAGAGACGTTGTGCAACACTGCTCAAAAGTCACAGGTTTTGCAAAGCAATTTCAACCAGCCACTTTTTGATGTGGTTTTTAGCTCTGAATTTTTGGGTTAGACACATATTACAATCCCTGAGCGCAGAGTCCTGCGTCCTGCTTCTGGCGTCCTGCGTTCGGGTAACCCACTCCACTCACAATTTACAGCTAACGAGCCGACGCAATGGCCGAGTGACAAATGAAAAATGCTTTTCTATTTTTTTTCCTTGTTGGTTGGGTGGATATTTAAAAGGATTTGCCGTACGCCAGATAAATGTGCCTAGGCAAACGCATTACTAAAATTAATTTCCACACAGTCAGTGCAAATACAAATATACCAAGACAAAAAAAAAAAAGGTCAACTGCTAGACGAAAGAGGAGGCATCAAATGAAATCGGCAACTTTGTAAATATTTAAATGAGGACAAAAGGACAACCAAAAAAAAAAAACAAAATAAAATGAACCGGGGTGCAAAACACAAAACAAATAAATGGCCAAACACGTCGAACGACGCATTAAACATGTGCAAATATTTGCGGACCTACTGCAAACGAGCTGGTAAAAAGAGCCGTGCGTGTGTGTGTGTGTGTGTATAGAGCAGTACACCTGCAACTTGGATGAGCATGATGCTCGCAAAAATTATGTCAAAAGTTGTGCAAATACGACAAAAGAATAAAAAGTAAAACTTACCCATCTCAGTCAAGCAATGCTTTTTTAATTATCCAACAACACGGCAAAAGGAGCAGCAGCAGCAGGAGGAGCAGCAGGAGGAGCAGCAGGAGGAGCAGCAGGAGGAGCAGCAGGAGCAAAGGCAGTCTGTTTATGGCGCTATCACTTTGTGCATTCGACTGTAAAGTACATAAAGAGGATATCACATTTTGGATTAGCTCTTCAGAATGTTGTTTTACCTATTTGTGTGTGTGTGTGTGTGTTTGTCTTTGTGTTAAAGTGGGTTAAACAATTTGCGACGAAGTGGCATTCAAAAAATACTTATATAATAAGCGAAGCGCTGTCGTTGACAAAAAAAATCTTTTGTGGTTGCCACTAATTAAAAACACGACTGACAAAGTTGGGTGGGTTTTTTGGGGTGGTGGTGGTCTGCCAACATAGTCACAATAGTCTTTGGCATGGTCCAATGAAGCGAAAAACGTGAAGGAGTCGCGTAAAAAAAAACTATAGCATACTTTTGCGCGCGGCGCATATTTTGCCCAGCCATAATTAATTAAAAATATCTGACATGCAATAATAAATTTTCACCCATTCCATGTGTGTGTGTGTGTGTATTTATCTCCGTCTCTCTTTTTCTCTCTCTCTCACACACAAGCTCTGGCACCATGTTAAATGCCCCAAAGTGCCAAAGTTTTAAATAAATGAATTTTGTGTGCAAAGCCAAGGCAAAACATAACTGACATCATTAGCAAACTTTAATACACTTTGCGCCCAGCGGCAGCAACTCGGCCAAAATAAATAAACGAAACTAAAACCAAACGAAATGAAATGAAACAAAACGAAACGCAACGAATCACAGTGGAAGGCAACATAATGAAATGAACTAAAATGAAATGAATTGTGAATTGTGAATTATCTACAACAACACTTAAAATGCAATCCACAGCGATTGCGAGGGCGGCGCATTAAGTAAACACTTTCTAATTGTTATTGTTATATTTTTAAAATCACTTTTTAACATCATTTTAAAATGCAAACATTTTAACTAACTTTTTATTAGCTACTAATATTTAAGAGCATTTTACATCTTCTTGAAGCAGCACAAATTTAACAAACTCGCCAAATTTTAGAATGATTTACTAACTAAATAATTTAGACACAAAAGTTTTTATTGGTAAATGTACTAAAAGTATTTTTACTAAAGAAAATTAAATTGCTTTGGCTTTTGTAATTTTAGATAATCAGTTTAATTAGTTTATAATTTTAGATAATGTAAATAACATTTCAAGGAAGTTTTCATGGTTAAAAAAGCAAACAATTTACTTAACAACCCTCGCAGCCGTTTTTCTCTGTCGTTTTTTTTTCCATGTGAGATTGTGTGCAAAAATGTATTTTAAAAACAATTTAAACTTTGCACATTTGTTTCAAATATGCAGTCTGATGCTGGCTTATGCAAAGCGACAGAGAATTGGTCAAGTGGCTTAGATTTTGGATGCCACAAACAAAATACAAAAGAGAGAGAGAGAGAGAGTGAGAAAGAGAGAGAGAAAGAGAGAGCGAGACAGCAAGTGCTTGACAAAGTTTTACGCCAGCGAAGGTGGCAAAGAACTATGTGGGATTAGACAATTTGTATGCCAAGCACTGTGTGTGTCCTGGTGTGTGGTTGCTGTGGTAACTGTGCCAGTGCCAGTGCCTGTGCCTGTGCCTGTGCCTCCAGTTGAACCACCGTCCACAACATCAACACAAGGAGCAGCATCAGCCGCCGCCGCCTCCGCCGCCGCCGCATTAAGCCACAACTGATGTTTACATTTTTAACTAAGGCAAGGTAAGAAAAAGTTTTCTCTCCACTGGCAGCGAAATGGGGGACGCTTCTCTACTCCCTGCTCCGTCTGTGTTTTCCACGTTTCGGCATAAAATTTAATGCATATAATATTGGCTAATGATGTTTACAATGCGCCCGGGCTTAGGCGAGCATTAAAATTGTCGAGCCAGTGCCAGTTGGGCCACCTGCTGTGCCGTGCTCTGCCCTGTCCTGCTCTGCTCTGCCTTTGCAAAGGATGCTCCACAAACGGTTTGGACTCATTTTTTTTTGCTTTCGATTTCCCAGGCTGTGCTTATGTAACCAAGTTAGCAATTAAGACAACTGCGCACTTAATATGCCAGACAGTTGGCCAGGCCAGTTGGTTGGTTAATTGAATGGCTGCCGACGCCAGCCACAAATTTCATTGGGGCTGACTTTAGTGTTGTCTAACACTGTTCCGCAGTGCTGCGTAATTGTGTATTATGTGCCAAATCCAATTAACTGTAGACTAATTCTTATGTATATATATATTATATGTATATGTGTGAAACAGTCCCCAACTAAATTGTTCCCTTTTGAACCTGTTGCAGTTTTTGGGCTGCTTATTTTATTTAGTTCAACTGCAACTTTTAAGCTACAAATCCCAAGAAAGTCAACTGAAATTGCTGCTGAACAAAGCAATACTTTTTTGGCAGTTTTAGGGTTTTTGGGCAGCGCATTAATTAGATTTTACAGTTCCTGTTGCAAGGTTGTTGCTGGCTGCTGCTGCCGGCTGCTTGTTGCGCAAACAAGCGAAACAATTTCAAACTCATTAAAAATTGATTGACACACACGCACAACTTGTGTGCTACAGTTGTTACACCTATGTGGCAATGAAATCTGTCGTGGCCGAAAATCTAATTGGATATTTTATGGCCAGCACTTTTGACGACTCGGCAACAAAACTGTTTGCCCAATGGGACCAATTCCGTTGCATGTTTGATCAGTTTGCACGTTGATTTTGCCAGCAACAAATGACAACAACATCCACATCAACAACAACAACAACAACAGAAACAACAATAACAACTTACATATATCAACATCAAAATGGTGACTCCCTCGAAAAGGACAGCGAAAACATAATTAAACGGCATCCTGCAAAGTTTACTGCAACCTTCAACCCTCTTGCCCCTTAACCCATTGCCAGTTGATGAGTATGCGCCAGCTAATGAGCCCAAACGGATGCATGTGTGTGTGTGTGTGTGTTGCGTGTGTGTTTGTATCTAGGTTAATGTGCAGTACACAGGCATAATATCATAAATACACAATGTCCTTGATACCCAGCAGTTCTGTCAACATATTGTTAGCTAATCTAAACTGTTGTTACACACACACACACAAACACACACACAGATGCACACAAAAAATGCAATTAATAAGCCAATCGGTTACATTGAGCTGCTTGCCCAAAAATTTTGATGTTCCCGACAACATCTGGTTGACCCTAATGACAGGAAATTGTGCGGTCACAAAATTCAACAAGCTGCAATTGCAGGCCGCAAAAACAAATCATGATAACCACAAAAGCCATCAAGCAATCACAATCACAGACACACACACACACACTCACAGCAGTCATAGTAGTAGTGGTGGTATTCCTAACCGGATAAGTTGGCTATAATGCGTTTAATTTGGCCAAAAATCACAAGCTGCTGCATAATTGAAAGCCAAAAATAACTGACAGAAGCAAAAATTTAAACATTTTGTTTGCAATTTAAACCAATTTAACTATGATGGAAACATGACGGATGACTTTCTCTGAATTGAATACTGCATTTTAAATAAATTATTTAAATATAAAACTTGTCTAAAGAATTGTTAAACACAGTTTTTATGTGTTAAACATGACATTTCAATGCAACCATAAAAAAAATGAGTTGTCCTAAATAGTATTTGCTTTCAAAAATAAATAAATAATAATAATAATAAAATAATAAAACAAAAAAAATAATGTAAAAAATTAAATGATAAATATTCTAAGTATGTGTAAAAAATAAATGATTAAAAATAATGAATTCTTTAATTGTTAAAATAATATAATCTTAAACTGCGAGTGGTAAATGAGAACTTTTATTCTAAATTTGCAGACTCTGAGATGTGGCCATATTAAATCGGCAGTTGATCCTAAGAAGAACATATATATATATATATGTAAACTTCCCTGTATCTGTTAAATACTTTGCAAAATACAGTAAATACCCATTTTAAACTATTTCTAAACGCTATTGAAATAGCACCAAGGCAGAGTTTGGTATTGATGAAAAGCATATTTTGACAATAATAATTAAAATTTAATTTATTCTAATTCATAGTATATCAGCTTGTGCATTTTAATAGCTAAAATTAATTATTTCTTAAACTGTTAAAATATTAATCTGTGAGTGGTAAACGAGAACTTTTATTCTTAATTGGAGATGTGGCTATATCGACTCGGCAGTTGATCCTTAAAAGGATATATATGTTTTCCTTTATCTACCAATTGCTTTGCAAAAAACAATAATAATTAAAAGATGCAATTTTAAACGCTTCTTGCGAAGCTTATTCGAGTTCTTAATAAATCAGCAGCTGCTTTTTGGCAGCTTTGCTCGACTTAAGCCGACTTATATCCTTTTGAGTAAATGAAAACGCAGTCAAAACTAAATGCACAGCCAAAACACGCAAATTACTTAACGCTTCTGCACTCGTCTTAGCCATAAGTTGAGAAGATTAATCTAATGCTGGCAAGTGGCACTTGCAACTTGTGTCATTTGGGGTGCTTTATCGAATGCGAAGCAATTAATGCATGCTTCAAGTGAAAGAGATTCATCTCAAAACTGAAGCCATGTTGAAGCCACACAATTGCATCATTCATCTTCTGCAGGCATTTGTCTCTTTCACGCACAGGACATGGGGTATGGGACATGTGACATGGACATGGCCCCGGCAAAGGAGATGGAGATGGAGATGGACATAGATACGGGCACAGACACGGACACAGATACGGACATGGACATGGACATGGACACGGACATGGTCGGGACATGGGGACATGCACATGGCGGTCGCCTTTTGTCACTGCGTGAGAGACAACAAACACATTTACTAAATTAAAATTGAATTTATAGCGCACTAAATGCAACGCCTGCAATTTCTCCACACCAAATTGCCCTGTGTGCCCCTTCAGTGTGTGATTGTGTGTGCGAGTGTGTGTGTGTGTGTGCGAGTGTGTAGCCTGTTTGTTTGTTTGTTTGTTTGTTTGTTCGCCTAGGTTAGTTTGCTTAATCTTTGACAAGCAGCCAAAGGGTCGTCGCCTCGAGTGCAACCAGAGCCCTGCCAATCAGTGCTAAACTTAGTGCAGCAGGGACAAACACGTGTCACTGCATATAAATAGTGCTGGCCACATAATTAAGTATGCTACCATTTTACTACATTTACCTGACTAAATAGTATTCCACAAACGATTCAAGCAACAAATATCTATGAGCAAGAACTGACTTAGAATACTGATTCTTGACTGAAGACTTGGCTGTAGATTAAAAAGTCAGCTAGCTAAAGTAGGCTTAATTAGTAGCTAAACATTATTTTATGATAATGTGCAGGTATCCTCAAAACCTAGAATATCGAATAATAAATCGAACTGTGTCAACTTGGCTTGAAGTAATTGCAGTATCTTAGAAAAAATCATGTCTTAAACACGAAAGACATAAAAACCGTCAACCAGACAGAAATTCTTAAATTTAAAATATCGTTTAAAGTATATCGAAAATATAACCATAACTTTACTGAGAAAATAGCTATTTAGTAAACCTATAAATAAAAATGAGCATACTTTTTACTTTAAGCTAATAGAGATTCATAATTCACTTCTAATAATAATATATTAACACCAATATTGAAATGGGAAAATATTTGCCTAACATTTTGTTAAGAAACTTTTCTGCAATTACATATACAATAAATAAATCCCGAGTCTAACTCATATTGCAAAAATTAAATAAATTTAAAAGGATTTCAACTAGCAAAAGCAGCAACTGAAAAATAATCAAAATATTTATATAAACTAAAAGAGTAATCAAAATAAGACAAAACAAATAAAAACAGACCAATTAAATTTATGCTTGGCTGCACTTGTAAAAAATGATTTTGTGTAAATAAAAATAAACCATGTTTCACAGTTGCCATATTATGAAAAAAAGAGATAAAAAGCGAGCTCAAAATAAATATGTTATTATATTTGAAAGTGCAACTAAACATGTGTTCACAAGTGTATATAAATCAAGTTTGTGTGTGTGAATGTGTGTGTGTGTGTGTGTGTTTTACAGCTGTGCGACTGTTTGACTAATTAATTATATCATTCAAATGCGCAACGCAATTTTGCACCTTTACGACAAGAGCAGGAGGGGCGCATCGACAGAGGGGCGGGTTAGGTACAAAAACAAAAAAAAAACTGTAAACGAATTTATCAGCTGCATGTTTCGTATCTTGGCCAGCAAATGTTGCCAAAAAGCAGCGACTGGCAAACAAGCCAAGAAAATAAATTGGTAATTTGATGCGGCAGAAGGCGACTGTTGAGGCTCATTTAATTCAAGTCCCCTCTCCCCTCTCCCCTTTCCCCTCTCCCTCTCTCTCTCTCTCTCTGTCTTTCTCTTTCTCTTTCTCTCCTCTCTGGCAGCAAATGTAATATGGCAAATCTCTCGGTTGCTGGCACTGCGATACAACAGGGCACAAAATGTGTTGTTGTTGTTGTTGGTGACATAATGAATAGGATTTTGGCTCTTTTGCGGGTAGCATAGAACAACAACAATAAGGAAGAACATGAGCAGGGTGTTGCGGTGTAGCAGTGCAATTTGGGGGCAAGGATATGCAAAGGATATGCAAGCCCTGAAACAGATGTTGCAGCTCTCGTTCTGTGTTGAAAAGCAGCCAATTTGGTGCCGACGATAGATATGGCAAAGTGACAAAAATTTAATATGGAATAGCCCAACAAACCACCCCTCATACACACACACACACACACAGGCACAACAAGACAGTCACACGAGCAAAAGAAGTGCGCTCAAAATAAACGGCAAAATAATCGCGCACAATGCATTGGCAATGAGCCAAGGCAAAGGCTCTGTTTTTTTTTTATGTGTGTGTGTATGTGTATGTGTGTAGGTGTGTGTGTGTGTGTGGCAAAAGTTTGCGTTTGCTATCGATGAAATTGTGGCCCTGACACAGGACATGAATGGACACTGGACACCGTCGCTGCAGCTGCGATAAGACCGTTGAACGGTAAACTAAGGGGCGTGGCTCAGGTGCCGGGGCGCAACTGCTGGCCACGTAGCACTTGTAAAAATTAATCAGGCATGCCACCGAGGCAACAAAATGCACTTATAGCCATTTATTGTGCAGCTGCACGCGGGACACTTTTCAAGTCATTTTAAATGCGCATCAAAACATAAAAAAAAAACCATTTCATATACAGGGTGTCACAGATCGAGAGCAAACAACAAAAGAAAAAAAAGAGAAAACTGCCATTTACAAACAAAAGGGGGTGCAACCGTATACGACTCGTTGTTGCAAGCCCCGCAAACATTTCAATTTGCCTCGCACAAAAGCCAAACAACAGAAAAGCGCACAAAAACAGCAAAAACCAAAAACAACAAAAACAACAAAAACAAGCAAAAAAAAAATAACTCAGCTAAAACGAAAATGGTCCACAAATCGGACAAATGGCGCACACAAAAACGCCGTTTCATATCCGGTTCGAGGCGGAAGTGCCTGTGACTGCGACTTTTGTGCAACTCAAAGCTTGGTTCTGGGATTAGAAGTGCCCCAACCCACACCTCCTCCACTGCTCCAACTGTTCCCAACTGTCACAACTGTCGCAACTATCTCCCAATTCTCACTCATCCTTTGCATTTTGCATGTGCCTTTCCAAATTGCTTTAGTGACTTAACTTAACAAGCCCCAAAAGTTATATTGCAACATGCCACATTGTTGCATTGATGTTTTAAGTGAATCATTTCGAAATTGACTTGCTATTATATATAATTATATGCAATTAGTATTAAATAAGTTGCAAATTAATTCAACAATCATTTACAAAATATCAATTAATATTAACACAAATAAACCACACAAAATTTAAATTATTATAATTTAATGACAAATGTACACATATTTAACACTTAAATGCAGATTAAAATATTAATCATGATTTAAATATTTCAGTTTTTTTCTGCCTATTTGTGCTAGTTGGTTTTGGTATGGGTAATTGTAAAAATTGGAATATTATTTATTGCGAGAAAGGAGATAAAAACAATTCTTGGATGAAGTTGCTCATCTGCTCATCTGCGATGCTTGATTTGCAGTTGAGTTTTTTGGCTGTTTGGCATGCAAAGTGCAAATATTTTGTAAAATTGTTCAGGTGTTCAGGTATCAAGCTATCAAAATCTATGCAACCGGCACAAATGCCGAGCACAAGCAACCAGCGGCAATGACAATGGCAATGGTCTTTTGCCAATAACAGCAAACAGCCACAGCAACAACAGCAACAATAACAACAACAGCAACAACAGCAACAACAACAACAACAGCAACAACAGCAACAATGCAACAACAGCCACAACCAGCGGCAAAGCGAGCTATCAAAATAACAAAATCGAAAAGCGTTCACCACACTTTTGGCATATTGTTTCGTTTTTTGGGGCATGTGGTTGTGGCAGCAACTAACTACAGCTGCAACTATAACTGCTGCAGCACTGTGGCAAGGCAAGGCGAGGCGATTGGCGGGTGCTGCTCACTGTGCCGATATTATGGCCACAGAGTAAACAAACACTGCACAAATATGACAACAGACCCACATTTCACATTTCACATTTCCCATTTCCCATTCGTATTCATATCAACAATATGCGGCTCAAAATCATTTTCAAATTCATTTTGTGGCAGCATTTTTTTTTTGTTGCGCTCTCCCCCCCTTGATTTTTTCGCCACTCATTTAATTGCAAATGTTGCGCTTTAAAGTTGCCCGCCTTTTTTTTATGGCTGCAACTCTTTTTTCATTTTTGTACAATTTTGATTTACTGCCGCAAAAAAAAAGCAGGAGCAACGCCAAAACGATACTTATCGAAATGGTCGGCAAGGGGCCTGATATGCGTGGCAACTGCAAAAGTAACAGTTATTTTTTACATTCTTCTTCTTCTTATGCCATATTTCATTGTGCACTCAAAACTATCTTTCTTTTCCATAGGTGCACATAATAATATCTTAACTCCTTTTACAGGATATCATCAAGCAAATGCTTTTTGCTGCTTCTCTTTCGATTATTGTTTAGATTTATTTGTTGGTATTTTGTAACAATATTTTATAGAAAATTTGTTGCACAGCTGCCATAACGCAATTTGATGGATTTATTCATGTGGAAAATTGCATTAAAATGCATTCACATTCGCATTCGCATTCGCATTTCGATGTGCGATAGTCGCTTGCGGCCAACGCGGCGTATGGAAAAAACAATGCACAATGCACAACCGTGCCGCAAAGTGTGCAATTAAAATGAGAGCAAAGTGCAGCTGAGGCGTCAATTTGATTGTGCGAATAAAGCCAACATTTAAAGTCACCAGTTAAGAGCAACACACACAAAGAAATCCTTGTTGCACAATGAGCCCGCTGGCCAAAAGCGACGCTGCTCAAGAATATTTCATTTGGTTTATCTTTTTAATTAGCTGCAGGAAAGTAGAAAACTTGTAATTGAAATAAGATGCACTCACAGATATTGTTCTACACATATATATATATACAATGAAATACGGGTTTTATACTTTTGTACATATATAAATAGGCGCAGGTTGGAAACCACTGGAATTTTGTTGAGTTTCTCTGCCAGTTGGATGACTACCAGTATCTCTACATGAGCAATAATAAACATAAGAGCAACAATAAGAGCAGCATCATTACTTTGAGTTGCCTGATCTATGGGTGAGGGTAATGTAGCAGCAGCGTCAAAATGTAGCACGAACTTACTGTCTTGCAGAGAGCTGCGTTCAGCACGTGGCTTGAATGCAGCACCAATCTGCGCCGGCAGAGCGGACAGCGTTTGGCCTCCCAATTGCGCTCCTCCATATACAAAGCCAGGCAACTGCTGCAGAAGTGGTGACGGCAGTGCAGCTCCACAGGATCATGTATGTGATCCAGGCAAAGGGCGCACAGTTCCTCCAAAACTACTTCCGGCTTGTGCCCGCCGCTGTTGCGCTTGCTCAAGTCGCTGTTCTGTTGCATGGTTTATATTTTCGATTTTTTTCTTCTTTTTCAGCAACAATAAATAAATATTTTAACATGTGTTTTTTTTTGTGTGCTGTCAATTGTTCAAATGAAACTAGTTTGAATGAAAAGTTGTGTGACTCTAATAAATAATCGGACAAAAGTTTTCACCACAAAATAAATTCAGACTTTAATTTTATTGAAATTTCATTTAATAATCGCTAACTTTAGAAGATATGGATAATAAAGAAAATAAAACAAAAGTTTAAGTTGTGTTTTAGCCACAAAATAAAATCAGTCTTTTATTTTATACAAATTGCATTAAATTTGCGCAATAAAACACTTTTCAGACACAGTTCAATTTTGTCAACTTTTGTTTTTATAACCATGACAAAAATTGAACTTATTCAATTGTTACAGTTTGGCCAAAACTAAAAGTTCTAACTGGCATTTCACTAGTTTAGTGGTCAAATCTTAAATCAGATAGAAAATCTAAAACCAACAGTTTGTGTGAGGCTAAATAACTGGCCAGATTTGGCAATAAAATTTTTAATTAAAATAGTAAAATCTTGGATATAAATTGCTAAAGTCTGCAGCAGTCTTGAGGCACACACACACACACACACACACACACCTTGCCGCTAAACGATGTCGTTGTCCTCGACGTTGCAATAAAATTTAATTATATCAACGCCGCCTCAACTGAAGCGGCAAGCATCGAATGCAATTAGTAGTAGCCTTGTACAACTCAATTAGACGTTGAACGTGGCAACCATCGAGTTGGGTTGGGGGGATGGGGAGGGGGAAGGTACTGAGTTTGTTGGCAACTAAGTGTTTGCCATACGCGGGCTCATCCCTGACTGGAGGCAAGACAGCTGCTGGAGCCGGTTTGCTGGGCGAGGAGGCGACGAGGAGGCGTCGAAAAAAATGCGACAGCGCTTTGCACTTTGGAGACAGCGAACCGCAGAGCAGACGCGTTATAAATCGAACTTAACAACTACTTTTTTGGTACGTCAGTACAACAACAACAACAACAACAACAACAACAACAACAACAACAACAACAACAACAAATGCGCTTAATGCTACAAGCTTTTTAATTAAGCTCAAACTGCAAGTCTGGCCAAGTCATCCTGGCAAAGTTGGCCAAGCTGGCAGGCGCTAAAAGTCACATCATTTCTTAGACACGCCCCCTCCCCCCCCGCCTACCACTCCCACTCCCACTGCACAATGCGCTGTTAACAAGCTGACAAATTGAATCTGTGACGTCAGCTGTCGACTTGCTTTGTAATTTCACAGGACACACGCACACACACAGAGAGACACTCACACACACATACGCATACATATTATTAGCGCCTCAAACTGGCCAATTAGTTGGCCAAAGTCATGCACCACTTGCGCCACTCGATTTGCATTCGCAACTTGATTAAAAAGTTGCCAATTGCAGTGCGTCCATTTCCCCGCCTCCCCTTCCCCACACCAAACAACCAACAAGTTCCGCCTCAATTCAAGTTGATTGTTTATTGTTTGGCTTGAGTAAACATTTCCATCTTTTTCCATCTGTTTTTTTTTTCTTTTTTTTTTCTGTAACTCTGAATTTGTATTCATGTTCAAAAGTTTTGTATAATGTTCGGTTTGTTGCTGTTAAATTTCAAGTTAAATTAATTTTGCCAGAGTTTTCTTTAATTATGCTTATAAATGGCAACAGAAAATGGATAAAAACACACTTACGCACCCACAATTTGGAGGAAGTTCATCTACAGTTGGTCTCCGTCCAGATGCACCTGGAAATGTGCAAAGTTTTGCAAACAAACAAACAGCTTGAAGATGAGCAGCATCAATCTAAGTAAGTTTGCTGCCAAAAAGTTAAGTGAATGCGGCATAGGAGGACTCAAAATAATCGTATTACCAACAAACTAAAGTCAACAGTAACTATTCAAAGTGTTTTTGCCAATTATTTACTTGGCGAATTACAAAAGTCATCAGCAAGTGGCTGTTGAGGCAAATGTTTTGTAAATAAATCATAGCCATGATCTTTGGCTTGAAAAAGGCGACTCAAACTTGGTACACAGAATATATTTATTTATATATATATATAAATAAAATAATTATATATATATATATCTGATACTTTCCCTTCACTCTTCTGCTATCATTGCTTAATGCCCAATTCTGCATTGTTGCTCATTTTGAAATCATTTTCTAATAAATTTCAACAGATATGTTTGTATGTATGTAAGCACTTCCGCTGCTTGTAGCTTAGTGTATTTGCCTTGTTGTTTAGTGTTCTACTATTTCCGGTTGCGCTGCGGACACGCTAGATGCCGCTTTGCTTGCTGCCTGCTGCTTGCTGCTTGCTGCGCTAATGAGCTTTGCAACCGGACACGCTGGCAACGACGGCGTTGTCCTCATTTATGCTAAGCTTTCTGTGCATTTATACAAGCAACAACAAACAACAACAAACAACATACAACAACAACAAACAACATGAAGGGAAGACCGCAACTGTATCGTGTGCTTAATGGGTTAACGTGATGCTAAATGAATCAGTAGCAGCAACTGGCAGCATTAGTGGGTTAATATTTAAAAGGGGCCGGAAACGGAAACGGGAAACGTGGAATCGGGTCGGGTCGGTTAGAGGAGAACCCAAGGAAACTGGCAAACGGAAAGACCTTGCCAAAGCCCCCCCCCCCCCACACAATTTCCATACCAAGACAATGTTATCATTTACAGTTACAGGCCAACTAATTAAATAAGTCGAGCGGCAGTCGTATTTTCTATTCCTATTTCAGTTTATAATGCAATTAGCTGAAGTTAGTTTTTGCAGCTGATTTACCCAACTAAAAGGTAAAAACTAATTAACAGCAAAAATTTGTGCAAATTATGAAAATGTTGCCACCAGCAGGTGCAGTTGGCACGCCTTCGGCTTTGGTGGCACACACACATTGGGCTTGGCTTGGCATTGAGTGGCGCCCACACCAACCATGTATTATGTACATCTCGGAGATGCTTTTGCTAAATGCAGACAATGGCATAAAAGGCGCTCGTCCTTAGTCCATGTGCACGGGAGAGGCCTTCACCCACTTTGCTGCATCGTCAGTGGCAGCTGCAGGGGCAAGCTGAAGAGGTGTAGCGTCGCAGGTGTGTGAGTGAGTGTGTGTGTGTGTGTGTGTGAAAAAGCATCTGTAATTCAGCTAAATGCACTCAGCCACTCGGGGCAACGGCTGCATTGTCCTCAGCTGCTGCATGTTGCGGTTGCAACTTGTACACTGAGCAAACAAAATGTATACCTTAATGGCAATCCAAAAACCACAAAACAACACGAACATTATCAATTAGGCTTGTTGAAAAAAATTGCAATTTTTAAATAGAAAATCAATAGAGAAGTAAAAATTGTATATGCATTTTTGATAGTAAAATGCCAGAATTTACAAATTTAAATGTAAAACATTAAACAAAAGATGTTACCAAAAATAATATGTGGAATTCGTTTCTTGAAAAACGAGTCTCCAACTTGAAAGAGGTTTAACTAATTTCAACTCTGATAATTTCTTAAGTTTTTTCTTAGTGCTGCAAATCTATTTATTTATTTTACTATTGGAAAACTGTTTTTGTTTCAAATCTTAGAAGTCAATATTTTATAAACGTTTTTGACAGTAAAATGCTACAGTTTATAAATTTAAATGTAAATCATTAAACAAAATATATTTAAAATAAAAATATGATAAATTCATTTCGAGTCTCCAACTTGAAAGAATTTTACTAGCTTCAACTCTAATCATTTCATAATTTTTTTTCTTAGTGCTGCAAATCTATTTATTTTAATATTGAAAAACTGTTTGTGTTTAAATTTGAGATGAAATTTAAGTATGAAATGCTTTGTTTTTAAGCCAACAATAAATGTTATCGCTGCTAAATCTAGATTGAAACCCTTTGAAAGCTGTCAAAATATTGCATTTTCAGTGTAAAATGTAAAAGAAGGTTGCACATTTTGTTGCATTGTCAGCCTGACGACGACGACCCACATTTTGTTGTTGCATTTTGTTTGGGCCATAAATCTAGTAAGTGTAACTCTTCTTAGCAACTAATTTGTCAACTAAAACACACATACACACACACACACACACACACACACACACACACACACACACACAACGTTATCTTTGCATGGCATTGAGGCGCATTAATAGCCTAAGCAATTTGTTTAGGCCATAATAAATTAAGCCAACAATTTTTGTGTGTTTGTTTGCTGCCAAGTTTGCACAGCGCAGTCAAGTGGAAAGCCTCTGATATCTTTATAGTTTAACAATTGAATTTCAACCTCTCAAATTGAGACTCGACAGCTCGAATACATTTTGCCAATAGGCACACAAAAGATTTGTTGACAACAGCAACAGCATCCGGCTAACAGCAACTCCATCCCAACTCCAACTCCAACTCCATCTCATCCCCCCCTTTGGAGCCCCTTCAACCGATGGATGCGCTTGCAAAACTATGCAAATGACATGGCTGGCAAAACTTTGGGCTGTCCCCGCAAGGACATCACAGGATTCGGCTTTTGCTAAACTTTTTTGTGCAAATTTGGGAAAATAGCTGAATAATTTTTCCAATGCCATTATGCAAAGCGAAACGATTTGCGATTGCTTTAAGTGATAAGCAATATGTTGATTTTTCCAGCGGGGAAAATATGTAACATTTTTCCGGGCGCCCGAAAAATGTGAACTGAACTGTGCTCCAAAAACACGTATTATTTGGAAATGCCTCTAGACGGATTTCTAAGCATTTCAAATGGCTTAAAAGATTCTTGATTTATTGCATTGCATTGGGATTTTATTATTTTCTTTTGCTGTAAGCCAACTTTTAAAGCAAAACATCGAAAATTATAACAAAATATTCAGTTTGATCAATCAGATATTTTGCAATAAGAAAACATGTAAAAAATAAACATTTACAAATTATTATATAAAATATAAACATGTCTCCAATTTTTTTTAGATATTGCTTATTTCAAATTGATATCTATTTTTTTTTTTTGTTAATTTGCGCTTTTGAGTTGACGTTTCACTTAAAACTCAAAACTTTAACCATAAAACAAAAAGTCTGAAAACACTTTCCAGCAGCATTCAAGTCGCCACAATTTTGGAGGATAGTCACAACGAGGAAAGGACCAATTCCGCTCGTCCCCATCCGCCTGTCCTTGAGGAATGCCATTCAGCTAGCTGGATGGCTATATGCATTAATTCCTACCTTCTATAATGCAAAAATGAAAGAAATAAGGTGCACTTATAAGTACACCCGAAAAAAAAGCAAAGAGCCGAGAAAAAGCCAAAGGGATGTAGGCAAAGGGGGGAAAGGAAAGGCGAGAGGACAAGAAGCTGAAGTAAAGCTGAAAGCAAAGCAAATTCCAAGCATGCTGCAGCGACTACGTTGAGGACTCGCACTCAACAAGCTCCACGACGACGTTGTCAAGAGCCGTCAAAAACGAAAAACGAAAAAAATATATATATATACCATTTTATATATATTAAAAAAAAAAAAAAAAATGTGTAGTATAGTGTAGTGTAGTGCAGTGTAGTATATAGCGTTTTTTGAGGCAGCATTCTTTAGCTGGACAAAAACAAAAGTTGCGCTGAATAAGTTAAACATTTTGGTGAAGTTGCGCAACAAAATTTTCGGTTGGTTTTCGTTCATTTTTTTTTTTTTTTTGCATCACTGTTTCTAATTGTGAAAATAAGGAGCAGTGGATGGTTGGGGGGGGGGCGTTGGGTTGGACTGGGCGTGGTATTGTGCATTACTTAACGTTGCTAACAGTTGCTTATAAAATGGAGTGGCTCGATGGGCAGCGCGCGAGTCAGCAAATGTCGGCTGACAGGCACTGTATTTATACCCAAGCAGCAGTACGAATACAATTGCCATTGCACTTGAGCAGTAAGCCAAGTTTACTTTATTATGGCTTGTTGAACAGCGCTAGCCTGGCCTGCCTGCAGCAGCGAGTGTGTGTGGGGGGGGGGGTTGGGGGGGGTGTGTGGCTAAGCTACAAAATAACCCTGTTGTAATGGCTGGCTTTTTCGCGTTGGCCATGCCAAAAGTTGTTAGCTTTGTTAGCTGCTTACAGCGCACTTTTCTTCTGGCTTACACAAATTCTTGTTGTTGCTGCTATGATTATTTTTGTGTTGCAGGTGGTTGGGGAGGGGGGGGAGGGAGTAGCAATAATGACAAAATATTTGCTAATGAGTTCGCTTTGCCACAAGCACACAAATAATTAAATAATAATAGCTATAAATATAATAGCTGATAGAGCCAACTAACTGCAACATGCAACTCTGTTGCACCTTATCAAAATCATTGATATATCAACTTTAAGTTTCATTGGTACATTGCTAGAAAACACACAATTTACATGTCCAACATGTCAGGACACTCAAGATTCAACGAAACACAAACAGACTGAAGAGATGTGAAGAGACGTGAAACAGTAAAATATTACACATAAATGCAAAATTATTTGAATCCTAATAGCAATACTGAATTTATAAATTTGATGCGATTTTTAATCTCATTAATTGAAGGATATGCGAGCATTTGACTTGCAGCAATCAAAGCTTTGGCATTATTATAAATTAAAAAAAAAAAAAAGAAAGTGTTTTGTAGTAATCATTATAAAATCGAATTTAGCTTAAACTTTCCCATTTGCTTAAATTCAAATGTAATAATTAAATAGGCGCCACAGCAAGCTGAACAAATCAAAATTAAAATGAACAAAAATTAATTTTCTAATTGATGCAATAATCAGGTTATCCACACTTAAAATAAATCGAATTCAGCTTTGTATATTAGCCACTAGGATGAATGAAATATATATATTAAACATATTTGGAGTAAAGACATTTGTCTGCCTTAGTTGCCTGGTAGTAAATTAGATATTAACCTCAATTTGGGGTGAATCTGTCTGGCTTCATTCCAGGCAATCTCATCTCGTCTCAGCTTTATCGCGCAAATCAACTAAACCAAATTCAACTCAATTTAACTCAACTCAACTCAGCTGAACTCAACTTAAGTCAAATTCAACTCATCTCATTTTTGGTTTGCCGTTCGCAATTCTTATATACAAATTGCCAAAACTTTGTGTGTTGGCCCAAGAAATGTCAAATGCAAAGCCAAAAGCCAAGCCAAAAACCACTTTACTAAGTCGCTTATTTCGCTGAAAATGTATGCATGTGTGTGCATGTGTGTGCATGTGTGTGTGTGTTTTATTTTTATGTGTGTTCTGTGGTGTGTGTTGTGTGCCTGCAAGTATGCAATGCAAAAGCCAGCGACTGACTAACGAAATAAATTGCTGTATCAGCTCGGAAAAGTAGTTGCTATGTACACACACGCACCTACACACAAACACACACGCACACACACCTACACACACACACACACACACACACACACACCTACACACACTTGTAGCAAAAGCTGCGAGTTGGAAATATCAACTTGCCACAACACACTGAACTCTTTATGCACTATGCATTTATTTTAGTCAAATATCTTTTAGAAAACTGTTTTTATATATATAAATTTAACTTTTCAAAAAACTATGAAACTGTTTAATGTACAAATTGTAGACAACTTATAGTAACTAAATTATTTTTTACAACAAATCTAACACATCAATATTAAAAATAATGCATAATTTTGATTGCAATTAGTTTTAAATGAATAAAGATTTCTCAGATATATTTTATGATTATAAATCTAACTAAACTGCTGAATCTCTCAAAAAATTAAATACAGTTTTAAGTATTAATTAACTAAATTATAATTGTGCAACTTCTTGTTTGCTGTTTGATAGAGTTTTGCTGAAGCCAAATTGGCCAATTGCAGCAGTTTCCACAAGTTGCTCAACACCTGGTCTATGTGCTATATATATACGACTATAATATATATATATATATAAGTATTATTCATATTGGGAAATTCTGTTGAATCGATAGCAGATGTCGCAATAAGGCTGCTTGATTAACGAGTATTTGTACAGTGCCGACAAAGCGCATTACAACATGGAAGTGTCCTGTGGCAGGGCATAGAGACAGAGGCAGAGACACAGAGAGAGGGAGGGAGATGGAGAAAGAGAGAGCGATGCTGGCTGCAACCACAGAGGTTGCCACACGGTGTGCGGTTTGTTTGCCTGCCACCTGGTCAGGGACTCTAAGCCAGGAAGCAAAAGTTGGGCGGTTTTGGGTGGTATTTACTGTTAGCTAGTTGTAGCTGGGCTGCTGCCAGCGTTGCAGTTAATATTTTCTGCTTCTCTGCGCTGCACTGCATAATTTATGCACAGCTACCAAGTGTACTTGTGTGTGTGCATGTGCGTGTGTGTGTGTGTGTGTGCGTGTGTGTGTGTGGCATGCTCAGAGAGAGAATGGAGCAGCAAATGAATTTACAAAGCGGAAATCTCAGCGGATAGCCATGTCAGCTTTGGTTGACAAGGACTCTAACTGCAAATTCTACAAATGCCAAACACACACACACACACACACACACACATGAGTAAGCTGGGAGGAGATCGTTCCATTTTCAGTTTTTTTATAATGTGTAAAAAGTGCAAATTTGCGCTGACTTGGCATATTTGGTCAGCGCAAAGTGTTTGGTTAAATACTTATGATACGCAATTGCATTAAGTCTAATTGCTGTGGCAAAATACACACACTCGCACACACACACACACACACCTGTGATTTCATGCTGACAATTTGCAGTGTGTGGCAAGCCAGACAATTCTTTGTGCGGTTCGTTAAAATGCGTCCAAAGTGCGCTTCAAGTCTGAATGTGGCCATTGATGGCAAGCCCAAAAAGGCCAAAAGGAATGGAGGAAGACTGAGCCGGGCAGACATATCCTTGCAAAAATTGTGGCAATTATGCCAAAAAGTTTGCGCACTCGTTTCGAGTCGGAAGTGAACTGGCTGTGTGTGTGTGTGTGTGTGTGTGTCGGTGTGTGTGTGTGTTCAGCACTGAGAACTGGAAGCAACACACACGAATAATTAACAAAATTTGCACTTTATCGCTGCCAGTGCAGGAGCCAGCTCAGGAGCCCAGGACGAGGGCAAACTTTAACGAGCGCCAACAGCGGTCCAGGAATCCTCCTCATCTCTCTCTCTCAAGCTAACCTTACATTTTTTTTTATTTACTTTTTTTTCCTTGCTCTACTTTAAAATACTCTAACGAAAGGTTTTTTTTTTTTTATATAAATTTGTAATCAAATTGAAGACAGCATTTTTAAAAACATTTCAAATTGAGCTTAGTTTGAGAAATACACTCGACTTATTTCGCTCTATTAACTGAAAATGTTTTTTTGTACTACTTCTGTTAATTTTTTTTTATTTCATTATTTTCTGACTATTACTAATTCTGTTAACATATTTTTAATTTTAATAAATTCTGACTTTTAAAATTGCCATAAAATCTATTGGTTAGTTTTCTTTAAATCTGTAGAATTTATTAGTTCCACGAATCAGATGTGAAAGAAACTCATTTGCTGGATGTCTAATCTAAGTTACAAAATCCTAAAGCAACTGCCTAAAATCACCTTCTATTTTGGTTTTTTTTTATTTGGTACTTATTTGGCTTAATTGGTTGGCAACAGTCAAACTGAATCTAACCTAAAGAAATGCATTCCCATATTGCTTCCATATATCAAAGTAATTTTGTTCATTAAGAATATTAAAATTTAATCAGTTTAATATTTTTACTTACTGTAAAAAGAGTATATGAAATTCGTTAAACTTCGATGTTAACTACTCTTTTTTTTGTTCTTTCATTTTACAAAGTTTCGCTGTTTATTTTTGCCGTTTGGCATGTGACGGAAGCTGATTTGAGACCAAACACAGTAACACATTTAGCCAGGGGTATGGGTCGGTGGTGTGGCAGGGCATGCGGCAAGCGGCAAGCGGCATATGCGGAAGCACAGCAACAGCATTTGGCATGGCTGGGAAATCGGAAAATAAACGAAAATGTCAGCGGAAAACTGCAGCAGGCAGAAGGCAGCAAACGAAGTCGTCTTTAACCGACAGTCGACAGTCGACAGTTGGGAAAAGGCGCCAAATCAACATCCACAGAACGCGCGTTGAGGCTTATGGCAGTCAAGTGCGATACGTGCAATGCATGACTGCAGCTATGTATGTGTGTATATGTGTGTATGTGTAAAGGATGGGGAACAGTAGTACTTAGAAGCTCTGCTCGTTTTTGTTGTGCTTGTGTGTGTGTATTTGTGTGTGTGTTTGTGTGTGGCATTAGTTCGACCGCCGCGCAGCTTGGCTTGGCAACTAAAATGTAATTAAGCCAAGCTAAAACAAGGCTTTTTGCAGCAGCTGCGTTAAAGCTTCGACTTTGAGCATTATAATGCACTCGCACACACACACACATGCCAAAATCTACGACACACTATGTGTGTGTGTAGTGTGTGTGTGTGTGTGTGTTAGTTAGTAAGAGAAGCTGCTTTACTAAACGCTTTTTGCAATTATTCACATTTTCCTTTTAATTGGAAATTCAAAGTGCTGCACTGGAATATTCCATGGATTTTCTTCTATCTATGATAGAGGTACAAATAGTGTATGTACAGGTTATCTATTCTCCAGCTCTCTCTCTCTCTCTCCCTCTCTCTCTCTCTCTCTCTCTCTCTCTCTGTCTCTCTCTCTTGCTTTCTCTATCTATTTTCCAACTTATTAATCGAGCATTTGCGGTCAAGTTGCAATCTGCAGTTTATTTACACGTTTTTGGGTTCACATTCCAAATAAAATTAATTTTGAATGGCTGTTTTATATAATTAATCGACTGGCCATATAAATTACACACACACACACACACCCACACTGTGTGTAATCATTCATGAATATGAGTGGGGCACAACTGAAAGTGTTGCATATACTTGCATTATTCATGCCACGCACTCTCCTCAATCAGCCTACAAAATTTTACTCGTAACATTTTAAAATACAAAATAATTAATTTTTATTGCATTGAACTGAATAAATCGTCGCTTTTTTTGCCTTTACAATTGACGTTTTATTTAATGTGAGTTTTGCTAGTTGCATTGAAAACTTTTTAATTTAATTGCAAGTTGCATCGAATGCACTTTTAATTGAATGTCAGCTAGAAAAAGTTTTCGTCAGTTCCCCAAAACGGATTACGAATTGTTCGTTAAATGGCAATATTATGTTTAGTATAAATAATCGAATTAGTTTTTAACAAAATGAAATAAAGCCAATTCGAAAGTGTGTAAATTGCATAAAACAATCGCTTGTCTTGGCATCAAATGTATTTCTAATTGCATTAGGAAAAAGCAATTAATTTAGAATTTGATTGCAAATGATGAAATGAACACGAGACAAACAACAAATACAACAAACACAACAAACAAACAAACACAGACAAATAAATAGTTGCCTTTAACGGCTGACTAAATAGATCTGAAATTAATTTATGTTTAGCCCCTGTTTTGAGTGGGTGTATCTGAATATATATATATATATATATATATTTGCAATTTGCATGGAAATGTATAATTAATGTCATGTTTTATGAGCTGATGATATTATTATGTAATGAATTTTAATAAAATTTATTTGCTTACCTCTCGAAATTGTGCTTTCAACTGCCCTCCTCAGCTGTGTCGAGCTGCTTTTGCCCCGCAGCAGCAATTACAACAATTTATCAATTTAACATCATTTACATATTTTTCATGGTTAAATGATTTTCAATTGAATTGCATTTTGTTTTTATTAATACATATATTCATATATATATATAAATTGTTTGTATATGTTTCTGTTTTTTTATTTTATCGCGCATAATTAACAAAGCTGTTCAAATGCAGTCAAATGTCATTTTAATTATTTTTTTGTTGCTCTTTTATGATTGCATAAATATTGGTTTTATGCTCTTTTGTCTGCCATAATTACATGTACAACATTCAGTTCCGGTTTCCCCCCCCCCCATTCTCTGCCATTTAATTGCCAATGTTGAACGTGTGCAAATAGTTTAAGTATAACGGGAAAAAAAAACAAATATAAATTAATTATGGCCCACAAATTATGCAGATTACTTTTGTTCAATTAGGCTAAGCAAAAAGGAAACTAATCAAAATACATATTTTTTGAAATATGTGTAGAAAATACCAAAACATTACTTAACACAAATGGAAATTAGAATTTTAAACATTTCGCTTTACTTTGCCGTCTTGTTCATTTTTTTTTATGGACTTTTAACAGTTTCTTTGAATGCATTTGCACTTTTCTATTTTTTTATAATTTGTTGTTATTTTTTATTATTTATTTAAATGTTATTTTTTTAAATTAATTTTTCACTTATAAGCAGTATGAAAATTTTGGTTAGTGGCTGGTGCGTGTGCGTCTGCGTGTGTGATTCCCAACGAACTTAGCGTCTGCGATGGCTTCGCCAGAGATGTTGACAGCGGTGACAGCGGAGCAGGAACAGCACACAGGATACAGGACACACACACTGGACGCAATGATTTCAACTTATGAGCAACAAAATGCGTTGCGGGCGTTTTTATACCGACGTCGTCGCATCAAGCACGATGAATTTTCCGGGTGGGGATATGCAAAAAGAAAAGCAACGCAAGACGCACGCAAAAAGGAAAACTCCGCAAATGAAAAGAGTGCGCGAAAACTGAAGAGCACAATGACAGCCACCCCTCACCCACACACTCACACGCATACACTCACACGTACAGAGAGATGCAGAGATAAGCCCGGCAGCGCAGCTGGCAGCAACGTCATAGGGGAAATATTTTTAACAGTTTTGCAGCTGCAGCACAAGCATCACTGGCAGCATCAGCAGTAGCAGCAGCGCAGCGCAGC
The DNA here is from genome assembly GCA_035042125.1 of Drosophila longiperda. Taxonomy (NCBI): domain Eukaryota; kingdom Metazoa; phylum Arthropoda; class Insecta; order Diptera; family Drosophilidae; genus Drosophila; species Drosophila longiperda. The sequence continues at coordinate 15,690,959 of JAWNLV010000107.1, forward strand.
CTGCGCACGCATCGCAGTCGCAGTCTGTAAGAGCAAAACGGGCAGCGAGCTTTGCTCCTGTCCCAAAAAGCTCTCTTTGCTGCTGCCGTGCCAACGCTTTGCACTCGTTTCGTTTTGCCAACTCGGCTGCACTCGTGCTGCACTTCGTTTCTGCTCGTGTGTTCAGCGGCGTTCGTGTTGCGTTCATTTCGCTTGCTTCGCCCAGCGTTCATTTTGCTTTGCCGGATGCGGCGACATTTCCCCTGCGCTGCTCTCAGAGATGCTGCCGCTGCTGTTGCTGTCGTTACTGCTGCTGCTACTGTCGCTGCTGCTGCTGCTGTCGTTGCTGCTGCTGCTATCGTTGCCGCTGCTACTGCTGCTTTTAGGCGCCGCTTTGATTATGTTTGGCTGTTTTTTTTTTCTTATTTTTTCCTCTTTAGTTTCTTTTTGTATAGCTGCAGTTATTATTATGCGCTGGCATTGTCTGTCCCCCGTCCCCAGCTGTCCCCTATTCCCTGCCGCCTGCCACTTTACCTCTTTCTCTGCCTTCACTGCAGCTGCGCCGCCCACTCTCTCTCTCTTTGTCTTAACATGTAGTGTCTAATTTACAGTTTCATTTAGCTAGGGTCAGACTATAAATAGTCGGCAGCAGACATTGGCTGCCATTTGGCTTTCCATTTCGCAGACACGTGCGTCGTCCCCCTTCTACTCCTCCTCCTCCTACTCCTACTCCAACTCAATCGCCCCCCGCTCACGTTTCATACACATATTGGTGCCCTTTTTCACGCCCCAGCTGCAAATCAAACACGAAAATCAAATTTGTAAACATCGCCCAAAAGTGGCGCCATTTCACAAAAACATCCAACCAGAAAAAAAGCTATGCAAATTTGTACCTGATGCTTGTGTTGCTGCCACCGAGAAAATGCATAAACAGTTTCGTGTTGTTGCTGTTGTTGTTATTGCTGTTAGCATTAAAATAAACCGCTAAACGGGCACATTTTTCGGGGCGCGCCCCATACGTTGGCTATTCAAAGCCACATCAAGTGGCATCAGCTCAAGTGCGGTTGCTGCTGCGTCATCAGTTTTGCACCACCCCCCGACCCCCGACCAACGACCCCTTAGCTGCTTTGCATATGAAAGGCAAACCGCTGAAATCAAAATCACTTAAAGTCTGCCACAGTCTCACAATGTTGATAAGCGAGCCGAATAACGGCACTCGACTCTGCCACATCCCTCCATCCCTGCCTGGCAACAAAAGCGGTTTGTTACAATTTTTGCACTTTTTCGGCTTCGCCTAAAAGCAGGCAGCAAATTATTTGCCAGCCATTCAATTAGCTATTAAAAAAGGCGCACAACCACAACACATACACACACACACGTACACACACACTCACACACACACCATAACAACTCTTTGTTGTTGTTGATTTGTAATTTTGATCTGTCAAACGCAAGGACAAAGATCGATGTCCCCGATAAAAAGCCACAATCGTTGGCCAAAAAAAAAAATAAAAAAAGATGGCTTATAGCGAATAACAAGCTAAAAGTAAATATAACTCGCTCGCTCTTCCCGTCCCTTTCTATGTGGCATTTGCCATTCATGTGGAAAATTTCATCTAGTGCATTGTGCACAAATTTTATGTTTCTATAAACTGACCTTAGCCGAATTGGCCAGTCCGAAATTCACTTGCAGGCCATAACTTGGCTCTCTATTAACTTGCAACACGTGAAAACGGTAGCAGCAAAAGCAGCACCAGCCACTGACCACCTACAGACTAACACACACACACACTCACACACATTTATAAATGTTTCTTGCTGCTGATGATGATGTTGAAAGTCCGAACAAATGAGGCGCGCATCGCATGTCGAATGATGCTCAGCGGTAAATGCCAGAAAGGAATATTGTGTATAATACATATATATAAAAAAGTGTGCGCATTTGTGTGTGAGTGTGTGTGTGTGTGTGTCTGATTATTTGGTCTTGTGAGTGTTAGCCAAGAGACTTCAGCTAAGCTTAACAGCAGCGCTCTAAATAAATGAAGAAATCTTCAAAATGTATAGCTAAAAATAGTTTTCTAATATATATAAAATATAATAATGTAATGTAATATATAATGTAATATATATATATATATATATATAATATAAAAGTAAATAAGAGAAATTTTAACAAAAAAGAAAGCTTTTAATGAAAATAGAAAATTAAATACGATTGTTAAATCGACTTGATAAGTTAAGAATATTTATACGTTATGGTATTGGAGACATAGAATTCAATTTTATAAAAAAAAAACTAAAAAAAATTTGTCTTATCTAAGTAGAATATTTGCTTGAGAGTTGCTCTTTTTAACATTTATTCCTAATTGTTGATAATAGTTGGTTAAAACTTCCAAATAAAAAACTGACTATTAAGCAAAAACGAATAGTTCAAATTTTAACTTAATATATTTTTAAGATCTTTAACTTAATAAATAAATAAATTAATAAATATATAAATAAATAAATAAATAATAAATTCATTAATAAAAGTTAATTGAGGAGCTAACAGGTAAAAACTTCTCAATAATAGACTAAATCTTTTTTAACAGCTTCTGGCATAAATCCAGAATGTGTATTAAGCCCATAATATTTGTACATAAATCGACAAAAGAATAGATATAATAATTATTTTGCTATTATTCATATTTTCACTATTTTCCATTAGTTTCAATATATGCATTATTTTCGTGGACTCTTAAAATTTAGAAGCAACAAATGAATATATTGCAAGTCGTAAATGATATGAACATATTTAAAAAGTTAGAAGATATTATCTTCATACCAATTATACTGTCCATATATATATAAAAAAAATTTTTCTTGCCTGCTTTTGGAAATGCTATTTGTAAGCAACTCCAATTTGTTGTTTCTCAGCAAGATTGAATCTGCTCTTGCAATGATTGCTGTCAATGGGAACGTGGAAAACTTACCATTCGAAGGATGAGCAAGAAAAGAACACTTTGTTCAACAGTTGCCAATGCAAATGCGATTAAGCCCAACCCCCACTCCCCCACCCGTCATATACACACACACCCACAAACACATTCCTTGCTAAAAAAGTTGTTGGTAAAATCTGGCAACGAGTGCGATTTGGGATTCATCAAAAAATCGCAAATTCAATTTGTTTGACACAATCTAAACCAATATTTTAGCAGGACGAAGCACCAATGCGGGGGTGAAGCTGGGGTCTGCGGCATGAATGAAATAAAACTGCAGCTGCAGCGGTGTTGCATTGAAGCTGGCAGCATCGGCAAATTATGACCACCAAAATAAACGAGTAACGCAAAAGGCAGCAACAGCAACAGCTACGGCAACAACAGCAACTGAAATGCCAAAAACAACAAATCGAGAAACTGAGCACTTCTGCTGCTGCTGATGTTGCTGTTGCAGTTGGCTCGTGGCAAAGAGCTCATGCCCATTGCCAGTGGCTGACAGGAGAAACCAAAAATTTTGATTTATGGTTGGGGCATAAACTGCATTTGACGCGACTACTGCAGAGGCAGTCGAAACAGCCGCAGTTGCCTGAGTGGCAAACGTGTCTGTGCGTGTGCTTGTGCTTGTGCTTGTGTGGCAAGGTGGCATAGTGGCACGCTGCATGATATGGCTACATATATATATAATCAAATAGCAGTACGTGAATCTGGCCATCCAGCCATGTGAACGGTGACATGGCAGCTTGACACACACACGCACGCACACACACGCACACACACACACACACGCACACACACTGAGACCTACACATGAAATTGCACGGCAAATGCCATTTTTCGCTTGCGATTTTTACTCGTGTACCTTACGAAAGTGCGAACACAATATTGTAAATGTGTTACACACACGCACACACACACACACACACGCACACACATTTGTGCACTTTATAGCTGTAGCATAAAAGGTGGTTAAGGGGTGGGGGGAGGGGGGGAGGGTTAGGCAAGTAATGATGATTAAGCATTGTAATGAAATTGCCAATTGGAGTCGCGCAATGCCAAACTTGGACCGAATTAAATGTGTGTTCGTGTATGTGTGTGTGTGTGGCTTTGATTTTAGCCGCATTTCATTACCAAAAGGCGTGTGAAGTTCAAGCGTGTGCGTGTGTGTGTGTAATGGTATTGTAGTTGAGTGCCAAAAGCGAAATCAACTTCTAATAAGCCAAATGATGTGCATTTGTCATTGTAACTGCGCGCTTTCTCTCTCTCCCCCTCTCTTTCTCTCTATCTACCTCTATCTCTTTCTTTCTCTCGTCGCCTGCCTTTTTGTCTGTGTGTGCGTTGCATGTTCTTTGCCACATAACGCAATCATTATTTTGCCGCTCCTGTTAATTAAATTGTACTTTTATCGATTTCTGCAAACTATCTAATTTTTGCCATTGGCGCTTAAAGTCAAATATTTTCTTATAGCTTGTGCTTAAAATTATATTACAACCATATTGGAATAATCAAAAGATATTGATATTTTATAGTAAATAACATTTCCCAGCTTAAGCCTATGTTTTATGGCTATAATCACTAAAGAGTAATAAATTTTCTTTATATATAAATTATAATCGAACATAAATTTTAAATTATTTTCAGTCGTTTTCTTAAGCTTTAATTTAGGCGATGTTAATCAGATATTTCTTCAGTTCCATAAAATTAAATTTGGATCTTTAATTTATATTTTTTAAAAGTTTCTTTTTAGTTGTGTTATTTAACTTATTCTAATATTTAAATTAGTTTTTTTTAAATCTCTTTTCAGTTCTCTTATTTCACAATTCTAATATTTAATTTATATTTTTTTTAGAAATTTCTTTTTAGTTCTATTATTCAGCTTATTCTAATATTTAATTTATATTTTTTAAAAGTTTCTTTTTAGTTCTGTTACTCAACTTATTCTAATATTTAATTTATATTTTTAAAAAATGTATTTTTAGTTCCGTTGTTCAACTTATTCTAATATTTAATATATATTTTTTTGGTAATTTCTTTTTAGTTAAGTCAATTACAAAGTTTTTTCCTATCCGTCTCATTTCTGGTAGTTTTCAACTAGCCGTTCTCATATTCCTCTGTATCAAATTAAATGCTTTAAGCTAATTAAATATTCAAAGTTTGCACTGTGATAATAATCTAATCCATATCTGAAGATATATAAAAAGGCATTTGAACTGAATATGCAAAGATATTTGCTAAATTTCAGTACTTATAATTTGAGCAAGCAGATGTCACTTTAAGTCTAATGCAAATGCAGAAGAAGTGAGGCAAATGTCAGATTTTGTGCAGCATCCATTGAATGTCATCGTCGAATTGCTGCCCCATTTCGGTGCAGTCAAACGCAAACAATGAGCGGCGGCCCGCCTAATGGCAGTCATTTAATTTGGCTAAAAATTTTTACTAATTCTGCATTTCTGGCGACTGCTGACTGCTGCCTGTTGACGGTTTTCTGTCTTCTGCCAGCTTTTTTTTTGCGCAATGAATTTATACGACATTTGAGAGCATTTTTTTTCCCATGTTTTTATTTTTTATATTTTAATATTTTAAAAGTAGATTTACAAAAGCCAACAACAAAAGCCAAACAATGACAAGGAGAAATGGGAGACAGAGCGAGAGAGAGAGAGAGTGAGAGAGAGAGCGAGTGGAAGGGGGGGAGGTGGCAGAAAATAATAATAAAAATTTATGATTTGGTAGCAGGGTGCAGGCCGAAATGCAAACAAACTGTCAAAAAAAAAAAAAACAGGCAGCACAAAAAGTTACATAATCAAAATAATGACTGCTGTGGTGGGCTAGAAGGGGGTTGGTGCGGGGGATGGTTAAAGGGGGGGGTTGGGGTATAAATCAAGAAATAGACAATAACAATAAAAATAACAACAAAAATAAATAAAAGCAATGACAAAAGGTAAATTTTGTGGCAAGGCAAGGCGGGCAGCTTCGTAGGCTAATCTCTCAAGTGGCAAGTGCATTCAAATGGCGAATGTCGCCACATTTGTCGGGGCAAAGGTGAGGGGATGAGTGGTGGCATTTATTTTATTTGCTGATGCAGCAGTTTTTCTGCTGCTGCACAAGACAAGGACAAACAAAATTCAATGGCAAAACAGGCAGGTCGAGTCAGTGCCACAAATAGTGGCAACCACGGCAACAGCTTAACACATGCACTTGAAATTTAATATCGCCATGCAGGCCCAGCAACAGCAACAACAGCCACAAGAACAACAACAACAACAACAACAACAACTGTCGACTGTCGGCGGCGACTCTCGACTTAGCTGCATTTTATTATAGCATACTTTTCAGGCTGCGCGCGCCTTCTCTCAGCCAACCACCCCCCTTACCCGCTCCTTCACCCACTGCCACTGCCACTGCCACTCAACCAGCCTGCACAATAATCCCTCATATTTATTTTTGCAAAATTATTTGCTTTGTCTGATTGCGGATTTGCAGCTGCAACGTTTGCACAGTTTCTTTGCTGCCATAGGGGCCGCTGCCCCTGCCTCCCTCACACTTTGCTGTAGCAATGAATGAAAGTTCTTCTTATGCATAGCATCTCTCTAGCCACCCCCCCCCCCCCAACCAATCTCCACATCCACTCTCCTCTAAAAGCACAGCTCACCGATAGCTACTCATTTAATATGAAAGCAAATTGCATAAAATCACACCTGCAAGCCAACTTAGCAGCTATCAGTTTCTCCATCTCTCTCTCTCTCTCTCTCTCTCTATCTCTCTCTTTCTCCCCGACTCACTCGCACTCTGTATACTGTTGGTTACCTGGCAGCCAATCCTTGGCGCTTAGCCTGGCCAAACAACTGCTGGCAGCAGACCAAAGCTGGCATTCAGACTCACAGGGACTCATTCGGGGACCGAAACCGAGTCGCGTGCAAATATCGACAACACAGTCAGGCGCAAACAACATGCTGCCCATCTGCAGACCCATCTCTCCCCTCACCCCTCTTCCCACTCTTTTCTCCTCTGTTGTAGAGACCGTTGTCATGGCGGCCATAAAAACACCTTTACGGCACGGCCCCTGGTCTCATGGCCGGCGCGGCGCGTGTTGGGGACCACATCTTGACTGCATGCCAAAACATCGACTGCAACTCCAAAAATTGTGGAACTGTGCTGCACAAATCTCAACCCTTCCAACAACTGCAACCGCCGGAATTTGCTGGCAGGGATCAGTGCCACAAGTTTATGATGTCATCTTCAATTTTATGGACCACACAAATAAAGTCGCGTAATGTGTCTCTTACTAATTTTGTCAGCTAAATAAACTTTAGCCGTAAAAACAGCAACTGTTTTTATGTAAATTCGTTTGGGGTTTAAACATATATGTAATAAGTATTTAATAGACATACATAAAAATATAAGTTAAATAGATTTTAAATGAATTTATACATATTTATTGAACTCTTTTTTAAGCAGAAAGCTGAAGTATAAAAAATATGAAACCAATTGTAACAGTCTATATTTATTATATATTTTTTAAATTTGTATTTATTTATTTACCATAACCAATTGTTACAGTCTACATTTATTTTATATTTTAAAATTTTAATTAATTTATTTTTATTTTAACTACCATAATTTATATTTACCACAACATATCTGGAATATATTTTAAATGAATTTATAATTATTTATTGAACCTTTTTTAAGCTGAAAGCTTAAATACAAAATTTATATTTGATTATTTTTTATATATGTCATATCATATATGAAACCAATTGTTACAGCTTATATTTATTACATATTTTTTAAATTTGTGTTTATTTAATTACCATAATATAAGAAATAAATAGTTAACATACATTGGATATATTTTAAATGACTTTCAAAATATTTATTAAACTTTTATAAAGCTTGAAACTCTTCTTAATGTATTATATTATTATTTGAGTATTATTATTAAAAATCCTTTCAACATTTATTATCTTTTTGTTTCTTTATTTATTTATTTATTATTATTATTTTTTTTTTTTCGATAAGACATGTATCACCAATAAATATATATTTAAGTTTTAACTATTACAATATTTATTTCTAGCTACTTTTCTAGCTTTAAGCTTTGAGTTTTGAGGCATTCAACAGCCGGCGAGTTGCCACTCGTAAATTGCAGGCAGTTTTCAATTAAAAAGGCTGTGCAACAAGAGTCGCAGCCAAAGCAGAAAATTTAGATGGTAAAGAACCGCAAAAGCCGCAGGAACCGCACCACCCCAAAAGGTACCAGCAGCAGCAGCACTTTAATATCAAGTGCGGCGTGTTGCATACGCAAATGCAACACAGCGCCGTTACAGACAATGCAGTTCTGCAACTGCCTCTCTCTCTTTCTCACTCTATCTCTCTCTTTCTCTGTCTGTCTCTGTCTCACTTGGCGTTTGTTTGTGTAGCTGTCAGAGCCACGCCTTGTCGCAGTTAGCACTTTGCACAACGCCCACGCAGCAGTTGCAGTTGCAGTTGTTGCTGCTATTGTTGTTGTTATTGTTGTTATTGTTGTTGTTGTCAACGCTTCGATTTTGCAGTTGTAGACAATAAATTTTGGCCCGCTTATTGTCAACTAAAATCAAAAACATAATTCAGAGACGCACAGAGACCACAATAAGTCTGTTCCTGTATGTGCGAGTGCTCACTCGTGTGTGTGCGTGTGTGTGTGTGTGTGTGTGTGTGCTAGGCACAACAACATCCATGCTGCTTGCCATGAAATTAACACAAAATGCCAAAACAACAGCAACACCAACACACACACAAACAGCAGCAATGCCTGCTAATCTAGAGTGTGTTACCCAAAAAGATGCCCTTTTAATATTATTTACTTATTTTTATTAAGTGTTTCTCTTTAAAAGATAAACAAAAAAAAGAGTAAAGTAAATTATTAAATTTTAAATTAAATTTTCTCATCTGCTTTGCTTTAGTTTTAACGCATTAAAATAGCACTAAAAAATCAGAGGAAGCAACAATCTTACATTTCAAAATCCAAACAGCCTCTTTTACTAATGTTTAATATATACAGGGTATAAACACACACACACACAACACTCGCACATACACTATGTGTGGGCGTGGCACACACACCACGTCTGTCTGACCAGGCTCGTTGGCTGTTGGCAGGATTATCAAGTTGCTGTGTTTACGCTAGCATTTAATGCATTTGCAGTCTGACCACAAATCGACAAATCCATCTAAACATGCACCATGCACAGAACTCAACAACGACAAACAAACAAACACACACATGTACACACACACACACACACATACAGTTACGCTGTGCATGCAAATGACTTCCGGCATTTGTCAGATGTTTGTTTAAAGCAAATAAACGCAAAGGGCGGCTGGCTGGTGGGTGCTTCAAAAGGGAGGTAATTTCAGTCTTAAATTTAGCACAATTGCCAAAATCATTTGCTGACACGCCCCCCCCTTTCGCCCTTTCCAAAATGAGCCACATGACAGCCACTAATCTGCACTTGTATTGACATTATATGGACATTTGTAATTTCCGGTCATGCCACTTTTATAAGCCCATAAAAGACATATTTTTTGCAACAATGTCCCAACAATGAGCCCAAGGCAGCCCTTGACCAGCTTTTGTCAAGGGTCCTCCGAATCCCTTTTCTTCTTCCTCTTCCTCTTCTCCTTTTTTTCGCTGGTAGATTGCCAAAAATATGCGCCCAAAATATACAAAAGCAGCGCCAAAGTTGGCGTTTTCCTTTAAGGCTGCGGGGAGGGGGGTGTGTGGAGCTCGTTAACTATTAAAAAGGCAAGCAAATGTAAGGCACACACACATACACACAATAGTGTGCCACACACACACACACACACACAAGGGAAGGGAAGTGGGGCAATTCAATTCTGTTTATGTGCGCGCATAAAAAAGCCAACTTGAATTTTATTCTAACGTCAATGCCAAAAATGTGTTGTCCTCTAATGAGGCAACAGCAACCCTAGCGCAAGCTGTCGACAAAACCAAAAGGAAGGGTTGACAGGCAACACCAACACACACACACACACACACACACACTAATACACACTTACTTGGGATTATTGACTATTAAGATCATAAAGTGCGCTCGAGTAATTTTCAGCCAGTTGCAAATGCTTTGACACATATGAATTTATAAAGGCACACAAATAAACACACACACATACAGACACACACACACACACATACACTTACACACCTGTGCAGGCCATAAAGCAATTAACCAAATTGCTGTTTATTTGCTGCCAGGCAACAGCTGGCAGGCAAGTTGCAAGTCGCTTCGTAATTCTAATTGCCAATTGCAACACAATTTGTTTCTGCTTAATCAAGTGCGACACTAATTAAAGCTCAGCAATCGATAGCTGCAAACTTTTTGGTCTTATGCGCATAGATTTTGGCCACTCTAAAGCCACTATTTGTATTCCGCAGAGACGTAACAGAAACTAAATAAATTACCTACAATTTTATTATTTGAATGTTCTTCAAAATGTAAACAATTTAAACGAGGGTTAATATAAATAAACAAAAGTCACACATCATTGTAATTATTTTTCTGTCATTAATTTAAGTATTATATTTCTTTTCTTACTTAAAAAAAAATACTAATTTTCAATCTTCAAGAAATTTGCATTCAAAATAATTAATAAAAGTTCTTAAACGCATAAAAAAAACTCAAATTAAATTTATTTATTTATTGATTTGCGATTTTGCCTGCTAATCAGTTTTGTACTTAAAACAAAAAAATTATATGCTTTCTGTTACTCTATGTTAACTTGAATACCATCATAACTAGTCATTAAGAAAAAGGATCTTAGCCAGTTGCTATTGAAGGAGCCACCCGCATTTCAAATGCCAGAATTGCCAGAACATTCTGTTTGCCAGCCTTTTGTCTGGCAAATAATGCAACGATTTTTTTACCAGGTGAAAGTCAATATTGTCATTGCCATTGTAAGGTATTAAATGTTTTTCGAAGGCACAATGTACCGCAACTATTTGCCTGCAATTTGCTACAAAATATAAAATAATCAAAGCAATGTGCAACTGACCATGCAACAGCAATAAGAAGGAGGAGTAGGAGAAGGAGGAGGTGTTTGGGTGGCCGGTGTTAGGACCCTACTTAGTAAACATCAACACCTGCTAAAGGTTTTCATTTTGTAAAGAGAACAAAAGCTGCAAATTGGCTTGTGGCAAGTGCTACAAAACCAGGCAACCAGCTAACCAGCAAACCAGTAACAACATCTAATCAATTTCCCACAAATGGTTAGTAGTAAATGCAGCACAAGCTGAAGCAGCATCCCAACCGCATCCCAGGTTGCCACATACTCCGATGCCCCCCAACCCCCTCGATCTAAGGCTTTTACCTTTAGCTATTCCGGTGCTTAGTCCATTATGAGATTTGTGTAATTGTTAACCAATTTACCGATACGTATTTAACATGCCACAGACACAGACAACAAGGTGCATTCTCAACATTCTGTCATGCAACCAACGAGATGCCATCGCATATATTGCCGGATATATTATTAATTCAAAATGCAGCTCAATTTGTGCGCTTTTGTAACTGCTTCTTGCTGCTCCCTGCTGCTCCCTTCTGCTGCTGCTTCTCTTGTTAATTTGCCAGTCCTTCGTCCTTCGTCCTTCGTCCTGCCTGCTGCTGCAACGTTTTCTGCTCTGTTTTCGTAAATTTACATTTCCATCTGCATGCTATTTCCATTAAACTGAAATGTGCACCACTCAAAAGTATGCCACACACCACATCTATTGACAGAAAAACAACTCAAAAATACTCTCTAAAAATAAATATGAGTTTTTAGACAAATAAATTTAAAATTTAATTAAAGTGAATTGCACAAATATCATTCAGCAATCTGAAATTAAATTCATACTAAATGAAACTGTTTTAAATTAATTAAAAGTATTTATTTCAGCAAAGTTGAATAGATTTATATAATAATAAATTAGATTTTGCAATATTTAAAGACATATTTAAAATTATAATTGTGCCATAAACATTCAACAATAAACTCTTTACCAAACCCCAAAAGCAAAGTGTTTTTTTTTTAATGATTGTATCAAATATGAATTATAATGACTTAAATTGACAATTAAAAAGTAGGTGACCCAAATATGAAATGTGAAAACTCAGAATTTGCATATAAATTGACAATTTTATAGTGTATACATTCATTAAAATATTCTCAGAATTTTCGCATTTTGCTGTGGCAAATTTCACTTTCGCGAGCGCAATCAGCATTTGGGCAGCAATGTGGCAACTGCAACAGCGTTTAGCCTAATTAAAATTCTGATGTGTATCTGCAGCAGCAGCAGCTTGTATCTGCCACGTATTTGTATTGTTTTGTGGCAGGCCATTAAATATGGCTAATGCATAGCGGAAATTCATTGTGATGAGCGCCGTTCAGAAATATGCATAATATTTGTGGCAGTAATTTCAACAGGTTTATAGATTTATTTGGGTTAATCCTTTTGGTTGGCCAGTTGTTTGAACGGTTGACCTTTAATTATTTGATGGCATCATCACACACACACACACACACAGGAACTTGCCGCAGCCGAGCTGCTGAACTTGCAACGGGGCAAGTTTGGAGCCAGGCACTTTCGCTTATTGAAAACATTGAAAACTGCAGGTCGAGACGGGCAAACATGAATGTTTATTGAGCGACCAAGACGATGCTTTTAAGGCCATCATAAAAATAATAATGATGCCAAGGCATGGCGTTGGTGGTGCCAGTGGTGATGGTGCTGTTCCTGCTGCTCTGCTGGTTGCTATATGTTTGCCCGATGCCGCCAAGTATAGGCAGCTGTACATGGAAATAAATATTTATATGCGCGCCATCTATAAATTGAAAGGCCAGGCACAAAAAAAAAGGGTTGCACGCTAATGCCAATTCCAAGCGACAGGTGAAACGACAAGGAAACAAGCAGTAAGCGGAGTAGAGGAGTGGGGGTAAGGAGCAGTAGGAGGGGTGGCAGGAACAAGCAGCAGGAAGCAGCAGGACTTATGAGCTTTGGCGCGCAGCATTTGGACTTGGACATTTTTACGATGTGATTTCACATAACCACAGCAGACGTGCAGACAAAAACAACAGAGATACAGAGAGACAGATGGAGAGATAGAGTGAGAAAAAGAGAGCGAGAGAGAGAGAGAGAGAAGGAGAGACTCAGAGACAGGGAGAAAGCGAGATAAGTTGCAGACGCTTTGGTGATAAACTTTGAAATTGCCGGTGGAGCGTAGTGTGTGTGTGAGTGTGTGTGTGTACGTGTGTGGCACGTGTGATTGTGTGTGTGTGTATTTGTTGCAACAGCTCGAAAATTTATTACACTCTAGCGGCACAAGCGAATTCTAATAAGCGAAATGCGACGTTGAGCCTCGCTAATGTCCTGCAGTGAAATCAAACGGAATTACAGGGCGCATTACGCATACGACACGCCCATACAAAACCCGCCCCCCCCAACACACACACACACACACACACACACACTTACACACTCAGAGCACATATCACAAAAGGGTTGACTATCATTTGTATGATATGATTTGATGCTGGGGCATTCCATATACTTATTTTAGTTTGATTTCCATGTCTGCGCATGCATGACACAAACCATTCATTTGACACCAAACAAGAGCAGAAACCGAAAATCACATTTTATACGAACTGGCAATGCACTTATAGATAAAAAAAATATATATATATATATATATTGTTAACAGCAATTTAATAATTAACAACATTTTTAATTGAACTTAAAATAAATATAAATAAATAAATAAAAATAAAGAAGAAACCGAACTTAAAATCACTTTTTATACTTTTTATAACTGGCAATGCACTTATAGATAAAAAAAATATATATATATATATATTGTTAACTGCAATTAAATAATTAACAACATTTTTACTTGAACTTAAAATAAATATAAGTATATAAAAATAAAGCAGAAACCAAGCTTTAAATCACTTTTTATACGAACTGGCAATGCACTTACAGATAAAATAAAAATATATAATGTGAACAGCAATTTAATAATTACTAACAATTTTACTTGAAGTTAAAATTAAATATTTTCTTAGCTTGCTAAATGAAAAATAAAAATTTTACAGAATTGAGTTCTTTCCTTGCATAATAAACCTTATTAAGCTGATATCTTTGACAAATAAAGACTATAAAAAATATTAAAAATATTAAGAATATTAAAATACTCTTTTTCGTAGTGTATACATAAAAATGGTGCAGTATCTGAAATGCTATCCATATGCTGGAAATACTGTACTGCTGTTGGCGAAGGGATGGAAGTGAGGGGACAGTGGATGGATTGTCGCACTTGAGTTGATTTAATTCAATTCATGGACAGACAATGATTGCGTCAATTGCCGCATGTTTATCATTGTGACAGTTTTTTAAAAGCCAGGGCAGACAAAAAAAAAAATATATATATATATATAAAAAATTTGCTGGCAATGCTGGCCAAATCTTTGGCACGAATCTGGGCCACAGCCAAGAATCAACTCACTCTCTCTCCCTCTCTCTCTCTCTGTCTCTCTGTCTATCTCTGTTTGCAGTAATGAGGGGGCGGGCGGTTAGCGGAAGTTGTATGTTAGCATTTTAGTTTTTGGCAATTGTGTGCGAGTCGCTCTTCAAAGTGTCTACAAATTGAGCGCATTATTTGCAGCGCGACAGCTTTTTTTCTCCAACTCTTCTTTTTTTTTGGCTCATTTTTTTGTTGGCAAGGGTTGCCGCTTTCGGTTTGGCTCTTGGCCTTGTTTACATAATGGCCAGCGGTGTCAGTGTCACACAGAGTGTGTGCAAAAAAAAAAGGAGAACAAAAACCTTTTCTTTTTGTTTTTTTTTGTTTTTTGGCTGGCCAGCACAACTGTGCCAATTAGTTTAAGGGGGCCAGCGGCAGACACATCGAATGTGGACCCAGGGGTGCAATACTATATTGCGCAGGGTTTTCAATTACACATTATGGTCGTGGCAGCAGTAAAAGACTTGGCTCAAACCACAAACAGGAATTGGATTTGTGACTCTTTTTTTCTTATTTTACTTTACTTTTATGGGCAGCGAAACATCCCAGATCCAAAACGCCTGACTCGTTCAGTTTTATGAACTTATAAACAAGGGAAAGGCTAAGCAGATGGGTGGGTCATAAGGTGAGGGGTGGGGTGTGCTGTGTGGTGTGTTGTGTTGTGGTGTGTGTGCAATAGTCGCCAGTGCAACCCTTTAGTCAGCTGTTGCTGTTGCTGTTACTCCGACTCTCTAGCTGCTTATTATGTGGATTATTAGAGGGATTTACTTGGCTGGAGTTTTCATGTGCTACCAAAATCACATGCGTTGTGTGTGTATATTTCATGTGCTTGGCATCAATGACATAAATAAAAAGATTTACCAAGGATTTGCCACTGGGTAACCGCACAATGAAAAAACAAAAAAAAAACAAAAATGCCAAGTAGAAAACAAAACCAACAACAGCTTCCGGCGCTGCGAAAAGGTGCCGTCAAAATGTGGCATTGCCGCAAATATACAACCGCACCACACCCAACCACCCACTTGCCCCCCTTTATGCCTTTCTTGGTTTGCTGCTTGTTTGTTTTTTTTTTTAAAGGGTTTCACTGTCTGTGGCACCCACACATTTGTGATTTACGCTGACACTAAAAGCTCAGCCAGGTCAATGTGTGTTCCCTGATAACCACCTAATCGCAACTGCCACCAAAAAGTATTAAATCAGCCATAAAATGTAGTAATACAAAATCGAAATCAAACAAAATTGTTCATTCATTGCTAACTGATAAGCAGCAATTTGTATATTTATATATATCAATTTTAGTTTCACTAAACAATGACGTGTTTCGGACTTTCACTTAATGTCATCCGATCGCTTCCAATAATATATATATATTAGCAATTACGAGCAGCCGAGATGGACAGACAGATACCCTGCATTTACGTGAATCTTTCCACAACACATTAATTAAGATGAGTTTTTGTTGAATAGATAATAATAATTTGTATGCAATATATGTAATAATAAATAATAATAATAATATTTATAAATATGAATTTTTGCTGAGAAAATAATAATAAATTGTATGCAATCTATGTAATAATGTATAATAAATATATTTATAAATATTAGGAACTTTGTGCATAGCAGACAAAAACTTAATAAATATTTATTGAGCATTTTGATACTTAATTAATGTTGTTTATAGGTTTTTAATTGCTGTTTGAGATTAATTCATTTATTAATTTGAACCCAAAGTTAAATTTTAAGTTATAAAATTTAAAACGAAACGTTGCTTCAATTTCAAGTTTTTGCTTTAAATATCTCAACTAGTTGTCGGAAATAAATACCCACAATTCCTGCTATCAATAAGTAAAACTAAATTGCACTTTTCCTGCCAACACATAAATATTGTTCATCACATCACAATTCCGACATAAATTTATTTTAGATTTATTTTATTATTAATACTAAATAATATAAATCTATAAACATTTCTGTATATTTTAAAAGTCATATCAACTATTAGCTCTGATTAAGCTAAACACAATTTAGCTGAAGGCAGTTTGGCTTTATTAGACCAAAAGAATTTGTTATTCAACTGTTGTTATTATAATCATAATTTAGTTGGCAGCAAAGTTGGGCGCAACTATTTCGATTGGCCAAGGGAATTCTTCAGGACACGCCAGCGGGAGTAGGCAATGTCCCAGTCCAGAAAGGCGCCCAGTATATGCCGCACATTGTGATCCGTGTCATCGTAGCCAGTGCGTCCGTGCACCATTCTCACATTGTCGAAGGTGAGCACATCACCCGGTGCGGTCTTAAAAGTGCATGCCTCCTCGTTGGCCAGCCGTATAAACACGGCCATCGCTTCGTACCACGGACGCACCTGCTCCGGGGGCACACTGAAGTGACTGTCGCGTTGCGGAATGCTGTGGTTAATCCTCACGTAACGACCATTGCCATCCAAGCTGTGTAGAGAAAAGGAGTTATTAAAAGTTAGCACACTAAGAAAATTATATATCTAATATAATAATATGTACAAATGAGATTCAACTTTTCAGACGAATTAAAAGTATATTTTAAATTTTATTTTAATTTATTTAATTTATTTAAATATTTAAAGTGAGTAATTTTAAGCACTTAAAGAAATAAAATATAAACTAACACTTTAATTTCAAAAATGTATTTTGTAATACTTTCTAGATTGAAAACTGTACAGTTAAAAAAATTGGCATAAAAATGTTTTTTTGTTTTGAGATGAAACTTCTTCGATTTCTCTCAGTGTACACTTACTTGATGACTGGCGCACGCCAGATGTTGTGAAAGGAGAGCTGCTTGTCGCTGCCAATGTCCGCCCAGTCAACTGGCGTCTGGCTGAGCACCTGAAATGAGCTGGGATGTTGCTGCCGCAGCATATCCGCCACATGGAACGCATCTGTAAGGAGATTCCAGCCACCGGCCGAATCCGATTGCTGCAGCGTATGGAGCAGTGTTATGCCCGGTTTGTACTCAAAATATGGCATATCCGTGTGCAGGGGCAGTGGTGCAGCCAAGTAGGCATAATTGCTTGCGCCGGGCTGGGCACGGACACTCCACTCATCGCCATAGGTGGTGCGTCGCATGAAGCCGACGCGATTGCACAGCTTACGCAGCACATCCTCCTCGAGTGGTGCTTGCTTGACAAGCGCCAGGCCGTAGACAGCCAAGTGCTGGAGCCACTGCAGCAGTGCTTCATCGCTCTCGAGCAGCTCTTGGTATTGGAATTCACGTCGGATTAATTCAAACTGATTGCCGGACCAGTGTCGCTGCTCGGGGCGATAATATTCACGCAGATAATGAGCTCGATTGGCTTGCGAGAAATCGCGCTCCTGGAGCCAACTAAACGCATAGCTGGACTGATGATCATCGGACCACTTAATCTGCAGCGCTTGCTGCGCCGCAGACCAGCTAATCTCCTGCAAACGCACCGTGGGATCCAAGTAGTTCCAGCCGTGGGGCAGGCGACTCCTCGTCTGTTGCATATAGCATTTGGGGCACTGGCAATTGTCACGCAACCAAATCTCTGGAAATTGCATAATCCGCTGCTTCGAGGACACATGCAACAGCACCAGCTGTTGCTGCAGATCCCTGCTCACTTCAACGAACATTTTGCGCGATCTGCACACACAACCGGCAGCAATGCTCAACGCTGGACGAATGACTCAAGTCAAGACAACTGCATCAGCCCATGGCTGTCAAGAATTAGACACGTGGCCATAACAGTATCGTTGCCCCTATAGCGAGATTAGAGACTGGGCCCGCTGGTGCTCGCCTGATGCCAGCTCTTATCAATCCCCCCATGCGATAGGTCGACGACGTCTCTCAACTTCTTGCTGGCTCAGCCTCTTTTTTTTCCTATTTTAATATTTAAAGACTTGTCTTTAAAATGCCACACACACACACACTCACACACACACACACTCCCACACACACCCGCTTGTGTATGGCATCCTGCATGGAAAATTAAAAATGCAAAATTAATTTTGCACAAAATTGCAAACGTTTGCAAATTCTGCATAATTGTTTGTCATCAACATCGTGCAACTCCCACAACGAGTGGCACCCTTTTCTGTGGCACTCACAGTTTCACAGTTCAGCCTTTCTGCTGCTATCTGCATTGAAATGCTGTCAATCATTGTTAGGCGGCATTGATCACTTCATTCGCAATGATGCACATTCCACATATCCACCCATTGCCACATCCACCTTGCCCCATGTTGCCATGATTGCAATATCCCACTTCTGACAACACAATAACCATTCAGCATATAGCCAAAAGCAACAACAACAACAACAACAACCAGCATCTGCATGACTATAGCGCTATTTTTAATTATCACTTTCACAAACATACATACATACATATATATATATATATATATATATTCGTATCTATCGCTTGGGTATCACTGCATTTCCATTTTCATTCAGCTTGCTTTCACGCCTCAAACAAAGAAACACAAACCGTGAATGCTCAGCTTTTAGCATTTAGCCAAGAGTTTTTACACTCACTCACAATTTAATGAGGGTATGTTAAAAATGTGCACAAGTTTGACGTTAGAGCAGATTTAATGAAATTGTATTTTATTGCATTTTAATAATTAGTAGTAGCTCATTTTGAATTATGTTCAATCCGCTTGGAATTGGTAAAATGCAAAGCATACTTTTTGGAGCTTGCTTTATTTATGAATGTAAATTATTTTTCAGAAAAAGTAATTTCATTTTAAGTGAAAAATAAAATAACAATTTATATTTAATTTTAATCTTGAAGGTAAAAAATAATTCAGTCAAAATAATTTGATTTACAATATGCTTAGTGAATTTGAAAAAGTCACAACTATATTTAGAAGTAAAGCTGAAATAAATATTTAGTTAAAATAACAATTTATATTTAATTTTTATCTTGAAGGTTAAGCATTTTTCATACATAGTAATTTGATTTAAAATATGTTAAGTGATTCTAAAACAGTCACAAGTATATTTACAAATAAAGTTGAAATAAATATTTAGTTAAATTAAGATTATATATTTAATTATAATCCTACATAGTATTTTTATTAATATCCTATAAACAAAGCAGAAATAAATATTTAGTTAAAATAACAATTTATATTTAATTATAGTTCTACATAAGATTTTTTTGTCGTATCCTAAAAAAATAAAACTTTTACGAAAATAGCCCTGTCTTCAATTTTCTGTGGTAAGATGAATATTCATAACTGAACTTTGAACATTTAATGAAAATGCAATTTAGAAATATGTAGGTTGTACTGTATTTTAAAGTATTTTATAAGTGTATTTAAAATTCGTTGACTTTACAGCTCGACACACATGCTCCGCTCATTTGTTGGGCATTTCATATTTCTATAGATTATTTTATGCATTGTATCTGAGAGTGAAGGCAACGAGATTGATGCTGGTGCATGCTACTGCTGCCTGCCTGCTGCTGCCTGCCTGCTGCTGCCTGCTAACGGCAGCTGGCTGCTTGCAACACCCAAAGCCAGAAACTTTATTGTTTTCAATTAAAAACATTTTACATGCAAAACATTCGCATCTATGTAAACGAGTGACTCGATCCATTCACTCAGGCGTCAATTCGAGTATTCAAAAAGAGCAAAAAAAAAAAATAAATACAAAAAAAAAATAAAACGAGGACAACAACAAAAAATCATCAGCGACGCACAATTGGAATGAAGTGAAATGTAATGAGGTGTAAATGAAAATGCATTCAAGTGTTTCGCCTGTCAGTTTTTCCACCTGCACTTAACAATAATCATAATCAACTGAAACAACACAAACAACAACAGCAACAACAATAACACAAACAAACAACAACAACTGCAGTTATATAACGATTTAACAGATGTTCCTTGAAATATATCATCGCTCTTTGATATCCTTTGAAATGCAATGCAATCGTTGCTTATGAAGGAACTTATTCAATTAATTTAATTTCTCTAGGCAACAAAATTATATTCTACAAAATAAGTTATAATTAAACCTAACGGTAAACTAATTTACCAATTTTATAAGCTCTAGCTCAATTGAAGGTAAATAATTTAATTAAGGCTCACTAATTGTGTTTATCTGTAATCTGCTGTTGAGCAATGTTCTTGTGAAAATGAAAAAAAAAAAATAAATTATTTTTCCTTTGACTTTGTAACTATTTAAATTGTGTAAGAATTGTGTATAAATATATATATAAATATAATTTATTTAGAATGATTGTTTAACTTATGGACAGAAATTAACACACTCCAAATGATTGATTTTTTATATAATGATAATCGAATCGAATTTAAGTGGCAAATGATTAAAAATAATTTAATGCAAATGGAATCAAATGATTTAAGCCACTCAACTGTGGACATTTGGTGAGCGTGAATATTTTCTTTATTGGTCAATTTGTTGAATGCTTAAATTATTAATGAACTCCAAAGCCCAACTAAGCGGAAATGCGGTCTCTCAAAGAGTGATGCTGGAAAGGGGCGCGAGGAAGGGAGCGAAGCATTGGTTGTGAGTGATGTTGTTAGGCATAACAATGTTGGCTTACAGGCGACATTGCAGCGGTGTGCACAATGGGCGCGCTTTAGGCCTAATTAGCCTCGTGGGCAGCATCAAAAGAGCCAAGCCAAACAGCCAAATAGGCAGCGAGCCACAGAGAATGGTGGCCGAATCGGCCTCTACAAATAACAAAGGTACAACGCATAATTAGGCAACCATGTTGTCGTCCTTGTTGTTGTTGTTGTTGTTGTTGTTGTTGTCGTTGGCACACTTCAAATGGCGCAAATTGGCGCGTTTTGTGGCTTGAGGCCGGGGCACGCCCACACTTGTTGCCCCCCCCCCCCCCCCATTCGCTGCGACTGCACTTCCGCCGGAACAGCGGCGGCCAAAAGAAACCGAAATCCTTGAAGTGGGGCCCAGGCTCAAGATCTGTGCTGTGCAGCTGCCTGCCACAGTGGGACACATAAATAAATGCGCGACAAATCCGTAAATATGATTAAGTGCCAAATTTATTTACAGCTCCCCGGATGCCTTTAAAAAATAAAAAAAAATGGGAAATAATAATAAGAAAAGTGAAGAAAAAAGCGTGCCGCGTTTTGCTGCAGAAAAGGCCAACGGGCGTGGCATAAGCCGCGACCACCTGCCGGAAGCCGCGTGGCAGCATCTGCGGCTCGACCGCCTTGGGCTTAATATATGTATGTATGTATGCATGTGGACCTGTTGTTGTTGTTGTTGTTGTTGTTGCTGGAGGCCAACTCGATTACAATTACGTGCGCTAATTGCACTTTAAACGCGTCCGAGCTTGTCAACTGCAACGCTTCACATCCGCCAGCGACACCGCTTGCTGCACATTTTTGCTGCCACTTATATTTCTTGTATTATTTTTTTTTTATGGCCTTCACTACTACTGCTGCTGCCAGCAACTTACGGCTACATAAATTTGCAAACATCATGTCCCATATACGGTACATAGAAAAATTGTTGGCTTGCTGGTTGCTGCCACGTTGGCAGCCACTACTTGTATTATAATAGTCTACCTGCCACAGCCTTCTACTCCACGTCGTCGCCGTCGTCGTCGTCGTCGTTGCTTGCCTCACAGCAGCCGTAATTCAAAGTGACGCTAAATTTAGTTTAATACACATGGAAAACCACCGTGGAAAACAAATGTCGAGATTTGTTTAAGACATAAAAAAAAGTCGCATTGTAATGCTAATATTAAAATTCTAGTTTATTTATAGGCATTACATTTGGCTAAGGCAATCAGAACACAAACCATTCTTGGTCTAAAAGTTCAATTGAAATTTGTATATAATAAGTAATTATTGAAATATTTTTTAATCATCCTTTTGGTAAACAAACTGAAAAAACTATTCATTTTACAGTGCTCAATTCGTGCTCAGTTCTGAATGATCACATTTTTTATATTGCTTTCCAAGACTGTATAATATATATTTTTCCTATGTACTTTATAGACCTGTATAATATATATATATATATTTATGTAAAATATATCTTAATCATGTTTGTTCTTCTAATGTCCCATAACTATTCACATTTTGAAAGCAAAACTTTTATTTGCTAAAAACATTGTAGATCAATTTACAAGTTTACATTCCCAAACTCTATCGGCAGAAAGTTTAAACACAATTTCCACTGTAGGCCTCATAAATAACGTTGAGAAGCTACTCACAAGAAAACTTTGCACAACGAGCCACATTTCACAATTGCTTTCATACGTTGCACATTCATCCACTGTGCCACGAATATAAATAGCCCACCTGGTTGCCACTGCTGCTCCTGCTGTGGGCTGTGCGGCAGGCTGTATGGTTGTGGAGCCTGTGTACAATTGTAACGCCGGCAAGTGGCCCCTATAATGGTCCAAGGCGTAAGTCCATATCCGTCCGTCTGTCCGTCCGTCTGTCCGTCTGTGTGCCTATCCGCCTGACTGGCTACCCACCCGACTTGCTTGCTGCCTCTTTTGCTCATTTACACCTTTTATTACGTATGCGTGCGTCGTTGGCAGCTGCAAAGTTTTCAGTTTAGTTTGCCATTAACGTGTCCATAAGCATTTGGCCACACAACTCCGACTCGTGTCCTGTTCCTGCCTTGCTTCCTATTCATATGCAAAACAATTGCAACGAGGTCTGCCCGAAAACTTGGTACTCCGTCTTCAAATCAAAGTCATATTTTTAAGGGCTCAAGGGACTATAGAATAAGTAACAAGAGTTTTGGAAAAGGGGATTACATAACGATATGGAAATCCATTGTTCCTATGGGAAGGTATATGATATGGTAATCCGATGATCATCATTTGTAGTTTGACATAAGACACAATAAATCAGAAATTCTCACTGAAAAAGTGATCAACTGCCCCACAGTGCATCTTGAGTATGAGTTAGTAGTGTGTGTGGATGTGTTTGTGGATGTGTGTGTGTGGATGTGTGTAAATGACTGTGTGTGTGCGTGCTGTCAAATCCGAAGTTCAGTTGCCACTAGTTGGTTGCTGTTTCTTAGCCTGCTGCTTGCGGGCATAACTTTTTAATGTGAAAAGTGCAAAGAAAGTGCACACACTCAGTCACACACATACACACACACACACACCCGCACACACATGTCATTTGGCTGCCCTGTGCCTTACCCCTGCCACTGCCCACAAATGTCACTGCATTTTAATTTACTGCATACCTTGAGGCGACTCGCCTTCGCTTTTGCCAGCTCCTCGCATGCCAAGTGGCAAAGTCCAATGTACGCTGACTTGTTGCCATCCACGCACACACACATAGACACACACAGACACACACACACACACACAGACACACACACGTTTTGCATTTTACTGCAAATTAAAGGATTTCTTTTGCCTTTTGCCGAGCTGACAACTTAAGATACTTAGGCATAAAAAGCCTGTCATACCATGTCTACCCCGACATGTGTGTGCGAGTGTGCATGTGTGTGCGAGTGTGCCTGTGTGTGTGTGTGTGTGTGCGTAAAGAGAATTAAGTGCGCTGCGCTTTGTTGAGAATCACTCGAAACAAAGCCAAGAGCTGCTGCGGGCAACCAACTCCCCTTACAAGCTGCGACACACACACACACTCCAAACCCAAACCCCCTTCAAGCATTCCCCCTGCCCCCTCCTACATGGACATTGCGGGGTCGTCAACGTCACAGCGCTGTGCAGTGCGTTTTTATACCCCGAGTCCAGTCTAAATGTATAGAAAGGGTATCGAAATGGAATAGGAAAAACGAAGCATTTTCAAACCTTTATTCTTCATCAGCTTCAACATCCAAGTTGATCTTTCCATTAACATCCAGAGAACCCAACTTATATAGAACTTACTTTTTTTTTGTATCGATATTTATCAATTACTAAATAGTACTTTTCTGATTATCTTCCAAAAGAGGATTGTTCATTTTATATATATATATATACAAATATCCCTCTTAGACAGATCCTAAAATAATAATAATAATCATAATAATAAAATGATAAAAAAAATTTGAATTTTAGACTGTGCTCTTAAAAACTTATTTAACCAGTCAATATTAGAAGAGCAAAAAAAAATAAGAGTAAAATTTATTTAAAGGATATATCCTGGTCGGGATGAGTATTATGTGTGTGCATGACTTGCTGTTCTTATTGTTAGACATGGCCAACACCTTTTTCGCCTGCGTCCATTTTATTATTTGTCTTGATGATTATTTTCCATTTGTGCAAAATTAAAATACAACAAAAATTGTGTTTTGTATACAAACCAAAAAAAAAAAATACAACAACAAAAAAATCACACACACAAACAAAAAATGCAAGCGCCATTCAACCGCAAAGCCTCCACAAATAACACCATGAACAGGGGGGTGCGGTTCATAGAGGAGGGTGAGAGAGTACGAAAGAGGAGGGGTACGGTGGGGGGTAGTCATGACTGTGTGTTAGTGCGCCTGAATAATGTGAAACTGAAAACTTTTCATCAAAAATCAGCCAAGGGCTAAACTGGACGTGGAACAGGAACAGTCGCCCAGCCAGTCGGACAGTCTGTTGGACTGCCCTTCCTGGGTATAACATCTTGGCAGATAGAAAAAAAAAAGAAAAAAAAACAAGGAACTCTGACAGGCTGCCATGAAAAGCGGCGCTTTGGTGTGACAAATCAAAGACTAAAACAGCCGCTTTGGTTAGAGCACAAAAACGCACGCTTCGCTGAGTGGCGACTCATCTGGTGGCAACAAGGAGCAGGCATGAAATTGCAGCAGTTGGCTAAGGGTGCACGGGATATGGAGACATGTAAACATGGACCTGCCTGACAGCTGCAGCTGCTCAATGGTAATGGTTAGGCGCCATTCTTTAAATATGAGCATTATATAAATATATATCAGATTTCAGAAATGACAAAGGTATTCAAGTTTAAATTTGATATTATTACAGACTGACAGGATACCTAACTGAATAAAATGTCCAGGAAGCTGAAAAGGAATTGTCTCCTTTTTTTTGAATGCAAGTACAATTTACATTAGAATTAAATGTGCTCATAATATTATTAAGAAGTAAATATCTATTGAAAAATTTAAATTGACTTTGGTCAGTAGTTTCAAATGCTTAAAAGTTACTACAAAAATAATAATAAATAACAATAAAAAATAAGAAAATTCCTAAAAAAAAAAAATTCTTTTTTTTTACATAAGACTTTTAAATTATTAAATATTTTCAGACAATCTCATAATTTATCTGCTGTGCTTTTTCATGGCCAGCTCTTATGAGCAGCTTAATTGAGCTAATTAAGATAATAGAACAATAAATGAAAGTTTTTTTTTTAAACTATTTAGCAGTATATTTAACAGTACTTTCGTTTAATTTAAATAATTAATAACCTTAGTGGGAGAACCTGTTCAAAACCTAATTTTATTCCCGTCCCTCTTTTAACACTTATTCATTTAAAAATTCAAAATACTTGTAATTTATGCAGTTTTGCAGTTGTTTCAGCCACAGCTTATGAATAGATTATTTTGGTCTTTAAAAATATATTTCACTTTATGCATTTGATGCTAAGAGTTGTAAAAAAAAATATATATATATTTATATATATATTTAAAGCAAATAAAAAAAAAACAACAACAAGAAGAAGGCGCATACCTTTTTGAATGGAACTCGTCTCTAATCAGAACGCGCGCCTGCAAACAATGGGAACAGCAGCAGCAGCAGCAACGGCAGCAACAGAAGCCAGCAACACCACCACCACCACCACCACCACCACCACTACCCCTCTCACCAGTAGCAGCAGCAGCACAACTCTTTCCCTTAGCTGGGGTCCAGCAGTGCGCCGTTGCTTTTGAATGGTGGGTGCGGGGTGCGGGCGGCTGTCGCATTGTAATGAAAAAAGGGGACAGCACTGGCTGCAGGGGCAGGCAGGGCATGTGAAGCAGAGAAGGGGTGTGGGGAGGCAGGGGCATGCTGCTGCTTGTTGCTTTTGGCATTGTTCCCGCCGTTGCACATGCTTTATATTTTTTGCCATATATTTTACTCAGCACAAATTTATTTGCGGCTGCAATTCCAATTCCCCTCACAAGCGCACCCCGCACCGCACCGCACCGTACAAACCCCTTTTAGCTGCATTTGTTATTGTTGCGGCTGTAACTTTGGTTAATGTTTTGCGTTTTCTGGCCACAGCGTTAGGATTTGCAACAAAAAAAATAAATAACAAAAATAATGCGAATGTTTTGGCTACACTTTAAGTGAATCCTTGAGCAATTTGTCTTTCAACTTAAAGCTCAGAGTACTCCTGCTCCACACACACACATACACTTACACACCCGGCCTGTGACTATGTTAATTGTTTTTGTAAAGTTTTTAATAACTGCAGGCAGGAGCAGGAACAGGACGACAGGACGATAGGCCGAGCTGCCAGTCAACAGTTTGGCCTGCCATCAGTCTCATTATTTATTTGTAATTTAATAAACCAAACGGCTCAGCTTTTTGGGGGGGGGGGACTCCCAACCCTTTCTGTCAGCACCTTTTTTGTGCCCGGGGGGACTGCCACATTGTCCCGTTCCGTTGCGTCCCTCTGCTTGCCACACACCCCCCCCCCCCCCATTGATTGCTCTTTTTGGCAGCAATTGATTTTATGTGAAAACTTTAGATTTTTATGACTTTTTTGGCTGCCGCAGGTCGCGTCACAAAATTAAGTCTATATATGAATCTATATATATATATATATATATGTATATATGTATATTTGTATGTATATATTTGAGGCCAGCGTCAGCTGGAATTTATTTGCCCTTGCGCATATTTTAATGAGGCATTAAAGCATGATGCTGATTCCAGGCACTCACACCCATACACACACACACACACACATACTTACGTAATTTATGAGCAACTAAATATTTGCAGAGGGTGGGGGTGGGTGGTCCTTTTGGGCCTGGGCAAATGTTTGCCTGCGTTTGCCGTTTTTAACACTCGATTACTTTAAATGCTTTCTGCTCGTTCCGCATTTGACTTTGGCTTGTCAATATTTGCCTTTTGGCTTAACTAGCACGTACTCACACACACACACACACACACACACACACACACACATACACACAGTGTAGCTCTAGGAAAATTTGCTTGGCTAGCATCAGCATATTTTTCGCTGGCATTTGTTTGCCCAGTTACCCCAGTGGACTTATGTAATGAGTATTTGGTTACACAAATCTCTGGCATCAACCACCAGTTACCAGTTACCATTTACCATTTACCAGCTACCAGCTACCATCTGCCAGCTGACCCCACACAGCTTATTGAAATGCTGCTTAAATTACTGAGCAAATGACTCATTTATCAAGTGGCACTCGGCGCTGTTCAATCCATTGACAACTTGGCCAACAACCCAATTATGCGCACCCAACGCGAGCTGTCACACGCTGACAACACTAACAAAAACAACAACAACAACATCAAAACCTAACCACACACACTCATACACACATACTCACACACACTTTCACACACACACACTTGCAGACATATGCAGATTAGCCACGCTGTCCTGTTGATCCATCCAACTGACTGTTTCCGCCTCGGCCATTGGAAATTTCATTAAAAATGATTTAAGGCAATTTGCTGGACAAGTTAACTACCTCCCCTTTACCCCCCTTCATACAACGCTTCTGAACCGCATTGCAATGCCACGACCCGTCCTCAGACGCTGGACACTGTCAGCGCCGATGGGCGCATAAATTAAAATGTACTTGCGCCATGGGGCATAGAGTGTTGATTGCATTGATGCCACATGAGCAATTGTCTCTTTGTCCTTTTGTTTTGATTAACTAACTGACAGTTCTGATCATTGAATTTTGCTTGAGTTGAGTATGTGATTTGTATACCAAACAGCTTTGAATATTCATATGAAACTTAGGTATCGAAATATTATTTAAAAGTGTGCTTTATTTGAGATTAATTAAGGTAATTTAATGACAACCTGAGAAGGAGAAAAAATATAAAATTTGTAAAGCCTTTAAATTACTACAAAATATATTTATTTGAAGCAAAAAAAGAAAGTAAAAAAGAGGAAAACTTCATGTTTGCCAAAGCAGAGCAATTTAATAACGCATTTTGTTTGCATTTTCTCTTCTGATTAAGCATTTGCATGCAACACACGACTGCCACAAGATGTTCAGTTAATGCGCAGCTGCAACGGCGAAAAAATATTAATTTTATATTTTATACTTCAGACTGAGGCACCTCAATCTTAAGTCTGTGTGCTAAAAATAAATCGCTGCGATTGCTCTCCACATTTATCCTACTTTTTGCTGTGGGTCCTGGCAGATCCTGTCATATTTATTGTTATATGCATTGTGCGTTTAATGTCGCTTGATTTACATTAGTTTGAGCTGCGAAACAAGTAAAAAAATATACACACAAAATGCAAAACAAAAGGCAAAGAAGAAAACAGCAAATTGAGTTTGCCGCACTTTCTGTTTAAATTATACTACAAAAAAAATGCCAAAAGAAAAATTGAAAGAAATTGTATAAAATCAAGTTGGAAAATGTATGTAGACAGCAAGATACTCTGTTCAGTGGGTAATAAATAAATAAAAAATAAAAAAAAACTTTTGAGTGCATATCAACTTGGAATCTGGTTTTTTCTCATATGTTTTTATTTATATGTTATTTATATAATATTATTTTAATATAATATTATTATATATTATTATTAAATTATTATTATATAATTATAAATTGAGTAGATTTATATTTGCTGATTTGTAATACAGTCTTAAAATATATTTACTAGCATTAATACATGACTTTGTCTATATATATTTTTTGTGAAAAATATAGATTTTAATAGAGAAAGACTATTGTAAGGAAATCTCAGTTTCAATATACTCGTTTACCTTTTGATAATAGAGTAGAGTAAATGAAACCTTCTCAGTGCTCGACACAATATGCAAATAATCTAAAAATTTATAGGCTTTTGTTGGGCGGCTGCCACCTTTTGCTGTTGTTGTTGTTGTTGCTTGGATGTGGGCATCAGCTGTTTTGGGCCTTAAGTTGTGAGTGGCATGCGGGTAAGCTTATTATCTTTTATGAACTGAACTTGGTTTGCGAGATTGCAGGATTGGCTTTAGGTTGTAGATTGTCGCTTGGTGTGGTGTCTTAGCCATGATTGATGTGCTGCATGTGTAGTTATCATACGATGTAGTCTAAGACACAAACGGACTTGACATTCCTTCAATTCGTTTTGGCTAAAGTTCATCGGTGTGACAGAGAGTGAGTGTTGGGTGGGGGAGGGGCGGGGCAACGAGGGTGGTTAGTAAATGAACAGCTTATATGCATGTAGAAAATCCATTAAAACACTTGAGTCCTTGGCAGACGCGACGCGACTGCTCTCCAAAACAACAGCAGCCAAGCCAAGCCAGCCAGCAACAACAAAAATGCATTTCCGTTTATAGTGAGGCAGCTTTGAAGGCTGCAACACTTAGACACAATAGCACTTTCACCCCCATCCCTAAGACACCGCAGTAAACAAAAAAAAAAAACGAGCACGTAAAATGTTATTGATATTGCAATTTTAAGCATTTTGTAATTGAGGCAAGCAAAAAAGTCTGCATGTACATAAAAAAAAAAAAATGTAAACGATTCAAGAAATACGCTTCGCACTTATCACACAACCATCAATTGTCTGGCTAAAACCTTAAGGCTGATTCCTTTACCGTTAACGCTAACGTTCGCCGCTGTTGCTGTTGCTGCTGCCAAGCGGATAACTGTCTAAATGACACTTAAGCATGTGTTTAAACATGCCAAGCACTTGGCTCACTCAAACTATGCAACAAGCAGCCGGAGCAGCAGCAGGAGCAGGAGCAGCAGGAGCAACACCAACAGCAACAGTCGCAACCGGGTTGACAAAGTTCAGGGAGTATAGCTGATGCTGCTGTCGATGTGCTGATAAGTCTTTGGACTGCCCCCCAACACACAGTAACTAAACTTATATATATATATATATATATATATATATATATATATGTGTGTGTAGTAATCTTGTGTAGTCTCGAGTTCAGTGCGAGAGAGGCAAGTGTAGCCAATGTTGCCAATGTTGTTGGGTAAACTCATAATTGGAATTAATTATGCATTCGCACTTTGCGGACAACTTTTCGAGTGGTTTGAGTGGTTTCAACGCTTTGTCTATGTGTGTGTGTGTGTGTGTGCCAGTGTGTGTGGGGTGGTCTGTTTTAATTGTCCTAGGACGAACGCTTAGAGCCTAGATAGCAGAAACAAGCATATTGGCTAGCTAGGGTTAAGTGCAAATTGCAGTTATCGTAAGTATTTCTGAAGATTTTGGCTTAAAGTTGCTTAAGTTTGTGTAGATAAAACCTTAATCAGTTAAGTAAATGAGTAAAAAATTTATATTATAGCCAAAACGTTTTTGTTTTAAGCTCTTCTTGTTGCTCAATTTCTCCATACAACAATCCAAACATTGTTATAATAAAACACGTTTTAAAATATTTGAAAACATATATTTTTGGTAAATTAAATAGTGATTTCTTTGAGTGAAAGTTATAACTCTATATTTGTATACATATTTTTATTATTATTAATAACAACTCAATTAAATATTTCTAATGCAGTCAATATTTTATTATTAAGTGTGGAAATTGTTGTACTTTTATCTTTGACAATATTTATTTTATTTTATTTTCAATAAATAATATTTGATGCAACACTTTCGAAAAAAGCTATTTTATTCAGCATGCTTATACACATTTTAATATTTAATTTATTTATTTGATGGTAAAAGCCCGAAACTGTTGCTGTCTTTATTTGACAAAGTAAAATGCAGAAATTAATTCAAAGGTGAATCTGTAGAAACTTAATTCAATTGGAGCCATTGTAAGCCAAACGAGCAAATTTATCTTTTTGTTTTTGCTTTCTTTTATATCTTTTGCTAAGCAGTCTAATTTTTAGTCTCCTACTTCACTGAGCACTGCACACACCTGTGTCAAATTAGAATAGAGGTATTCCCTCCTCTCGCCAATTATAATAGAGGTAGTCCCTCTTATGGTCTATTGTTTTGTGTGTTTGCGCTGGCTGCTTTGTTATGCATTTTAAAAAATGTTTGCCTAGGCTATTATTATGCATCTTACTTACATGTGTTGCCACACACAAGATGGAAGCGATTCAAATTGAGTGTTGTGGATAAAAGTTAATTAAATTTTGCACTGCAAAAATGACAATGCGAATGACAATGGGACGTCAGCAGCAATAGATAAGCGCTAATAAAATGCAATTACCCAAATTGTGAATTGTGCGCACAGGACATGCCAGGACAATGCCTGTTGTTGATGTTGGTGTTGCCTCTTCTAGTTGAAACCTAGAACTTCTTGTTATTGTTGTTGTTGTTGTTGCCTTGCCAAAAGACTTAAGTCACAAATGACTTATTGAAGACGAAAAAAAAAAATCAAAAAAAAAATAAAGCACGCAAAGAAAAATGACAAAAGCCGCAACCGAGCTGCAAAATGCGAGAAATGAGCGAAATGCCAAAGCTGGACAATGCCAAGCAGCTGAAGCACTCCACCATTCAAGTCCGGAACGAGGTCCTCCTCTGGGTCTGCGTTCCGGATTGCTTCCATGCGGATGCAGCGCGCGTGTCATGAGCAAACAAGATAATGTTACAGTCAGTCAACGCAAATTGAGCACCATGGCGATGCCACTGAACCAAATGCAGTCGCCTTCCTAGATACCCTACACTAAATTGTCTTAAGTTAGGTAAGATTTACACGACTAGTACTTCCAATAGATTTTTAATATAAATCAGAATTAATGCTAATTGAAATCAACTGATCAACTTTAGTGTTTATATACATAACTTTTGACAACGGTTTAAATTAAATATTAATAAATAAATAAATAATAAACAACAGGAAATGCAAAAATAGATACATCTAAAATAGTTATTAGTTACTACACAAAATTTAAATTAAATATGAGAAACGTACTTAAATTTAATATAGTTATTTATAATAAATAATAATAATATAAATTCAATACATCTGAAATAATTTTTATTTAACAATTTAAATTGAAAATATGACTTATACTTAAATTTAATATAAATATTTAAAATATTTATATTACATTTATATTGTTCATGGGCAAACTTAATCAAAACAAGCATCAAACATAAACTTTGTAATCAATAATATGTATAGTAAATATAATTGAAAATACTGACTTTATTTCGAGGGCATTTGATAGTCAAATATCCACTGTGAAGCACTTAATTTTGGTTCGTTTCGCCTCCAAATGCAAATGAAAACGTCTCAATTTACGAGCCAACTTGACTGACTGGCCAGCAATATGCGAAATTGTCCTGCCAAAATTGTTGGAATGGGTTTGGTGAAATCTAGTTTGTCGGCTAGCTACTGGCCATAAAAAGGAAAGTGCTGCCGCATTCTGGTCAAACAAGAGGGCTATATACATGTGGTAGTGGCAACTAAATGATTGATCGGAGGCATCAATTTTCAACCTTCTTATTGCGTTTCGCCTTCGACAGATTTTTTTTTGTCGAACACTTTAAGTTGGCAACTTAAAGAGTCGCAGAACTTAGGCAGAAGATTCATTTTCTTGTCGTTTCGTATCGTTTTTGGTTAAGAACGTTTATGAAAATGTCTGGTACATGTTTCGGCTGCGCAAACAGAATGCGAGTGCTGCAATAAAATTCCATTACAGCCGCTTGACTTAAAAACTTGGCCCAAAATTGCAGCGCGCCAGAGCCTGCAGAGAGTGTATTAAAAGCCAGCTACCCATTTTCCCGCTACGTGAGTGCATGCTGTGTGTGAGTGTGCGAGTGTATGTGTGTGTTGGGCTTTTGCATATTTTATGAAACTTGGCAAGCATTTAACGCCCAAGCAGACAGCAGCTCGCAGTCCGCAGTTCGCTGCTGCGTATGTGTTTGTGCAACGAATGGCGGCCATAAGCGCTGCAAACTCATTACTTGAATTTATTTTGCACTTAAACAAAATGTTTCATTTGCCTCAAGCAGCAGCAGTAGTAGCAGAGGCACCACTGGTATAATGGGACAAAATCTTATTTTTTTTTAGATTTATTTAAGTGTTGTGCATAAAAAAAAAAGTGCAAACAATACTATAAGAACATTTAACGATTTTATTCAAATTTATAATTTAATGACAGGTTTAAAAACTTCATATCAAAAACTGCCAACTAAAATTTATATGTGTGCAAGTTATATTATAATTATTAAATACAAATATTCGTCTTACTTTTAAAAAATAATTTTTTTTTCAAAAATAAAAAGTGACATTTTTCCATGGTACGTTGGCAGCAAAAAGTAGCCAAGTTGTTGGCTGATTTGACAGCATCTTGTGGCAAGTGTAACTTCAAACCCAATCATGTTGTGTTACAAGTAAAGCTACGCTAAATGTGATTTTTGTTTTCTACATTATGTTGCACTTGCAACACTGAAACACACAAGTTTTACTGACTGAGCAACTCCTGACGGCTGCTTGACAAATGCGTCGCTCAATCTGCTTGTTGAGTTGCAGCTGCTGCAGCGTACAACTTGGGGCACAAACTTGCCTGCTGCTTAATGGAATACATCTGAGTGAATATTTGGCATTTGCTTAGTTTTCGCACACTCTGATATCGATCACTTCGGAAGAGTGAGATCAGCGAGGCTGCAGCGCAATGCAACAGCGCTCCTGCAAATCCTGTTCTGAATCCGTCGCTACTCGAACTGCAGCTGTGGTTTTTGCTGACTCTGGAAATCAATTGCGAGATGCATTTGCTGCAGATGCTTCGATGAGAAACGTTCCTTGGGTGGCAGATAAGTCACTGAGTTCTGGGGTTTTTCTTACTAGAACACGATCTCTGCACCCTACGTCTATTTGGTTAAAAAATAAACTTGGCTGTTTTATTTATATATATTAAATCATAAAAATAATAGGAATAAACCACAGAACATATTAGGTACGCAGTTGATCAAGAAAATATATATACTTTGTACCCTCTGCAAATAAATATAAAAACGTAGACATTAAATTGAAATTAATAATTAGAAATAGTAAACATTGGAAAAATATATTTTTTAATTTTTATAGGTATGTATTGAAATTCATTTAATGCAATTAATTAATATATTCCTATATATAATATTATCTATTAATATATGTTTTCTTTATAAGCAGATTTAATTGACCATGTTGTCTCAAAGGTTATTTATTGGGATTATCTGATAAGGCACGACTCAAAAGATCGATCGATGTAAATCACACCAGATGGGGAAGCACAGCAATGGA
Organism: Drosophila longiperda; assembly: GCA_035042125.1. NCBI lineage: Eukaryota > Metazoa > Arthropoda > Insecta > Diptera > Drosophilidae > Drosophila > Drosophila longiperda. Next base: position 15,725,781 of record JAWNLV010000107.1, read on the forward strand.
AGAAGAAGCAACCGGCATCAAATATCAAAACCAAGTGGACACTAGCAGAGCATTCAGCACTCAGCGACATCAGCTCCAAGCAAGCAAATCAGTAATCTTAACAATTTAACAAGCTCTACAAAATGTGGCACATGACTGCGACCTGGAATATTGTCAGCATTGGGATGCTGCTGGGCGTGTTTGCCGCAGCAATGCCACAACAGGCTTACGTGCAGAACTTAATCTACTATCCGCCACCAGCACCACCTCTACAGATTCAGCGTGCTCGTCGTCAGGTGCTGGGCGATTCGCTTGCCTCGAATCCCAGTGGTGGCGCCGATGCAGCTCCTGTGAAGCTATTCAAAGCGCTGGGCACACCGGAACAGAATGGACAAGTATTTGATGCAGGCAACACGCAGACCGGCGGATCAGACACTAGTGGCGCCACATTGGCGTACCACAAGTAAGTTTCTTACTCTATTCGTGCTCCTTTTTTGTAATTGATTAAGTTTTCCATCCTCTATCTAAAGTCCGGGTAATGGTCTGGAGTTGACCAAGACGCATACGCGCAATGTACGTGACAGCTTCCAGCAGAAATTGACTGCAAATCTGTACAACGATGGCGTTCACAATCTGGATGCCTCACTGAATCAACTGGCCAATAAATTCCAATTCGATCGCAATGTCGCTGGTATCGACTTCTCGCCTATCAAAGGATATGACGCCAGTGTACCATATAACCGGGCCCATCTGCGAGATTTTTGCTCCAATGTTGGTCTGTCCCATTATTTTTCAATAATGTACCAAAGTTATTTTTCCAATTTGTTAATCGGATTTATATATATTAAAAAAAAAAAAAAAAAAATACATTATTTAAGGAAGCAATACAATTAATATCGATTGCTTTTGAAATTTCAGAATTAAATTTTTATAAGAAATAAATAACAATTTATAAGAAATAAATAACAAATTTTACCTCAGAATAAAGTGGAATTTATAAGTGCAGAAAGCAAAAATTAAATACATAATTTAAATACTTAACATTTAGCCTTGAATCAAAATGAAAACAACAACTTTTAGATTTTTTAAGAAATATACAATTATAATAAATTTGAAGAAAAACAAAACGAATTAAAATTCGAAATCAGAGTCCAATGTAGGTCTTTGCTTGCTCCTCGCCAACCTCCTTGTAGATGTCCGCCGTCTTCAGCAGCTTGAGGAAACGTGGTGAATAATCCCGATTTAGTTGGTCAGCTGCATCGATGGATTCGCTGTTGCTAGTTTTGCCCAGAATCTTTTGCAATTTTGCCTTGCGTTGGCTGCGCTCCAGCGAGTCCGCCATTTTGCGGAGATAGATCAAATCCATGAGCAGTTGATCCCGCATGCCGGCTGCATGGAGCTTCTCCTTCACAGGCAGTTGCTCATACTGCAGCAATAGCTTCTTGACAATACGTGACTTCTGCTCAATGTTGGCCGGCTCCAAGATGCGCTGCTCCTTCTTGTGATCAACGAGCATTTGCCGCTTGGATTCACGTTTCTCGCGCGTCTTTTGCTGCTGAGCATTTGATCGCATGATCATGTTGTAGAATTCCATCAGATCCGGACGCAGTGGTATGCAGTTTCTTTGTAGCATCTGTTTATCGATAATATCGCTGATGGACTCCATGGTGCGACGCACCATCTCCTCGGTCTGCTGCAATTGCTTCTCGCTTTTATCGTTTCGGATCTGATAGAAGATCGGGGGACGCTTGTAGGTGCACTTGCGATTGCGGGAGAGCACAGAGAGCAGCGCATCTAGGCTGGGATCATTGGTGACCATCTCGAAGACGGCATGCACAATGTCTTTTGATAAACTGCCGGAAACCAGTTTGCCAAAGTCCTCGCTGTAATTTTCCTCCAGCTCCGATTGATGAGGGCTGCTCGTGGTTTGGGAAGCAGTGCTAGAAATTTCAATGAAAGATATATAAATTATTACTTAATTTAATTAAAATTATTAAAATTAAAATAATAAAATAGTTTATTGAGAGAACACTTTTTTTGCATTTACCCTTTGGTCGTCTCCACTTTGGGAACTTTGGTTGTTTTTGCGCCGCCCTTCGGATGCTTTTTGCCCTTCTGGTTTCTCTTATCATTTCTCTCACTGCGTTCTCTAGCCTGCCGCGAGTAACGCTCCTCGCTGCCTAGGTCTTCATCTTCCTCATCCACTCGGCTTGAGTATGTATCCGGATTGAAACGCCGATTGCTTGGCTGCACACAGATCGTGCCGTTCCCATAGACCTGCTTGGTCCTTGGATCGCTGCACACGTGCGCATTAAGGGAGACATTCAGCTTGACTGCATCAGGAGCGTCGCAAGGATTCGATGTGACCTTGTCAGGCGCTGCTGATGTTGCACTGTCCGCTGCTGTTGCAATGGGCACACAGTCTGGATTCATGGTGGTGCCACCAGCATAAGCTGCTGTCGTTGTTGCAGCTGCTGTTGTTGCAGCTGCTGTTGTTGCAGCTGCTGTTGTTGCAGCTGCTTTTGTTGCTGCTGCTTTTGTTGCTGCTGCTTTTGTTGCTGCTGCTTTTGTTGCGGCTGTTATTGCTGTTGATGCTGTTGCTCCTGCTGCTGCTGTTGCTGCTGTTGCTCCTGCTGCTGCTGTTGCTGCTGTTGCTCTTGCTGCTGTTGCTGTAGCTGTTGCTGCTGCTGTCAAGCAAGGATCAGGCTGCTTGGCCTTCTTGAATAGAGGTTCAAGATAACGATGCGCTCCAAACAAAGATTTGAGCGGATTGGTTTCTAGGTTAGCTTGTTGCTGCTGTTGCAGCAGCAATTGCTGCTGCTGGCTGGCTGGTTGCTGCATCTGTTGCTGTTGCTGTTGCATCTGTTGCTGTTGCTGTTGCATCTGTTGCTGTTGCATCTGTTGCTGTTGCATCTGTTGCTGTTGCATCTGTTGCTTAGCCAGCTCATTGAAGAAGTGTGTTAAATTAATGTTGGTCTTCAAGCTATTGGCCGGTTGCTGCTGCTGCTGTTGTTGTTGTTGCAGCTGCTGTGGTTGCAACATTTGTGGTTGCTGAAATGGTTGCCGTTGCTGATAGGCCAAATTGTTGTAGTTGCTGCGAGCATTTAGCATGGGCACCTCATACCGTGAATTGAAATAGGGATTGCTATTGACTCCATTCAAATTTTGCTCATCCTTAAACCCCGACAGCTGTTCCCGTGGATAAGGCAGCATTTCATCATTTCCTTCCTCTTCGAGTTCGCCTGACAGTCTGCTCAACATGCTGTTATCCTGACTGATTAAGTCCCTCCGATTGGCATTGTGATCCACAAAAGAATCGAGCAATTGGGAATGCTGCAGATTTGACTGTTGGCTTAGCTGAGCTTGGGACAGTGGCTCCAATTGTGAATCGAGCTGTACTTGTTCCTGTGATTTAGACTGCATCTCTGATTGGGCCTCCAGTTCTGGGTACGTCTGTGATTCTGGTTCCAGCTGTGTATCAAACTGCTGTTGAAATTGTGACTGCAACTGTTGCTCCATTTGGGACTGTGCCACAAGCTGCGGCTGCAATTGTGACTCCGAGTAAATCTTAGACTGAAGCTCGGAATTTGGTTCCAACTGTGCCTGGAATTGTGGCTCCAGCACTGATTCCGACTGTGCCTCTGTCTGCTCCACAGATCGCTTATTGGTTCGCTTATGATGCGCTGCCTCATTTGAATGAGCCAGTAGCTTCAATTGTGCTTCTGGTTGTGGCTTAGATTGTTGCTTAATTTGTGGCTCAGACTGTAACTTTATCGGAGATTGTAATTTTGACTGTTCCTGTGACTCTATCACCAACTGCACTCTTGACTGAACCACATCCTGGGCTAGTTTCTTTTTCAAACCTGGCTTAGAATCTGACTCCAGCTTTGCATGCCCATCTGGCTGTTCCACCGAACGCTTACTACGTCGCTTATGATGAGCCACCTCATTGGCCATGTTACCATTACGAGGCATCTTCTGGCGTTGTTGCACTCTTTGCCAACTCCAGCGTTTCCCGTGACGCTTAACCCGATCTTTGTCGTTGACTTGCTGTGAGATTTTATTCGCTAGCAACTTAAACACAGCATCCGGATGACTCTTGCAGTATCCACTGCGAAAGGAGTTTTCATCCCTTTTCAGTTTTTCATTTTTATTTATCGACTCTAAATCAACTTTTTGATTTATGCCAGTCAACTGAGCCACAGACTTTGCTACCAGCTGTGATTTCCCATCGTTGAGTGGTCTCTGATCTGTGCTCTGTATATTATTGTACTGATTGAGATTGGCTTCCAGCTGTTTCTTATCACCAGTTATTAAGTTGACATCAGCCTTGGACTGCTCTGCAGCATCAGCTTTGACAGGTGCAGCGGATTGAGCTGGCCTGAGCTCTTGTCCTGCTTTAATACTGCTGGCCATTGCCAGCTCATGGCTGGGCTGCTCTTTAACCACCGGCGAATCCTTTAAAGCCAGCTTGACCATGAGGTCCTCCGCCTCGGGTAGCTTATACACTGCCTTCACATTTTCACTCTTCTCCGATGGCTTGAGCTGCTCTGGATGCCGCTTGAAGCGTTCCCGTTGCCGTTCCCATTCCAAATCCAATTTGGCATTGCTATGTGCATAATCTCGCATGTGGGGCAACACGCGCTGGCTGAATGTGTGCAACTTATCAATGTGGGGCAAGCGATAATCATAGCTCTGCGGAGTATCAAAAAGTTTCACATTGGAACTGGAGATGGAGCTTGCATCTGGAGAGTCGAGTGTATCATATGGATGAATCATTGAGTTCTTCTCATGCTCAGCCTCCTGTTGCTTCTTCTGTCGCTGCATCTTTCGCTCCCTACGCATAATCAGATCATCCACATAGTGGGCACGCATGTTGTCCGTGAGCGCACTGCTGGGCAACGATGGACCCATTCCCTTCCTCATTAATCTATTGCTGGTCTTCAGTTTAATCTCATTCATGGGATTGAAACCGGAGGAGGAGCTGCGCTTCCTTAGGCCAGCGGGATAGCGCGACTTGGTTCGCCCTTCAGCCGCCTCCTGTTCGATTTTGGATAACTTGTAGTTGGCCTCGTGTGAAAGATTATTGGCATTGTTGCGTGAGAATTGTAGGCGTGCCATCGTTTGCTCATATACTCCATCTGGCACAGGATTGTCGCCATATTGCGTCAGTTGGCTCTCCCTATCACTCTCCCTCTCCCTCGCCCTCTCCCTCTCTCTATGCTTGAACTCATTTTTCCCCACCCTCTGCTGCAGTAGCTGTTGCTGTTCCTGATTGTGCAACTGCTGTTGCACATGCTTCAACTTAATGTCCAATTCGGTGGCGCCACCTTTAATAGATTCGTATGGCTGCTTGTCTGGCAGCACATACATTGGTCTATTTTCCTCACTCGGTTCCTTGTACTTCTTCTTGACTTTGGCCACCTTGGTTTGCTCCGAGGGCTGGCCATAGTTGGTCACCCGGCTCTTGCCTGCTTCACGTAAACGCTTGACCGCAGCTGCAAATGGCTCTCTAGCTCCCTGCTGCACGCCCACATTTGTGTCGCGAAACCAATCAGCTGCCGACTGCTGCAGCGACTGATCATCGTCCTGGTCACTACGCTCCTTGTCCGTCGACTGCGCAAACCTGGCCAACAGATCGTCAATGCTGTTGCGCCTGGGACGGAATAGTTCGGCAGCCTGCACCTGATCATAGTTTGACTGCAGTTCGTGCAGCTCCTCACTTGCCTCATTTACAGAGTGTTGAAACTTGCTCAGCTGCACGCTGTCCGCTTGAGATCCGCTCTCTGCCGTTGGAGTTGTGCTGCCCGTGAACACCATCAGTGTCCACCAGAGCTGCAAAAAGATCATGTTTCGAGTTGTTGTTTTCAAAATATATTTATATAAATGAATTTTAATGTAACAGTTTGCGTCAACTGTCTGCTTTTGATTTTCAGAATCAGTTGACAAAAGTTGAGAACAAAATTAAATATATATTTTTGACTCTAGTTGAAAAAGTATGAATTAAAAATTGAAAACTGATGAGTTTATGTAAGATATATATTAAAATGAAATTGAAGTGAAAATAATTATTGTATAAGGCACATTCGAACAAGACACAACGAATGAGTTTTGCAGTTAATAATTTGTTTATATAGTTAATCAGTTGAAAGGCAATTGAATTGAATTGAAAAGTTTTGCGCCAACTGGCAACGAATCCTTTTATTTATTTTTTTTTTTTTTTGTCGTTTACTTGGCAACAGGTGTCTGACATGGCGCCCCATTGCGGCAACTTTTTTGACAGCGGCTGATAAGAAACCAAAGAGTCGGAGCATTGAGTCGATACAAGTCGAGTCGAGCCTGAGTCGAGAGTTGAGAGTCGAGAGTTGAGCGCCCATTTGTGCATTGTGGCAAGTTTTTTGCCGGCGGCTTCCGACAGGCGATGCCAGCTGTTTAACATGAAATGTGCTTTGTTGCCAATACAACACACACGCACACACACACACACGCACACCCATACATACACGAGGCAAGCGCATTGTTTGCTACGTTTCCCCATGTAAATCACATTTTTGTTTTATGCCAAAACTTTTGCGCAACAAGAGTGCTAAGTGTGTGGGTGAAGGGGTTTTTCTGGTGGGGGGAGGTGGGGGGTACGTATGCGCAACGACAATAACATTTCCTATTTCCGCCAGGCTGTATCTCTCTGACTGTGCGTGTGTGTGTGTGTGTGTTGTCAATGCCAAAGTCAGCACAATGCGCGCCTCGACATAATTGAATATTATCAAATGTGCAGGCAACAAAAATAACAACAACAACAAAAACAACAACAAACATAAACAAGGACAAACGCAACTCGCATTGAGCTGAGCCACAGTTGAAACTAATGTAATTAGCGGGGCGCATTTGATTAAAAGTTTTGCGGCTTGACAGTAGCGGCAATCCATTAAACAAAAGCTATCCAAATTAAACAGATTGCCAGAATTCACTTTTCCAAAATCAAACCTCAAATGAAAACTATAAGCTAGCCAAATATGTAAACCAACAGAAAACAATCGCATTATGCACAAATTATCTATTTAAATATGTGTTAGATAAATTGAATTTTTGAATATTCAATTGCGGTTAGCTGTTTATATGAATTTATTTATTTAATTTACAGAGAACACACAGTGAAATAATGCAAGGAAAATGCAAATAATTTTATGTTAATATCTCCAATTTTCGAAATCAAATTGAGAGAATGAAAAGAATTTGGAGTAAATGTCGCTTTAATGTCAATTTTCGAAATCTTTCAAGTCGAGGTCTTCGGCTTATAAGCTGCTAATCACAACTTATAATTTCGATCGATATCGATGACATATTTAAAGTACAATTTTAAGTACAACTTTCGCAACTTAGCTTGCAGTCTAGCAACAAAATTTAAATATGCAAGCCTTAGTCAAATTGCAGCTAATTTTTTACAAAATCAGCATTCAAGCTATAATTTTATTATTTTTCAAAGTCAGACATAGCATTATGCACAAATTGTCTATTTCAATATGTGTTAGATAAATAGCATTTTAGAATATTCAATTTGGTTAGCTATTTATATGAATTGATTTATTTTATTTATCAAAATGAATTCAGAGAACACAGAGTGAGATAATGCAAAGAAGATGCAGTAAATATCATTTTAATTTCATTTTAATATCAATAATTTTGATAGACATCGAAGTACACGTTTGCAACTTAACTTGCAGTCTAACAAAAAAATTAAAATATGCCAGCCTTAATCAAATTGCTGCTAATTATTTAAAAAATCAACATTTAAGCTATAATCTTAGTATATTCAAAAGTCAGACAAAGAGTCTAAAAGCATTTTTGAGCTATTTGCTCTGAGAAATGAATGACATGCTCTAAATTCAGTTTGTCTTTTACAGTTTGCTGCAAATGTAATTTGTTTGCATTGTGTGTTTTTTACCGTTTTCTCTGTTTTGGCAGTGCAGTGGCAATGCTCAGGGCTGGGTGAATAGATCTGGATGGGATGGGAAGAGAATATGTTGCCTGGTCTCATGTTTATTTAATTTGATCAATTGGCGCAGCGTGTCACATAAATTTCTTCATTTTAAAAATGCACAAAATACACTAAATTCGTTGGTTGTTTGCCCGGTTCGACAAGGCAGACAAGGCAGACAAAATAGGGCCGACAGCCGGCAAATAGACGACACTTGTGGACATCAGGGCTCCGGTTACGGCTACGGTTTCGGCTCCTTGACCTGGCCACGTAGCACATACGTCTCAACACCTTTGGCAAATGAAAAGAAATTGCCAAGACAGCCGATGTCGATACGTTGCAACTGGCCTCAGGCTGTATGCAGCACTTTCTGCCTTTACTCCAACTTATCCATTCTTCTTCTTCTTCTCTTTTTTATATGCAGCAATTTTGGTGTTGCACGTGAGCAGCATCCACAGAGCCTCCAACTGACAACATACTTCAATACAATTGCATTTAAATCAGCTGGTTCGTGCGTCGTCTCTGACAATGTGTGTGTGTGAATGTGTGTGTGAATGTGTGTGTGAATGTGTGTGTGTATGTGTGTGTAAGCTGAACTCCTTTCGTGTGTTGCCGCCGTTTACACTGCGCTCATAAATTATGCACAATTTTTTGGAGTCAACACCGCATGTGTGTGTGTGTGTGTTTGTGTGTGTGGCCCGTGTGTGGCTGTGTGCGCTCCATTTGTTCATTTCGAGACCAATAAAATGAAACATTTCAAAGTAGTAAATATGCAACCCATCGACATTTTGTTGCCCCCCCCCCCCCCCCACACCGTTTTGTTGCCCACCCGTTGTCTGCGTCTGCGGCTCGTAAACTGTCCGAAGCTTGTTTCCCTCAGTAATTTTTCCATTTTCTATTGCGCTTAATGAATTGCTTGTGTGCCCTTTAGAGCAGCTCCCAGCAGCTTCCAAGCATTTTGAATATGCATAAGCACAACACTATGCCAATGCCAATGCATTTAACTAAGTTTACAATTTTTAACATTTTTTTTCCGACATTTTATTTTATTTTATTTCTTTTTCGCAACGCCGCCAGCTGAAATGCAGCTAAAAAAAAAAAAGTTTTTGTTGGCTGTAACATAATATTTTACTCAAAGCGCACAAGAATATAAAAAATATGTTTTGGACGCAGCCCAAAAAAAAAAAATACAAAAAAATAAAAAAAAAATAAAAAATTGAGGAAAAAAGATTCAGATTGCTGCACAGTAAGAATAGAAAAACAAACGAAATGGCTCGTGCCATGTCATGTTTTTTGATGCACGCCCGCGATGCCAACAGTCCAGTATTCAGCATCCAAGTATCCTTTTTCATTTTGTCATGTCGCTCTGTTTTTTGTGAACCACCCCCTGAAACCCCCTTCTGGCTTGTACACAGCTCGTGGACAAGGAAAAAGTATTGAGGCATAAGTAAAAATTGCTGTAGCATTTGCTCACAAACTGCTGCTGCCCAGTCAACGATGTGGAAGGCTGCAGCCACCAAATGAACGCTTCAGCTTTAAGCTAAGACAATGAAAAAAAAAAAAAAACAACAATAAACAAAAAATACAACTGAATGCAACGACAACAAAGGCAAAGCCACTCTGTGGCAGAGACAAATTAAAGCTCTCACATATTGTACACACACACATGTGTGTGTGTGTGTGTGTGTGTGTGTGGCAGTTCTTTGATGATGTTTGTTACAAAAATGTTTGATTTGGTAACCGCAACTTTCAATAATCTGCTTTTTCTAGTGTGCAACACATTTCTTAATAGAATTTTCCTCTTTGCTTCCACTGCAACTCTCTAATTCTCTGATTATCTCATTGAAATCCACTTCTCTCTAGCTCCCCTTTATAAATTCTAATAAAACAGCATTTATAATATCTTTGGTATTAAATTTTCTAATTAAAATTAAATAATTCTAAGCAGATCTCAGATGTAATCTAGATAATACTTAATTTAATGTTTTTGTTTAATGTTTGTTCTTTTCAATGGCCCAATTTACATTGGGAAAAAGTTTTGTAAAAGTGCACTAAATGTTTATATTGCCCATGCTGAATCCTCAAGCACGCCAGCAATCAATTTGTTTGGCAATTGCTAGCTAATTTGCGATAATTAACTAAATGCCAAGCGGCACGTGCCGCAAAGTTCATCCAAATCCCATAAAGCAATCACATGCACTTGCACAACTATTAAAACTCCCAGCCAAACTGGAAATGAAAAAAAAACCCAGGCACTGGGAACTGAATTTTTTATATATACATTTTTTTTTTATATATTTTTGCTTGTGTTTGGGTCCTGTCAGGCCATTATGCCTTGCTACATTTCCTTTTGCGACTTCTTTTGGCTTTCGCTCCCTCTGCCTCTGCTTGCCACTCTCCTTTGAGTGTTTGCTCTTGCCGCCTTTTGGCAATTTTCCATATGCAACACGCAACAGACGTTTTTATGTTTTGTGTGCGGCGTCGCAAACATAAAAAATAAACGAGCCATGGACGACAAACTCACAGCTCCACAAAAAAACAAAAAAACCAAAAAAAAATATATAAAAAAAAAAAAACTCTAAGCGACAACTGACCGGACGAGCAGTCAGAAGAGTGGAAGTCAATTATCGAATTAATTTAGTTGCCACTGACCTGGCTAAAAGGGGGCTTTTCTATGTATGGCAACTGCTTCGTGCCTCTCTTTCGCAACATAAATGTAAATGGGCAACGAAATGGAATTCAAATTGTTTTATTTTTTGGCAAACTGAGCCTGATTGCACAATTTGCAATTAATTAAATTACTGCGCAAATGACATTTTTGCCGGCTAAAGCGCCACGCATGCAACAGTCTGTAACTTTTCACACACACACACACACACACACACACAGGCGGACTCTCACACATACACGAGTAAATTTAATAAACACGATATCCTGCTCCGGGGCTGCAACAGTGGCCCGTGCCTGGTCATGTAATTGATGCGTTAATCCGCATATTGACAGCGGTTATTGCGGTGGCTTTTGGCTGGAAATATGCCCAACGAGTTGCCCAAAGGGGTTGGGAAGCGGAGGCCGGCTGGTCCGGACTGGTTCCCTGTTGCCCAGAATATTGGCATCGTTGATGTTGCACGTTTATGGCCTTTTAAAAGGATTTTCGCACTGCATTTTATACTCTCGAGCGCGATGGCTAAGTAATTTAATTACATTATGGCAGCAAAATTATTCGATAATGATTTATTCGCTGTTTTGGATTTTGCATAGAATAGTCAGACAGATTGCATTTTTGATATGAGCACACACGGATTATGGTTTATGTAATTTAAGCCAGTTTCATTGTAATTACATTGGTTTTGCTTAAATATGATTATTATTAATCAATACTGTAGTATTTTCGTAAACAAATCTCTTAAACTGCCAGAAATTTCAATGACAGTTTTGGACTTTGCTGCATGCTGCAAATTGTAAATTTTGTATATGTAAATAATTGAGGAGTGTCTGAAAAAGTTGTGAATTATTGAGAAATAAACAAAAAGGTCGTCAGAAAAACCACTTTGGACATTTTCTTGCTTATTCTCAGCTAAATATTTATTGAAGACTAAACAAAGTGGTTTGGTTTGCTGCTCAGTTTTGACACAAGCTTGCAAACTTTATCCTACATCCTAAAAGTATGCAGTACTTTTGCAGCTGCAAAAGTTGCATACTTCTAGGCTGCAAGAGAATTAGTTTGAGCAAATGCATTTTTCAATGGAAATGTGCAACAGTTAAATGCGTGTGTGTTGATATATATATATGTATGTATATAAATATATTTATGTAAAAATAGCTGTGTTTGGCTGTCCAATTGCGCGCACTATTTTTCAATTTATTACGCGCATATAACAAAAGTTTATTGCTAAGCTTTAGCAGTCGCTGCAACTTCTTCAGTATCAATTTCTGCGTTCAGCTCCTGCCAACTGCTCAATGCTCATGGGGAATTTGCCAATGTGACGTGCCAATGTGTGCGTGCCGAGCGCAAATTAGCCAAGGGCTGGAGCAAAAAGTGCTGAGAGCGTCGAGCAGCAGCGCACATCGGTTCTGGTATCAGGTGCTTTGGGCTTTGTTAACGGATTTATGCGGCAATCATAAAACTTGCCAACTAACCAACCAGTGAATGTCGCGCAAGCCAAATTGATTTATGTGTGTGTGTGGGCAAAAACAATAAGTCGAAACAATCGAACAAGCGCATCCCATCCCACTTTTCCCTTCATGGGAGTGTCAGGCGAGCATTAGCCAAGTTAACTGGCAAAACAAAAACAAAAACAAAAACAATCTTTTAATTTGCGAAATGCACAGCGGCCCTGACTTGATGATTTCAATACGCACATAAAGAACGCAGCTCAACTAGACAGAGATAAAAAGTAATACACAAAAAGAGAGAGAGAAAGTGAGAGAGAGAGAGAGAGAGAGAGAATAAGAGAAACAACAGAGTGAGAGATGGGAAATGTTGCAATTTAATGCCAGGGCAAACGTAAAAACGGCAAAATTATGACCAAAATGAGAATTTAATCGAAATACGTGAGCGGAAAAATGAAAATTTGACTGCAACTTGGGAACGTCTGCCGTTCGGGCCAAGTTGCAGTAAGCATAAAATGCCAAGTGCAAGCTCATGCAATTTTTATCATGGCCACAAAAGCAACGAAGACGCAACATCAGCCAGCCAGCGGCAAATGCGACGCGGTCTTCCTTATTTCAAACCCATCGCCCTCACACCTCTCCCCCACACCCCGCACACCACCTCATCCGCACAGCCTCACCATCCATGCGCGTTACCTTGACGGTCCGCGTGCGGTGAGCATCGAAGGCAATTGCACAAATTAATGCCACTGGGCGCTGACTGTTGCTTTCCACTGCTCCCCCTCTATCCCTTCTGGACAAAGGACAGACAGACAATTCTCAAATGAGTCAACAGCAATAAAATTGTTTATTTTATTATCCCAGTAATACTTTGAACGCAGCAAGTGGTTCACTCCTTTCCAGCCACGAATAAACAAGTTGCAAAATTCTAGTCGAGATATCTCGAAGGAGTTACCTGAACCCGGCTATTAAATACTTCCTAAAGGTAGTTGGCTAAATATGAAAATAAATGTTGGCCAACAAATTCTGCGCTTCTAATGCGATCTTGTGTAAATTTTACAATGTTTTTTTTTATCAATAATTGCCGGGATTTACATTATATACAAAAAAAAAGGGGTTAACATTTTTAAATGAAACTTTTACTGCTATCTAATCAATGTTTGTCTCAAGCTGGAATAGTCTCTGAGATCAGCGTGTTCATTAAGATCGGTCGGTCATACTGATATATATACTTTATAGGCGGGTAATTGCTGATTTTTGGCTTAATGCTTAACAAAAAAATGGGCAGCATAGAAATATGTTGTGCAACTTATGTAATACATTTTGACAATATATAAGTTACTAAGAATTTATTTTAAAATATCTTGGAATATAAAAAAAAGAATGTTTGCCCTTAAAAATTGCAGAAAACTTGTCTTAATCATAAAAAATGCCACCAAACAAAATGAAATCGAAAATCGTTTTACTTAATACAAAGGAAAAATTTTGCCGAAGCTTAAAAATTAAAGTTGTCAATTCAACTGATCTGGCAACTCTGTATACATCAGACTAAGAGTAAGTTTAAAGAGAGACTGAGAGAGGATAAGTCTCGTTATGCCAATTGTGGCTGGCGATCGACGCTGTGCAAGCCACAAGTCACGTCACGTTCCTGGTATAAAACCAAATGCGAGGCTTGTAATGCAATCAGTCGTCAGTAGGCAGTCGAACGGTGAAGAGCCAAACAAGCAAGTGAGAGAATTTAGTAAGAAGAGTTTCCAACTGTTGTTGCCCCCTCTCTCGCGTATAAGCAAGTGCAAGTAGAAGTAAAAGTGCGGAGTGAAGACCAGAATGTGTGCGCCGAGTCAACTGAAAGTAATTGGAGCAGCGATGCTGCTGATGCTGCTGCTTGTGGCGGCAACGTGTGAGGCACGTCCCATGGATCTGTACGATGATGTGAGCGATTTTTTTGATGCCATCTCACTGGACGATGTGGCCAACACGGGTCGCAATACGCATCCGGAGCAATTCTGCATGATGCCGGCCCGCAAGGGCGTCTGTCGAGCATTGATACCCCGCTGGCGCTACGATCCGGAGATGAAGAAGTGCGTCGAATTTAAGTTCGGTGGCTGCGATGGCAACGAGAACAACTTCTCCAGCTACAAATCCTGCATGGCCACCTGCGAGGGCATGTAAAAGAGCGAGCAGGCGAGAAAGATAGAGAGAGTGAGAGAGAGAGATAAGTGAGGGGAGTACTGCTGGTCGGCGTTTCCGTTTCCGATTGGCCGGCGTTGCCAAAGGCGCCTGCCTTTACCAAACTAAAGGCAGCATTTAATTTTAACACACACACACACACACACACACACGCACACACCTTTATTTGATCCCATTAAGCAACTGTCTATCAATATTTGTCTTAATATTTATGCAGTTTCTTTTAGTTGTAAGTAATTTCATGTTTTTTTTATTTTTGCACCCCTCCAAACATTTTTATGTGTTCTTCAAAAATGTGTTCAACACTCTTCTAGTTCTTAAGTTATTGTGATATATATAAATTCATGATGAAATAAAGCATACAAAATAATTTTGTAAAAGAAAACCGAAATGAAATGCAAATTCTGTGCGTATTTATTTGATTTACACGTTTCTCAATTTTAAATATGTCTATTTTTTATAAATTGTGCTCTTTTGAGGAATATGTTCTGATATGTTCTGATACATATTATATATCATAAAAATATCCAGGCAATGAGGTAATAGTTCTTGCAAAATAGAAGGAAAAAGCTGAGAAAAGATTAAATCTATAGCTAAATCCAAATACTTTTAAACATAATTTCAATTGCTTAATAAATTATTTTTTAGTTGGATATTTATAAGTGACAGTCTATAGTGGTTTTATATATATATAGAATACTGTATTAAAAATATAGTTTGCTTATTCATATGCATTTACATATGAATTGAATGTATAATATATTTCCTTTCCTTTATTTCATATATTTTTTTATGTAGCTACTATCTTAAAAATTTAATTTAAAACCTTTCTGAAAAAGTGTCTAATATTTTTAGTGCCTATTAAATAAATTGAAAAAAAATATTTAAGTACTGTTTTAAAACAAAAGAGACAAAAGAAACATTACTGCATTTTTACGGAATTTTCTAGTCGAATCAAAAATCTAACAAACTTGTTGCCTACCAAAAGATTTTTCTAGCAACAGAAACTTCGAGCATAAAACCAGTTAAAACCAAATAAATAAGTCTGAATTTGTTGCAGAGTATTTTGCGAGCAGCTAATCCTCAACTACATAAATAAATAAAGCGTCAGCAATTTTAAAATATTAATTAGATCAGTTGAGCAATTCAAATTGAGCATTTCAAATTATTTACATTGAGATCATTAACGAAGCCTACTTAAAAGAAAAAGAAAAAAACAAAACAAATGCTATTGAAAGGAAAACAACAAGAGTTTTATGTACATATGAATAATGTACATACAAAATAAATACCAGTCCCAGTGCAACTTTCATAGATTTCACTTGGAAATGGCCCAAGCCGCCTGCCGTTGAGTTATTTCTCATAACACTGGTCATTCATGCGAATATCGGCGAACGTCAGCCACAACAACAACAACAACAACAATAGTACAAACTGAATGCAAATAAAGCAGATCAATAGCAGCAAAGGTCAGACAATGGAGTCCAATGATGAATGGACAGACCACGTCAATGGATGCCTAGTTGGGTCTAGGTAAACCACTACGAGACGTCAGATCTGTGACGAGAGTATTTCATGTTTATGTGATGGCAAACGTCAAGCCGGACCGTGAATAATAATAACAATAAACATAATGAATAGTTGAAAGGTGCGAATTGATTTCAAATCGATTGACAATAAACATAATTTATCCAAATTCCCCGTCTGAGTCTCAAAGTCTTTGGGGCGAAACCGAAAGCGAGGGCAAACCTCAGAGCTGGCTCTATTTTTTTTAACTGGCTGCGGGCCAAGACAAATGAATGTGCGGGCATTTTGCCATACATACATACATTAATACATACATATGTTTTGTTTGGCTTTTACAACTGTTTTGGATCAATGACCCATAGACAAGCGGCACAGGTCCAGTTACAGCCATAAGCACCACGCCAAGCAGATCAGTGTTGCCAAGTTGAGCTGCAAAAAGGCTGGCTTAATCCACCTAATAAAGTCAACTGATAAACTAGATAATCATTGAAAACTTAAGAGTGAGGAATGCAAATAAACAAAATATTTATAAACTTGATTTTGCCCAAATCAATTTATTATTATTATTTTGTTTAGTGATTGATTAACGATTAACGAGTTCGTTTAATGACTATAATAACTTACACGCATTTTTAGTAAAATAAATTTAATAAATTTAATTTATCAGCTATTATAAAGTTAAATAAAAAAAGCTAAAATTAAATAAATTTAATTTATCAGCTATTATAAAGTTAAATAAAACAAGCTAAAATGGAGCTGGCAACACTTGAGCCAGACTCAAAAGCAGCCAAAATGCGGGCGCTGTAAAAACCTATATAGATATGTACTAAATATATATATATATATATATATATATATATATATATGCTCTGCGATTATATTGTTTTGCCAATATTTATGTCATAATATTGTTGTTGTTTTTGTTTTTTTAATTCACAATGCTGCGCACTTTGCACAATAATTTGTAATTTAGTGCCGCCAAAAAAAAAGAGAGGGGCCCCCTGGCAAGGCCCCCAACCCGGCCCCGGCCCCGCTTCGAGCATATTTGGAGTGCTCACGTTTTGTGCCCAGTTCAATTTGAGTCCAATCAAGCTCAGCTCAGCTTAGCTTAATAAACGTTTACTGTTTTCATTTTGTTTCTTTCTGTTTTTTTCGGCTTGCGCATGCGCAACGATTTTAGTGCATTTTATTTTTGTTTTCGCAATTGGGTTGCGAACTTTGCTAAGCTTCTAGCGAATTCTGTGTGGCGAATTGGGCAAGAAATGTTGCCAGCTATTCGAATTTCTGATAGGCAATTGCCAATTGGCATTTGGCAATTGCCAATGCGGGCGACAGAAGTCAATAAACTGTTTTAACCTGCATAATGGCCAAAGAGCATAAAATTTATAAAAAAAAAGTGTAGAGAAAAATTAGTTAAAATGCGCTGAGCGTAACACGGCGAAAAGCAACATATGAAAATTCACAATAATAAATTTTCCGCCTTCTACAACAACAGCAGTAGTAGTAACAAATGCGTTTTTGCTTAATATTATTTGCTGTTGCAATTTATTTATTGTAAGCACGTAGCGGCCACAAATTGCAACAACAACAAAAAGTGCAGCAAATATACAACTAAAGTCAGTAGACCACAAAGCGGGCGGGTTTGTGTCTATGTTAAAGTAATGACCACGACAACGACTAAAAGTCAACGAACTTTTTGCGCTAGCAGTAAAAGTCCCTTAAAATACCCTGTCCGAGGAATTATTACGAGCGTCAAGTGTTGTGTAACGCAATGTTCGACAACTTTTGCATTTGCCCAAAAATATCGTTTTATTTGAAGACATTATGTTTAAAATCGTTTGTTTGCCACTTGTTTCGAAAATATTTAACAAAGTTTGAAAGTTTGCTAGAGTATTTTAACGTCAGCGGCGTTATTTGATGGCTTGTTTATTGTGGCCATTGTGGATACTGGGAGAAAAAACTGACAATAAACATGACGAATGCATTGTTAATTTTGTCGTTTTTCTGCTTCTGCTGATAGTGCAAATATGCATGAGTCGTAAATAGGCAGTTTCAATATTGGAAGTACGTTTCCTGTATGCCCCTAAGCACATATTTAGTAAGCAACAAAACGTGCAACTTTTCAAGATAAAGAAAAAATGAGAAACAACAAAAAAATCCCACAGCAGCAAAAGGCGTAGGGGATTTATCTTGGGGTAAGTACAAAAGATAAGAATATTAACTAAATTATGTACAACACACTTATCTAAATGGAGTTTAAAAATACTTGGAAATTTTATCAACTTTAATTGCTGTTTAATTTGTCGATATTTTCCAATTGCTAAATACAATAATATAATTATTATAACTAACATACACATTGTAAATATATATTTTTTTTGTATATATTAATTTGTTTTAATTTATTATATGTATATATATATATGTATATATATATATTTTTTTTATATATATTATCAATTTTGTTGTCTTTGTTGATTAGAATTATCGTTTTATAGGCATTTGGAGCTTAACTTTTCCTCAACTCTGATTCGTTACTTAGCGGTAGCAAAATATGATATTCTATTATGTATTGCGTTAAATCTTAACTGTTTTGCTTTGCAGCCTAGTTTAAGGTATTAACATTAGTTCATCGATTTATATGTGGATTTCAGTAACACGTCAACGTTTGCTATAATTGCTGCTTATGTTTAACCATTTGGCTTCAACTCTAGTGGATTAGATGAAAGAAAGAAATGAAAGCAAATCATTCCAAGCGCGGAGCAGAAGAAAGTGTGTCGAATGGGCGAGGGGGGTGGGGGAGGAAGTGGCTAATATTAGCAGGCAATATCCGTAGTAATGCTCTTAATGCTCTCGGAGTTGAAATGGACGCAGCCGTATTTACAGACAAGCGTCCACACATATGGAATGAAGAACTCCTCAGGTGCATCCTCCTCAACATATTTAAACTTCAGATCGGGGAATTTCTGCAATATAAAACGATTATTATTATCAGTTCTGGATGGGATTGGATGGGACATACCCGCAGGCGATCGCTGGACCATTGGCTGGCGCCTTTTGATATCACTTCAAGCACCTCATTGACGCCCAGCTCGCCACGCTGCTCCTGCACGCGCTGCAGCCGCGACGAGAAGAAACCAACCACCTGCGGCACAGTAATATACAGTTATTTATATATATGTATTGATTCTTGTGGCATACGCACCATGTCAATGTTTTGTATAACATCCTGGAACGCATGATGACTGCGGAAGCCCTCGAAGACGCTGCGCTTGTAGAGCAGCGTATATACCAAGTTGGGACAGTAGACCAGTTGATTCGTTAGGCAGGAGTTTAGGATTTCCAGTACCATGCGCAGCACCTCCTCCAGCACACTCAGATCCTGCATCATGTCCTCGGGCGTCGTCGATACATTCACAAACACTGCACTATCCGCCGGCTCCTTGAGCTGGGCATCCAATCGTGTATGCTTACGCGCCAGCGTCTCAAAGAGCGACACCAGACGCTGTGCCACATACGGGTGCAGAGCGCGAAAGTGGCCGGACATGTTGGCCAACGCAGCCAGGCAATTGGTGTGCAGATACTTGTCGCGCATCTTCAGCATGTTGTACTGAATGGTGCGTATAACGATCAGTATCAGGATACCGCCCAGCGATATCTCCGATATCGTGCGCTCCGTATACCAACTGATATTCTTTAGCAGCTGCAATGGCAAGGATTGTATAAATAGACATATATATTTTATATATAAATCGCAGGACAACTTACGATTGTGTGCACATTCTTGTTGAAGCCCTCGTCCTCGCTGAGGATGAGCAGGACAATGAGCGACATGTAGATGTGATGGGAATTGCTGTCGGGCGCATTGTACAGAGTCTGCAGAATGGGTATGACCAGTTGCTCCAGATCCTGCTGTTGCATCACGAACCGATAGAAGCGCTCGTTCCGATGTAGCAGCAGGTAGAGCAGCAACGTCGCCTGATCGATGGTCACAATGCGGCACAGCGTCTCGTAGACGGCGGAAAAGTCGATCTGAAAGGAAACGGAACCGCTGCCCTGTTTGGGCGAGTCCTTGGAATCGGCGCAACCAAACAAGCTCGCCCGGTAAGCATTGTCCTGCGCGGTGCAATGATTGGTCAGTATCAGGATGAGAAGAAGACTTTGATTGGCCAACGGATAATGGTTGCGAAACTGCTGCGACAGCTCCTCGCCGGTGGCGTTGCTCGTCTTCAGCACATCCTGCTGCTTGCGAAACGTCAGAATAGATAGCAGCGATTCCGCAATGCCGAAGACGAAAGAGCCCGCCGTAGTGGAGCCGAACATGGTGTGCGGCACCTCGACCATGCGTGCCACAAAATGCAGCAGCGCCGACATCAGCACATTCGCATGCTGGCACTTGTAAATGGTGCGAAAGACAATCGATTTATCTGTTGGCTGCTGCTGCTGCTGCTGATGCTGCAGCTGCTGGGCAAAGAGATGCACGGAGAGCAGCGTGATCAGCGTGTTGACCGACTCCAGATGCAGATGGTAGGTGAACTCCTTGACGGGTATGACGACAATTAGATTGACCAGCGCATCGATGAACGTTTCAAACTTTGCCCCATCCACAATGATCGCTGCGAGCGGCGTCTGATGTTCGATTGCCTCAATGGCAATGCTCGCCATTTCTGGTTGCTGTTGCTCCTCGGCTGCTTTGAGCAGCTCGGCGCTAGGCATTGCCTCAAAATGCTGCAGCAGCTGAAACTCCGAACCCGTCTCATTTATGTATTTGATGAGCGTGCGTATGATGAAGAGTGCATTGAACGTTTGCCACACATGCATATTGCTCTCCTGATCGGAGAGTGACAGTAGTTCTGATGCCTTCTCCAGAAACACTGTCACCAGCGAGCCAAAGTTGCCCGTCTTCAGATTATGCCCAATAAACGATTGACACAGCGTCTCCAGGCGCGAGTCCAAGCTGAGCTGATCCTGGCTGTAAATGCATATTTTTAGCTATCCATGCTGACGTGTTTGTTGTTGTTTCTGCCTACCTGTTCTCCGGCATCACAATGTTGTAGTTGAGCAGTGCATTCCAGTAGGCCTCGTCGTCGTGCGCTATGTGGTGGCGCCCCACAAAACGCTGAAGCCATTCGTTTGACGCCAAGTCGGCATTTCTGCTGACGTTTATGCCCATTATTTTGTTGTTGTTTTGTTTGTTTTTGGTGTTTGCTTTTGTAGCTCCCAGCTGCTATGGCTGATAGTGCTGCTGCTCGACTTAGCGCATTTGTTGCCAACTCCTTTTTCAATTTAGAAATAATACAAATAATACTTTGAGTTGGCACCAGGCACGTCACCCATTTATTTGTATGACTTACTTTTTTCATATGTTTTTGATGTGCTCACGCGCATCTTTTACAACACTGCTCAGCAAGTGATGGCAGGTTGTGGTTCAATAGTTGCCGCCACGAATGAATCAGTAAAGTTGTAAACATTATATAAAATGATGCACATATAAATTTGTTTTTGTATTTAATCGCTACATACTACAAAACCGTATGCATTTGTTATTTATTCATATAATGTTAATTGACTTCGGTAAATAGTTTCATTTCCAGCAACTAGTTCGATTAGCATTCTTTAACGGAACTAGTTGATTTCGGCATAGTACAGCACTCATTCACTTGAGTGACGTCAATTTTGCTCCGTTTTGAGTGAATTCGGCTTAAAAGGTCCGTTTGAAAATGAGTTGCGCTGTCGCAGATTGTGCGAAGCCAAAGTCTCGAAACCGTTACTTTTCATTTCCCAAGGATGCGAAATTATGTGAAAAATGGGTGCGCTTCTGCCGGCGACCAGATACAATAGACACAAAATTGGAAAAGATATGCGTGGATCACTTTCTGGCCGGTGATTTCGAAAGGGATTTGCCTTACGAGCTGGGCGTCTATACCAAGCCACGCCCACTAAAACTCAAGTCTATCTCTGTGCCCAGCGTGCTTCAAAACATAAGCGATGACATTGACAGGGACTATGACGAGGATCTGTCAACATCAACATGGGCAGATAAAGCGAAGCTACTGGAAATTGTGGATGTGCTTCTAACGAAATACGAAATGAAACAGGCAAAGGATGATGATGCCAGTCAGCCTGCTGAGGAAATCGTACAGGTGCTGGTCGATGCCGACGAATACCTCACAGCATTGGAACACGAAAAGTTTGTATTCGATTGGTATAACCATTTAAATAAAAACTGAATTAAATTCTTGCAGCACGACTCTGAAGCGTGAGAATTTCTAAATGAAGATCAACGCAGAGAATGATGTGGCGACCATAGGCAAACTGCAGAAGCAATTGGCAAAGTCCAATGATCGATATGATCAGTTGGTGAATCATCTGAAGACAACCTTTACGACGGCTCAAATACAAAAGTTGCAGAGTGGCAAACGCATTGTTTGGCCCCAGCAGGATCTGAGGGATTCTTATAAGCTATATGCGAACTGTCAACCGGTTTACAAAGAGCTGCTCCAAAAGGGCTATCCGCTGCCATCGCAAAGGACACTCCAGCACTGTGATGCCAATAAGAGACAGCAGCATCAGATGGAGGGAGAGGAGCACGTGGATAATGGAGAAGAGCACACTGAGGAGAAGCTGGAGACCTGTAAGCTTATAGAGATTATAGATATAACGCAGTTGGATCATAATTATGTCAACTACTGACTGTGTCTATCTGTGTTTTTATTAATATCATTTAGAATAAATGTGCATTGTTATGAAAGTAATTTATAAAGTGGTTAAGTGACAGATTAGATTAGCCGTATTTAATATGGAAACTGTTGTCGTTAAAGTGTTGTTATGATAATAATAAAGTTGAATATTAAAGCAGACAATGTTTAACTTTGATGCTTTTATTTGAAATAGTTGAATATTTGAATTTAATTAAAACTAATACATTTGTTGCATACTGCTGCGCACAATTGCAGCACATATTTTGGCAAAATTTACTATCCCACATTTGCTTTTGCTATTTTAATGGTAATAATGAAGTTGCACTTAGTCGTTTCTTTGCATGTTTAAATTTAGAATTTGAATAACTAAAAATATATATATATATATTCTTGCATAAATATATATTGCGACTTGTTAACACATATATATATATATATATATTAAACTAAAGAGACATAACGCCAACTTAGGATGCTCTTCAATTATAACTCCATCTTTATCAGTATTAGTATCATAATCATTATGATCATTAGTACACAATTAACTATCACAATTTGTATTCCTTTTTGTTGGCATTGCGCAACCGTTGCATTCATGTGTGTATGTGTGTGTGTGAACAAGAAAATATATATACACATATTTAATAGATACAATTATCAAAATATGTATGGTGTTTAGGATTCCATTCCCTCTCTTTTACTCCATCCCTCGAGCCAAGCCATTGTATTGTGTGTTCTGTGAGTGAGTTTTGTTTTTTTGCTGGTGACTAAAACTTAAATCAAATATACACTACGATGAGAATGGGAATAAAAATGAGAGAACTGAGAATGTATGGCATCTGCACAGGACATGGCTCCTAATGGCTCCTAGTCAACGTTGTCATCCTGTCTGCCCTTAAAGCTTGCGCAGCGCATTGTGCTTGTTGTGCTTGTTGGCCAACAGCTGCTTCAGGCTAAACGAGGAGAGGGCAATCCCGAACACAGCCAGCATCGTTGCGGAGCGGGTCACCACGCGATTGGCCGACGACGAGGAGCGGCCGTTGAATGCATGGCTGCTGTGCGTCGAGGCCTGCGCGGACAGCGGCGGTGCCTGCAAAATAGATTAAAGAAAAAAAAAGTAAAAATTTGAATATTGCTAAAACAGGTAAGCGCAACGCTGGCGTCTTATTATTATATTAGTCTGGTTTATTTTTAAAATGTCAAATGGGCGCCATTTGTTGGCCAATGGCCCAAATGTCTGTTTGCCGGCTTCTGGTTTCTACTGCGCAGTGTTAGATTTGGCAACAGGCAATGTAATGACGCCAGTTGAATTTACTGTTAAGCCCATAACACACACACACACAACAAACACTAACGCAACGATTCCCACGTTCCGTCAACTGATTAAGAAATTATCACTTTATATCAAGTATTCGCAATGTTGTTGAACTTGTAACACCTAATATATATTTACACATGTGTGTTTGAGTGTAAGTATTTCATATTCTTGGTCGTCGAACGCTTCCCATTTGTGTTAACTGTAACTGTATTTGTTAAGGTGGTTTTTTGTTGTTGTCTGTCCAATTAGACTAATCAGCATTGGCATTCCAATAAACTTGAAAACGGCGCAAAAACTTGGAAACGCGTGGGGTGTGACGTCAATTAAGCACAGTGGTCCACATTTTCTGGCTAAGCGATTCATTCATAAGGAATTACCGTGATATGTGATACAATCATTATAAGATTTGATTCTAATTGAATCATTTGCTATGATTTGCTTCATTTCTTGATAGTTTTTTGTTTTGCAGCATTGTATCTTCTGAATTTTTACCATCAATAATTTGTTGAATTGTTGCTATTAATTTTAACTATATAATGTTTAATTGGAAATGTTACGAATTTTACTCAGGGTGTTTTTAGTTTTGTCACAACAAAAACTAATACTCGTAAAATAAGCTTTTGACAAAGTTAAAGCTTTAATAGGCAAGGAAACGATTTTCAGGCTTCAAGTCCTTAAGGAATTCAGCACATTTTAAATACTGCTGGCCACACTGTACACAGCTGTCATAAATTCGCAGCATATCAGCGTGTCCTCCATTTGCACTTCTTTGCCCACAGACGTTTTGTGACGTACTTGCTTCGACCCCGCTTTCCTTTTTGCTCTCCTTCAGCTGAAGATCTGTGATCTGCGCCTCTCCTCTTTCTGATTACTGTTGATCCAAGGCCATCCTCTCACTCTGTCTCTGACACGCTCTATCATTCTGCTCGTTATTTTGTGCGTTCTTTCGACCATTGCTCATCACGCAGTGGGCGCGTGCCGCTCACAACACAATCTTTTTGATATTTTTTTATAAACAAACTGCATTTGTTTCCATTTTGCGTACCAGCAAATTTTTGACACATTTGCGAATTCATTTGGAATATATATGTAAAGAAAAAGAGCCAAACAATTCCAATTTGTTTTTGATAAGATTTTTGATCATTTATTATTTATTTCCGTCTTCTGCTTCTCTCTGTTAGCTGCTTCGATGCGCTCCAGCGTCTGCTTCACCATCTGCGTGCTCCGCTGGGCACCTGCTGCTCGAAAGACGCCACCGTCTTCGGTCGCAGCAATTGGGCGTTTCGTGCGTTCCTGACTAACTGAACGACGAATGCATCGCTTTTCCGGCGAGCGCTTCAACGCATTGAGAAACTCCTGCCTGAAGGCTGGAGAGGAAGGGGATTCTGTCCGCTGTTTGCGTACACCAATCGATGCCTTTTTGGGCGGCAGCTGAAAGGGATTTACCTTGGCTGTGTCGTCAGTCTTTATTTGGCTGTGGCCAAGGTTTGAGGGGTGCTGCAGTGTATCGCCTGTGGCAATGGTGAAGGGAATGTTGTCAGATTCGTGTATTGTTGCCGCTGCAACTTGTTGCTTATTTTCTGGAGTTGGAGCAACTTGCTCCGTTTGCGAATACTGCACTGCATCTCCTATGGAAATGGTGAATGGTATCTGGCAAGTAGTTGTTGCTGCTATTTGTTGACTATTCCCCGGACTTGGAACTGCTTGCTGCGTTTCCTCTTGGGGCTTCCCACTTAGGCCTTCCGTCTTGTCGCTGAGTTCACTCAGAAAATCTGCCATGGAATTTGTCATTGTAGCTTTTTCAGTTTCAAGTTGAAAAGGAGAATTTTTGTTATTCGAGTTTGACTGGCCTAAATCCGGCAGAGATTCACTGCAGTAATCTGAAGCTGTGTCTGTTTTTGGTCCTAGCTGTTGAAGCAGGGTTTTTATAAAGTCATCATCATC
Organism: Drosophila longiperda; assembly: GCA_035042125.1. Lineage (NCBI taxonomy): Eukaryota > Metazoa > Arthropoda > Insecta > Diptera > Drosophilidae > Drosophila > Drosophila longiperda. The sequence goes on from JAWNLV010000107.1 coordinate 15,751,528, forward strand.
AATCTGTCCTTCTTCGTCGTCGGAGGAGGAGACGAGATCATTGTGTGGCCAGAGACACTGGTGGGATTCACACTTGAGCAGCTGATCATCCATGCTTACGTAGAAATAGCGCAGCTTATGATTTAAGCCCCGCTGCAAGCACTCCTCGCACAAATCACCCACTTTGAACTCCATTTTGTAGGTTTGTGTGTGGGTGTGTGAGTGGAACTTTTAGAAATACGCTTGGGAAATTTTAACTCTTCCCTTAACTTGCATTTTTTTTTTGTTTTTTTTTTTTTGCAATCACTTTTTGTTTCCTTGAATTGAGTGCGAATTGCTCACCTGACTGAAGGTTAAACGAAATGCGTACAATGCAATATTAGTTGTTTTCATGGTCCGTTGCGGCAATTTTTATCTGTAAATTTAAACAATTTTCGGTTTTTATTTTCTGTAGCAGAGCTTACATAATACGAAATTGATTTTTCACTCTTTTCATTTATTTTGTGTGTTGAAAATGTCAGCGTGAAAGTCACCGACAAGTTGTAATCGCTTACTTTATGTGTGTGTGTGAATTAATTTAGTAAATTTATGCGCTGTTGCGTCCGACGACGTCTCCTCTATTATGCAGTTCCGAGTGTTCTGCGTTGAAAATATTTAAATGCGTTAATAAATAAAAGCAAATAAAATTCTCTAGCGTGCAGCTGAGATGGTACAGGGCTGCAGTGGAAAGAACTAGGGCGGAGTGCGTGTCCATACGAGACAAAGAAGAAGCACGAACCAACACGATCCAGCACGAAGTACATTGTTTAAGTATGCTTAGATTTATTTATTCCTTGCAAATACAATTCAATAAGCTTTTAAAAATCACGATTAGTTTAATATATCAACACTCGATTATCTCTAGGAAGAACATTATGAAATCTGGCAACGCTGTTGCTTTATTTACATATTAGGCTGCATTCTCTTTCAATTCGACAAGTGCTGTTCATTTATACATATTTTTCGAGAAAGGTTGGCATTGTATTATATGCTGCTAGAACATGAATTAATCCCCATCAACGTAACAAACATTCCTTTTTTTTTGAACAGCTGTGTAAACGGTACATACATATTCTTTGAACAGAAAAACACGTTTACCAACACTTGGTTTTTCTTTCAATCACTTCAAAGACATATTTCATAACGCGAACTTAAACATTCGATTTTCGCATTTCGCTTCAGAAACAAATAAAAAATGGTTCTTTCCGAAGGAGTTAAGGAGCGTTTGGGAGTCGTTGTGGACATTGTTCAAACCACATTCCACTGGGGCTTCTTGCCAATGGTCCTCTATTTAGGTGAGTCTGCCTCGCAGCACGTGTGGCAAAAAGCAGCAACGCTGAAAATTCTTATCTATTCATTTTGTAATTTGTTTTCTAATAGGATTCTCAAAGGGTGCTGAGCCCGGCATGCCACCTTTGTCGTTTATGAACCTCTTGTGGCTATAATCAGCATTAAATTGACAAATTTGTTTACGTTGACTTCTTGTTGATTTCTCAATAGTAAAATAATAAAATAAATTTATGTGAAACCAACAATCAAAAACTTGTGATTTGTACAAATGCAATTTGGATGCAAATGTATTTATGGTCATAAAATAGCAAAATTAGCATTCAGTACGTGCATGTGGTAGCACTGGTTGTTCGCTGGGTGGCAACGCCATATGATTAGTATATTTTTCTCCAAGCTCCAGCATATTTATCCTAACTGAGAACGGTCACACTGTTTACATCGTTCGCAAAGCATTCGCACAGAGACAAGTTTTCCGTTGATTTCGTTAAGCAAAATTGCATATATAACAAATAAATAACAAAATTTAAAGCAAACACAAGCGTGCGTCGTACAACACAAAGTGCTGGGCATTATTGTAAATAAGTTGCAGTGGCAATATAAGCCGCGCAAGTGCCAAACTCACGTGATGAAAATACGATTGAAAAGCTATCCATAAAAGTGGGAGGGGAATGAATTTTTCTAATTGGATTTTTGCAAGAAGGGAACGCATTTTTTTTGTTCATTTCTATGCGTATTTCATAATAAAAAAATATGCTGCGTGCCAGCTGCACACAAAATGCCAAATGGCCACAAATAGTGCCAAAACAGTGCATAACAAAAATATTTAATCGCGCTGCGGTAACCGAGCAGAGCGCGAGGCCGATTCCGAGTCCTACACAATAAATGCGCAATACAAAGCAAATTAGTTGCCGCCGTCTGCAATCGACGTCGACGTCGTTGTCGTTGTTGTTGCTGGTGTCCTTCCTTAAATAGTTTTTGTTTGACGTCGCCGTCATCGTCGTCAACAAGGAGCACTAATACATTAAGCAAAAGCTCCACACAGACTTTGAGCCAGCGCACTTGTGTGCCTATGCGTGCGTATGCGTGTGTGTGCGCTAAAAACAAAAGAAAAGCGAAAACAATAACAAGAAAAAAGCAGCCCCAAAAACCAAATTCAAATTTAAAATGTGGACGCAATTGCTTTGCATCCTGGCGCTGCTCAATGTCAGCTGCGGTAAGTATTAAGCCACAATGGCAACCGACTCCCAACCCTCCTCATTCCCTCTCCACCCATAAATAACCTAACTATTGTGTGTTCTTATTCTCGCCTGATTGCAGCTTCGCCGGCTGAAATTGTTATAAAAACCAATAATCAAGCTGCAAACAAATTGCAGCAAGCACCGATAATAACAACAAAAACAAATGCAACCACAACAACAGCAACAATAGCAGCAACAAAAACAAATGAAACAGCTGGCGATTATCTAACTAAATCGTTGCCGCCATACGCTGATAACAGCAGCCATGGCAAAAACAACAACTCAAGTAATTATAACAGCAACAACAACAATAACAGTGCTGCAAATATTCAATTGCCTGCAACTGGCGCTGGCTCATCTGCAGTTGGCGTCTCTTCTGTCTCCGCCGCCGCCGCAGCTGCCACTCCGCTGCAAGTGTCGTTGCCCACTTACGCGCCACTGCAGAACAAGAAGCACGAAAGTAAGTTCGCAAGCAAGCAATAGGGCTCGATCAGAGTGTGCGCGACTGCGTAATACCCTGTAGTCGAGTCTGAGGGAATATACGAAGTTCATGTAGATGAGAGAGAGAGAGAGAGAGAGAGAGCGAAAGAGAACTAGAGTGTGAGGGATTCAGAGGGAGGCTTATTTATATATGTGTGTGGATATCAGCTGTTAACTTCACATAAAGCTTACTTCCATGCAAAGACAGAGAAAGATGAATAGCAAGTAGACGAGTGAGTCGGAGAGTTTTATCTGAGAGTAAATCAGAGAAAGTAAATATGAGAGTTAAAGACACAGCTGAGAAGAGCCAATTCCGAATTCGATTCGTATTCTATACTTTGTAGGCGGTGTAGCTTCAAATCCATAATGCAAGCCATATAGCACACTAAACATGCTGCATTACTTTGTAGTCCATATACCAAGATGGATAATAATAATGTACTTGCAATTTTTTTTAAAATGTAGTATTATTTATTCTTAGAGTATTCTATATATATATTATTTTATGAAATTTTCTAGGATATATAAAAATTTTAATTCAAACATATACATAATAAGTAAATATAAAAGAAACTGAGATATATAAGAAAGATGAAAATGGATAATGTTATACAACTTTTGTTGCTAAAACTTCCGCGAAAACAACATTGTATGCACGCAATGCATTCCGTAAAGAGTAGTCATTCACTAGTTCTAAAAGCGCTTCTTTGAATAACCAAAAAAGGAAAAAATACAAAAATGGAAATAGGCCGTTGCCTATATATACCCTTTGACCATTTTCAAGGAGTAGTCTTCGCAGCAGACGGCAGACAGCAGAAAAAATGAGGCTCAGAAGCGGGGCTCGCGTGACTTTCACACCTCAAAAATCGGAGTTCAAGCTTCATGGAGTTGAGAGCCCACCGCTTGTCCGTTCGGCTGAACTGTCTCTGACACGTCTCGTCGCGTGACGTCAGCGCGCGCGCTGTCGATGTCATTGCGCTGCGTTCTGCTGCAGACAAGCCTCTCAGACCTCATCTCACCCCTACCATCGACTCACTCATTCATTCACTGACTGACTGCAGCAGCAGACTTGCATGCAATTCCAGTTCCACCCCCGCAACCACAACAACAACGATTCAACTGCATTTGCAACTGCAGTTAAACAAAAACAGCGACGTTGACTTCGTCTGGGTTCTTTATGCTATCCGCTTTGCACTTGTCTTCTTGTCGTTCGGCTTTGTTATTATTATGCTTAAGGCCTTTTCTGTGTGTCTGTGTGCTTTTTTTGTTGTTGTTTATTTTCTATGAAATGCGAAACCTGAGCTGCCGCTCACTTTTTCATGGGCATGGCATGCTAAGCTGTCTGCACAATGTCTGCGATCGCTGAAGAAAAAAATCAATAAGTCAGCGAATTGTGAATAGTGAAATTTTAAATTGGGCTGTCAGTGACTTGTTAATTGGCCCAAAATTGTCGAACTAATGGGGTGAAAATTATGAGAGGTTGAAAAATATAAAGCATTTTCTGAGATAAATTTGGAAAAAATTGATTAGGAACAGTTGTGGGCATATATATATTTTTATACACTCAAAATAAAATTTTTTTATTTTTTAGGAATATTTGCATTTTAGGGTTTTTCTATTTCATTTCAAAGAAACTTCTAGGTTATAGGAAAATATTTCTAAAATTTATTAAGACATGTTTTCGATTATTAACAAAAGTATTGTTTCTAATTTTTAAAAAACTCATTCAAAAATGACTTATAGTTTCAGCAAACTCTCGATTTGAAGTTTTTCTTAGCAATTTCTCAAGATGAAAATCATTTTCCTTTGCAGAAAAGATCAAATGTCATTGCGATATCTGCAAGGATTCGAATCACATATGCGAGACGGATGGCTATTGCTTCACCTCCGTGGAGAAGGACACCGACAACAAGATAATCTTCAGTTTCCGGTAAGTGTTTTAAATGCAAAAATACACAACACCCCACAAAAAAAAAATTCGTTACACTTGTGAACACTCGAAAACTCCTTCTCCACTGTGGTGTGTGTTGCAACTGTGTGTCGCGTAGCTGCCTCAACATGTCGCAGAGCTTTCCGCCGGGCCGCTTCATTTGGTGCAACGAGGGTCGCCACGGCGGGCCAACAGCCCGTCCCGCCGCTCGGCGCGGCGGTCATGCGTGTTGCAACGATCGTGACTTTTGCAATCGTCAGCTGCGACCCGTTATCAAGTACTATGCCCTAAACACTGCTGGCCAAGAGTCATCATCGCCCGCGGTTATCTACGAAGGTGCGCTATTTGCTGTGCACGTCTTGAATTCAATTCAATTACTGATCCTGCCACCTGCCAATTCCCATCCAGCCCCCCTGTTCCATCGTTTTAAACAGCTGCTCTCTGTCTAACTGCCAAAAACAACAAACCGAAAAATTAAAAAACACAAAAATAAATACCGCACGTCGTTCGTTCCAGTTGCTTTGTTCTGTTCCAGTTATTTTTCGTTTTCTGTCTCTTTCTCTTCTTCACTTGCTCGTGTTGAGTTCGACTTGAAAGTGAACCTAACCCAAAAAGCACTACTAAAACCAACAAACAACAACAACACCAACAACAACAGCAGCAATTACAACAACAGAGAGCTAAGCTCCTGGCAACTCGAGTTTTTTCTTTCCTTTTTTATTCATTATTTTTTGTTTTGATTGCTATTAACCAGGCTGAGTTTCAATAAGCAACTGGCCAACAACAAAAACAATTAGTACTAATTTGCTCCATGTCTCTTTTTTCTCTCTTTTTCTATTCCTTAAAAAAAAACCAAAAAAAATATTTCTTCTAAAACGCGCGCGATCTTTGCTTTCTGCTCTCTGCCCTCGTTCTCTTCGTTTCTGTCTGTATGTTTCGCTCGATGCCGATGCCGTTCTCTGACTTGATCTCTCTGACCTGCTCTCTCTAATAAACAATATACACACACGCATACATATTTACAAATCTTCCATATCGCTGCACAGTTGCCTCGATAAGCGTTACGAATTGCACCGCGAGCCGCTGGAATGCCTCTCGAGTCGCAGTAAATACGATTCGTATAGAATTAGCTGTTGTAGTAAGGATTTCTGCAATAAAGAAGAGCTTATGAAGAGGATATTTGAAACAGGTACAGAAAAATACAAGTTTTCAAAACAATTAACAAACAAAAACTGCAACTTCAGCAAACAAACAAAATAATTAATAATAAAAACAAACTATTTTCTCTCTCACTTTATAAAAAGCTATTTGGTTTGCACTATTTTTTTATTTTGTACTCTGCACAACAACACTCCATTTGTATGCACAACAACAACAATATTAACAACAATTACAATATTAAATACAAATAATTATAATTTTATTTCGATTTGCACAACACAATTTTGTAGGCATAAATTAATTTAGTTATTTGTTTTAGTATTTTAGTCTAGTTTTTAGTCGTGTTCTTTAGTTGATTTATCTTTTCACGTTACTTGCTGCCTTGTCGCCTGTAACTCTGCTTCTCCATCTGTCAATTGTATCTCTTTCTCTCTCTTTCTCTTTGACTATTCTAACGGCACACCAACAACAACAACAGCAACTACACATACACCTACACCGATATATAAGCAAAATGTGTAGTTTTTCAATCAACTTTGCATGCCAAATAATTTTGTATACTTTTCGATTGTAGACGCTTACTCAATTCTGCAGCTATCGTAGTAAGTAGTTTTATTTTCTTGTAAGGTGTTGCTTCTATTTCTGCTCTATGGATGTGCAGTAGGTGTGTTCATGACTAGCAATTTGAATTTTTCCTTCGTTAACGAAATGCAAAAGTTTTGCTATTTGTTTATTTAGCTAAGGTCGGTTTTAACTGTGTTGGACCAAATGTTCAAATATGTACGTACAGCCCCTCCTTGTCTGCGCCTCTGGGTTATTTTCTCAATTGTTGCTTTGATTGTTGCCCTTTTCTTGTATATAACTGAAATTGGGTAATTTGTAATACTCTCGAGAATATATAATATGTGTATGTTTAATCCTGCTGTTATTTACACACAGCTGTAGACATAAATCCGCTGCTGCCGCTGTTGATCATCCCACTGCCACTCCCATATAAAAAATAACATCTAGACCACGCCTCTGCTGCACGCTGCTTGTTGCGCTGATCCAACAATTAGTTCCTAAGCAGACAAGAACAACAACAAAAACAACTGCAATTGCAACTACTACAACAGCTGCTTATCAACTGCACAATGCATCAACTACAACAAGAACAACAACAATAAAAAACAACCCCCCCCTTTTGTTTTGCCTTTTGAGGATTAGTATTAAAAACACAAAACTTTTATCGCCTTACTAAGTAGTAACTAAAAATCTAGCCTATATACATATATAAACTCTACTAATAATAAAATGACAAACAACAAGAAAAACCAACAACCAAAAAGAAAACCAGAAATCCAACTATATATGTATGTATGTATGTATGTATGTAGATGCCTTCCCCTAGAAAGCCAATTACCACCCGAAGATCCTGCCTGGTGTCATGGTAATACACCGACTTCCTCCACAAAATGTTGTCCAGAAGATTTTTGCAATACACGTGAAAATTACAATGGTGTTGTACCAGGTGAGAGTTTCTAAAAAACACCCACACCATCCCACCCCACTCTCCACACCACCTCCTTCACTCAATCTCCCATATCCATATTCATATCCCACATTCACAGTGCACTCCCCAAAATCAGCGAACACATTTGGAAAAAAACCCTTTCTGCGATACGCCCATGTCATTGCACCGCATCATTTGCGTGTTTTTTTAGACAGAAATTATTGAAGCACACGCAGAAAAACACAAATACACTCGTAAATACACTAATAAACACACACACACAGACACACCTGTCACATTTTTCTCTGTGCCCCTCTCAGCCCAACACATTAGTGAAAAAAATAAACACTCATCTTGGTTTGATGGGATTTCTCCTCTTTGCACTATTACACATATATACACACACACAGACACACCATTTGTGCTGTTTTTGCGTATTTCACCTTGTCTCGTGCGTTGTTACTCCTTTTCCTTACATCCACTTGCCGTCGCTTGCTGTGTTACGAGTTGTCTGCTGACCTTTCGCATCATTCATATTGACTTGTTAAAAACACGACGCACAAAAGCCAAAGGAAGTAGGAAAAAAAGCGTAAACAGCAACAACAACAACAACTGTCTCAAGGGGGCTCGCCAACAACAAGAAGGACAACAACAGCAAAGAGTATAAGCCGTCATCGTTCCAGACGTCGCTTTTTGTTTATATTACGCCGGCCCCTCTCTCTCTCTCTACCCCGTCTGCCGTCGTCGTACATTCATATTCATTCGTGTGCCTCGGCTGCATTGCTATGCAATGTTAGCGACGCGTCGCTGCTGGCGTCGCTGCCTAACGGCTTCATTCCATTCATTTATGACCGCATTTTTGTGTTTTTTTTTTGCCGTCTCTGCTGCTGTCTGCAGATTATTATTTTTGTTTTATTGCTCATCTAAATATTATTAGTAGCTGTGCGCTTGCTCATTTGTATAACTCTTGTGCGCGTGTGGGTTTCTTATTGTATGTGTGTTTGTGTGTGTGCGTGTTTTCAGTTTATTGCTGTGTAGACTTTAAGTAAATCGCCGCAAAGTATACAAAGGTTTGTAAATATCTAACTACCATAAGTCATAAGCAGGTTAGTGAAAAATTAATCCAATACATATTTAACATATAAACACACAAAACCAACAACAACAAACGATTAGTTTGCAAATGCACCTTGGGTATTCTTGTTTTCTTATTTAATTAATTTTTGTTTTCGTTTATGTTTATATTCTAATCAATGGCTTGGTTTTTATGCATGTTGTCTTCACTTATTCACTAACTTTCTGGCATTTAATTTTCCATTAACTCTCACGCTCAGCTTATTGCAACTCTCACGCAGCGCCCCAAAGGCAAGAAATCAACTAATCCAACTTGTGTTCTAATTAGATTTCCTGCCCAATAAGACGCTAAGTAGCTGGGAACTGGTCGCTATCATTGTGGGCTCCACCCTAATTATCTGTGTGTTGGGCACCGTGGGCTGGTATTATTGTCAGCGCCGCAAGCGTTTGGCCAATGGTCGACCCTTTGCCAAGGAGGACTCTGTCTACGATCCCATCCTTAATGGCAACACAACGCTGCATGACATTATTGAGATGACCACTTCGGGCTCTGGATCAGGTGAGAAGTGTAAAAAAGTTTACCTTAAAGCCTGAAGCATATTTAACTTGTGTGGAATATATAACATAAAAAGCGTGCAACTTTTGCAAATTAAAATATATGTTTAAAAAGTTCGGAACTCTTGTTAAATACTTTACCACATTAATTCAATTATCCAGCATTTGCTAGTTTTTAACTTTATCTCATTATCTTTGCTGCTTCTCGTAGCTGGTCTGCCACTGTTGGTGCAACGTTCGATTGCACGCCAAGTGCAACTGTGCCACGTAATTGGCAAGGGACGCTTTGGTGAGGTGTGGCGCGGTCGCTGGCGTGGCGAAAATGTGGCCGTCAAGATATTTTCGAGTCGGGAGGAGTGCTCCTGGTTTCGCGAGGCCGAAATCTATCAGACAGTCATGTTGCGCCACGAGAACATTTTAGGCTTCATAGCAGCCGACAACAAGGGTGAGCTATTAATGTTGCAACTGTGTCGCTCAACTTAAAAAAAAAAATCCTTTTTGGCACTATAGATAATGGCACCTGGACGCAGCTGTGGCTCGTCACTGACTACCATGAGAACGGATCGTTGTTTGACTATTTGACCACGCATACTGTGGACACGAACACAATGCTAAATATGGCGCTGAGCATTGCCACTGGATTGGCGCATCTGCACATGGATATTGTTGGCACACGCGGCAAGCCCGCGATTGCCCATCGCGATCTCAAGTCAAAGAATATACTGGTCAAGTCGAATTTGAGCTGTGCCATTGGCGATCTGGGTCTGGCGGTGCGGCACGTGGAAAAGGATGACTCCGTGGACATACCGTCCACACATCGCGTGGGCACCAAACGCTATATGGCGCCTGAGGTGCTCGACGAGAGCATGAATGCCCAGCACTTTGATTCGTACAAGCGGGCGGATGTTTATGCCTTCGGATTGATACTCTGGGAGATAGCACGTCGCTGCAACATGGGCATGATCTTTGAAGAATATCAATTGCCCTACTGGGATGCTGTGCAGCCTGATCCCAGCATTGAGGAGATGAAAAAGGTACGCAAAAATTATATTCCTCAAATAGTAGTTGTATTCTATTGGCTTTCGCAGGTGGTGTGCATTGAGAAGAGCCGGCCGAACATACCAAATCGCTGGCATGCCTCCGATGTGCTGCACAACATGTCCAAGGTGATGAAGGAGTGCTGGTATCCAAATCCAGTGGCGCGCCTCACCGCGCTGCGCATCAAAAAGACGCTAGCCAGCATACGTGTCGAGGATAAGGTCAAGAACTGATTGTGGCTCTAGTGCGTGGTCCCAAAACTGGAGTGCGTGCGTGTGTGTGTGTGTTTGTGCAACGCACCTGTGTAACCTGTAACCTGTAACCTGGCCCCGTGTTACCTTCAAGCAAGCGACAAAGCAGCAAAAACAAAAATTCAAAACTAAGCTAAACCCAATTAATCAGCAAACAAATACTTTGTATATATTTACTTAGCCCTAACAAATACCAAACGCCTCACAGCTTGTCCGCCCCCTCGTTCCCTCAATCCCCCCTACCACCACATGTTTGACCTGTGCTCGTTTTTAAATATGTTTTGCCTCCATTTATATGCTTTTGTACATACAACTTTCGTTGACACATTTGGCTGAGATTCTTATAGCGTTAAGCATTGCGGCGCGCCACAAAATCAACGCACTGCCAAATTGTGCTAAAAAAAAGGGAAAACTAAAAAAAAACACTTAATCCAATAAGGGCCTATACATACGTATATTTTTTATAACCACTGTTCACAAAAATATTGAAAGTAAAACAAACTAAAAATATATACAGTAAAAAGACTTTGTCAAGACTGAGCAGCAGTGAGAACAGCAACATACAAAAATAAAAACCAGAAATAAATAAGGAAAACCCATAACAAGTTACAAATTCCACTAGGCAGGCAATTTTAAGCTGCAATTATATCAATTATAATCATATATATATAAATAGATATAGCAATATACAAATTTAGAAATTCGTTTATTGACAATGGAGAAATGAATTCAACATTTTTTAGGCGTTTATCGTTGACATAATAAACTCAGGAAATCACGAATTACAACAAAACAAATTTGAGAAGCAAAACAAAAATAATAATTAAATAAAAATATATATATATATATATGTATATATATGGCGCGCCGCCTGCTGTATGCCACGCCTAACCCCACGCCCACGCGTACCCCCAACCCTTATGCTGTTGCTGCTGTGTGTGCGTCTCCTAAGCTAACTTTACATAAATATACACACATCTAAAATATATATAGATATATATATTTAGAATACATACACATACGTATATCGCCTGGCTTTAAGTTCTTCTTAAAATAAGTTTTCCATTCTATTCTATTCTTCATACATCAAACATTGTTTTTCATAGCTTGAAAGCGACCATTTTCTTAGTTCTGTTATAACCAAAGCTTGTTCTTCCTATTTTTACTGTAGTCCTTAAACATAAACTAAACAAGTTGATACAGAAATACATAAATATATATTAATATATATATATGCTTGCTTTGTAACAAACTTGATGTTTCATAAACAAAACATATAAAACATAAAGAATTAAAACTACAATTTATATATATATTTAAGTAATTTTGCTGCACTGTAAACCTTCATTACTTGTGTTGTCTGTGTTGTATAAGAGATCTAAGTGTTTTACATGTCTGCACTAAACACTCGCACACACATACACATACACACAAACACACACACACCCTAACACAACAAAGCCATAGCCAAGCATAAGAAACAAAACCCTACAAGCCTGCAATAGTAGTTTCTATACAACATCTAATGTTTACCCCCCCCCCCCCCCAAAAAAAAAAAACACAAACGCCAAGAGATTAAAATACACTAAGAAAAAAAAAACAAAGTCGAGAAACCATTAATTTTACATTCATTAAACTAAAACTAAGCATCATATTATAATTATTATGTATAACAATTAAATTTGATATGCGTATAACGAAAAAACAAAAACAAAAGAAATACTATATACAAACCTAAACTAGATTGTTATATCTTTCGGCCTGCGAAATTTAATTTCCTATTAATTTAGGCACACAAAAAAAAAAACAGAAAACAAAAACTAAAATTGAAAAATATGTTATACGATTAAAACTTTAAGTTAAACTAATTTCCTGTAACTTGTAACTTGCTGAATTCAATTCCATTTCAGTAACAGAAAAACGTAACTTAAGTTTTTACAAAGAATATTCCTGTAATTGTAAAATGTGTAAATAATATCTGCAAGAGAATACAATTTGTAATAATGTTAAAATTATAAATATGCCAAGATCTGACAACACCTAAAAATGTGCTTACAAGCCCTGCTCTCAAAAAAAAAATATATTTAACATTAAAATAAAAGGATTCCATAATCCATTATTGCTCTAAAGAGACATCTGAAAAATAAAAATAAATAAAAACAGTACTGAGTTAAATATCGAAACAAACATAAAGCCGAAGAGAAAACCAGAAAAGACTTGAAAAACAATGCGCAAAAGAAATGTTTTAAATTAATCTAAATATTAATTGCCTATTTTGCAGCTAAGAAACTATAAATTTGAAACACAAAACCACAAATTGAATATACACGAACTTTGTTTTAATTGTTAGGCTCAAGCGTGTAAAAGTTTCTTTGGACATGATGTAAATGTGTTTGTGTAATGTGTATTAATCTGGTAACTGGAATCGTCGAGAGTTATAGCAACGAGAGAGAAGGAGACAAAGAGAGTAGCATGATGTGAATTGGAATTTTGGATATGTGTATGTAAAGCATTTACGGTGTACTGTTAAAAACAAATAAAAGCGTTGAAAGTGTAAACAGAGTCTAACTTTTAGCTTTAAGCTGCGTTTTTACTGGCACTTTAAATAAAACAAAATAAAAAAAAACATACAAAAAAAATCCGAAATATTTGTAAAACAATAAACAAATATTGTCTTTAATCTTTTTACTCAACTCAATTGCCTTTCTGCCGTTTATATTTTAAATTGCTTACATTGCATATGAAAACAGTCGAAATGGGACGTCAGATACAGATGCTTGTTAGCCACGTCGTTTACTTATTCATTTGGCCAAAATGTATTTTAATTAAAATGTATGCACAAACTGTCAGAGACAAGCTTTCGCATGCCATTTGAAAATAGCTGTAGCATAACCTATTTGGCAAAAGCACATTAATTCGTCTGGTTGAAGGACATGTAAGTAAATTTAAATAGCCACAATAGAGTCCTTACAACAAATGTGTAACCATATTTATAGTAAAACTCCATTATTTTCCCTTTGTTTAGTTTTCAATGAAAAACCCCTTTAGTAAAATTCAAGCAAATTAATTAATTTATACTCCTATTTTTTTTTTTTTTTTTTGGTTTTTTAGGGCGTGCGCCCTTTGCACTTTATGCGTGCCTTATATTTTGTTTATTTGTTTATTTGTTTGTTTACTTTGTTTCCTCATTAACATTTTGCATGATTGTTTATTTTATAAAATACATTTACATAGAATAAATTTAAGTAATATTTTTTTAAATGTGTGCATTATTTTCGCTTGTTCCATATTTTTTGACTTGACTTGATGCGAATGGGGAGCGCAAAAAGGTACAGTTCACATTACGTTTATGGTCTTTGCTATATATTTGTTGTCCTCGTTAAATTTATAATTTGTATTTTTTTAAATTGTATTTTCACATTTAGAGTTTGAACGAGTTAATTTTAATAAAATTGTTATTTTAATACTTGCTGTACTAACATTGAATGCCTCAGTCAGTATTTTTTTTATTTAGTTTTTGGTTGTTAATCAAAGTTAGTGTTTTGTTCTTATTTTTTGGATTTAATTAATACAATTATTTCTACGTAAAACACATTTATGTTTATGTGGAATATCGATATAGTTGAATTAAATATTTAAATTGTTTGGCCATCAAGCACTATACTTAATTTCTATACATTTATAAACAACAAGAATGATATGCATTTGTTAAACATTTGATATGTAAATTAATTTCGATTTTATTAGATATATGTTTTAATCAATCGGTGCCGCTGCCTTTAAATTGTCTTTATTTCAATAAATATTTATTTTTATTGCATTCTTCTATCGCTTTGCTTTCAGTTGCGACGCTGCTGGAAAACGCTTGGTAAATGCTGGCAATATGTAATAAATTTAATAAATATAATTTAAAATGAACAATGATTCAACCCTCTTTGCCTCGCTTACCTCTTGGGTGACATCCACGCAGTCGAAGGCGTCGCGAAAGTAGCCGCAGCTCAGCTTGGAGGAGGCACGATGATGAAAACGCTGCGGCTGGCAACACATGCCGCTAAACAAGTAAATGAATGCAATACGTAAGAATACCCTGTATATATAGGAGTTGATTTATCATCGAAATAAATCGATAACTTGCTTTGTCATAAGTAAGGATTTCGGGTAATTTTTTTTTATCTAAAATTTATGTGTTTGCTGTTGAAGTTCAGCGTATTATATTATTAATTACTAGTGAGGTTAGACGACAATGGCTATATCGACTAGGAGACAGATCTTTATCAACTTGTCATAAATAATTAAAAATATATGTCTAATAAAAAAAATACATGAAACCAAACAACTGTCAGATATCAGTCATACCCGTTGCATAAGAACGCAGGGTATACAAATGCACTCATTATTCATTCTGGTGGCACTCACTTGATCACTTGGCATTCACTGCTGCTGCTGCACTCGCTGCCAAGCGGCTGTTTTGGCCGCACACTGAACACATCCTGCAGCAGCGACGACTCCTTCTCGCAACGCCAAATGCCCTCCAGGGGTGCGAGCATGCAGGCACTGCCAGAGGCACAGTCCGCATGACGCTGGCACAGATCCCGCTGACGTCCGAAGAAATAAACGCATTTGCGCTCTATTAAAATAAATGGCTTAGTGCAAAATGAACAATGGAGACAAAGCAATTGGACGGGGGAAGATGGAACCGGACTCACCGCCATATGTGTTTACACAGACGCCTGTGGGGCAGCAATCGGTGTTTAGGAGACAGGCTCGGTTTGCGCATGGCGTGTCCTCAATCAGTGGCTCCACAATGCCATACACCTCGGCCTGCGGCTGACGTGGCAAAGGTGTTTTTGGCTGCGGTAATTAGAGAAATATGTCGTCTTGGTGAGCACACGAGGCGCATGTGTGATATTTAACAATGTGTGTGACCCACGCTGCGAATGCGTGTTAATTTGTGTGCTATCCTTTAACTAACATATCAAAATGCATACCACACCGCACACCTGATTATAGTCAAAATGTGCATCTCATTTTGCATTTGAACTTTGCACTTTCTCAGAAGTGCTGACCGCCGGATGACTTTCAGTTTGACGGTTGCATGTCTGTGGACAGCTATAATGAAGTAACAAGCCTTGTGCCACACACCGCAAGTCGTTTAAGTTTATGTTCGTAACACGATGCTGTTGTCTCTCAGTTGCATGCAACATGGGTTGTGGCTTTTTGTTGAGCTTTGAGCACTTTACGTTCAGAATTTATCTGTTGCTTTGGTTTTAGAATTAAATTCTTCACATACTGCTTTATTAGCATTTTAAGTTGGATAAATTTCATTAAATTTGATCTTTTATTTCTGAATTACTGTTATACTGAGTATATAAAATAAATAAATATTTGGCAAAAGTTCAAAAGTTGGACAAATTTCGTTAATTTTGATTTGTTCTAAGGATTACTTTTATTATTAAGATATTTCTTATAATTTTTTTTACACTAAATATTAAGTTTGTGAACAAACTCAAGCAAAATAGTGAAAAATAAATTTATTTAATTTACTAATTCACTTCATTTAGACAAAGTGAAATATCGAAATCTGTTTTTTAAGGGGCCAGCTTAATTTATGAGATTTCTTTGTTGCGTTATAATTTTAATTACGAAATTAAGCTGATTAATGTTGAGCTTGTGTACCTAATTAATTTTCCGTTTTAATTAGCCAGCTTCGGTTCTGTTTGGCCATAAACCCATGTGGGCGTTTTTTTCACACTCACCTGTTGTGGTTGTTGCTGTTGTTGTTGTTGCTGCTGCTGTTCCATGGTGTATGGTGCAAATAGCTGGGCATATTCATTATTGAAGCCCGCATTGTTCAGATTGCCCGCAAATATATCAAATGTGCCGCCCACATCGACATCAGCAGAAGGAGCCGATCCCCGATGCAGCAAATTGCGTGAATTCCGTCCAAATAGAGTTCGCTGCCAGGAGTTGCCGTCACCACCAGCACTTGAGGATGCACTGGTACCAAGCTGGGTGGCCAGAACGAGCAGCAGTAGCTGGGCCAGTGCAGCCCACGCTGGAATACTGCTTCTCATGTTGCCAACCTTTTAATACTTCATTGCCAGCGGCTGCAATTGCAATGGAAATGTGAATCAGAGACAGGTCAAACATGGTCTTGATTAAAAGCCAACAAAAATAAACAACAAATGGCCAACAGGTAATGGCCAAATATGCCTTTTACTCGTTGAGGTTTTTGAATTAAATGGCCGGCCCGCAAAAAAAAAAAAAAAACGTTTCCTGTGCCGACGGCAAATGGCCAAAACGTAAAAATTCCAGCTCGTTGCGTTTATCCTGAGCCAGGTCCTTAAAATTGTGTGTATTGCTCGCTATTAGTGTTATTACCGACACTGCTTTAATTTATGCTTTTCATGCTCATTTAGCTCTTTTTATTGCACCGGATGTGAGTGGTATATCAACTGGAGCACATCTAAATACATGTGTATTCGCCGTTCATTCAGCTCCATCGAAGCGTTATTTATGGAACAATTAATCGAACATTTAAATTAATGGCTAACACACATTTCGCCAAAGGTTAAGTAGGTGGTTAATGATGCCAGTAACAAATATCCCATTAATATTAGCATCATTTCGTTGACTCGGATCAATTTACCTATTCTCCACACACATAACTTTTTGACCAAAAATAGGATGACTCGTTCTGTATATCTATAATTAGTCTCAAATATTTATCTATGAAAGTTGCCATTAAGGTTGCTTCTTCTGTTAGGGTGTGCAAGTGTTGCAACTAAAGTGATACTTATCTGACATAGAAATCACTATTAGAGAACTTAATTATTATTAGCATAATATTGCTTAATTATGACCATTAACTAATTTCCTTAATTAAAGCTTAGCAATAGGAATTGTATTGATTTTGGATTAAATTGATATATATACGAATATGTTTTCTCTTTCAAGTTGGCTAACATTTGGTGCCTTAGAGCTAAACTTTATTTATACTTAAGACTTAAAAAAGCTAAAATATAATATAAATATAATACAATATTTTTTCACATACACAAATTTAAAGGTATATGCACACACTTTTAAAAAGGCCTGCCTCACACGATGGCTATAATTATCGTAAAGTGTGGCACATTTTATGGGGTGGCATGTGTCTTTTAATGGAATGCAGCGATTAAACATTTTAACCAACTAAACTTTTTCGCGCAGCTCATAAATAATGCATTGCAATAGATACCACAGACTGGTCGGAAGCCCCTTTCCCTTGGCTAGCCAACCAACAAGTTACAGGAGGAGCAAAGTGGAACGTAGGTGTGGCAAAGGTATTACTTTTCAAATATAGATACTGAGTGACGTCATTAACTGGTAACGGGCACGTCAAATAGCAGGTTGCCACGGGTATCTATATATGTTGACCCAAGAAACGCCTGGAATCAACTTCATCAACAGAGTTATCCCAAGGCCTCGATTTTGATCATAGTCCAAAAAAGAAAATGACCTTTTTGGACATTTTGTTAATTACTTTTTTTTTTGATAATTTTCTTTACTTTTTCGGCACTTGATGAATTATTTTCAGTTAATGTAATTAAAAATTTTTTTTTTACTTAAATGTTGGGAGTCAAGAAGAAGGAACATTTTGGGTACCATTGAATAATTAAATCATACTAATTATTTATCATCATCAAAGTGAAAGTCAAAGTCTGGCAATTACAAGTGTTGATAAAAAAACAACTTCTGTCAATTAAATGCTTTCAGTTTATTATATTTGATGATAATTATCTAGTTAGAAGTAAAGAAATTCCTTAGTTTACTTATTTTTATATTTTTAAAGAACAGTTTATTGGTAATAAGAGATCAGCTTAACTTATCTAAGCTAATTGTGATTTTCACATCTTTAAACAAACTAATTGGTATTTTAAGTAAAATATGTAATTAAAACAAAATTCATTTGTGTCTGAAAATTACTACCAATTTAGCTGTATTAAGTACTAAGTAAAATATGTTTGATTCAAATATTTATTTATCAAAAATAAAATCCCAGCTTTCAATATTTAGCAACTCTTCAAAAAACTTTTCAACTGTACAAATAAACTTTTATGCCTTAAGCTACAAATTTAGTTACATTAAAAGTAATGAGAAAAGTTGAATTAATTAGAGAATTATGCATGATACCATAAATAAGTTTATTTGCTTTGTAAGCAAAGTAAAAATGATTTAAGTGAAATTAGCATACACGGTGAATAAACACATAAAAAATATATTTTAATGAGCAAAATACTCGGGTTATTATCATAATCTCAGTTATACAAAAATTGGCAAGCATCTTAACAACTTTTCTGTAGAGAAATTAAATATATTTTTAGCTTATCACTTTTGCTGTCATCGGGCAGGAAAAAGGCAAACTAAAAATGGAAAAGCGCCGACAGTTTGATGACTTACTTGGAGAACAAACATAAAATGGTAAATGCTCGTTAAACGGGCTTTAGCCTTTGGCTGTCAGTTAAGAAATTGGATAAGTTGGCCGGCCAAAGAGCGTGCCGTGTGTGTTTTAGTAGCTGACACGCCCATATGTGCCTAAACGGGCGGCGAGTTGATTATTGTTGGCTCACAAATGACACCTGACAGTTAGCAAAGTTAATTAACTCATCGCGTTATTAAAAGCACACCAAACACCTGTACACACACACACACACACACACGAAAGCACACACAAACCCGCCTGACTTTTAGTCTGTTAGTTTTTTGCTTAGACGATTAATGTATACTGCTAATTCACATCTGGACCTTGTATAAATTTAATAACACAACTCCGATTCCAAACACACATCACACAACACACCCACACACACACACACACACCAACTGATTAACAGTTGACTAGTTGCAGCATGTGTTGCGCTCGTATACCTGCTGTTGCCTGTGTGTCCTTTCGGCGACTGAGGCCAAAGTAGCCAACACCTGTCGCCTGTCGGCTGCTGCTGCCGCTGCTGCTGCTTCTTCTTCTTCTTCTTCTGCTGCTTCCGTGAGCTTTTTTCGCAAGCTTTTTCCAGCTCTGTGCATTTTTATGAATTAAAAAGCCAGAAGCTCTCACTGTGAAACAACTTTCGAGGCCTACGAATCGGCGAGGCGCACGAATGACGTCACAGCCAGCACTTGTCTGCTTGTGCTTCTGCTTGTTCGTGCAAATCCACCGAGTACCCGTATCCTTTGATGGCTGGCGAGCACTTCAGCTGCAAATTTGACAGCTTCCCAAAGGTATTGGGCAGACTTGCAACCGTCGAATTTTAAATATAGGTTACTTAATCCGTATTTAGTATGCAGTTTTGTTTTAGTCTAATTGATGGCTGATTTGCCCTGGGCAGCTGAAAATTTGTGGGCAATTTCAATTTGTGGACAGTTTCAATTTGTGGACAATTTCAATTTTTAAACCATTTCAATTTGTGGTCAGTTTTAATTTGTAGACATTTTCAATTTGTGGACCATTTTAGTGTGTGAACAATTTTAATTTCTGAACAATTTCAATTTGGGGCTTTGCTTTGTAGCTTGGTTAAATTTGATTTATTTTTGGGTTTAAGTAGTGCAGTTTCGTTAATTCCTTTATATGTTAACTTTGCAATTATTCTATTATTAGTCTTATTGAGCAAGAATTCCTATAAGTAAACTTTTTTTAAATGTTCATTGCGAATTTATTTGTATCTTATCCATTTTAGGCACCCTGTATGTAAGTATTTCCTTGCATTGACAAGCACTCAACTTTGATATCAATAATATTTTTATAGTTTGACCTTTAGAATTATGTTCAAATAAAAAAAGTTGCCAATAATGTTTATATTGCAACTCCGCTTAAAGTTGAAAAGTCAAATCGATTAAGGGCAAGGTTTCTACAGCTAACGCATTCGCGGAGTGAGCTGAAAGTGTTCTGACATTTGCCTCCTTATGCAGTTCAATTTATTGCCACTGGGAGTTGGAGCTAAAGGTAAGTGCACAAACTTGTAGTAATATTGAAGGTAATCTGCCATGCATTGCATATTGCATATTCTTTGTGCCACAACCCAACTACGGCAAACAGAGTTTTCCACTGAGCAAGTGGAAATTCAACCATGTTCCAAATACTTAAAGTGGGAGTGGGTGGATGGCTAGGACAATACTATGCATTTTGCATCTATATTCCTCTTTGTAACCTTGAATTGTATTGGCTTCATTTGATTTTACAAGATTTATGCGCTGTGCATTACAATTTGGCTGTATTCCACTCCAAATCCAATTTCATCTGACATGATTTGATTTGCTACTTGCTTTTTGTTGTCCTCGTTATTTTGGTCTCGAGGAATGTATGCAACGAATCAATAATTTTTAAGTAAGCACAACTATTATTATAACTCGATGCTTTACATCCGTTGAAAGTCATCTTTAAAATAAAAAATAAATAAAGCATATTTACTAATTTACTCTCGTTTATTTCATCATATTTGTGTGTTCGTTTTGTTCGTTTTAGCGCTTAAGTTGCTAACAAATTTGTATAGATATATTTGCATATATCCTATAGATTAGAATAAATTAATTAATAAGTAAATTCAATTGAACTAAAAACATTTGCTCTCGCTTGCACTTATTTTCAATTTTCACTTTAACATAACAACATATTGCCTATAAAAACTAACAATTGATATTAATATTTAAATAATCATCAAAATATTTCAAAACGCATTTCTCAAGTTTTTAGTTAATTCAAAGAAAATACAAAAAAAAAGCGTCAGCTCAATAATAAATATTAAACAAATAAATAAATAAACTTAGCATTAAAATAAATATGCCTTATAATTATTATTGCATTACAGGGTCTCATAAATTACTCAGATGCATTACAAAATTAAACGCATTTAGACTACTTTGTTGGGCAGAGTCCAAAATGACGACGCCTCAAAGTAGGCAACATAAATTATGCACGTGACAGTTTGAGGGCCACTCTGGTGTAAGTGGCCTGTCAAACTGTAATTGCGCTCAATTTGTGTCGCTTTTTCTGCTGTTGCTGCTGCTGATGCAATTTTCCAATTAAACTAATGAAAATGGAAGTGGAAATGGAAGTGGAAGTGAGGGAAATTGACAGGTTGAAGAGTTTTGTATGTGAATGCGACGACGTTCGATGTAGACAATAATTTAAAAGTTGTTTCAACTTGTCTTTCTTCTCGCTTGCTTAGCCATGTTTAAGTATTCCTTTTAAACCTACTTCTATTTACAGTTCGCTGTGAGGCATGGACACTGGGCGTGACTTATTTAACGCCCGTTATGCTACGCAGCCAAGGCTTGTAGAATGTTGTGCGCATATAAACGCCAGGCAAATAGGGCGCCGCACACTTGATGCCATGGGAAACGGTGCCGGCCAACTCGTAGCGGCCATCTGGACGCTGCAGCACCAATGGACCACCGCTATCACCCTGCAAAATGGCCATAGGATAATAAATATTTTATATATATAAGCTGGTACATGATTAAAAGTTTGCCTACCTCGCACGAGTCCTTCTGGCCGTTGGCATAGCCAGCACATAGAAACGAGCCGAGTATCTTCTTGTTGTGGCCAGCGGTGTGGAACATCTCTTGGCAGACGCTGTTCTCAATAATTGGTACCTGTAGCGTGTGGGAAAGCAATTAAAAGTTTTAAACGGGCCAAATGGCATGCCATAATGGCTAACAGCTTGATACTGTCCTACAAATGGTACAAACAATAATCAAACAAACTGGCAAACACACGCACCTGCACCTCCTGCAGCACTGAGGGAACACCACCGCCATACTTGAGACGACCCCAGCCGGTTACTGTTGCCATGCGCCCGGTGAAGTCCGCCAGATCATTGGGCATGCAAATTGGTACTGCAAGGGCAAAATCAGATAATTGTTAATTAAAATTGTAGACAAACTGATGAGAAAATGGAATTAGAAAATTATCTTTGCTCATCTTCATCAGCTAATAGAATAGGCATCTCTGAGAACAAACTTTGATTTTAGCATGCGACACAATTATTTAATTGTTATATTTAATATTGTTATAGATTTTGTCATAGAATTAAGTTAGGCTATAGAAATCAAATCAGTTTCATGATTTTCTTCTTAGTGCTTACCTATATGCGTATCAAATTGCACGGGGCTGTCCATTTCGAGCAGGGCTAGATCGTTCTCGAAGGTGGCCGGATCGTATTGGCGATGGACAATGACGCGTTTGACATTCTTGGTTGTGGGCCGTTTGCTCTCCAGATCACCAGATATATCAAACTCACCCATGACAGCAACCAAAGATGCCAAGAAACTAATGAAAAGCGGGCGATTAGCAAAAGAATTATGTTCTGATTTTAGTGGTATTTAGCTTACCCAGGTTGACAATGTGCGGCGGTGATGACGTAACGACTAGTGATTAGGACGCCGCCACATTTATTCTTGGTGAAGAGGCCCAACCAGGTGGACTCCCGCACCAGGACCTGCCAGGGAAAGGCGCCAAATGTGGAGCCTTTGCCGCCGACAATGCGACCGGATTTGACATGTGGACGAACGCCGCATTCTGTTGATGGGGAGTGAAATGTGAGGTTAGGAGTAGGGAGTGTTCACAAAGCGAGAGAGTGAGAGAGCGAGTGAGCGAACGAGCAAGCTGGTGTCAGAACTGACAGCCAGTGAGATACAGAATAAAAACTCAAAGGGAAGAATAGCGAATGTTTTGCTGGACAATGCATGAATTGGATGGGTTTTAGTGGTTAGGGGTTAGGGGATAGGGGATAGGGATACTAGAACTAGCTATGTGACTACTGGATAGCGATTTGGGGTATATCAATGATGGCGTTGCCTGTGGACAGGCCGTTTGAGGCGGCGACGTGCTATATTTTTGGAATGATCAAAATGCAAGCGTAAGGTTAGGGACAATACATTGGATAAAGGGTGATTTTGATTTTGATTTTTGAGGTTAACAAATGTGCATGAGTTGTTAGAAACAGGAGAGAGAACAAAGAAGAGAGAAAGAGAGAAAGAGAGAGAGTGAGCGAGAGAGTGACAGTATGTTTTTTTTTTTTTGGGGTCTCTGCTTTCGTCCATACTTTAAAACTCTCAACACTTACGTATCTTGCGTCCATTGGCACCTCCGTATGAGCTGAGCAAGGATCCCTGGTCGATTTCATTCTCAAACGGACTGGGATTGACATCATCCTCATCCTCCTCATCCACCAGGTCGTCGTTGACGGGACGCGTAGTGGGTTTTGGTGTGGTAACAATGCGTTTCGTTGGTTTCTTGGAGGCGGGACGTCGGGTAGTGGTGCGTGGCGGAACTGTGGTGCGACGGTTAACCACTGGTTTGCGTGTCGTGGTGACAGAAACCCTCTTGTTGGGCGCCTTGGTGCTGACGCGTGTCACTGGTCTCTTAGTGGTTGCCTTGGGCTTGGCAGTGCTTGCAACGCGTACTGGTTTACGTGTGGTTTTCCGATTGGTTGTGCTCGGCGAGCCTGCGGCGTACGTGGAAGCTGTGTTGTTGGTGTCATCAATCATATCGGCGAGTGCCTCGAAGTTGCCCTGAAGGGAGGCGACCAGCTTGTGTACCAACGTATGCATCTTATCCTTCAGCACAATGTCCTCAACAAAGGCGGGTGTCGACAGCTCGAGGTCGCTGGTGACGGCGCTCGAGGCGGCGGACATGTTCAGATTTGGATTGCGCACCGGCGGGAAGTTGTTGAAATCATTGGGTGAGGTGTATGTCTCCTCGACAATATGCTGGCCAACCTTTTCCCCAGGCACCGAGAATGCCGGATAGGAAGGCGTCGGTCCATAATAGCCAGGGAAGGCAGGCTTGTCATCGGAGGGCACACCATATATGGCTTCAGTGGTTGACTGTGTGAAGGCCAGGTGAACGGGACTGCTGCCAGCACCTGGCATGCCAAAGTAGCCCGGATCCTCAAAGTCATTCGAGCTGACCAATGTGGGTGGACGACGCGTCACACTCGGTTCATAGATGTAGGAGTTTGTCGTTGCAGCCAGCTTGGTGTCATCATAGTTGCTCGAACTGGGCAGATTTATAGTCGTTGGCTTGGGTGTTATGAGCACTGTGGACTTTGTTGGCTTGGCCGCAAAGCCGGGCTTCTTGTGGCCACCATAGCTAATCGTGGGCTGCTGGATGTGGATGGGCGTAGACGCAGTGGCAAACAAGGGTGGCTGATAGTTGCCTGGCGTGGAGCCCAGTATGTTCTCAGCGGTGCTTTGGATGAACGCGTCCAGCTTGTCGTCGGCCATAAATAGCGGTGGCACCTTGTCGTAATGATAGTCCACAGTAGCTGGTGGCCGGGGCGTGGTTGGACCTGTTACATAGCTGGTCGAAATGGGTTTCGACGAAACGGGCTTGCGTGTTGGCGAGCTGGCGGTGTTCTTGTTGGACGTGTGCACCGATGGACTGGGCTGATCATAAGCGGGAGCGGGTGCTGGAGCAGGCTCATCATAGCTAACAGTGGCGGGCTTACCATACTGAGCTGGCGGGAAGGCATCATGGCTCACAGCAGGCTGATCGTAGCTGGATGTAGGAGTTGCAGCCTGACCATAGCTAGAAGAAGGAGCTGCCGGCTGATCATAGGCTGAAGCTGATGCAGACTGATCGTAGCTGGAAGTGGGAGTTGCCGGCAAGTCATAACTGGTGCTCGACGACGCAGGCTGATCATAGCTTGAGGCAGGTTGCTTCACTTGAATGTGCGTTATGGGTGATTCATCCGTATTGTAGCTGCTGCTCGATGGCTGCTGAATGGGTCTCCTGGTGTTTGCTGGTATCTTTTGACTTGCTGGCTTCTTGGCTGGCGGTTTTTTTGTGCTTGGCTTGGGACGTGGCTTAGGACTGGCTGTGATCAGTACGGGGCGCAGGGAGGAACTCTCCGGTACGTTATCGTATTGTGGTCGCAGTGCTTGCGTTGTCGTTGTCGAGCTCAGGTAGCTAGTTGTGGGTTCTGGACTTGCCTGTGGTAGTTTCTGATTTTCCTGATAACCAGAGGATGTTTCATCGTACTGCGCCTGCACCTTGGTGGTATGCGAGGAGACAGACACCTCGGCGGGCAGGGGATCACTGTAGTGCTGCATGGTCACCATGCCAATGTAGGATGCGACAGGACGATTTGGAGTTGATGGTCGCGCATAGGTGGGCGATGGCTGCGGTGGTGACTCCGTGTACGTATTTGTTATCTTCTCAAAGTTGATCTCCGTGTTGGCCTCAAGCGAACTGCTGCTGAGCTGATCGTAGCCATTATCTGCCTGGCCAGACTCAGATTCAATGTAGGACATGTCCACAGGATAGGCAATGCCCATGACAGGCATCTTGTTAAAGTCAGAGGTGTGAGCTGCATCCGGTGCGATGGCATCATTATACGTGTTAGATGGCAATGTGTGCTCGTCCAGCACCGAAGACTCATCCTCATTATTGTAGCTGGGCTGCGGCGTTGATAGCTCAGCACCCGACTGACTAGAGTCATCCTCCAACGGGGAAAGTTTGTCATAGCCAGGTTCATAGCTGGCACTGGTCGTATAACCATAATCCTGCTGATCTGGTGTACTGTTTTGCTCGGAATAATAACTGGGTGCCACTGTTGTCTCTATGGGATCCGCCTGGGCAGTATAAACATAAGGAGGCGTTTGTTGCTGCTGCTGACTGACCACATTGTAGCTGGGTCCATGATTGCTATTGTTCAGCTGCAGTATAATCGACTCAATGGAGTCCACGTGTGTCGTTATCGAGGAGACTGTGGTGGGATTAGAGTGCGCAATGACAGGACGCTTCTCATTGTTATAGGTGGGCACCAGCACATATTTATCTTCAGCTGATGCACTGGGCTGTGTGCTGCTGCTGCTGGAAGAGATGTAGCTTTGCGATGGAGGTTGTGTCTGCTGTTCCTTTGGTGGCTGCACATAGACCGGCGGCTGTGGACCATAGCCAGTGGAAAATTGCAAATCCTCGACCAGATCAGCATCTGCACCGGGATGTGTGATGTCACTGTGCGTGAACTCACCGCCATCCAAGATGAGATGATTGTGATGATGCACATTGGTGTGCTGAGCAGGCTTCGGCTTGGGCTTAAACTGCTGCACTGGTCGCTTCATTGCCTCTGCCAACTGCGGACCAGGCTTCGCCTGAGCATTAAATGGTTGTTTCACTGTTGCCTGCTGCCTCGGCCTGGATGTGGTCGTTGGCGTTTGCGCCTTGGTGGCAGATGGTTCCTCAAATGAGCTCGACTCGGAGCTGCTTGGTTCCAAATGTCCGCTAGCTATCTTGGTGGGCACCTCGGTGGTAAAGGTAATCACATCATCTGCATGATCCGGCGGCAGTGTGGCCAGCACCTGCATCACAAAATCATCATTGTTCGGCGGCGAGGAGAAAGTGTTAATCTTCACGGAATGCTTGTGCACATGTATTGCCGGTGGCTGCTCCGTTGGTTTCAGTTCATTGGAGTTAATTGCTTCTTGGTTAGTTTGCAGCTCCGACTCCTGCTCAAACTCAACGCTGTCAGAATACGATTGGGTTGCCGCCGTCGAGCTGGTGCTCGAGTAGCTCGGTAACTCGTTCTGGTGGACAGTGCTGCCCAGCTGCTGATAGACCTTATCAAGATTCTCCTGATCATCGCTCAATTGCTGCTGCTGTTGTTGCTGTTCCCCATAACTCTCATATGAGGATTGTGCTGCTGCCTGTTGCTGCTGCTGCTGCTTGTGCTGTTGCTGCTTGTGCTGCTGCTGCTGGTGGAAGTAAGCATTCTGTGCATCATTGATCAGCGTGCTGCCCAGCTCATGCGTCTGGGGTATCTGACAGCAGGCACCAAATAGGAAGCCATCCATACAGGCGCCAACCACTTCGCCATCCCGCTGCGCGCATTCGTGATTGAACATGCAGATGGTGGGACCATTCGAGCGCGGATCCGAGCTGGGCAGCGTTTTGGTGGCACGACAATGTTTTGGGGTTATGCGATAGCCGCCAAACAATTTGCGACCAACTGCAAGTGTTTAAAAAAAGATAAAAATTCGTTAAATTCAGATTTTGGCTTTGAAGCAAATGTATAAAATATAATATTTAAATATTTAAAACTTCTGCTTTAAGTATATTTTTACAATAAGTTAAATGATTTTTATGAATGGCAAATTTTGGTTGAGCATCTTTAATTGTTAGTTTTTTCAATTGGCCTTAAGATAGATTTCCATTTAAGCCTAGAACTGAAGTTGATTCATTAAGTTGCCACGTGCTGAATCAGAAATCAAAGTCAGGCAACTGTACATAATTGGATTCACTAGTGAAAATCAGATAGTTTCTATGAAATGAAAGTGACAAGCTTAGCCATAAAGTTGACATTTAATTACGTTTTGCAGTCCTAATTATGAGCAGCAGCAGAAAATACAGCGAAAAAAAAACCAAAACCGCCAAAAAACAATAAACTCAATTAACATGAGGCGCAGCTTTGGCTGTTTGCTGCAGGCGACAACTGGTGGCAACTAACGGGGCCAGTTGAAAAGGCAGCCAGCTAGTCAGTGAAGTGAAAGTGCCGCATGCCGCAGTTGCAGCTTCTAGTTGCTGTCGCTGCTGCAGTGTCAAAGTTCAAAGTTCGCTGATGTTATTTGTTGTTTTTGCTGCCGCTATGTAAAATGCAATTTAATTGCACTTTTCTGCTTTACGGTTGCATTGGCACTGATGTCGCGCTGCCAAAAAAAAACTTTTCTCATTACCAAAAATACAGGCAAGTTGAAAACTCACTTGACATATTGACCGCAAATGAGGTTCATTGATTTTTTTTTGCCACTGCAATTAATTAAAGAGAAGTGGCAAGTGGAGCAAGTGGCGCACTTAAACTGAAAATTAACACCTTAAGCACTCGCTGCTCCATTTGCTCCACTTTCGAGCTGGCCACAAGACTATGTCAATGTTTGTCTGAAATTGGAGCAACATACTATAAAATCAAAATACGAATGCTTAGCCAAGATTCTAGGGAAACCAATAACTTTGTGTGTTCGTAATCAATTAGCAATTAAGTTGCTAATTAAATATAGGCCAAGCACAGTTAGTTTTCCAACTATCTACTACAAAATATAGCTTCAATTTGAACCTGTAGCTGCGCCTAAGCAAACTCCTGGACAACCAAGGCAAACACTCTCCACGAAAAAAAAAGTTTGAGTGAAAGTAAATACAATAAGAAAACTGAATGAAGTTAAATAAAAAAAACAATTCCAATTAGAATGTCTAGTACGTAACCCCAAACTCAAAACTTCAACCGCAAAAAATACATAATTGAGAAAAGTGATAGTGTTTTTTATTTAATTTACTTTTATTAAATTATTTTTATTTTTTTTATTTTTGCAAGCGATTTCGTTTTTCTGCTTAGTTGTTAAGTGGTTATTTTTCTTTCTTCTTTATTTTATTAATTTACTACTTGCTTTTTACTGCTTTATTATTTGCAGACATTCGCATTTTATTATTAGACACTGAAGTATGCTGAAGTATTCTGCCGACAATCGTTAAAAGTTAGTAAGATGAAAAATGACGCAGGCCCAGCTCGCTGTTAACTTAACAGAAACCGAAGACGCTTAACAGAGATCTGTTGTAGTTAACATAATTACGGTGTCTGCTTCTTGGGAGAGCAGCAGCATTGTGAAGGCTCACCACAAGGGAGTAGGGCAACAGGTGTCTGTTAATTATGCAGTTTACTATAATTGCTTTGCTTAAAGTCGTTGTTAATGCCACATGCAAGGGCTACACTTAGGGAAGATTGGTGTAATATGTACAACAATATGATATAATCAGAATTTAAATTGAGTTTTAAACATATAAAAGCTATAATTTAAATCTTAACTAACTTCCAAGTCATTAATTGGTATAAAAAAGAAACGATAAGATGACTTTGATAGTACTTATAATTAGAGTTTGAATACTAAGCCTTACAATAAAAACCAGTCAGGTTTGAAGTAAAATTAACTTTTCTAATAATTATAATTATTATGTAAGTCTTAAGCATAAAAGCTTGTTTAGGAATGTACAATTGACCTAGTTAAGACTAACTGTTAATTATGGAAACACTTTTATCAGAACGTTAAATAACAGAGGTCTTATGTGTATTTAAAGTCAGTATCTAATTTTAGTTATATTACTTAAAATGGTTAGGTATATTGCAGCTATCTCACAGTAAACATCTGAAGTCAGTTAATAGACTTTTTGGCCTGACTATCAAACACTTGAAGTACGACCTTCACGACACTCAATAGCTCAAGAGAGTGCCATAAAAAAATTGAGGGATTCATAAAAAATAAAGAACGATGGTACATCTCGTCCCCTCCTCTCCGCCATTAAATATGCAAAGAATGTTTCAACGTGTCTGTGCATGAAAATGGGAGCTATGTTTTTGGGGCGCACCTGCTACAAGCAGCAGCAGCAGCAACAACAACAACAACAATAACAACAACAACAACAACAACAAGAGCGGGTAGGTGAGCAGCTCTTAAGAGCGGAACTGAAGTCGTAACTGAGCGCGCGTGACTCTTATAACTGATTTGTGATTACTGTCTGTAGATATGGTTGGAATTTAATAGAATTTGTTATGGTACGGGTTGACTTATAGTCAGCCTCTTACCCTAATTGGCGCAACAAGAAATTCAAGTCAATGTATCGTAATAAACGCGATTTGACATGCAAAATAGGTTACAGCATCACAGCAAAAACAACAACAACAATAACAACTGACAGCAGACATAAAGCCGGCTCGCAGACACTGACACAAAAACACACACACATACACACACACACTCTCTCTCTGGGTGCTGCTCTCTTGAGTTGAGGGGCAACGAAAGTGTGTCAAACATCTGAACAATTTTGCGTAGCTTTAAAATATTTTCGGTGTTTATCATAAAATATAAAATGGAAAAAAAAAACGATGAAAGAGCACCAGCAGCGATAGCAACGTAGGCAGGAAACAGCTGGAAATGAGATAACAAGTTGTTCTTTCACAGCCAACATCGACAGCTTATTGGCCAAAGCGATCATTAATTATGGCAAAACAAATTAAAAAGAGTGGCAACGTCAGTGTGTCACTCGACCCTTGCCATGCCAATCTCCAATTCAACTCGAATTCCAGCGCAAGTTGCTATCTTTAAACAGTTATTTACTGCGTGTTTTTTATAAATTTAAATCGCATGCAGTGAAATTCACGCACACACACTCGCACACACACAGAGCTGGGGAAACGAAAATTAATTAAATCATGAAATACGCTGCACGCTGACCAACACCGAGCAGATCGAATTCGTAGAACTCGTTTTCTTCCCAAGCATCCGACTGCCGCAGAGATGCCAGACGGCACAAAAGAATGTAAACAAACGAGGCGCTTTAACGGTAAATGGAAAATTATTATCGATCAATTAGTTCAACGTTGCAAAAAAAAAAGAAATAGTAATTATATTATATATATATATATATATATATGCTTACTCGGATATATATAGAAGTATTTGTGTATATGCCAACATGCAATACAATGTATGAAAAAGTCTTAAATTTATTTCTTAATTTGTTTTCTCTTGACCAGTTTTGCATTGGATAATTTTTGCTCTGCTTATGTTGTGAAAGTGTTTAAATGTTCTTGGACTAGATGCATGATAATTATGGTCTAATTAGTCGAACAAATATTGGCCTGTATCAGGCACAGCACAGTACTTATTGTCTATAAATAATAATTTTGTTTTTACGTTTCTTACAAAACTGATGAATGATTTCTGAAACGATTACAAAATATATCTGCCAATAAATCTAAAAATATTTGTAATATTGCCTTAGAGCCACTAAATTTTTATTTTTTTTCTATTTCAATTAAACTTTCCTACTTTTCCTAGATATTAATTGCAGACATATGTTTTTTTTAAATATGTAACAGATGAAAAAGCAATAAAATATTTGTAGCTTTTCACGAAATTATAATAAGCAACTTTTCAACATTAATCAGTAGACTAATTTCACTTTTCATAGACGAAAGGAAATCTGTTTGATGTTGTTAGACGTGTATATAAATCTCTATCTATTTGTATATAAATCTTCACTTAATTTGGGATGCTGCAACTAATTATAACTAACACAAAAACAACGAAAACCAATCAAATAGCAACAATAATTATTGGAAGGCCTGTTTGTTATTACGTTGTCGTTTTCTTGCTAGGTAAAATTGAATTTGATTTGTGATATGTAGCTGTTGTTTTATCATGTTATTTTTTTTTTTCAATTTTATTATTTTTTTTTGTTAATTTTAATGGGCTTTACGTGCGACTCAGCGCTGTTACAAACATCTTTAATATCTTTCTCTAATTTAACATCTCTTTGTAAGCAATTCTGCGTTGTCACGCGAGAAGTTTTTCCGTTTTGCGTGTTGGAAAATGAAAGTTTTTATTTGCTTTTGCTGCGGCTGTTTGTGCAATAAACAGCGACTTTTAAACCCTTTAGCAGCACTGCACTCAAAACATGCATATAAAGAATGTTGATGGTCAGGGTCACAGGCAAATAGAGTGCAACATTGTGTGGCAGCTGAGCCGGAACAAAACATTTTTATTAATCACATTATAATTGAATTGTTTAACAACAGCAATAGTTGGCTGTGTATTTGTGTGTGTGTGTGTGTGTGTGTGCCATCAGCAGCAATTGCAATTGCAACTGTGGCCACATATTAAGCATAACTTGCTGCATGCTCTAGTAGGCGCTGCTCTGTGAATTGGACTGTGGCATGTAGCATATAACCGATTTGCACGCGAGCCGATGCAAAGACGGGAAGACAGCGCCTTGAATTACATAAAATTGCATTTGAAAGTCGCGACATATATAATCACACACACACACACACACACACACATCGAATACTTTGATTTATAGATATGCACATTGCTCGCATTTCCACATTCCGCATGAATTTCATGCCAATGTCGATTGTCATTTCGCATATCGACTCAGCATGGCAGCAATTCTTATTCCAATTCGAATCCAAGCAACTCGCCCGATCTGGTGTAAATTGTAACAGTGACCCAAATAAAATGCGGCGACCAAAAAGACCGGTAATGTAACAGTGAATGTGCGAGTGCCACAGAGCTGACAGTCACTCCGCCTTCCACACACACACACACACACACACACACACATTAATACAGACAAACATACATTATACATATGTATTTTACGCATGCAATTCTAATGGGAAATTGGCGTATTGTTGTTGTCGTTTTGCAAAAAAAAAACCTGTATGCAACAACTGGCAGCCAAAACGAGTAGCAGCAATGCACTGCTCCAAATCATCTCATGAATTTGTTACCATTATTTTGCAACAGGTGTGTGCAAATTAAAATGAGCATGTAAAGCATTCGCATGCAGCACCAAAATGCTAACATTTAAATAGATTTAATTGTTTTTTATTTGCTGACAGGTGTTTGCATATTTATATCGTTGAATTACGGACATTTTTATTTGTAATGTTTTGCAGAGTGCTACTTAATTGAGTAGCTAAAAAAATTTAACTAGAATGTCTACAATTCAAAATATGCTTGCATTTTAATTTTAGACAAGTCATGATTCATTTTATTATTTAAAAATATTACAGAGCTTTTTATTTATCAGTAAGCTTAACATTTCCTAAGTGAGTTGCTTGTTATTTAACTTAAATTATTACTTTAATGTTGTTTGTTAATTTAAATATTATAAGTAATATTAATAAATACATTCCAAAGGTGAATATTTAACTACTGTCAATAAGCAAAAATTACTGATCAAATCAGAACTATGTATACTGCTTGAAACCGTTCTCGAGTACTCATTATGATAATTTTGTTCAGTGTATTTGTTGTACTGCAATAAAAAGAAAGGTAATCACAGTGTCAACAACGAGCCGAGTGCGTTCAGCCCGGAACAGGTTGCGCAGCGACACCAAAAGCGGAGCCCCAAGCATTGGTCAAGAACCACACAAACACACACACACACATATATGAATATATATGTATATGTGTATATATATAGGTGTATAGTTATTGTAAGATATCATCGCTTGTCTTGCGCCAGTTTCGTTTTGCTCTGCTCTGTTTTATTGTTTATGCCCGGCTTGTAAGTACATTATTCCGTTTTGTTTTCATTACCAGTTACCACTCTTATTATTATTATTATTATTACTATTTTAACATTATTATTATTATTTTCATGTGTGGCACCTTTTTTTGCGCGGTCATTCGAATTCGCCCAGGGGCAGGGGCATGATTAGATCTGTACTTTGTGCGTATGGTAATTATGATCTTAGACTTTTTGAATTGTGTTTTTTACGGCACAATGAAAACGTTTTGAATTGAGTGAAAAACTTTTTAAAACTCATTTTCTCCGTTTTCTAGAATGACTTAGTGTATTGGATGATAGCTGGGTAGACATCGGCTCAAGGTCTGGGAATATTGATACAACATTTTGGCCAAAAACACGTTCGATGGACATCAAATTAAATATGCACAATGATCGCAAAAATGTTTCAATAAAAAGAAGAGTGTTGAGTGTTCAAGTGTGTGAACGATCAGTGAAAGTTGTCGACCATAATAAATGACATCATTTTTGGCATATTGGCCATTCAATCGATAACCAAAGCATTGAGAATACACAGAAAAAACAATCATCAGCGATTATTTATGGATGCACGATGTAAGCCAATGTATGCGGATTTCGTGCGAAAACAAAAAGAATACCTACAAAGACACACACATATGTGGAGTCATGGAACGGAAGTAACTACCAACTGGCAGAAAGAGTTCCCAAACAAAAGACAACAGCCAATCGGCAGTTAAGAGCATTTCACTTTCACCGCCAAACATGTCAAAGCAAATCCAACGTTTGCTATGTGTTTCCTGTTAGAGGCGCATCCATAACAAAGACCATAACAGAGATCAGCCTCAGTGTTGACAAGTCGATAACTGGTAACAGCGGCAATGCCGATAAAAGGAAACCATGGCCAAGAGTGGAGGCGCAAATAGTAGCACTTGAACAATGCTGATGAGCTTAAAAGATAAACTAAGTAGCAAACAACAAACGAGTACGACTATGAGTACACACATACACACAGAAATGTGTGTAGCTATGCACTAATAGTTCAGATCTCTATTCTCTAACATAGGAAGTGCAACTCAATTGCCTGTCATATGATATATTAGTATTTGAGTACGGGTTTAAATGTGTGCCGCACCGTCTCGGTGTCTCGTTTTTGGGTGAAATGCTCAGCCGGACACTCGATGTTGATGATGTGTCACAGTTTTAATGCGATTGAGTTAAGTTTTATGATGTGCAGTAAACGGCTGTGGGAAAAAAAATTTGTGCCCCCTTGAAAAGGCTTGGAAGAAAGTCAAAGAAATGTCGCTTTCACATTAATTGCATGCAAATGAAATATAACAGCGCTGCGTATACGCAATTTGCATAAATTGTAAACGAAAAACCAAAAATAATCAAAAACGAAATCAGGCAAAATCAAATTGCCAGCAAACAGTTGAGCAATTAGCCAGTGGGCCTAAAAGGCAAATAAAAGACAATATGAATTGCTTTTTAAGCACAATAATTTGCCAAGACCAATCGAGAAAGAGAGAGAGAGAGAGAGGGGGGGGGGAAGTAGGAGACGTTTGCTTATGTGGAGCATTTGACCGGACAGCGGTAAAAACGTGATCTCGAAATTATATCGATGCCAAAGACACTGAAAATTGAACGAGCCAAGAAGCAGCTGAGCTGAGCTGAGCGACTGACTGACTGCAATAACCACTGCTGTCTACTACAGTCACCAGTCTTCAGTCTTCGGTCTTCAGTCTGTAGTCTTCAGTCTACAGTCAACACAGTGTGTGCAGTGTACAGCTTCCTTCCCCAGGCGAGGTGAGTGAAGTGAGCCGCAAATTACCGCAAATTCAACGTCAACTGCAGGCCGACAAGTGCATAGACGCTAACTGGCACACGCTGCGATCAGAACCTGTATAAGAGATTTGCCATTGTTGTTGTTGTTGTTGTTGTTGCTCTTGTTGTTGTTGTAGCTACTGGCCAAGACATTTTCATTTCGCACACGCAATCAGCGCTGGACAGTGGCCGCGGGATTTTTCTCTTGCCTTTTGGTGTACAAATAAAAATTGAATAGAAATTGAAAATTGTTTTATGCTTGTACCTTGCAGCCACACAACCACACACACCCATATACATACATACATAAAAATAAATATATATATATATCTGCTGTTAATGATACATTGTGTGCATGATTGGCATTTGCTGTCTCCTGACCTGACGCAGCAAAGTTGTCCGCAAAACGGAAGCACTGAGTTTTCTTTTACTACCTGATTCAACCTACAAAAGTGTTTGTTCAATGATTCGATCATTTGATAATGTCTGTATGAATATCTGTATGAATATCTGTATGAATGTCTGTATGAATATCTGTATGAATATATCTGTATGAATATCTGTTTGAATATCTGTTTGTGTTTGTGTTTGGCTAGAAGTTTTCACAGCCTTCCCTGCATAAACAAATTCTTCACAGCTGGCAAGATTGAAGAGCTGCTGGCCAACCCATCTATAGCGTTAGAGTTTAACAACCTGAACATTGCTTCAATCACTTTTATTTTATTCTAATTGAACCGTAAACTCAAATTTGCCAAGTCTATTCAAGTTGCATCTGTCTAATGCCCTGATTTGGGTGTGAAATTTCGCATAATAATACATTGATTATGAAGGCTTTTAGAGGTTACTTAAAAATAAATTTAAAGGATTGCCAAATATTATTTTCTTAAAAGTTATTTTATAGCAACTTTAAGTCAAACTTTCATTATATTTGCATTTGCTAAATGTTGTCTAAGAATTCAATATATTAAACTCATTATTTTAAAAAGGAATGTTCTAAGTTTACTTTTCAGCAATTTCAATGAACTTTAATTAAATATATCTATTGAAGAACTCATCAAATGAATGCTTAATTTTAAGTTTTGATATTTTAGTCATGCCCCTTTTTAAGTTTGCCGCTTAAGTCTTTTGATTTGATTTTATTCTGTTTGTCGCTTTCAAGTATTTGGCACACAAAAGCTTAATCTCAATAGCTGTGCCAGTGACTTCGATTCCAGTTAATAACCTGACACATTAGAAATTTGTTTCACTTTTTAAATCGGCAACAATTAACACCGAAAGCAGCAGCAGAAACGTTAAAAACTGTCATAAGAAAATGTGTGTGTGTGTGTGTGGTAAGTGTGTTTGTGTGTGTGTGTCTATGTGTGACAGACAGATGAGACTTATGTGCTCATCCACAGCTCTTGTTTGAAAAAGTAAAAATAGCAAATAATTTCTGGTTATGTGTGTGTGTGTGTGTGTGTGTGTGTGTGTGTGTGTGTATGTATTTGCGCACTCGTAATGTAGCATAAAATGTACAAAATAATTGCCAAGTGCGTTGCGCTTCTCTTTTTTGCTTATGTGTATGGAAAGTCATTTTCTGTGCCAAAGTTTTTCTTGTCGCCTCTGTTTATTTATTGACACAAAGGCACAGTTTAGATGCGTGTCTGCTTTTTATTTATTTTCAACGCTTTTCGGTTTTGGCCATTGTCAAGTCAATAGACTAAGGCTTTCACTCACAGTGGCATCAAAGTGTCAAGTGACACGCTTCGATTTGACTCAATGAGAACTAACCGCAAACATGAGCTTGCAATTTGCCAAATTGATTTTCATTCAATTGTTTGACATATAATTCTAAAAATTTTCTATTGACTTTCTTTGCACCACAGCCATATATATATATATATATATATATATATATATATAGTATTTATTATATGCGTATAACTATTTGAAATTGTTTGTCACTTACCGCCGTTCGTTTCAATTGATCTAAATCCACTTGTTGTCTGCACAAATAATGTGCCTATTATTATTAAAGTTGTTAAAGCGTTGGAAAGTAGTTGCCGTTTTGATGTTGCTGATGTTCTTGTTGCAATAGTTGTTGCTGTCGCTGTTGCTGTTTTTGTTGTTGTTGCTGTTGCTGTTGTCGCGCATGTGTGCGACACTAACGCTGACGCCGGCATAACCCACTTAAACATGTTTGCGGTTTTGGACACACAGTACTCCGACTCCGGCTAGACGATCAGTCTGGCAGCGATGGACGATTTTTAACAGCACTTGGTTTCGGGGTTAAAAGTGGACGCAGTAGTGGACGAGCGAAAAACTAAGTGTTGGGATCTTCGTTTTGTTGTTGAGTAATTGAAAAAAAACGCGATGCGCGCACGTTTGCACAGTTGTGCCGTTACAGTAAAACAAAAGACTTAGGCAACGAACGCGTTTCATGCACGACTTTTAACTTGGATAGTAGAATTCATATATGTATTTGCATTTTATTCAAGCGTACAAAAACAAATAACTGTAAAGCGCACACACTAAATGATAAATATTTTTAGCATTGGGTTTAGACAGCACTGTTTCTTTTTTTTATTTTAATTTTATTATAATTTATGATTTTATTGATAGTATTATTTATTGGCGATTTTTTAGAGTGTTGCGCACACGCTCAAAGTGTGTTGCTTCTTGACCAAGTCAAGCGCCATGCGTCCGGTCAACTGAACGATCCGCGTGTGTCTGATTGTCAGCGTTGCCCGTTTGCCAAGCGCTGGCCAGCAAGATAACGGACCTTTGCCACTTTTGTGTGGCACAACTTTCACTTTAGCGCGCCCGAGAGCAAACACCGTGAGAGAGAGAGAATGCCAGAGAAAGAGAAAGAGAGGGAGAAAGAGCGAGAGCGAGAGAACGCTTTGTACGTGCGAGTATTTGTTGTGAGACGTTTAAATGGTAAACATTTCTATTTCGGCTTCTACTTGGCTACTGATTCGGTTTATGTTTTTTTGTTTCGGAGCAGCCGCTTTATTCCTGTTTACGTTTTGTGCTTTCTCTCTTTGCCTACATGCGTGTGTCTCTGCTTTCGTCTCTGTGTCTGTGTCTGCGCTCTCAACGTCCGCACGCGTGCGCGTTTCAAACTCAACTGAAACGGTTTACAGCGCCGGCTAGCGGTTAAGAGCCAACACGTTAACAGCCACACAAGCTGTTGGGCTGCTGTTAATGTCATAATTGCAATCGGCTGGATGTCACCAACAGTAGCAGCAGCAGCAGCATTAGATTTTGCAGCCCAGCTTTCGCCTACGGCTTGAACGATTTACGTGGCGCGATATTTGCTCCGATGCCGGCGCTTGCATATTAAGCAAGGTTATCGCCCCGTTGCAGATCCGTTTGTGATCATTAACAAAAGACTCGAGACGCATAGTTGGCAATTAGTGCATTCAAAATTGCTAACCAGCGCTCAGCAATCTCTGTTATCTGTCCAGTTGAGTGCAAGTGTGTGCATGTGGTTTGGCTCTAACCTGTCGTTTGGCATTTCCTTGACCCAAATTTCACTTGGCTTAAATTTGTCAACGTCTTTGGAAACGCTGCAGTGCGCTGCAGTTACCGCTGGTTTTGGGGCTGGGCTTAGCAAAAACCATTAGCATAGTTAAGCCAAGTCAAGTCGAGTCGAGCCGAGCCAAGTCGAGACAAGCCGGGCCTGGCCGGGCCGTTGGTCAAGCGTGGACGCAACTCGACGATCTTTGTGTAGAATTTCACTTTCGTTATTGTCGTTGTCTTTTGTGATTGTTTTCTTTTCGCGTTTGGCCATGTTTTTGGTTTGCTCTTGCGTTCAGCCGCATACCTATTGAAATGGAAAACGTTGCGGCTTATGGCTTTGTCATTTGGGCATTTGGCCATGCCGGGCACGTGGGAGGCGCACAGTCGTTTATCTCTCTACTCAGAACTACTCAATCTGTGTACTTTTACACCTCTCTTTCTCTCTGTTAATCTCTCTCTATCTGTCTCTTTTTCCTATATTTGTGGTCTGATATTACGGCATCCTCAAGATACATTTGACTGATTATAATTTAAATGTTTATAGCATAAAGGGAATATAAAACAAAGGCAACAGTGAAACAAATCACTTTCACCATAAAATACAAAAAAACAAATGAATGAGCTACATTTTACTCGAACACAAAGTGATTAAGTTCGGCTTAGGCCATTCTGCGCTTGTTGCAGCTTTGTAGTAGCCGCTAGATGGAGATTATATAATCCCAACTAGGTGAGTTGGCAGACGAAACTAATTTCATTCGATGAACATTAAATTTCATGAATGAGCTATAACTATTATTTAACACAAAACAAATTTTTAAATTCCCTTATTTGAGTTTTAATTAAGTTTATCCGAAATTAAAATTTGAAATGAATGCGGCTTATTGTATTTCCAAAGTTTTGTTTGCTTACAATTAATTGAATTAATGGATTTGTCAAATAAAATTCAAAATATAATTTCTTGTAGTTTTCCTTTTTCTTATTTTAATTTATTTTAAGAGTTGTTTTTTTATGTACTGTTAGTTAATTTATTAAGCAAACATCATTAGTTATAAAATATTTTTTATTAATAAAAATTCTTATTTATTGTTGAATTAATTAACTATGATGAATTAATAATCTTAGGTTTACATGGTCGATTATAAGGTATTTCTTCATGCTTTCTTCTCGTTCTTGCTGAGGTCTTACGGCTGATTTAAAATCCACCGATAAAATCTTAATTTTGACACCGTGAGTTAATATATCACTTGACTTTCTGATCATTCATCATAAATATTAAATTTAGTTTTTACTTATTTTTTCTAATCATTTTTGATTACCATTGCGCACACATTTTACACAGGAAGCAGCGGGGAGCTGGTACACGATGCGATCGATAATAGCATCAGCATATTTCTAATTAGCGGACTTTGAGCGACAAGTGTGTGAAATTGAATTTCGAAAGAGATAGCAAAAAGTTTAAATTTGGAGGCGTTGAGACAACCCACAAAAAATGTGAAGTTATGTTGATTGCTGCCGAAAGTTTAATTATGTATATTTTTTTTTTGCAAATTTTCGGTTGTCAGGTGTAAAACAAGAAAAGGGGTTGCCCCAGGGGCAAATTGTAGCCGTTGTTAACAGGCAGAAGGCAGCGCCTTCCGAGTAGACCAACTTTTTGTTTGATTAGCTTTGTAGATTTGTTTGCATCTCCACTCGATGAAAACGAAAGCTCGACAAGTTGAAATGTTCGCCATAGTTCAGACCTAATTAATCACATTGAGACATGCCGACGACGCCCTTGTGATTAATCGCCAGCTAAATTGAGCCAACATATTTGCCAATCAATTTTATGATCTGACAGGCAAATCATCCATCCGACTTTCCACTTATGTCTCAAGTAGCTTATAGCAAAATAAATAAGCTTACTACGGTAATATTAGTGGGAATGGATTTAAAACTGTTCGACTGCGAGTCAGCAAGTTTTAAACTTACTCAAAATCTAACGTACAATTAAATACAAACTACAACATATATAAATAAAAAAAACTATAATTTCACTTTTAGCAAGTGGCAAGCTTGTTTATTTTAAACACAAACGCAAACTAAATAAACAATAACAAAAGTCATTACATGTATTGAAAACTATTCGATGATGTGAATACTCTTGAATACAATTGAAAAGTTCAAAAGCTAAATTTATTGCACAAATTAAACAAATTACTTGTCTTTCCACAAATGGTCTTTGTTTTTGTCTATCTTTTTAGTTGTGTATTTTAAAGACTGCTTAAAATATTAGCGAATTACATAAATTAGTTGGCATAATAAGTAATTAATTTTAATATTATGCTATTAATACGCGTTTTATGCCAAATCATCTGAATCTGAATACAATGAAATTTATTTAAACAATGAAATTACGCATATATCACATTTTTGTGTGCGTTGCAAACGTCATGTGAAAGTTGTAATAACTTTGGCAAGGGCATAACAATAAAAGAAATTTCAGCAACGGCGTATTAGAAATGAAAGTGAGTAGCAACAAGTACAACTATGACACACACACATACAACACACACACACACACACACACACACATACACCTACAATGATTGCTAACTAACTAATGTAAGACACGTTAACAAAGTGCAAACATAACGAGCATCGAATTTGAGTTGGCCGTTAGAAAAAGCCGCAAACAGCAAATGGTCGACAATTTTTTTTTGGCAAGTGTCAATGGCCCGGAAAGGGATCGCAATTGACGACGTTAACCCTTTTCTCAGTTGGCGTGTAAGCAAATGATTTAATTTGATTTTTTCAGCACACTTAAAATTAATTACGCAAATGTTATTCAATAGCAGCGAATGTGAATGAAATGCGCGAAACTTTTGCCAGACTTTTGCTATTAGTTTGTTACCGTCGAACATTTAACTAATTGCACAATTATTCCATTTGTATTTGGCATTTTTCATATATATAAATATATATATTTGTCTATAATTTTATTTGCGCAACAACTTTCGTCTTTATTGCTTTTGAATGTTGTTTGTATGTTTGCACTTTTTCCACCCAATTGCGCATATTTTTGTGTAGTTTTGCACCTTTCACAGAATCTGTTTTTTTTTACATAGACTTCCGTCTCGGACGAATGTTATTTCTTTTGCTCTTACAATGTAATCATCTCTTTTTTTATATTTGATTGCGCGGTCATTTAATTGGCGAAAATTAAAAAGGGAAAATATTTTCACAGACTCGAAAGAGTCGCTTTGTGTAGGCGTCTCAGCTAAGGCTATTAATTAGAAAGCGAAACCTTATTTTAATTTAATAAAAAATAATAAAAACTGTACAAATACTCGTTAGTGTCAAAAGAAAATGCATAAATAAAATACTTTTATGAATCTTTTTTTTATATCCATTTCTAAGTGATAAATATTTGGTGGGAAACCACTTCTCATCTCCGATACGAATACCGTTTGTCATTCAGCTTGAATTGATTATTTAATTATTTATTTACTTACCAGTTTTATTACGTCTATTTAAGTTTGCTACGTAAACTGCAAAATTAAGTTTTCGAGTCAACTGCATAAAATATTTTTGGATACCAAAGAAAGCAAAGCTTAAATTGAAAACGAACCGCTGGAAAAAATAATTATGATTTGAAGCCGAATATTGATTTGGAGATTACATACTTATTGTTGGCTTTCTAAATTTACTGTCAATTGGTAATGTATCATCACTTCAGCATCTTAACTAAATTACAATTATAACGCCCATATTGTAACAATATATAAACATTAGATACACCTGTAGACGAGCTCATCGAAGCGAATTCATTGGAGCTGGCGGCGCTGAGAAAATGCTGGTTGCCCTCGCAAGGTGTGTGTATCAGTGTGTGTATGTGTGTGTGTGGACATAAGTACTTACGTATGTCGAAGATCTATCGATCAAGATTTAAGGGCCAGGCAAACCAATAATTACCGGATGAGGCGTAATTTCCTATGGGCTGCATTTTCAAAAATGATGCGATCAAATTAATGATCAGTTGCCCCGAAAGCGTTGAAGAAGTTTTCAAGTTTTCAAGTTTGGCTTGCTTGTTTTGGGATTTTTGTATACGATTGCATTTGATGATATTGACAGGCTCCATTGTCTGGGCATAGAAAGAACAGCAGCATCTGAGACGGTGGCAACTAAGCATGCGGCATGCGGTATGCGGCAGGCGGCACTGTTTACCTTTCCAAGTACCTTTCAATTGTTTGTTATTATTATTTATTTTTTTTAATATTAAAGCCTGGAGAAAGAAAATTCAGTTGCTTTTTGGACACTTGCACTGTTGTGGAACTTTCGTTTTTTGTTTATTTCTCGAGTGGCTGGCGCGCTGCTTCCTATAAATCTTTTGGAGGCCGCAATAAAAAACAAAAAAAAAAATATATATAAAAATTACAAGAGCAAAGCATTTTCATTGTACAAAGTGTGCTTGTCCAGAAGGTTGGGAAAGTTCAAAACGTAGCTTGAAGTCATTGTGCATGCGGGACAAAACGTACATAACTGGAACTTGGTCATCTTTCAATCGGCTCTGGCTTCAACTCAAACTCCAACTACGTCTGCGTCTTCAGCTCCGGCTGCGGCTCTTACCAACTGACACTCGCCCACTCTGATGGGGATTGTGACCGCCGTGAAGTGCACAGCATTTAATGATTCTTTCTTTTGTACTAAGTGCTGCTTCAAGATGCTTAATTGTGCAACTTTTCTATGGAAATTAAATGTAAGATTTGCCCATAAGAGCCAACTTCACATACAATTACTTCATCGCTTTCGTTTTTCATTGTCTGCGCGTCGTTTTCTGTGGGAATTTTTTATCTCATGCTCTCGTTTTCAGTAATCGGGACTATGAGTAAAAGTTTACCCCTTTTTACCCATTATCTATTTCAAAGTTTTTGTAATTAAGATAAATTAGATACTCTCAAATGTAAATTTAAAATTACATTATTTTATATTAGTTAAGTTTAAAATTTGCATACGCTGAGTAACAGAGACACAGAATCGAAAGATATTAGCTAGTGAGATAGTTTATTGATATAAAATATAATTACAAAAAATAATAAATAAAAGATAATAATTTATTTTGATAAATACTATTTAGAGAGATTAAGAAAGAGAGGGTGAGATACAGAGGTAGAGCAAGTGAGAAACATAGTTAGAGAGAGAGAGAGAAGGATAGAGTTAGAGAGAGATATAGTGAAAGTATCTATTTGCTGCTTATGAAAGTAAAAGAGAGAAAGAAAGGCCTATGAAAGAGTGAGAGAGAGAGAGAGAGAGAGAGAGGAGAGAGAGAGAGCCAAAAGGGCAATACAATAATCAATGTCTGCTAAATGGTATTACTCATGATAATAATGAGAATCGCAAAAGTAATAAAAAATGGCAGTTTTGTAGCTCTACATTTTTGAAATAATAAATTATCACAATAGGCAAGACGAGTGCTAAAATGTCTATTAATAAACTAATACTTATAAAAGCGAATGGCGCCCTAAATTTCACCAGTTTCAAATCTAATCCATAAAGAGTGTTAAAATGATGTTTGATGGC
Organism: Drosophila longiperda; assembly: GCA_035042125.1. NCBI lineage: Eukaryota > Metazoa > Arthropoda > Insecta > Diptera > Drosophilidae > Drosophila > Drosophila longiperda. The sequence goes on from JAWNLV010000107.1 coordinate 15,796,019, forward strand.
CAATTTGGCGCTCGAATGATGACAAAAATAAGTTAACGATCAAATACATATATATAAGATTAGTTACTACCAATAAATGCAAACAAAGACAATAAGTCGTAAAAATTCACATATTTGAGTTAATTTTGACTCCATATAAGAGAAGGCGCCGCACCTGCGATTTTTCACTTTCGCTATAAATTGTTATGAAGCTATTTAGTTGGTCAGTTAGCTAATCAATGATCAGGATCAATAATCTCGAATTTCTGGGCACGTTGTAATTTATGGCCAAATCACATCATCTGTACCCGCCCAACAATATGCTAAACAACGTTTTTTTGTTGCAGGCTGGCATCTAAATCATCTGCCCACTGCCAAAATTGCATGTGAAAGTTCATGCAACACTTGGCGCAAAAAACTTATGCAGCTGGTCAAGGAGCAACGACAGCACTTGGATGCCTGGTCGTGATTGCAGCCGTTGATAATCGGAGCACATGAGTGAAGCATCGTGAGACTTGTACAAATTATGATATGTTTTGCCTGGGCCGCCAAGATCTACTCGATCTGCACTTGGCGGTGTTTCAAGTGGCCGAAATTGCGGCTCCCACACGCCATTTACAAAAAAGGCAGCTAGCGGCCCTGTCCGACTGACATTCCCCCCTCCCCACTGTGCAGGTCTCTCTCTGTCTTTCATATGCAAATGACCGCCTTCGTCCGAAAGCGAAAGTTCCATGTCCAACGAACTCATCGCAATGACGTCGACCACCGTAATTAATGGGCGTTTTTTCATCGTGCTGACCATAAGCATTTTGTCTTAAGGCCCTTTAAATTATAAAAATACTTTCTTGTGCAGTTCATTTCGAGATATTAATCTTTTGATACTTATATTTAGTTTGTTATAATTTATTAAAGTAGACAGAAATAAATTGTAATCCATGTAAAACCAAAAAAAAAAAGAAAGATTTTTAATTAAATTAATTCAATGTTGGTTTATATGCAATTTGTGAAATTATTTTCAGCACGAAATGAATTTTACTTTAAATTTGCAAAAGTCTCTCTATTAAAAGCAGAGCATTGATTTTAATAATAGGTTTTTTTCACAAGAAAAAAAAAATATTTTGAAATAAAAATAACGCACAAAATCATGTGGATTGCTTTTTTTGCATCTTTATTGCTACTGCCTGACTTTTCGAATTAGTAGTTTGCTGCATGCTTCGCATATTTAATCATAATTTTCGTTCAATTTACATATCCGAAATACACTTGGAAATTAATCACAGGTCTAGTACCTACAAAGAAAGTTTTGTACCTCGAAATATTGGGAAATGTTTTCAATGTTTTTTGGTTTGTTGAGTTGTTTTTTTGGTTTTATTTTGCTCTCATTCGTTTTGTTTATTATATGCGGCGCCTGCCAAAAAATGTTAAACAGTTGCCAAGCTCTGCGCATGCATTTTGAATACAAATAGTTCATAAATGAATAATGTGAGCGGTTTTGGCTTGTAC